>JANAVB010018199.1:8247924-8832924 GCA_029216955.1 Iris pallida
TCCTGTCGTATCCAATGTAGACTGTAGCTAGCCCACAAAACTCTAACAAACCTAATAGGTCACCAATAATAAAACACTTGGAGTTCATTCTTGAATTTTTCTACGAATTACACAAAACTATATAAAGGTCTCCAAATGGGTCCAATGAAGCCCAAGCTTCTCTCTAGGGGTGGCCCTAATGCATGGGTGGGTTCTAAACGACAAATGACACTAATTAGAAACATTTCAAGGGTTAAATTTAGAATTATCTATTGGGAGATGGTGTAAAAACACCCTAAATTTCTACTATAGTTTTTTATTTTTATAAATTTGGTATTTTTGAAATTTATTGCGTACAAGTTCGCGTACTCGTATTTGTAAGTCACGCACGAATTACGTTTTGTATTTGCTCGCATATATTTGGAATTTATTTTTAAAGAAATATAACTTTCAAAAATATATGATACATAATATTTTGCTTGAAATGGTAAAAGGGCGCCCAATAGAATTTGTCAAATTCCGTATAATTTTATATGTCGTGAAGGATATTATTATTATACAATATAAATGGTGGCTTTGAAAACTATGTTTTGAGGCAAACATATCTTTGCATATGAAGTATACGAATTTAAATTTATTTTTGAAATTATTAATACTATATTTTATTATTGTAAAAGTTATGTTTAAATTAGTTTATTATGAATAAATCGGTATTTGATTTTATCGATTTTTTATAAGTTTTCGAATTAATAGAAAGATTATCTAGTTTAAATTATTGGAAAGATATTTCTTTTTGATTCAAATGTTTTAATTAATGAAGGTTTATCGATATTGATTGAATTGAATCAGATAAATTTTTCATCGATTTAAATTAATGGAGGAATTATCCATGGGGATTTAAATCATCCAAGCCATATCCAATTGGAGCTCCCACCTCCTATATAAGGAGATGCTCTTTTTTCCATCAAACTCCACAACCAATCGTGCATCGTGTCTGTGTCCATCCACTTATTCTTATACATGTATAATTTTTCTCATCTAAGGGTCCGACAGATCCGACCTCCATCTCGACTCTCGGCCGACTAGACCTCCCAATCGCTGTCATCCCCAACCACCCCGCCACCACCATACGGCCAGCCAATTCCAGAACCATCAACCCACTCCGTATCACAGCCATCTTCCCGATCCGGCCACCCCTTCGACCTCGGCCATCCAACAACCGGCCATTACTCCACATCCGCAACCACCCCGCCGCGGTCATCACCGCCACCACACCGTCACCAACACCAAACCACAATCTCCTCTCCGCTCCAAACACAACCACTATCACCCTTCCAACTTTGCTACTCCAATTGCCACCATCACCCATGACAGACTATTCCGTCGACCACCGATCCAAGCACCGACAACCGACAGGAACCCCCCAAACAATAAAAAAAAACTCCACCATCACCCCTTACCTTCCTCGCCCGGAGTGTCGACGCCGGTGCCGCAACCCCACGATCGCCCTGTCCACAGTTGGGTTCGCCACTGGCCGCCGAGGCTCAGATCCGTCGTGCCCGACCCTGGGCGTCATTCCAGCTAAGCTCCGGCCACTGATCTGCTTGACCGGCCAAATTTTTCCTACGTGCATCGGCGAGCACCGCACGCACTTTTCCAGCCACCGGTCCGCGTCGTGCCGCCGAGTGCACCGACCCACCGTGCCCTCCAGGAGTGCCGCGTCCCGCGAGCCCTCCTCTCATCCCGCTTCATCTCCTCGCTGCCGTCATCACAGCTGCGCCGCCGCCGCTCGACCGACCGACCGCCGGTGAGAACTTTACTCCCCGCTCTTCCCCCTCTTCCTCTCTCGACTCCTCTTCTCTCTCTCCACTCCCTTTCTACTTTCATCTTTACTTTCTAGAAAAAAAAGGAACAACACTATGCTATTATAGTTATTTATTTATTATTATTATTATTATTATTATTATTTAGATTATTATTATATTATTATTATTATTATTATTATTGATTATTATTCTTGAGATGATTATTATGTATCATTAATAATATTCTTAGATATATTTAAAATCTATGTTATGTAATTATATAATATATATATATATATATAATATATATATAAAGGAATTTTTATATGAGCTCCTATATTAAGGTACATATGCTTTTGGGCTTTTCTATTTATTATCTTAAATATTTAAGGTTTGTAAAGATTTTATTAATATAAATTATATCAAAATATTATGTAAATAGTTTCAAATATTGTCTTATTTATTTTAACTATTAAATATAGTTTGTGCTTTATTTATCAGTTAAAATATAAATTATATATTATATAATATATATATATAGATATATAATATATATATATATATAGATTAATATATATATATATATATATATATTTCTTCACACTATGTTTTGCTAATAATTGTAGTCTTTACCTAGAAAACATATTTTAATAACTTAACATTTTTAGTTAATAATTCTTTTAGATTTATTATCTAAAATATTTAGCTAATAGAAATCTATTTTTTTCAATCATCATAGTGTAGTGTTATCCTCCGTAATTTTTCCTTTTCCATCACAAATTATGACTATGACACGTTCATATTTCCTCGTGACTCTCGACCATTACCCGTCGAACATGGCTACTGACAAACATGACTTGTCCGATAATTGCACCACATCAGGCGATACACCAGCAAGATACCTTGCCATTAAACTGCTTATATTAAGTCTGCATTTATTTATTACATTCACTGTTTATTTTGGTTCTTACAGTTCTTGATTTACTGTCTGCTAAGATATAGTTTACTTTGTTATTACCTTTGATTGCATATGGACTTAGTTAAGAGACTAACGGTAGTGTATCGTATAACCTTGACACAGTTGTACCACGAGGAGTGTGGAGATGATAGCATGTAGAGTTCTTGCGTTTGGGCTATCCCCCATGTGCATGCGTTAGGGATAACTGCTAATAGAGGCATGTTAGGAGACTTAGAAGTTAGTAGGTGTGAGTCATGGATGTGCTCTGTTAGGCATTGGGTGGAAAGAACAGTTTCTTAACGTATGGCCACTATGCACTTTCCTATTCGGTTATCTCCGCGGGAGATCAGTCCTGGATCCTGATACCTGATTTCCTGCTGGTCTCTGACATTCGAGGAATGTATGCTTTGAGGTCCCTGGTATCCTAATGGGGACCATACCTGAGTTTCTGCTCCTGAGCCAGAGTGCCCATGCGTTGAAGGTTTGTTCTACTACTGCATAAACATTAGAATGGTCAGGTAACCCCGTCATGTCATATATCACCCATCCCATTAGTAGCTTGGGACAATATCGCATCGCGGTATAGTGTACTACCCTTGTCCTTGTTTGGTTGTAGGGGTAGTCCCACTGTATCGATGATGAGGTATTGGAACTTGTTACGAGTGGGACTATTTACTTACTGTGATTATGATACAGTATATATATTTGTTATGTGGCATGTTCTTTATGTATCTTGTTACGTCCTCTAAGGACCTGGTTATCTCGTCAGGTGGTGTGCTGTTGTCTTCGCAGGTGTTCAAGTCATGGCCATGATCATCGCTATTCTTCAATGATGATTGCACTTTGATCGTCTTCGCTTCGCTTGCCAAACTCTTTCTTTTATTATGTATTTCTTCATAGTTGTAGTATTTGTCTCCTCCGCCCAACTACTGTACCAATGACAATTCATAGTTGATTATATGACATCTTTTATCTTTCATTTGGGGATGAGATTAGTTAGCCTTGGTTTTACTGCATTTACAGCCTATGTGTACATACGAGGATTCCATAATTAGAGCATACTTCGTATGTATACAGCTGCATGGATACGTACCTAGTCCTAAGTATTTTGGGACTGGGGTTATATATTTTGTGGTGGCCCATGCAGGTCGAGTTTATCCTTCGGTTTTATGACTGTACCGATGTGAACCTGCATATAGGAAAGAGTTTAGGATCTCATCCACAAGCTTGACCTCCTTCCTTGTTCAAGTTTCGAACTCTCGTTACCACCTTCAGTTGTATCCTGCTTGAACTCTTTCTACTGTGAATTCTTATGTTTCGTACATATGACAGCTAGGAAGATGACTACACTATTATATGCTCATTGGACAAACACATGGCTAGAAGGATTACATTGACAATTAATGTTTAAGATTTTATTTGAGGTTATAAGGCATTTATTTCCTAGAAATATGATCTTAAGGATTAGTTAATTCCAAGTTGGGTTAGCATATTACCGCTTTCAAAGGATAGTTGAAATTTTTTTGATATTACAAGGTGGTATACACAAAAGGATAGCTAAATCGAGAAAACAAATTGATTTGATTTTGCATTTTAATTTTTGAAGTCTTTGAACATTTATGATTTATTGAGTTATAGGTACACATCTTTTGGAGGGATAATTTGAAAAGGATCATAAAATTTTAAATGGGAAGTATGATTTACGATTGACCAATGTAACGCTCCAGTCCCAAAATCGTAGGACTGGGAACGTAGACATGCCAGCTGTATTCATCAGAAGACATAGGCTCGTAGGATACATAAGCTGTAAAGCAGTAGAACCACAACAAACTATCTCATCCCACAAAAATGTAAGAATAAAGATATCATAGATGATAATGAATTGTCTTGATACAATATGTTGGACGGAGATAAATCCACTACCAACAAGTAAAGAAAAAAATACATGAGAAAAGAAATAAGTTTTGGCGAGCGAAACGAAGACGATCCAAGCGCAATCATCCTCGAAGAAGGAGATGGTCACGGCTAGAGCTAGAGCACCTGCGAAAGACAAGAGCGCACACCTGACTAGACAACCAGGTCCTCGGAGGGACGTAACAAGACACATAATATCATGCCATATAAACTGAATAATATTGCTCAAATAATATCAATTGAATTATAACATGGTCCAATACACACCTATGAACTAGCTTACCATCCCCCCAACCAAACAAGGACAGGAGATGGTAAACTAATTCACGGGACGTCTTTCCATGCTATGATCCAATATGGTATCCGACCCCAACAAGGTTTAATACCTTCTCATCGAAGTAGTAAGCCACACCTACAACCAAACAAGGACAAGATGTGACGAACTAATCCGCGATAAGCTATTATTCCAAGCCACGGTCAGATACAAGTACCCAAACCAAAAGTACTCATACCTAACAGAAAGGTGCCTAACCGTTCTAAGTGAAATGTAGTTAAGAACAATCCTTCCTACGCATGGGCCCTGGCAAAATAGGATCGACATGGTCCTCCCTTGGGGCATCAGAGGCCCAATCAGTAAGAGCATATCATTCTGCAGAACGCCAGTAGCCGTCAGTAATCATGGATAATCTGATCCGCATCTCCGGCGGAGCTCATGGGTTACAAAGGGAAAGTGCATCGAAGCCCATACTCTAAGGAATGTCCTATCCGCCCAATACCTACTATATTGTATCCACAACAGAAACCTCTATAACCGTTAAGTCAAACTAAGCATGCAACCTCTATTAGCGGTTATTCCTATCGTACGGCTTATACGTACCGGTGGCCAGCCAGTCACGCATGTCCGTGTTCTACATACGACACACAACTTCGTGGTACAACATGTCAAGGTCAATGAATGCAACACGCAAAGGTAGTCCCTTAAATCTAGGTTTTATGTATAAGAAAAATAATACATAGCAGGAAATATAACTGAACAGTAAGAGTTCTAACAAGTTATGCCATGTATCACAGTTTATTTTGCATAAAGAAAATAATGAATAATGTATGAAATATGAGCTAAAATAAATAAACAGCAAATGGCAACGTATCTTACCTGGTAGGACGCCTGGTGTACTACAATGATCAATGTGGCAAGAACTGCGACTTTGGGTAACAACTACACAATGAGACCTCTGATGGTGGCACGGACAGTTCCATTAGGTCCGGGACGGTCAAAATAGTTAAGGTAAACATAGGATAGTCTAGAATTGGTGAGGGAATAGGAGTAATGGGATTGATCATGGACATGAGATAAATCAAAGAAAAATTGATAAATTATATATATACGATTTCTAGAAAATACTTATAATTCTTGAAAACCATACTTACTAGTAAAAATAAATTTTTGATAAATACTTGAAAATATATTATATTAGTCGGAATATGTTTTTAGATAAATACTAGAAAAAATAAAATAAAAATAAAAATCATTTTTAGGCTAACTCTAAAATAAACTTTTAGTAGGAACCTATATTTTTATATAATTAGAAATAATATGTTTAGGGTTTCATTTCCCCAAATTTAGACAAATAATCCAAGCAAAATACTCTAATCTGTTACTAGCAATTTTAGAGATTATATAATAATTTGCCCCAAAATAAAATTTACAAATTAAGATGACCATATTAATGATAGTATCAATAAAACATTAACAATAATAATAATAATAATAATAATAACAATAATAATAATAATAAGATAACAGATACTAAAAAGAAGAAGAAAATAAAATAACCAAAACACGAAAACAATCAACAACAATTGATATAAAGAAAATAAAAATAAATAACAACAAAAAATAAAAACAAAACAAAAAATAATTAGAAAAAAAACAAAATGCAGCAGTTGCTGCTCTTCGAATAAGAAAGGGGAAGACAAGGAAAATGAGAGAGAGTGGAAATTAGTGAGAGAGAGAAGTGAGAAGATCGAAAGAGAGACTGGAGAGCGACGGAGCATCGGGAAGTCGGCCGGGGACGGGGGTGTACTGTGCGGATATCGGTGGTATGGGGGCACACGTGCCTCCTGCGCGGTGGCGACAGCGGGATCGAGTGGCCCGCTCACGACGAGGTGGCCGAAGCGCGGCTCGGGATGGCCTTGGTGGAGGCGGAGGCGGTCGGGTGAGGGAAGGAGAGGCGGAGGTACGGCGATGAGGAGGAGGAAGATCGAGGGGGTGTTCGGGGGTTCCGACGATCTTGCCGAGGCTGGATGCGACGGTTGGTCGCAGCGCGCGCTCAGGCGAATGATATGGGGCGGTCAAGGCTGAGACGGGGTTTCTTAGCGCGGTGAAGTTCGTCGGCCATGGAGGAGGCACGAGGATGAAGGGGTCGGAGATCTCGTCGGCGTTCCGACCATGGAGGCTGCGGTCAGAGGTTCTGCGGCGCGTGGCCGAGCGGTCGGGACAGACGGGATCGCGGAGTAGGACGGCTAGCTCGCGGTGGCTCGACACGCGGCGGACACAGGTGCTACGGCAAGGGCGGAGGAAGTGGATAGCTCAGGTGAGGTTTCTACTTCCTTTCTTGGTGGCGGTGGTGGTGGGTTCTGATATTGTGGTGGTGGCGCTCGGCCATGGTGGCCGGAGTTGTGTACTGCTTTGATGGTGGTGGGTGATGGGTTGGCTTGTGATGATGGGTTGGCTAGTGGTGATGGGTTGGCTGGTGATTTGGGTACGGTGGAAGGGCTCGTCGGGGCAACAAGCATATGGTGGCTGGCCGGGGCTGGACAGTGGGCGGGGGTGGCGGTTGGCAGGACGGGGGTTCTGGGTTGGGGTAGAGATTTGCTGGTGTCGATAGGGTTAAGATAGGTTTAGAAATTTTTAGAGAGAGATTTTAGATAGTATCGGTATGTGTCCTGTGAGACACGGGACGGGTTGGCATCCGGGGTTGTCGGACGTGGAAAGAAAAATCATTGTATTGTAAAATAGAAATATAGTGGATGTCAAGAGGACACGGACACGATGCATGGCACTGTTTGAGGAGGATGGAGTAATTTGTGGAATAATTATGTGGAGGAGTACCTCTCCTTATATAGGAGGTGGGAATTCCCAGTTGGATAATGATTAGGATTTTAAATTCCCCATTTAGATAAATTACTATTTTAGTTTAAATCAATCAATTAAATCAAGATCAAATCTAAATCCAATTCAAATCCAAATAAATCTAATCAACTTATATATAGCTAATTCACATAAATTATACTATCAATTAAATAAAAAATTTCCAAGTTTAAATTATCATAATAAATTCAAATAATCTTTTCTATAAATAATAAAAATAATTAATTTCAAAAATGATAATAAATGCTAAACTATTTGAAATACCCTTTTAGTAAGTTAAAATAATTAATAAAATAAATTCGAAAATCAATTTATACATAAATTACATCTTACGTATTTTCATGAGAGGAAGGTATTTTTATGAAACGTAGTTTTCTAAATCGTCAATAAAATAAACTCGTATTTTATAATAATAAAATTTAAATAGTGTTTTTGAAATCTACGTTTTTCACAACCTTAAGTAAATAAAAGTAATTACTATTTATTATTTTGAAACTATAAAATAGAAAAATGTTTTTCTAAAAATATGTACGCTCGCATATATTCGCACTCGTCGAGCAATTACGAAAAATAAAATTGAGTGCGCGACGTAAAATACAATTATGCGACGTACAATATAAAAAAAAATGAGTACCAAATTTACAAAAAAATAGTAAAAATTTAGGGGTTTTACAACCAAAATTTGAGGATGATTGATAAATTTTGGTAAATTTTTTTGAATTAAATTACGTCATATGATCTGTGATTTCGAGTTTAAAGCGTTGATTATGGATATTTAAATTTTGGTGAGAAAAAATTTTTAATTTTGAAGAGTGGTTGTGACTTATTGGAGGCTAGATATACATATTTAAAGGATATATAATTAAATTCGGGAGTTATTTAAATATTCCATTTTGTACTATGAATTTCGGCTGATAAACTTATTTAAATGTTGAGTTTAAGATTCGAATTTTTTTTTTGATTTGCGATATACAAGGGTTGTTTCAAGATTGACTAGAGATTTAAAATTTTGATTAAACTTGGCAGCCTAAGATAATTAGAAATTATGGTGGAGTATCTTGAGAATTTATTGAGAAACTTCTGAGGAACTTAAAATTTTTAGATTAGATCATATATTGGTGAAGGACCAAGAAACAAGCAAGGTCGCCCTAATGAGATACAAGTATTCCAAAATAAGTTGCCATACCACCTATGATTATGATATGACATATACACAAGTATAGTTAGTCATCGACCAAACTGTATAACTATATCTTTATCTTGACGTACTCGACCTTCTCTCAAATCTAGATCTTTTATCGTGACCATCTAATTATTTGAAACTTAGAAATGATTAGAATCATTCCCTTGACCCTACCCTTACCATGAGACAATTTTCTCTCTAGAAGCCGTAACCCTAACTTATTTTAACTTGATCTACGAGATTTCCTAATTATCTTTATTTCGTGCTTTAACTGTATCCTTTTTGTGCATTAATTAGTACAACATGAGAACCCACTTTCTATTTTGATCATTTGGTATTTCCTATCATGACTTTGATATTTGGAGCACAACAATAGACTTTTTCTTCCAACAAATTCTATATACAAGACCTAGACGAGCCCACCTTCATGTAGGTATATCACGTGCCACTAAAACACATCTTTTTGTACTCTATTTTCTCGATATGATTTTGGGTTAAAAAGACTAAACTGTAACCTTTACTATGATGTCGACTCATGACCACAGAAGGAGATTCAACCATGACTCAAGACTTTCGACCAAATAATGATTATGATCAACTTAATTCCTTAAATGCTTAGCTTGTGTTCTATGTTGATTGCTAACCCGTGCCTTTTATTTTCGTGCCTTATCTTATTTGCTTAGACCATAAATTTTTATTTTCGTGCAATAATTCGTATTTATTATCCAAATCATGACCGTAGAACCTAACTATATTCTCCTTCCGATTGTTTTTCTCCTCTCTTCAAGGATTTATTTTTACTACACTGTTATCCATGCAAACCTTGTTTCTTATATGTGAAGATCGAAAGTTTATCATGACACCCTTCAGTTAAAGAATGAGTTAGAATCGGAAGGCCATAACGGAGATTAGTATAGATAAATAAAATGAGTGTATAATTTGGAGAAATGAGTTTAAAAGTGGTATTAGATGGAATTAAGGGAGGTGACATTTAGTTTTATGTTCATATGAATATATGCTTGAGATTGACAAAAAGGTTACGATTAATCAAACTTGGTAGAGAGGAATTGTATGTTTAGTGCTTAAGGAATGTTGTTAGATTATAAATAAATGTGAATGTCCTACTAGGAAGAACTTGATTTGGCCATCGACTGAATGGATTGAAGGTTATTAAATTTAAATTTTTGAGAAAATTATAGCTTGAGGAATTATAGACCTATATGAAAATATTGGAGAAGAAGAAATAAAAATTTTCGGACCTATTTCTATCATGGGATATAGGGCTTAAAAATTTGTCTATTATAAAGGTCATATTAAGGTAAGATTGATTCTATTCTTGACTAAAATGTGGAAGGAAATTTTTATGTAAATTCTTAAAAGGAAAATTTTGCATAGGAAAAAAATTGCTTGAGGGAAAAATATGTGGGAAGAAGAATATTAGAGATTATTTCGAACTTAGCAAATTTTAAGATTTTGGACGTAATTTCATATTGAAGTAACCTTGGTTTATCTTCAACTAAATTGATTAAAGGTTGACTAGATTATTTTGGAAAATTTTGAAAGACGAGAAATTGGTTTGAGGAAAATATTTGCTAGAGATTGATTGAATCCAAAACTTTAAATTAAAGACGAGCAGTAGGAGATATTGAAGGCATATATTGGTCAACATCTAAATTTTGTTCATAAATCTCAAATTTAGGAATGTATGTTTTTGCAAAAAAAAAAGAAAAAAAAGAAAAAAAAAAAGTAAAGTTCGATGGAATATCAATTAGGAGAAGAAATATTTTTTGAAGATTAGTGATAAAAGGATAATAACGAATTCAAAGATTTAACGGAATTGGAAACCACAAGTGACTCAAAACTAACACGCTCGTAATCGAGGTTCGAGATAAGGAAGTTATTGCCTATTGACAAGATTGCAAGTCTATAAGGTAATGGTAGCGTTATTGATTTAAACACTCATGGGTTGTCATGCATTAACCATCTTCGAGCTGTTATTTTCGACTAAAATTATCTAAATCTACCATTCCCCCATCTTATGCCTTGAACTTTTCGCCCGAGGATTTAAGTCATGATTCTTGTCGACTAAACTCTTTTTCATTCCCCTCAACCCAACCTACCCTATCTATTCCTAAATTTCGAGGACGAAATTCTTATAAGTTGGGTAGGATGTAAAAACCCCTAAATTTCTACTATAGTTTTTTTTATAAATTTGGTAATTATTTTGAAATTTATTGCGTACAAGTTCGCGTACTCGTATTTGTAAGTCACGCGCGAATTACGTTTTGTATTTGCTCGTCGAGTGCGAATATGTGTGAGGTACATATATTTGGAATTTATTTTTGTAGAAATATAACTTTCAAAAATATATGATAAATAATATATTTTGCTTGAAATTGTAAAAGGGCGCCACAATAGAATTTTTCAAATTCATATAATTTCATATGTCGTAAAGGATATTTATTTTATTATACAAATATAAATGGTGGCTTTGAAAACTATATTTTGAGGCAAATATTCTTTTGCATATGAAGTATACGAATTTAAATTTATTTTTGAAATTATTTAATACTATTATTTTATTATTTGGAAAAGTTATGTTTAAATTAGTTTATTATGAATAAATCGGTATTTGAATTTATCGATTTTTTTATAAGTTTTCAAATTTAATATAAAGATTTATCTAGTTTAAATATATTAGAAAGATATTCCTTTTTGATTCAAAATGTGATTTAATTAAATGAAGGTTTATCGATATTTGATTTGGATTGAATCGGATAAATTTTTCATCGATTTGAATTAATGGAAGAATTATCCATGGGGATTTAAATCGTCACAAGCCATATCCAATTGGAGCTCCCACCTCTTATATAAGGAGATGCACTTTTTTTCCATCAAACTCCACAACCACATCGTGCATCGTGTCTGTGTCCATCCACTATATTCTTTATACAAGTACAATTTTTTTCAATCTAAGGGTTCGACAGATCCGGATCTCTATTCCGACTCTCGGCCGCCTAGACCTCCCAATCGCTGTCATCCCCAACTACCACCGCCACCACCATACGGCCAGCCAAAACCAGAACCATCAACCCACTCCGCACCACAGCTATTTTCCCGAGCCCGGCCACCCCTTCGACCTCGACCATCCAATAACCGACCATTACTCCACATCCACAACCACCCCGCCACGGTCATCGCCGCTACCACACCGTCACCAACACCAAACCCCAATCTCCTCCCCGCTCCAAACACAACCACTATCACCCCTTCCAACTTTGCCACTCCAATTGCTACTTTCACCCACGACAGATTATTCCGTCGAACCACCGATCACAAGCACCGGCAACCGACAGGAACCCCCAAACAATTAGAAAAAATTAATAAACTCCACCATCACCCCTTACCTTCCTCCGCCCGGAGTGTCGATGCCGGTGCCGCAACCCTCCACGATCGTCCTGTCCACAGTTGGGTTCGCCACCGGTCGCCGAGGCTCAGATCCGCCGTGCCCGACCCCTGGCGCGCCATCCCAGCCGAGCTCCGGGCACTGATCCGCGTGGACCGGCCGAATTTTTCCTTCGTGTGCCGACGAGCACCGTGTGCACTTTTCCAGCCACCGGCTCCGCGCCGCGTCACCGAGTGCACCGACCCACCGTGTCCTCCATCGGAGCGCCGCCACCGTGAGGCCTCCTCTCATCCCGCTCGTCCGTCTCCCGCTTCATCTCCTCGCCGCCCCGCCGTGCTGGAGTTCCCTGGCGCTCTCCGTTCTAGCCCGGCCCCCACAGCCGCCGTCATCACAGCTGCACCGCCGCTGCTCGACCGCCGACCGTCGGTGAGAACTTTCTCCCCGCTCTTCCCCTCTTCCTCTCTCGACTACTCTCTTTCTCTCTCCACTCCCTTTCTTACTTTCATCTTACTTTCTAGAAAAAAAAAAGGAACAGCACATATGTTGTTATAGTTATTTATTTATTATTATTATTATTATTATTATTATTGATTATTATTATTGTTATTCTTGAGATGATTATTATTGTTATCATTAGTAATATCCATAGATATATTTAAAATCTTATTGTTATGTAATTATATATATATATAAGTAAAGGAATTTTTATATGAGCTCCTTATATTAAGGTACATATTCTTTTTGGGCTTTTCTATTTATCATCTTAAATAAATTCATATAAGGTTTGTAAATAAGTTTTAATAGATATAAATTATTTCAAAATAATTATGTAAATAGTTTTCAAATATTATCTATATTTATTTTTAACTATTAAATATAGTCTGTGCCTTATATTTATCAGTTAAAATAAATTATATATATATATATATATATATATATAGAGAGAGAGAGAATAAGGGAGGTAGGGTGCCACCTCACGGGAGGGTGTCTACTTGTCACCCCCCCATGCTATCATCAAGCACATGGGTGCATGATGATAACATGTGGGGGGTGACAAGTAGACACCCTCCATAGGGTGGCACCTCACCTCCCTCATCCTCTATATATATATATATATATATATATATATATATATATATATATATATATATATATATATATATATATATCTTCATAACTATGTTTTGCTAATAAATTGTAGTCTTTACCTAGAAAACATATTTTAATAAACTTAACTGTTTTCAGTTAAAATAATTCTTTTAGATTTATTATCTAAAAATATAATTAGCTAATAGAAATCTATTTTTTCAATCATCATAGTTTAAGTGTTATCCTCCGTAATTTTTCCTTTACCATCACAAATTATGACTAATGACACGTTCATATTTCCTCGTGACTTTTGTACCGTTACCCGTCGAACATAGCTACTAGACAAACATGACTTGTCGAATAATTGTACCACATCAGGTGACACACCAGGCAAGATACCTTGCCATTAAACTGTTTATATTCAGTCTGTATTTATTTATTACATATCACTGTTCATAATTTCTGGTTCTTACAGTTCTTGATTTACTGTCTGCTCTGTGATATTAGCTGTACTTTGTTATTATCCTTTGATTGCATATGGACTTAGAGTTAAGAGACTACCATCTGTAATGTATCGTATATACCTTGACATAGTTGTACCATGAGGATGTGTGAGATGAGTAGCATGTAGAGGTTCTTGCGTGTGGGCTGATCCCCCATGTGCATGCGTTAGGGCTAACTGCTAATAGAGGCATGTTAGGAGACTTAGCAGTTAGTAGAGGTATATGAGTCATGGATGTGACTCTGTTAGGCATTGGGTGGGAAGAACAGTTCCTTAACGTATGGACCACGTATGCACTTCCCTATTGCCGATTATCTCTGCGGGAGATACGGTCCTGGATCCTGATACCTGATTTCCTGCTGGCCTCTGACATTCGAGGAATGTTATGCTTTGAGGTCCCTGGTATCCTGATGGGACCATACCTGAGTTCCTGCTCCTGAGCCAGAGTGCCCATGCGTTGAAGGTTTGTTCTTACTGCATAAACACATTAGAATGGTCAGGTAACCCTCATCAATGTCATATCACCCCGTCCCATTAGTAGCTTGGGACAATGTCGCATCGCGGTATAGTGTACTACCCCTTGTCCTTATTTGGTTGTAGGGATAGTCCACTGTATCGATGATGAGGTATTGGATCTTGTTACGAGTGGGACTATTTACTTTACTTGTGATTTATGACACAGTATATATATTTAGTTATGTGGCATGTTCTTTATGTATCTTGTTACGTCCCTCTAAGGACCTTGTTATCTTGCCAGGTGTGTGCTGTTGTCTTTCGCAGGTGTTCTAGTCGTGGCCATGATCATCGCTATTCTTTGAGGATGATTGCACTTTGATCGTCTTCGCTTCGCTCGCCAAACTCTTTCTTTTATTATGTATTTCTTTTCATAGTTGGTAGGGGATTTGTCTCCGCCCAACTATATGTACCAATGACAATTCATAGTTGATTATATGACATCTTTTATTCATTTATTTTGTGGATGAGATTAGTTAGCCTTGGTTTTACTGTATTTACAGCTCATGTGTACATACGAGGATTCCATAAATTGGAGCATACTTTGTATGTATACAACTGGCATGGATACGTACCTAGTCCTAAGTATTTTGGGACTGGAGCATTACAGATGGATTTCCAATAAAAAGTCCAAAGGGGACACAAATGGACACAACCTTCAAGAATAAACACCTTCTTTAAACTTTTATCCTTCCAAAGCTCTCCTCCTAGCTAGTCCAAGCTCTAGCCTCCATGAGATAGCAATTTGAAAAGGTTGGGAAACAATTTGGGAATGGTGGAGGTTGGCACTTCTTCTCAAATGAAGAGAAAATGAAGAGAAGGCAAGTTAGGGTTTCTAGAGCCTAATAAATGAATAAAATGAGGAGATTTAAAGGGTGTATAACTAGCCAAGTTTCCCAACCCTAAATGCCATACAAAATGTCTAAAAAGCCCTCACAATTAGTCATGATTGTTTATTTTAGGAATGAGTTTAATTTGGAAAGGTTCTACCAGCTAAAGGGAGGGTTTTCCTAATCATTGCTTTCTAATTAAATGGTATAACATGGCCAACTAATGGGTTCACTAATGGTGTCATGACAAGTCTAGTGGGTCCATTTAGGTTCACTAACAATTAGTCTAACTAGTGGCTAACAACTAACAACTACAACTTATATTATATGAAACAATACCTATCATGGAAAAAATAAAAATAAAGTTATTATAATTAATCATAAAATATAATTTTTAAATTGGTTCAAAATAGAAAAAGTAAAAAATACCCCTATTCGGGAAAAATGGTAGTTACACAAACATTGTAAGACGGTCCCCTGACCGAATAAACTCTAGGCTATACTGGGGTACCACATGTCTACTAGTCGTATTCTCCCACCCGACTAACTCACAAGTACATGTCCAACACGATAAATATTAACAATACGATAACAATAAACACGATAAACTAGGAGTAAGGCATGGCATGTATATATACTCTAACTTTCGTGTACAAGCAGTAATTATGATCAATCAAGAATAGTGACAACATGAAATATAAAATGTAACAGTAAAAAGATGATATAAAGATACATGCAATATAAAATAAAGGTAATATAATGCTATAGTAAAACTTTCCTGATTTCTTAGAAAAATTATTTTCACAAGTCTAGGACAAAAGGAACTCCGACCTAGTAGCTATCAACCCATATCATACCATTGTACCATGAACCGTGAACGAAAACCACAAGTTAGTTCTAAGATTCATACTCTAAAAATCATTAAAAGGTGGCTAATGGGTTAATCTAATTAATATTATTAATTTTGGAATAAATTATCTACAGACCTAATTTAATCTAATTATAATCTAAACAAGGAATTTTGGCTATAGAAAGTCACGATTCCAATTTTGGAATTTATGGCATGCAAATCGAGGCATACCATTGACTAACTAGTCAAACATTATGAACTCAGTAATTTGAGGGTTTATCTTGGTAGATTTCAGTGTCACGAGTGCATTGGAATTGACTGTGCCACAAAATTATGATTTGGTGAAAAGTTATCACCGTTATGGCTAACCGTGACCAAATCGGTGAATTATCAGTCAAATCTGAGTTCAACGTAATAAATAAAATACTAAACGAATTTCTGAAAAAAAATTTAGTTCAACATAATAAATAAAATACTAAACAAATTTTTGAACTTTTGGAAAAATTATATGTTGTAGACTTCGTGTCAGATTTTCAAAACTTCAAACGGGTCGCAAAACGGAGTTCGAGACCTCCCAAAATCTCGAAAACAGTACGATGTATCAATTTTTGGACAACCGACACTCAAATAATTCTCCAGAAATTTACGTAAATAATTAAGGAAAATAAAATATGTTTTTGGAAAGCTAACCTCTATATGCTTAGCAAAAAAAATGACATTCAAAACGGACATCGGGGTTGATCCCGATCACCTCGTGAAGTTAGAGGATCTCCAAGATCAAACCACAAAGGGGGTTGAAATAATAAACTAGGATTTTCGGTTTTAATATATATGTATGGGATAGAGAGGCGATTTGGCGATGACATGTGGGCCCGGGTGTGGCTGACTGGGTTGCTGACTGTGTAAATGCTAATTTAAATTCAAAAAATTATTTAAAAATTATTTTAACTCCAAATAAATCAAAATAAATTACAAAAAATCCCAAAAAATTCGTAGAAAATTCTTTAAAGTGTCTAGAACCTAAATAAAAAGTATTTTAACTCAAAATTTTATCGTACCCCACAATAAATTTCAAAAGCCTATGAAAAATAAGTTCTATAGGTTTTAATTATCTAAAAATCTAAAAAGTTCTAAAAAAATTCAAAAAATCCTAGAATATTCTAGAAAATATTTCTAGTCATCTAGAGCCCAAATAAAAATATTTGGTCCCAAAATACCCCAGAATGACCTTACAGTAAATCCTGAAAGTCCTTAAAAATAATAAACCCTTAAATATTAAATACCTAAAAACATCCAAAAATTATAGAAAAATATAAAATAGCTAAATAATACATATATAAGCTATCTAGAGATCATATGACCTTAATATGGTCATAGGTCACCTGTAAATTTTGGTATGACTCCCAATGATCATAAAATTAATCATAATAAAATAAAATAAAATCGAAAAATGGGCTTACATGGGAACATCTTGGACTTGATATTGTAGGACCATTCAGTACCTCTAGAGGAGAGTGAATAAAGTGCGTACGTGTAAAGCAGAAATAACCACCAATTAAAAAAGCAGCTATATACTACAGCAGATAAAATACAGTAATTAAAATATGGTAAAGTAAGAGCCAGGAATTCAACTCAGTGACACAACGATGGCACAAGCTAATTGAGAGCTTGTAGTTTCTTACAATACCTGCTTAGTGACGAGTGCATGACCGACTTCACAACTTGATTTTAAAAACTAGAACGTTTTCTGAATAACGTCTCTGATACAACACTTCAGTACCAAAACTCTAGATTGAACAGAACTTATACTGGCTTTGGCTAAGAGCATTATAGGCTTAATTTAAAAGTTTTTATCTCGTAGAAAATACTTTGGAATAGATAGAGAAGAGAATGAATGAGTGAATGAGTGATTTAAAATGGTGAGAATTCTTCTCTAATTATAGTATTTTTGCTGATCGAATTCGGGCAGAGTTCGGATGCATGAATCCCGCATTCAAATGTTGTAGACAGATATGGTGGAAGATCAAAACAAATTTAAAACTGACCTGGCCGAACTCGGGCTGAGTTCTGTCCGAGTTCTGCGTAGGTTAGGTCAGAACTTTTGGATCAAAACAGTTTGGGTTTTGGGCTATCTTTGGATATGTGGACTTTTTGGATTTGGATAGGTAAACTTTTCAGAAAGTGGACTAATAAAAATCTAAGCCAGTACCAATCCTGATCAACCTCCCAAATATTTTTAAACTCAATAAAATTAAAAATACAGAAGAAAATATAAAAAGCTTGATCTTATTTCTAGTACTATATTGGTTCTTGATGACGATGTAATGTTTGTACGTTGAAGCTGTAGGATGTAGACGTTCTTCTTATTTGAAACCTGTAATCTTATAGCAGTATGTATATTTTGCGTATCGACCAAAGTTGTCGTTAATTATCAAAATCAGGTTTGATCATTAATCAATGGGCCAACAATCTCTCCCATTTTGATAATTGACAAACTTTGAGTCTATACCAAAATATAAGAAATATAACTTTAAAATATTTACCCGACTTATTCTGAATCGATCAAAAAATTTTTGGTATGGCTCTTTCTTTCCCTTTCTCATGTACTCAAAATGTGGCTCTCCCATAATTTGTGAAGCCAACAATATATAACAAAGACAAAGTAGAGTGGTATCCAAAGAATAATGATAAGAACGAACAAGCTAGCATCTCAAGAATGATAACATCAGCAGTAGCAGAAAAATGAGAAAATAGATAAAATCTACTAAGATAGCATAAACCAACTACAGCTGTTCAAAGTGCATAAATAATTAGAATTGAAATAGTGCAACATACTACAAATAGTCCAAACTGAGAATAAAAAGTGTTACTACAAAATATCATTATCACCAAAATATGTCCAAAAAATACCAAGCCAAAAACTGAAACACATATCAGCATCATCACCGGGGGGATCAGCATGAGGTTGGGGATCAACAAAAGCTGTCGTCGGATCGAAGAATCCGAAAGTGGGATGATCCTCAAGTGTCGATCCGTCGAATCCAGGATGATGGAGAATAGGAGCTGGAGAAGTAGAATGATGTGCCAAAGTCCATTGAATGTCAACCATAACATTTCTCAAGACCTGGGCCTGATAAATGTGACGGTACTCAGCATCGGTGAAACGAGTCATATAGGTCTCATGGCATTGTCCCTGGAGAGTGACAAATGCATCGAACCTCTGAAAGATCTCGTAAAAATGATTGTGGCATCTGCCATCCCGATTATAATTTAGTGATATTTTTTTTTATTTGAATAGTTTATATTTAATTTTCTATGATCATAGGAGTTGTGACTAAGCCCACAGGTGAGTTATGACCATCTTGTGGTCACATGACCTCTAGATAGGGTAATTATGCATTTTATAGCTATAATATATTTTATTATGATTTTTAGACATTTTTACATATTTTTAAGTATTTATTCTTTGAAGATTTATATTTATGAATGACTTTCATAATTTATTTTGAGGCTATTTGTGACTATTTCGAGATCCAGTATTTTTTTAGGCTCTAAGAGGTTAGAAATATTTTCCTTATTTTTCTAGGATTTTTTTGGATTTTTTTGATATTTATTCTGATTTATTTGGCCCTAAAAATAATTTTTAAACTAATTATGTAATTAATAATTACCCAGTCAGCTGGCCGGGCCCATGCGTCAGCCGTTGGGCCGACCGAGTGGGGCCCAGCTATCAGCCAAAGGGGCGTTGACTCACCCAAATTCCTAATTGTTGTTGGCTAAACCGACTCACTATGGGCCAAGTCGGGTCGAGATCCGAGCGTTGGCTATTTGAGCGGGATGGCTGAGATCTCACCACGTGTCCAAGAGCGCCCACCGACTCAGCCAAGCTGCCGCCTATATATATATATTATATTTCGTATAATCAGGAAACCCTAAATTATTCTCAGCTGACTTTTGGAGTTTGATTCCGGTGATCCCCCGACTTCCCTAAGCGTTTCCTGCCAACCCTGACGTGATTTTCGCGCACTATTTTTTTGTTGGATTCGTATCGAGGTAAATTGTCTGAATATGTAATTTATTTTCATAGATATTATTTCTAAATTTCTAGAAAATTCGTAGAGTGTCGGTTGTCCGAGACTTGACACGTTTCAGTGTTTTCGAGATTTCGGGAGAACCAGAAATCGAAATCATGATCCGTTTAAAGTCTCGGGAAGCTAACACAGAGCTCTACGACATATATTTTTCCCAAAAATTATTTCATTCATGTAGTATTTATTTATTCTATTGAACTTAAAATTGATCGATTGATCACCGTTTTGGTCACGATTAGCCATAACGGCGATATCTTTTGACCAAAGCATGATTTTGCGACACGGTTGATTCTAGCTCACTCGTGGTGCTGAAATCTACCAAGGTGCACTTTCAAAATCTAGAGTTCACAGCATTGTCTAGATAGTCAGCGGTATACCTCGATTTGTGTGCCATGGTTTCCAAAATTGGAAATATGACTTTTGATGGCCAAACTTGCATGTTTAGATTATATTCAGATTATTATTTGGTTAAATTAGGTTTTAAAGTGAATTATTCTAGAATTAATTATTATTAGATTAGTAACCCAACCAGCCACTATTTCATGAATTTAGAACTAGAACATTAGAATTGATTTATAGTTTCGTGCACGGTTCATGGTGTGATATGTGTTATAGGTTGACAGCTCCTAGATCGGTATCCCCTCATCCTCGACTTGTGACTACGATTTGGGCAAGGACCACAGGTAAGTATACCTTGCCTTCCTCTACTGTTTTACTTATATGCATTTCCTTTCATTTTTCAGTCTTTGATTGTTTGTGGACATGTGCTATTCGTGTTATATTCTGTTGAGTTGTTTTCATTGCATATAGTCGTGTTCATGTTTGGTCTTGTGGTTCATACTTGGAGTTTCTTACCAGTATTTTACTTGAGTCGTGTCTTAGAACAAGTGAGTGTAGTGAACTGCTAAATCCTTGATTATCGTTTTACACAACCAGAGAGTCCACACTCGAGACGAGGGTTGAGCAGTGCACCAGAGAGTCCACACTCGGGACGAGGGTATTTTTCGTGTTCATTGGCACCAGAGAGTCCACACTCGGGACGAGGGTGTTTGCCTTGAGCTAATCAGAGAGTCCACACTCGAAACGAAGGTTAGTGCTTAGTTCAAACTCGTGAGTCCACACTCGAAATGAGGGTTTGGTTTTCGATTGATCTCGTGTTCATCTGGCAGTTCATTTATGCGTAGTTTGTTCTAGTGTCCATGTTCATAGACACTTGTCGTATTTTGTCTTTCTTGTTTAGTTCTTACGCATGATAAAACTGTTAGATAGGCATATTTTATGTATCTTGCTAGTCCTCTGAGGACCTGATGATCTCTTCAGGTTTAGCCAAGTTTGAGTCAGGAGCATACGAGCGGTTGTGAGCCAGCATCAGACTACGGTGCCTTGCTGTTGAGGTTATCTTGATTAGCAGTTTGTACTCAGTTAGTTATTTCATGTATTTCTCTATTTTCGTCTATTGGTAGTAGATTTGTGTCCACCGGACGTGACTTTGATTTCTTGGAAACATGCAGTTTATATTCTTTATTGCTCAGTTTCATGGTTATTCATTGATCTTGGTTATGTCTTAATTATTCTGTGGATGAGATATAGATTTTCCTCATGATACTAGATTCAGTGACCTGTAAGTTATAGACAGCATTCTACCGCCGATACTGCGGCGTAGGCTGGGTTTGGACACGTCTTGTATCCGAAAAGCGGGTGCGGGTCGTGACAAGTTTTTTGGTAGCCCATGCAGGTCAACATTAATCACCTCGGTTACGTCACTGTACCGACGTGAGCCTACAAATAGGATTAAACTCATAGGATCCCATCCACGTGTCTTGAATCCTTGTTGATCTCTATCCTTGATTATTCATTAAATCCTCGACTTGCATATAGCTTAAAATTCTTCAACGGCTAAAGTATTTTCTTTTGTTACAATTAAGATGGACTCTCAAGACAGGAACAACGCTTCCCTGAACACTCCACTGGCTGCAGAAGTCTTTTTCACATATATGACCCCACCGACACAAGCAGGTCAGCTCACTCACATGGGCAATCCGCCACAGCCGCAGCTCTCGAGATCCCGCAGAGACGACATTCCACCACCTCCGTAGTTTCCTCCGCAGACTCCACCACCAGCACCCATTCTACTACGAGCATCTGTCCCACCGCCAGCACAAGCCCCGCATCCAGCACATATTCTACATCCAGTACCAGCCATGCACCCAGCACCAGCAATGTACACAGCTCCTATGATGCATCCAGCTCCTATGATGTATCCAGCACCTGTTCTGCCTCCGCCACCAGTACTGGACAATGTCACACTCTTAGGGATCTTCTAGCAGCAAGCCAACATGTTCTGCGACAATTTGAGAGAGGCTCTTCAGATTAGAGATGCTTTCCGACAGCGCCCTAGAACTTCCAAGAACTTTATGGACCTCCAGCCCAGGGAATTCCATGGGACCGAAGAGATTCTCTACGATGATGAGTGGTTGGAAAACGTGGAACGATACCTAAAGATGGCACGAGTCCCAGAAGATCTGAAGATCGAGTCAGCTAGTGGACAGTTTTTCGACATCGTACGGACGTGGTACCAAGGCGATCCCCGATTTTCTGCTTCAGAAGTAACTTGAAAGGAATTCAAGCGCCTGTTCAAGAAGAAATTCTATCCATACGTAGCACGAGAGGCGTTGGTGAGTCGGTTCGAGCACCTAGAGCAAGGCAACCACACCGTAGACTAGTACACATCAGAGTTTTCTTGCCTCAGTCGCTTCGCGGAGAGCTTGGTCAGCACCCCTGAAGATAAGGCACGACGATTCAGGAAGGGACTATCGTACGAGATTCATCTAGCCATCACCACTAATCGAGCTGCCACATACGAAGAGATTCTGGAGGTCGCCCAAGCTGTAGAAGAGGAGCTAAATCACAAGCTGAAGAGGAATCGAGACGCATTCGGAGGAGGCAACAACCAATCAACACTGAAAAAATGCCCCAATATTCCAGGGAAGACCTCAACATAGCAGCTTCATCAGCAACCACGAGCAGCCCCATAACAAGTTCAAGATGTTTCCACCCGCCAGTATTGCAAGAAGAGAGGCCGCATCCAAGAAGACTGCCGTAGATGGTTAAGGTTGTGCTATACTTGTGGATCCAACCAGCATCTATCTCGAGATTGCCCAAAGAAGAACGCGATTGCACCACCACTACCAGCCGTACAGGAAGGAGAAGCTCATGCCATGATCGCGGAGGATGCGACAACACCACAAGGAACAGTCGACAAAAATTTCCAGTAGAGATTTGCAGTAGTATTATAGATAGGCCATATTAGACTTGATTTATGAGCAATTAAATTTCTTTTATAGCAGTTTATTCAAGACTACTCATGCTAGTAGATCTTGGCTTTATATAAATTTCGAGGACGAAATCCGAAATTATTTTTAAGGGGGATAGTATGTGACATCTACCATCCCGATTATAATTTAGTAATATTTTTTTTATTTGAATAGTTTATATTTAATTTTCTATGATCATAGGAGTTGTGACTAAGCCCACAGGTGAGTTATGACCATCTTGTGGTCACATGACCTCTAGATAGGGTAATTATGCATTTTATAGCTATAATATATTTTATTATGATTTTTAGACATTTTTACATATTTTTAAGTATTTATTCTTTGAAGATTTATATTTATGAATAACTTTCATAATTTATTTTGAGGCTATTTGTGACTATTTTGAGATCCAGTATTTTTCTTTAGGCTCTAAGAGGTTAGAAATATTTTCCTTATTTTTTAAGGATTTTTTTGGATTTTTTTGATATTTATTCTGATTTATTTGGCCCTAAAAATGATTTTTAAACTAATTCTGTAATTTATAATTACCCAGTCAGCTGGCCGGGCCCACGCATCAGCCGTTGGGCCAACCGAGCGGGGCCCAGCTGTCAGCCAAAGGGGCGCTGACTCACCCCAATTCCTAATTGTGGTCGGCTAACCGACTCACTATGGGCCAAGCCAGGTCGAGATCTGACCGTTGGCTATTTGAGCGGGATGGCTGAGATCTCGCCACGTGTCCAAGAGCACCCACCGACTTAGCCAAGCCGCCGCCTACATATATATATATATATATATATATATATATATATATATATATATATATATATATATATATATATATATATTATATTTTGTATATTCAGGAAACCCTAAATTATTTTCAGCCGACTTTTGGAGTTTGATTCTGGTGATCCTCCGACTTCCCTAAGCGTTTTCTGCCAACCCCGACGTGATTTTCGTACGCTGTTTTTTTTGTTGGATTCTTATCGATGTAAGATATATGATTATGTAATTTATTTTCATATATATTATTTCTAAATTTCTGAAAAATTTGTAGAGTGTCGGTTGTCCGAGACTTGACACGTTTCAGTGTTTTCGAGATTTCGGGAGAACCAGAAATCAAAATCATGATCCGTTTAAAGTTTCGGAAAGCTAACATAGAGCTCTTCGACATATATTTTTCCCAGAAATTGTTTCGTTCATCTATTATTTTTTTTATTCTGTTGAACTCAGAATTGATCGGTTGATCACCGTTTTGGTTACAATTAGCCATAACGGCGATATCTTTTGACCAAAGCGTGATTTTGTGCCACGGTTTATTCCTGCACCCTCGTGGCACTGAAATCTACCAAGGTGCACTTTCAAAATTTAGAGTTCACAACATTTAACTAGATAGTCAGCGATACGCCTCGATTTGCGTACCATGGTTTTCAAAATTGGAAACATGAATTTTGATGTCCAAACTTGCATGTTTAGATTATATTCAGATTATTATTAGGTTAAATTAGGTTTTTAAGTAAATTATTCTAGAATTAATTATTATTAGATTAGTAACCCAACTAGCCTCTATTCCATGAATTTAGAACTAGAACATTAGAATTGATTTATAGTTTTCGTGCACGGTTCATGGTGCGATATGTGTTATAGGTTGACAGCTCCTAGATCGGCATCCCCTCATCCTCGACTTGTGACTATGGTTTGTGAAAGGACCACAGACAAGTATACCTTACCTTCCTCTACAGTTTTACTTACATGTATTTCCTTTCATTTTTCAGTCTTTGATTGTTTGTGGACATGTGCTCTTCGTTTATATTCTATTGAGTTGTTTTCATTACATATAGCCGTGTTCATGTTTGGTCTTGTGGTTCATACTTGGAGTTTCTCACCAGTACTTTGCTTGAGTCGTGTCTTAGAACAAGTGCGCGTAGTGAACTGCTAAATCCTTGATTATCGTTTCACACAACCAGAGAGTCTACACTCGGGATGAGGGTTGAGCAGTGTACCAGAGAGTCCACACTCGGGACGAGGGTGTTTGTCGTGTTTATTGGCACCAGAGAGTCCACACTCGAGACGAGGGTATTTGCCTTGAGCTAACCAGAGAGTCCACACTCAGGACGAGGGTTAGTGCTTAGTTCAAACCCGTGAGTCCACACTCGGGATGAGGGTTTGGTTTTCCATTAATCTCGTGTTCATCTGGCAGTTCATTTATGCGTAGTTTGTTCTAGTGTCCGTGTTCATAGCCACTAGTCGTATTTTGTCTTTCTTGTTTAGTTCTTACGCATGATAAAACTGTTAGATATGCATGTTTTATGTATCTTGCTAGTTCTCTGAGGACCTGATGATCTCTTCAGGTTTAGCCAAGTTTGAGTTAGGAGCAGACGAGTGGTTGTGAGCCAGCATCAGACTACGGTACCTTGCAGTTGAGGTTGTCTTGATTAGCAGTTTGTACTCAGTTAGTTATTTCATGTATTTCTCTATTTCTGTTTACTGGTAGTGGATTTATGTCCATCAGACGTGACTTTGATTTCTTGGAAACATGCAGTTTATATTCTTTATTGCTCAGTTTCATGGTTATTCATTGATCTTGGTTATGTCTTAATTATTTTGTGGATGATATATAGATTTTCTCTGTGATACTAGATTCAGTGACTTGTGAGTTATAGATAGCATTCTACTGTCGACACTGCAGCGTAGGCTGGACTTGGACACGTCTTATATCCGAAAAGCGAGTGCAGGTCGTAGCAATAATGGTTTGGAGTAGAATCGGCTGAAGCTACGACTGGAACTGTACGGATAGAAGTGGAGGCTGAGGATACTTCCTAGATCTAGACAGCTCAGAAGGCGACCCGAAAATAGGATAAGGGTCTAAGTCAATGCCGAAGTTCTGGAAGATTACCGCTAGATGCATAGGGTAAAGGAGGTTGCGGCCTGCCTCCGACAACTAACCATACCAGCTATCATGGTCTTGGAAATAGAAAAAATGACTCCAAAGTGGATGTGGTAAATAACCGATAACTCAAAGAAGGTGATCTCTGAAGTACGTGTAGGCAACTCTAAGGGGGGATAAATAGAGTATGTGTCGATAATAACCAAATAAAAATTAACTCCTTCACCAACAGAATAATTAATCAGAGTATTAATGCGAAAATAAAAGAGATCAGAAAAGCATACGCAAATACTGCAGTTTTAACCTGGTTTCCCTCGTGGAGGACTAGTCCAGGCCTAAGAACTCTTGCTCAAAATTAAAATCCACTATTTGTAAAATAGTGGTACACCACGTGCCTTTACTCAGAAGAGCACGCCAACTTCTTACACTTTCGTTGAGATGAAACTTGAAATTGTCCAAGCGACTACTTTCAAACTCTTGTACAGAACTTCTAGCTGAATTGCACTGAGCACCTTAGGGCTTAGGAAGTTGTGTGGCTAGTAGATGGGAAGAGTAGGCTTAGAATGTATAAGGCTATAGAAGATGAGAAGATGAGAAGAAGAGATGAATGAAAATGAAAGAAATTATGCTTATATATACTAGTCCAGGGAGGCAGAGTTCGGCCAGAACTCTGTCCCAAAATTCAAATTTTTGGCCATTGGACAACAAGCAACCAGCAAACCATAGAAATTAGGATCCTTAAATTAAGGAACCAGAGTTCGGCCCGAACTCTGCCTGGGGCAGAGTTTGGCCCGAATTCTACTTTCTTGGGCCAGAATGTTCAATTGGGCTAGGGTGTTCAAATGGGCTTGGTTTGGTTTGGTGATTGTTTGGTGGAGCTTTGGATAAGTGATTCTAGGTTTAAGACACTCAGTGCTACTCAGCGTACATAATCCTAGACTCAAATAAATGTAAAATTTACAGACATAGAATACAAGTAATAGCTTTATATGTTGATGACATCTTGTCTCAAATCGATATGTGATAAATTCTGTCTTTGAGCTAGATGTGTCATATTGGATCATAATAGAGATCATTTTTGTCAATACTCAAAATTAGGTTGACTGTGATACAGTTTGGGTCAACAATCTCCCCCATTTTGATAATTGACAAAACGATATTTGTATGCCCTAATATTCATACCTGGATACATGTTATTGGGAGTAAAAGCAAATGAATGGCATGGAATGAATAGCTCCCCCGTAGATGGATATACCGGCTCCTCCGTAAATGGATATGTCCTGAGACAAAATTCTTATCCAAGCACAACATGATCATATATAATCAAATATTTCTCCCCCTTTGTCATTTATCACAAATAAATATTAAAGTACTCCCCCGTAAACAGATAAATGATTAACAAAGAGAAGAATTGCAATCACACAACCATGAAAAATAGAACTAGCAGTTTAGAAGAAAAAAATGCAAACTAAGCCAACTTGCAGTCATACAATGAAGAAAGAAAAACTACAAAGCATAGTGCTAAAAGTAGGAAACTACAATGCATAACTAAAACATAACTAAGTCATCATCATCATCAGCAGCAGGAACGAAACCACAACCATCATGGAACCAGAACTCAAAAGATTCAAAAAGATAGTTTTTGAAGAAAGATTTAATAGGATTTATCTTGACTTAGTAATCTTGAAAGATATTAGGCATACAATAATTTAAACCAGGTAGTAAATTATTGTTAAAACACTTATCAGCATAGTTGAACTGCCTTAGGTTACCTATAGGGGCCGGATCCCAGCTAGCGGTAGTCTGAAGAATAGTGCACCGTGTCGCTTAGGCTTTTATGTCTTGTTGTCAGAAGGACCCTTTCGGCTTGTACCCAAAGCAATGTCACCATGAAGGATATATGTTATAACCGTTATTTATGCAGGTACAACTTATTGTACGATAGTTTCATCCAAAATTCCTAACTCTCGATGAATAAAATTGAAGCGCTCTTCGGCTAGTGGTTTTGTGAAAAAATCTGCTAGCTGATGTTCAGTGTCAATAAATTCTAAGTTGATGGTGCCATGCAATTGATGATCTCGTAAAAAATATGTCTAATCTCTATATGCTTTGTGCGTGAGTGATATCTAGGTTTTTGGTCAAATTCATTACACTAGTGTTATCACAGAAAATAGGTATGTGCTTGAATAGTAAGTTATAGTCTTCAAGAGTTTGCTTCATCCACAGAATCTGAGCACAACAACGACCAGCTGCGATATATTCAGCTTTTGTTATGGATAGTGCTACTGAATTTTGTTTCTTGCTAAACCATGAGACTAAAGCCTTTTCTAACAAATGACACGTGCCTCTGGTACTCTTACGGTCGACTTTGCATCCCGTAAAATCAGCATCGGAATATTCGATTAAGTCAAAGGTAGTGGTTTTGGAATACCACAAGCCTACCGTAATAGTTCCTTTAGGATATTTAAAGATACGCTTAACTGCGGTCATGTGTGATTCCTTAGGGTTAGCTTGATATCTAGCACATAGGCAAATACTAAACATGATATCGGGACGACTAGCAGTTAAATACAATAGACTACCAATCATACCTAGATACTTACGTTGATCAACAGGTTTGCCGCTTTCATCAGGTTCCAACTTTGTTGTAGTAGCCATTAGAGTACTGATAGGTTTGATGTTGTCAAGCTCAAACTTTTTTAGCGTGTCCTTTGTATACTTTGATTGACTGATGAAGACGCCTTGCGAGTATTGTTTGACTTACAGTCCAAGGAAGTAGTTGAGCTCCCCCATCATGCTCATCTCAAATCGTTCTGCATATACTTGGCAAATTTTTTACATAGACCCTCATTAGTAGACCCAAATATGATATCATCTACATAAATTTGAACTAACAGAATGGTGTCATTAAGAGATTTTACGAAAAGTGTCGTGTCAATTTTTCCTTTTGAAAAACCTTTATTTAGTAAGAATGTGCTAAGACGTTCATACCAGGCTCTGGGAGCTTGTTTGAGGCCATAGAGCGCTTTCTTAAGTTTGAAAACATGGTCGGAAAATTTTTGATTTTCAAAACTAGGCGGTTGTTTTACAAAAACCTCTTCTTTAATATAGCCATTTAGAAAAGCACTTTTTACATCCATTTAAAAAAATTTAAAGTTTTAGAAATTTATAAATGCACAAAGCATCCGAATAGATTCAAGTCGTACAACAGAAGCATACGTCTCATCATAGTAGATACCTTGCTCTTGGTTGTATCCTTGAGCTACAAGACGAGCCTTGTTGCGAGTGACTGAACCGTCCTCATTAACTTTGTTACGAAAAACCTATTTAGTACCAATGATCGAATGGTCAGCAGGTTTAGAAACAAGTTCCCAAACCTGACTCCTTTCGAATTGGTTGAGTTCTTCTTGCATTGCAGATATCCAAAATTTATCGTTAAAAGCTTCTAAAATATTTTTGGGTTCTATCTGAGAAATGAATGCAGTGCTAGCTATAGAGTCTCTAGAAGAAGATTGAGTAGTTACCCCTCTTGATACCTCACCTATTACCAAGTTTTTTTGGATGTGAATGTGTGAATTGAAATTTCTTTGGTAAGCCTTCCAGATAACTGGTTCTAGGTGTTATATCCACAGGTGTAGAGGTTGATGGTTCGATGTGAGCGTCAACGTCGTCATCGGAGATAGCAGCTGTACTATTACTTTTATCAAATGTGACATTAATAGACTCTTCAACAATCATAGAGCGTTTGTTGAACACTCTATATCCTTTGCTCTTGGCAGCATATCCAAAAAAATACCTTCGTCAGCTTTGGCATCAAACTTGCGTAAGTTGTCTTTGGTATTTAGGATAAAACAGCGACAACCAAACACTCGAAAATAAGAAATAGTATGTGTCCTACCAAAACAAAGTTCATAGGGAGTTTTTTTTGAAATAGGTCGAATCAACACCCTATTCAAAACATGGCATGCTGTACTGATAGCTTCTGCCCAAAAATATTTCTGAAGAAAAAATTGATTCAACATGACTCTGGCCATATCGCCAAGAGTTCTATTCTTCCGCTCCATAACACCAGTTTGTTGAGGAGTTATAGGACAAGAAAATTCATGATCAAAAATATTTGACTCACAAAACTTTTCAAAATTATAATTTTCAGATTCGCCACCATGATTACTTCGGATTTGAGTAATCATGTAGCCTTTTTTGTTTTGAACCTTTTTAGAAAATACTTTGAAAATAGAAATAGTATCACTTTTATTGTAATAAAGAAAACCCAAGTAAATCTAGAAAAATCGTCTACAATAACAAAAGTATAGAGTTTACTGCCAAGACTGGCTACTCTACTTGGTCCAAATAAGTCCATATGAAGCAGTTGTAAATGTCGAGTGGTACTTACAGTATTGATGGATTTAAAAGAAGATTTGGTAGCCTTATTATTTTCACATTCGTCATATACCGTATCCTTTTTGAATGTGATGTCAGGCAGTCCTCTTACAAGCTTCTTGGTAGACAGTATTGATATGGTATCCATGTTGGCATGACCAAGAGGCTGATGCCGTAATAGCCTTTCGTCTTTGTGAGTATAGAGGCATCTTCCTGCACTATTAGTATCTCTAGACAAATAGAAAATGTATATATTATCTTCTCTTATCCTTTCAAAAATGATGTCTTCAGATGATCTATCATAGATAAAGCATTTAGTTTTACTGAAGTTAATATCATATCCATGATTAGCAAGATGACTGATGCTGAGCAAGTTATGCTTTAACTTAGTCACTAAACAGACATCTTTAATAACAGGAGAAGGAGGATTACCAATAGTACCATTACCTATGATATAACCTTTCAGATTGTTGTCGAAGGATACATATCCTTCCCTTTTCATCGATAGTGTTGCGAATAGACTAACATCTCCAGTCATATATCACGAGCACCCACTATCGAGAATCCATTTACTTCTAGTTTGTAAAGGAAGGTCCACCTACACCACAAGTAGATGTGACCTTTGGTACCCAGATCTTTGAGGGTCCTGAACGGTTAGTTTTCGGTACCCATGCATATAGATTCTTATTAACTAATCTTCTAATTCTACACTGTGGTGATACGTGTCCATGTAAACCACAATATGTACATGTAGCATGCATATTTATATTTGGTGCAGGATGATAGTGATATCTATATGTAGGTGCAGGATGATGATAGTGACTATGTGTAGTGGCAGGATGATGATCATAACGACGTGTGGGTGTTGTACGTGCTGCATGGGAGTAGGTGTACATAAAAGCATGTTTACGTGTAGTATGTGGATGCATGTTATTTTGATGACGTGTTCTATTGTGTTGGTGTTTAGTGTATGTGCTGTGACTGTGAGACTGAGTTTGAGGTTGAGCAACCTGTTTACCTAGCCTGATCTCTAATTTCTTAGAGGCAGCATATACTTCATCATATTTAGTAGAAAGACCATTAATTCTAGCAGTAGCAACCTTGTATTTGTTTTTCTCTTCAGCAAGCTCTTTATTGAGTGCTGAAATATCATGTGTTTGTTTCTCAATGATAGATTCGGCATCGTGTAAGCTTAATTTAAGCTTGGATACCTCCTCGGTGTCCTCTGTGGAAGGTGTGTCTTTAACATTACCTAGTAAGCATAAAAGTCTATGGATCTCAGCTTCATGAGCCATAATTTTATCCTTAGCATGTTTATACTTGCTAATAACATTTTTGTGGTCTTCAAGCAGATCACTAAAGGCATCACCAAGTTCATCAAAAGTGAAATCATCAAGAGGATCACGAGTTATCTTATCAAATGTTGCTATTAGGCAGACGTTAGCCGAGTCTTGGGGAGTGTCATCTTCCTTGTCTGAGTCAATGGCTTCGTTTTTATGCCAGATACTGGTGTCGGCATACTTTCGTGAGGATGAGTTTTATACGGCTTCTCATATCTGCCTCCTTTCTTTGCTATAGGGCAATCTTTTCTGACGTGTCCTATCTTCTTGCAGTCGAAGCAAGTGGGTTCTTCATCATCTTCCTTCTGGTCCTTCTTCCTTTGGTTGAAGCGTAGAAACTTCTTCAAGTTGCGTACCAAGAGTGCTTGACCATCACTATCGAAATTATCGTCGTCTGTCTCCTCTGGAATGGTTCTTCGGCAATGAGCTCTAAACACGATTTCCTTTTGCTTTGGAGCAGGTTCGTCGAAGTCTTTGAGATCGCGCTCATGAGTCATCAGCTTGCCCATCAGAGTTTCCATTGACATGTTGGTGAGATCATTGCCTTCGATGATTGTCGTCACCTTGGGGTTCCAGATTTTTGGTAGCCCCCTGAGCAGCTTGCGGATCTTCTTATGATTGGAGTACTCTTTGCCAAGGGAAGATAGCGGATTGACGATGTCGAGGAACCTTGTGAACATTTAAACGATTATTTCATTTGGCTTCATCTTGAATGCCTCGTATTCTTGTGTCAGACGACTGATCTTTGATTCATTAACCTGTGTGGTTCCTTCTGGGTCACCTCCAGAAGCTTCCATACTTCATGTGAGGTGGAGCATGTAGACATCTTGTTGAATTTAGTCCAGTCTATGGCACAAAAGAGAGCATTAATAGCCCTAGCATCTAGACTAGCCTGTTTCTTTTCCTGGTCGGTATATTTGTCGTGGGATTTGTCAGTGAGAGTCCCTTCAACAGCAATTCTAGCAGGCTTCTTGTAACCATCAGTAACGATGGTCCAAAGGTTAAAGTCTAGAAATTTGAGATAAAAACTCATTCTAGTCTTCCAATAGGTGTAGTTGGTTCCATCAAATAGGGGTAGCCTATTTGTGGACTGTCCCTCACCATAGTTGGTAAAGATAGGTTTTGTGTTTGCCATGGATCAGCTCTAGGATGTTAATCCGATATAAGAGAACAAAGCTTTAATACCAATTGAAGTACTTATAGGCAACTCTAAAGGGGGGTGAATAGAGTATGTGTCGATAATAACCAAATAAAAAGTTAACTCTTTCACCAAAAGAATAATTAATCAGAGTATTAATGCGGAAATAAAAGAGATCAGAAAAGCATACGCAAACACAGCAGTTTTAACCTAGTTTTCCTCGTGGAGGACTAGACTAGGCCTGAGAACTCTTGCTCAGGATTGAAATTCACTATTTGTGAAATAGAGGTACACCACGTGCCTTTACTCAAAAGAGCACTCCAACTTCTTACGCTTTTGTTGAGACGAAACTTGAAATTGTCCAAGCGACTACTTTTAAACTCTTGCACAGAACTTCTAGCTGAATTGTACTGAGCACCTTGGGGCTTAGAAAGTTATGTGGCTAGTAGATGGGAAGAGTAGGCTTAGAATGTATAAGGCTATAGAAGATAAGAAGATGAGATGAAGAGATTATTGAAAATGAAAGAAATTATGCCCTATATATACTAATCCAGGGAGATAGAGTTTGGCCAGAGCTCTGTCCCAAAATTTAAATTTTTGGTCGTTGGACAACTAGCAACCAGCAAACCCTAGAAATTATGTCACTCACATTTCTCGTTATACATATTTTTTAGGATACGTATACGGATTTCTGACAATTGACAGGTGGCCCATGTTTTGACTTATCTTGCTTAGCTTAGCCTTGGTTTAATCTTGACTTGATTTGGTTCAACTTGCTTCAGCATGACTTGGCTTGGTCTTGGCACTCTTGACTTGTTCTTGGTTTACCTTGGATCATCTTTGTTTATTTTGGTTCATTTTGGCTTACTTGTTTTATCTTGGATCATCTTGGTTTATTTTGGTTTGAGATGAGAGGGGTTGCTATATAAGTCAACGATCCTCTCTCTCTCCTCCATAACTCTTTCATTTACTACTTCTTCATCTCCATTACTCCTCCCACCCACCAAAGATACCCTAAGCAAGTGCAATCTTGCTTTATGATGGATCTCCTATTTTATTTTTCCATTCTCTTCTCTACTTGATTTTAAGCCTCTTTAGAACTTAGCATTTTCAGTTTTGATGGATGGATTTTGTAGATCTAAGTTTTAATATTTTCTTATTTTTCTTGGTTTTGATCTATTAAAGCTTGATATTTCCTAAAACCAATCGTCCTAGGATGTAGGAAATCTCGTTCTATGCATTTTAGACCCTTGGAAGTCTCAATTCGGACTTGTTTTGAGCAAGTTATGACATTTTGAAGTTTTTGGATTCCATAGGTTCTTTGCTAGTTGGAGAAGAAGAACAGGCCCTGGCGCAACTCGACCTCGTGCAGCTCAGTTTGGCACAACCTAGCCCAGGCGCCCTTTGGCCTTAGCGCAACCTAGCCCAGCGCCCCCTTGGGCCCTGGCGCAACCTGACCTGGCGTACCCCAGTCAGGCGCAATCTGACCTGGCGTACCCCAATCAGGCGTAACCTGACCTGGCGCACCCCAGTCAGGCGCAACCTGACCTGGCATACCCCAGCCTGGCGTAACCTAACTTAGGCACCCTATGTCCCCCTTGGCGCCACCTGTCATTTCCTTGGCGTCACTTGACCAGTGCCACTTGTTGCCATGATACTTCTTGCCCTTTGCCCCCATACATGTTCTCCTAGTTCGAGTTGTATTTGCCTGTGATCTTACAGGTGACTTGTACTTGACCTATCTTATGACGACCCGGCTCGATAACTTGTTGAGCATAACATGACTTGCCAGTATTGATCATGACATGAATACGACTTGACATGAATACGACATGATAATCTTGATAATGGCCCATCGAGGCACACTTTTGACAAGCCTTCTTGACATGATAAGTAACTTGATAATACATGTACAATCTTGATAGTGGCCCGTTGAGGCACACTCCTGACAAATAATCTTGACAAGTAACAAGTAACCTGATATGACATAATAATCTTGAAAGGCTGTTGCGACAGCTACCCTGACTTGCTAAGTAACACTTATCTTGACACCGTGGTTGATTTTCCTGATTGTGATTGTACAAGGTACCTATCTCGTCTTGTATCATGTCTAGGACATGGATTCCTAGTTACGACGGTCAAGAATTCATAATGAATATGACTGGATTAATGACTAGATTGATCAAGTAGTTCATATAGAAAGATTTATCCAGTTATAGGCGATCCCGTTATCCCGGCCACACCTAAGTGGACTTGTAGCCTGCCGACGAGTAGGCACATTTCCAGCCCACTATTATGTGGAGCACTTCTTGAAATCATAAGTACTATAGCACACTGCCATATGTTGCACTCTAAGTCACCTAATGATTCTCTAACTCTTGGTAACTCTAAGCAACCTCGCCTGGATAACCTGGATAGCTGCAGGGCTTGTGACTCGGGAATATCTCAAATGCATCTTGTTAGTAACTAGGCCTGTGATAACCCTAGCTAGCTAATGATAGCAAGCCGTAAGACTTGATTGGCCGTGACTGAATGCTTGCCTTGTGGTTAACATGGAAATTATATTCTGCCTCTTATTTTCTTAATACAAGCTCTTATTTTATTCTAACCTTGTCCTCTTGTTACTTAATCATGTTCACTATTTATACCTTTTGTTTATTAACCTGCTGGTTTTAGTTTGTTAATGAAGCCTCCCTTGTAGCACTTGCTCTTTCTCGGGTCTGACCCAGCTGGTTTTGTATAGCCAGATTTCAGAGTAGCACCCAATGATCTACCTGCCTCCTAGCCAGATGGTGAACACTAGATGCAACCCTGGCAACGAGTAGATTTCTTATTTTGCTCTCCCATTCTATTGTAAAATTACTCTTTTGAGGCGTTTAGCCGCCGAGCAAGTGTTAGCTTTTGTTGAAACTTATATTCTATCTGCCGAAGGGCTGTAACATGATTGACAAATCCTAGGGTTAATCATGTATGACTTTAACTCATGCTAGTCTTCGTATTTTGTACGACTAGCTTCATAATCATCTGAATATGTAATGTTTGGGATGCCTTACCTTATATTTTTGATAATCTAATATCTTGTAACATTTACTTGCTTTCTTAAGATTGAGACACTATGCTTGTTCTTGACCACAAGAGACTACTGGCTTGTAGATAACCGTTATGCATCTAGACAGCCGTGACCATATTGCAAGGTGGGTTACACTTTAATGTATGTAGCTGGCTGTGTCTGTCCTTCGCTCTCTAGTATTCTGGTTCTGGGGTGTGACACGGTTTAAGTGGTGGCCCATGTAGGTCTTGTAAATCAAGATATGTGGGAGGTTTACCGAATAGCTGTCTCAATCAGCACTCGTCCTTGATCTCTACTCGTGCCTTCTAATCTTCCTGAATGTTGACCTGATCACATGTTTATATCCTCGATCTATCTTGGTCCTTCCTTATTGTTCCTCATATCATTTCTCCAGTGGCATTATTTCCGGTCCTGCCGATCAGCCCGGCGGAGCACCTCCAGTAAACCTACAATAACCTGGGGACCAAGCCCAGCACTCAGGGGTAGCCTCCAGAGTCATGCCTTCCGGAGGTCAAGAGCTACCGGTTCATCCAGTCCAGCCTACAGAACCTGACCAGGGAGCCCTGATTGGACTCATCCGAGAATTGCTTGCATCACAAGATTGTCGGGGCGATGCCCTGAACCAAACAGTACAAGATGCTATGGATAGAGTTGGTTATCAAGGGAACAATGCGGCTAACAGTTTCAAGCACCTGAACCCTCCTTTCTTTGACGATAGTGAAGATGCGATTGCTACTGATGCTTGGCTTCACGATATAGAGGTTATTCTGGAGGTCGCTAGAATTCCAGGGGATGAGAAGGTGGCCATAGTACGCCTGCAGTTATTGGACTTAGCCCGCAGCTGGTGGGCGATGCAATCAGTTGATTTGGTGACGCCTGTCTTATGGGCGATATTCAGTGACAAGTTCCAGACGAAGTAATTTGATGCAGTAGCTCGGTATAATCTGTAGACCAGATTCAGCAATTTCAAACAGATAAAAAAGATGGTCAATGGATATGCGGTTGAGTTTTTAAGGCTTAGTCGGTTTGCTCCTACCTTGGTGGCGATCGAATTGGACCGAGCCTAGCAGTTCCAGCAGGGGCTCCACCTAGAGATCATTCTAGCGGTGGAGCAGTTTGAGCATCAGACCTTTGATGCTACTTTGCGAGCAGCGAGGAGGCATGAGTGTGTTCCCAGAGGATAATACACCGAGTAGGGGATCGGAAGAGGTCTCATGGTCAGTTGTCTCAGTCGTCAGCACCAGCCCCGGTAGTTAGGACTTTGACTATTGGAGCTCCTAGGAGGACGACCACAGTTTCGTCGGTTCATCACTCGACACCGACGTACCTTCGGCAACAAAAATAGAAGCATTCTTCTGCAATGGACTGCTCTCATTGTAGGAAGCCTGGATACGTGGTTTCAGAGTATCACAGGGCACAGGGATTGTGCTTGGCTTGTGAGGCACCGGACCATACGATTGGGTCCTGTCCTCATAGAGCCAGTTAATCTTCATCAACCCTAACCAGTCCATCGGTTAAGGAAGCAGCACCAGTGCAGCAGCAGTACCGCCTCAGGCTCAAGCATTCCAGCAGCAGAGGACTCAACAGTATGCTCAGGTCTAGGTTCAGAACAGGCAGAGAGGTTACCAACAGAGGGAACCAGCACCAAGAGGACAAGATCAGGCTCTAGCTTTGTCGGTAGAAGAATAATTGGCATCAGGTGAGGTGGTGGCAGGTACCATTCTCATCAACTCTTTTCTTGCATCAGTATTATTTGATTCGGGTGTATCGTACTCATTTATGTCTGCACGATTCACGATACGGTCAGGACTGGAGCCCGAGTCATTATCAGTAAGGCTTAATATTCTTACTGGTAACGGTCTTGTGGGAGTAGATAGAGTCTATTCCTCGTGTCAAATCATAGCTAGCGGTAGAGAGTTTCCCGCTAGATTGATAGAATTTTCGATGACCGATTATGATGTGGTCTTAGGAATAGATTGGTTGAAGGATCAATATGCAAGAATAGACTGCCATGCTGGCAGGATTATTTTTGGTATTCCCGACGAAGAGGAATTTTCATTTTAAGAGGCAAAGTAGAACCTTCTCCACCAGTCTTGCGGATGGCAGTAGCAGTTCAGTTTCCCAAAGTAGTAGCAGAGTTTCCTGACGTATTCCCCGAAGAGCTTCCAAGTATGCCCCAGAGAGAGAGAGAGGTAGAGTTCACCATTGATTTGATTCCAGGGACGACACTAGTTTTAGAGAGAGTCTACAGAATGGCACCATCAGAGTTGGAGATCCTGTACAAGATAATTGAAGAACTTAGGACCAAGGGATTCATTCGTGCTAGTGGATTGCCTTAGGAAGCCCTGATGCTTCTTGTAAATAAGAAGGATGGTACGTCACGATTATGTGTTGATTATCGTATCTTAAATTCTGTAACAATCAAGCACATATATCCCTTGCCTAGGATAGATGATTTATTTGATCAACTTAGTGGAGCGACAGTATTCTCGAAGATTGACTTGCGGTCGGGGTACCATCAGATTAGAGATAGAGGGCAAGACATCCCAAAGACAGCATTCAGATCGAGGTATGAATATTGGGAGTTCCTCGTTATGCCATTTGGAACGACCAATGCGCCAGCGGTGTTCATGGATCTCATGAATCGCATTTTTATGCCCTATTTGGATTAGTTTGTGATAGTATTTATAGACGACATCTTAGTCTATAGCAAGAGTAAAGCAGAGCATGAGCAACATCTCCGAGTAGTTCTTCAGATTCTCAGAGAGCATCAGTTGTACGCAAAGTTCAGCAAGTGTACGTTTTGGCTTGATCTCATTTCGTACTTAGGTCATATCATCACCAGAGGTGGAGTGGAAGTGGACCCCCAGAAGATAGTAGCCATAGAGACATGGCCAGTACCCAGTACCGTAGCAGAGGTTCATAGTTTCCTAGGATTTTCAGGTTATTACCGCCGGTTTGTGTCAGACTTTGCTCGAATTTTAGCACTGTTGACGCAGTTGACCCGCAAGGATGTGCAGTTTGCTTGGACAGTAGAGTGTCAGAGTTCATTCAAGAAGTTGAAGCAAGGATTGATGATAGCACCCATTCTCACGCTTCTGGATGGGACTGGAGAATTTTCAGTGTATGGTGACGCTTCTTGTCATGACCCGCAACCAGTATAAGGGCATGAGAAGTGGGTACGTCTAGCCTACGCTGCAGTATCGACGGTAGAACGCTATCCTAGGTTACAACATCTGACATAATATGAATATGCTTCGAAAGGAGAACAATATGTAGAGTACAACTCAATCACCATATCTAAGATGGAATAGGAGATAAGATAATCTCAACAGAGAGTCAGAATATGAATAATAAGTCTCGGTGTAAACCACACCATAAACAATATCTCAATACAATCACAAATGTCTCAAGAAGTAGATAATAAGAAAGTCTAGACTAAGCTAATGGCAAGTCCTCAGCAACTACTGGATCCTACTGAGGGTCCAGGTCACCTGTGTCAACTAGGCCTGCTATATAGTAAGTATCGCAGCAATCCTTATCATCTGTAATATTTTCAATGGGTCCAGTCAGGATAGGAACGAATACATATCTCTCACACAGATCATAACATGAAAGGAAATATGAAACAAGCAATAGAATAATATACATGAACTGCTGTAAAGATATATTAGAGAGACTGTAAAAAAAGAACATAATATAGTGGAAATAGATACACATGATATAGATAAGAAAACTGAACTAAATACGTAATTTAGAGCACATGTTTGGTTATGTAAACAGGCTTAGGTTATATATGACTTAAATTTAGTTTGGAGTTGTACATAAAAATGGTGTAGATCACATAACCAAATAAAACCTCTCCCTGTCTCAATTAGTACACAAGGATCTGTCCAGGTTATGTTATTGCACATGAAAGTAGTGTGTCACATGGATAGCTAGTCCATATGAATACTGAGTTATACATGAAGGCTCACATGATCATGAGTGTACATGAATGTCACATGAGTATACATGAATAAATACGAATACAAAGAGTAGACGATGCACATGATAAAGTACATGAGCACAATATACCCGATGTATCTAAGGGGATAACATCGCATGAAGAGATCCATATAGTACTAATCCGTAATAACGTCGTGACAGCAACAAGTAAACTAGTCTATAACAAGTAAATATGTCCAAGCAAGAATGGAACGGTCAGAGAATGTACTCGCCTGGCAATCCAAGCTACTGATGAGAAAGTGTAACTGAACTGGAGTGATATAATCCTATTTAAAACAACCACAAGTCACAACAAGGTCTAAAATATCATAAGGAATGCCTATAATGCAATTCTACATGATTCTAGGTCTTTCTAGGTCAAAGTCAATCCTTGGTCAACTTTGGTCAAACTTGGTCAACTTTGGTCAAACCTGGTCAACTATAACTCAACTAGTCCGTTTACTAATTTTTAGGCCAAGCATAAGTTTTCAAGTCATTCTAAGTTCGTTTGAGTCGATTTGGATCAAGTTTGACCCAAAGTTGACTTTTGTCAACTTGGTCAACTTGTCGGTCGACTCGACCATTCTAAGCTCATTGGGTCAATCCTAAACTGACTCAACACTCCCTAGGTTACATTCACAAGCAGACAATTACATGTATATATATATTCATTCATTCTAGGTAATGTATCTACACACACACACACACACACACACACACACACACACACACACACACACACACACACACACACATATCACATATATATATATATATATATATATATATATATATATATATATATATATATATATATATATATATATATATATATATATATATATATATATATTATATAAGCTTAAGTAAATGTGTGTATGTATGTATGTATGTATATATATATATATATATATATATATATATATATATATATATATATATATATATATATATATATATATATATATATATATATATATACATACATACACACATACACACATTTACTTAAGCTTGTGAAGAAGAGATTATGTGTGTGTGTGTCGATGAAGAGCTGCTACTCGGGTAAAAAACTGAGATAAATGTGTTATATATACAACTATATGAATATACCATATATATACATGTATATATATATATATATATATATATATATATATATATATATATATATATATATATAAAATATATATATATATATATATATATATATATATATATATATATATATATATATATATATATATATATATATATATATATATACATACATACATACATACACACATTTACTTAAGCTTGTGAAGAAGAGATTATGTGTGTGTGTGTCGATGAAGAGCTGCTACTCGGGTAAAAAACTGAGATAAATGTGTTATATATACAACTATATGAATATACCATATATATACACAAGTCTATTTAAAAGGAAAGTTTATATATATATATATAGACATATAGTAATATATACACATATATGTATAGAGGAGAAAGAATGTTGGGTTTACGAAGGGGAATTGAAAACTCAGATCTAAGAACAAGGTATCTCGTATATATATATATATATATATATATATATATATATATATATATATATATATATATATATATATATATATATATATATATATATATATATACACACACTTATACATAGGCAAAAAGGGGATATATATACATATATGATGGAAATAGTCGAAAGTAAAATTAGGGACTAAAACCCATAAGTCCAGACTTCATATAAACTCCGAAAATATGAATTAAATCTCAGAAATTTGAAATATAACAAAACAACTCAAATTTATATATAAATCGAAACCTGAAATCCAACTCAATGCCCAAAATACAATATACACAACAAGAACTCACGAAACTTGGCAAACATGAAGGTGTCTATGTGTGTGGCATGCTCGGATACTCACGGGGTCGAACCCGTGTTCGTATCGTGTCCATGGAGCGCGTATCGAAAAACTGAACTCGCATGTCGTGCACGTACGTTTCGCCCGATTGGACGCCGCACACAACACGAGAAGCCTCGTGCTCTTGCACATAGCTAGGTAGGGTGCCGGGGTAGGTCTAGAACATGCTGACATGACACCATGTTGTGTCTATACGACACAGTGACACGCGAAAGCCTCGCGCAACCTGCATGCGCGCGCGATCGCGTGCGTGCCCGTGGGCACGTGTCGGGCCTCGTGGCTTGTGATTCGAGCCATGTCGTGACTCGGGATCGAGTCCCTGGGTAGTCTATGTATAGGGCTTCATGCTCGTGCTCCTGGAATGGGTCCTCAACGTGCCGTGTCCGCATGCGAAGGCCGTGTCAGCGGTACTTTTCAGCCGCGTACACAGTACAGGCTGAACAGTGCACGCGAGATTTCTCTGCACACGCTTCACGAAACGACATAAAATTTTAGGAGCATGTGGACAGAGGTTGACCCCACGTTCCCATAAAATTTCAAATGAAACGGAACCATGTACGTCGACTTATGACGCTTGGACAGTAGGGCATGCACGGGGCCGTGTACGGGCCTCGTGCACGCGTGTCCGTGTCCGATTCAGACACTAAAATCGTGTCGATTTTAGATCTGTCTTCACAAAAGTTGTTACAAATAATATTAGCAAGGAATTCATAAAAATAAAATCGAAAAATAACACTTTTCAGTTCTAAGTAGCATTTCGTCGAACACGTGTTCCTTAAGACCGACACATGTCCGATACGGCTATCAAACGAAATCACAAACCTACCAAACTTCATGCATAGATCTGGGGTACCTATATGGATTCTAAAATGTAGAAATTTTAGAAGGAATAATGGTAGAATGAGGTTTACCTATTAAGAGTTGGAATCTCAATGAAAGTGAATCCTCGAGCGCTTTGACGACCGGTTTTTTCTGAGCAAACGTCTCCAACTCCTTGCTAGGAATGCTCAAGAAATTTCTTCTCCTTCCCACGGTCTCAACGTAATTCGTGTGGTGCGAATCAGATGCCGGATGAGAAAGTTATGGTTTTGAAGAAAATGAGAAACTAGGGTTGATCTTGTGGAGGCTATGTGATTTCTACACAAATGAGGGAGGCTGCTGTGCTTGGCCGGCCATGCATGGGGGTGTGTTAGGGTTAGGGTATAGTCATGGGCCAAGCACTCTTAAGTTGCTAAAAAGACCCATTGACAAAAGGCTTTAAAGGCTTAATGAAAAATAGCTAAAATAAAATTAAATAATTCTTAAAAATAGGCAATAATTCTACATTAAATCTAAAAATCCAATAATAAATCTAATTACATTATTAGGCTTCCAATCAAGGTTGACTAAGGTTATACCACCTTCTACCACCCGAAAAATCAATCAGAGCAACACAACAATCAATAAAAATCAAATAATGCACAATGACTAAAATACTCCTAATTAGAAAAAGCAAGTGTGACAGGAAATTAGGTTTCTAATGTCATGGTTAGTCTCTAATCATGGTTAGCTTAGGTTACACCGACTACTAACGCAACACCAATTAAAATATTATAAATTAATCCAAAAAAATAAAATCACAAAATTACCAAAATAGCCTTATTTTAGAAACGTGGTGGTTACACTTCTGGTAAGAGATTAGGATGTGTCTTAATACAGCATGGTAAGGTAGTAGCTTACGCATTATGTTAGCTTCGAGATCACGAGAAGAATTATCCAACACATGACTTGGAGTTAGCAGCGGTAGTTTTTTCCCTCAAGCTTTGGAGGTATTATCTGTATGGAGATAGTGTAGAGATTTTTACTGACCACAAGAGTCTTAAGTATGTGTTTACCCAGAAGGATCTTAACATGCGTCAGAGAAGATGGCTAGAGCTATTGGTGTATTATGACATCAACCTGCAGTATCATCTTGGAAAGGCCAACGTAGTTGCAAATGCATTGAGTAAAAGAGCAGGAGCTTATTTTCTAACATCACAACCCAAGTTATTAGTAGATCTTCAGAAGATGGGAATAGAGGTAGTTCTTCCTACCAATGTGGCCATGATAGCTAGCATACAAGTTCAGTCCAGTATAGTTGAGAGGATCAAGGCAGCCCAGTCCACGGATTCTAAGCTTCAGCGGCTTAGAAAAGAATGTGAAGCAGGAAGGAGAGCAGAGTTATGTATTCACGAAGACGGTAATCTTCGACATGGAAGGCATCTTTGTGTGCCCAGCGGTGATATCAGACAGGAGATTATGACAGAAGCTCACAGTTCATAGTATTCAATTTATCCCGGTGGCACGAAGATGTATCGTGATATTCGCCAACATTTCTGGTAGAATGGCATGAAGAGGGAGATTGCCCGGTTTGTCTCTCGTTATTTAGTTTGCCAACAAGTTAAAGCTGAACATCAGAGACCAGCCAGACTTCTTCAACCTTTATCGATCCCAGAATAGAAGTGGGAGCACATTACCATAGATTTTGTAACTGGGTTACCAAAATCCCCAACTGGGAGAGATGCTATATGGGTTATAGTTGACCGACTCACGAAGGTAGCTCATTTTCTCCCTTTCAGAATTGGTCAGTCGACAGATTAGCTTGCAGAGATGTATCTCAGACAGATAGACAGATTGTATGGAGTACCAGTCAGTATCGTATCAAATAGAGATTCAAGATTTATATCACACCTTTGGCGGAGTCTTCAAAAGTGTTTGGAAACTCGTCTCATGTTTAGTTCAGCTTATCATCCACAGACAGATGGTCAGTCGAAACGCACGATTCAAACTATTAAAGATATATTACGATCATGTACACTTGACTTCGGTAGTTCGTGAGAATATCACCTACACCTAGTGGAGTTCTCTTACAATAACAGTTTCCAGGTCAATATCCAGATGGCACCATTCGTGGTGCTATATGGCAGAAAGTGCATATCACCTTTAGCCTGGGATAATGTAGGCGAGAGGCAGATGCTTGGTCCAGAAATGGTTACTCGGACTATCGAGGTGGTCAGACAAGTTAGAGGTCATCTTCGAGTTGCACAAGATCGCCAGCGTCATTGGGCCGACTCTCATCGGCGTTCTCTTGGGTTTTCTATCGGCGACCACGAATTACTTAGGATCTCACATACCTGTGGCGTCATTCAATTCGGCGTACGAAGAAAGCTTAGTCCTAGGTATATAGGATCGTTTAATATTCTCGGGCGAGTAGGTGATGTGTCCTATCGTCTCGCTCTTCCGCCATCATTACGTGAGGTACATGACGTATTCTATGTATCTTAATTGTGACGGTACATTCAAGATCCGAGTCATATCCTTGATTATTCAGAATTGGTTGTTGGTACCAACCTTTCGTATGAGGAAAGGCATGTATCCATATTAGACCGAAGAGAGAAGGTACTCAAGAATAAGACTATTAGTTTAGTCCGTGTTGCTTGGGGTCATCACTCTTTAGGTGAGTCCACTTGGGAACGTGAGGATGATATCCGATCACGATATCCACACTTGTTTGACTCATAAGGTATAATGTCTTCCTTATGCCTTATGTTTTTACTTCCTTGCTTGCATGAATGATTGCTTGACTAACTGTTAGTCATAGATTGCCAGTATTAGTACAGCTTGTCCCGACACCTCCAGCCTCTTGATTAAATTCTGAGGATGGAATTCTTTTAAGGTGGGTAGAGTTGTCACTCCCGTTTCTCGTTATACTTATTTTCAGGATACGTATACATATTTCTGACAATTGTCAGGTGGCCCGTGTTTTGACTTATCTTGTTTAGCTTAGCCTTGGTTTAATCTTGACTTGATTTAGTTCAACTTGGTTCAACATGACTTCGCTTGGTCTTGGCACTTTTGACTTGGTCTTGGTTTATCTTGGATCATCTTGGTTTATTTTGGTTCATCTTGGCTTACATGGATTATTTTGGATCATTTTGGTTTATTTTGGTTTGAGATGAGAGGGGTTGCTATATAAGTCAACTATCCTCTCTCTCTCCTCTAGAACTCTTTCATTTACTACTTCTTCTTCTCCATTACTCCTCCCACCCAACAAAGAAACCCTAGGCAAGTGCAATATTAATTCTAAGCCTCTTTAGAACTTGATTCTCCTATTTTATTTTTCTATTCTCTTCTCCACTTGATTCTAAGTATCTTTAGAATTTGGCATTTTTGGTTTTGATGGATAGATTTTTGTAGATCTAAATTTTGATCTTTTCTTATTTTTTTTGGTTTTGATCTATTAATGTAGATCTAAGTTTTGATTTTTGTAGATCTAGGATGTAAAAAATCTCGTTCTATGTAGTTTAAACCCTTGGAAGTCTCAATTCGGACTTATTTTGAGCAAGTTACGGCATTTTCAAGTTTTCGGGTTCCATGGATTCTTCTTTGTTGTTTAGAGAAGAAGAACAGGCCCTGGCGCAACTCGACCATGCACAGCTCAGTCTAGCGCAACCTAACCCAGGCGCCCTTTGGCCCTAGCACAACCTAGCCCAGGCACCCTTTGGCCCTGGCGCAACCTAGCCCAGGTGCCCTTTGGCCCTGGCGCAACCTAGCCCAGCGCCCCCTTGGGCCCTAGCACAACCTGACCTGCCGCACCCCAGTCAGGCGCAACCTGACCTGTCGTACCCCAGTCAGGCGTAACCTGACCTGGCGCAACCTGACCTGGCATACCCCAGTCAGGTGCAACCTGACCTGGCGCACCCCAGCCTGGCGTAACCTAACTTAGACGCCCCCTGTCCCCCTTGGCGCCACCTGTCATTTCCCTGGCGTCACTTGACCAGCGCCACTTGTTGCCAAGATACTTTTTGCCTCTTGCCCCCATGTATGTTCCCCTAGTTCTAGTTGTATTTGCTTGTGATCTTGCAGATGACTTGTACTTGACCTATCTTGTGACGACCCGGCTCGGTAACTTGTTGAGCATAACATGACTTGCCAATATTGATCATGACATGAATACGACTTGACATGAACATGACATGATAATCTTGATAGTAGTCCGTCGAGGTGCACTTTTGACAAGCCCTCTTGACATAATAAGTAACTTGATAAGACATATACAATCTTGATAGTGGCCCATCGAGGTGCACTCCTGACAAGTAATCTTGACAAGTAACAAGTAACCTGACATAACATGATAATCTTGAAAGGCTGTTGCGACAGCTACCCTGACTTGCTAAGTAACACTTGTCTTGACACCGTAGTTGATTTTCCTGATTGTTATTGTACAAGCTACTTGTCTCGTCTTGCATCATGTCTAGGACATGGATTCCTGGTTACGACGGTCAGGGATTCATAATGAATATGACTAGATTAATGACTAGATTGATCAAGTGTCACGCCCCGATCTCGCTAGGGTCGTTCGTCCTCGCTTTGATCCCTGCAGAATTGTTCATCCTTGCTAAGGCGTGATGTCGTGCAAGCCTAAATTGTGCTTGCTCAAGGCTAGTACCTGCATAAAACAATTAGACAAAGCAAAACACACGCACACGGCATATTTAAACCAACATTGGACATAGAGCTTTGAAAATAGAAATACTTCTTTTATTGATAAACTTGATAGGAATACAAGTACAAAGCTTTGCAAACTCAAATTGCCTTATCTTGGCTACATGATTCTCTTTAAAACTATCTTTTGAAAATAGTCGCAATGCCCATACATCGTATCCCCTTATTACATGCTAGAATTATAAAGACACCTGCAAAGGAAAAGAAACTTGCAACTTGACTGAAAATAGAAAGAAGCTTGAGGCAATCCATCAGCTCTACTGGCTAGACGAGCTTCAGTGTCTCACTTGAAATTCCCCTGTCTCCTTTGCTTATGAAAAGGATGCCCACAATGTGGGTCAGCACACATCATGTACTGCTAAGCAGATTTTGGCCGAACTCGCAAATCTCTGCACTAAGTCAACATGTGGAGCTAACATTTTACTATTGATCTTTCTACTTGTCTAGGTTCTTTTTAACAATTCATAAGAAACATAGCAGCAGAAAGCACTTGCATAATAAATCTTACCATCACCGACAGTCATCCCTCCACAAGACAGGTTAGCACAATTCGCATATGATATAAAGGAATACTGCTTAACTCTGTATCTTTTGTTTGGATTACAATGCACTCTAATTTCATAAATGCACCTAACTACATGTTGGTCCACGGGTTATTCCTCGTGATTAGCCGCTGTGACTCTTTGGTTCAGCTCTTCGCTAAGGACACTCTATACACCCATTGGTTTCTTTATCGCAGGGTGTTACTCTAATCCCCCCTAGGCCGAGCAGTTCAGACGCCCCCAAACTGGTCGTAAGGATTGCCCCTGTGCACAGGTTGTCCGAGACCAAATGAATGAATGCACTCCATCAAAATAAATCTCTATTATGACAACATATACAACTTTCAGTGTTTCCGTCTTACTCTTTCTTCTTAATACGGCAAGCCATATCATCTCTGTCATGTAACTTTAGCAACATTTATAGAAATCTCTTGCAGCATAAGGAGCTTTTAATCATTCATATCAAATACGAGTAAGACGCAACTGTTCTTTGATTAGCATCTGAGTCAATTCTTTATTTCTTATCTTTAGTTGGTTTGGTATCGTTGATCAGCGGAACACAACAAAAGAGTAGACTAGAGATCATTTTTATTAGGGCGTACAGATCAATGTTTGTCCGGTTGAAGCAACTCACCAAGATAAATCTTAGTTGGGAGAAGCAGAGACTTTACGCGCCGTTCACGTCCTGTGTATGTCTATGCGTCCTCCTACATAGGCACCAACATTTGATTAGCATACTTCAGTCTCTTTCTCTCAAGATTCAGAATAAATGCAATATGCAATGAAAGCGAACAATGAAAACCAATCATCAAAAACCAACACGAAAACACATTCATCAAAACCAAGCAACGAAAGAAGCATCCAATAAAACTCTTGGATTTATTTCAATAGAAGCCGATCCATCAATTGGAAAGGTTCATTGCATTTCATCCATGATCAATCGATACCGGCAAAGGTTTTCCCAAATACTCAGTTTGAGACTGGGTCAGCAAGCCGTGGGTATTACATAGTGGACCACGAAGGGTGGGGCACTACATCAAGTAGTTCATATAGAGAGATTTTTCCAGTTACAGACGATCCTGTTATCCCGGCTACACCTGAGTAGACTTATAGCCTGTCGACGAGTTGGGCACATTTCCAGCCTACTGTTATATGGGGCGCTTCTTGAAATCATAAGTACTATAGCATACTGCCATGTCTTGCACTCCAAGGCACCTAATGATTCTCTAACTCTTGGTAACTCTAAGCAACCTCGCTTGGATAACCTGGATAGCTGCAGGGCTTGTGACTCGGGAATATCTCAAATGCATCTTGTTAGTAACTAGGCCTGTGATAACCCTAGCTAGCTAATGATAGCAAGCCGTAAGACTTGATTGGCCGTGCCTGAATGCTTACCTTGTGGTTAACATGGGAATTATATTCCGCCTATTGTTTTCTTAATACAAGCTCTTATTTTATTCTAACCCTATCCTCTTGTTACTTAATCATGTTCACTATTTATACCTTCTGTTTATTAACCTGCTGGTTTTAGTTCTTTAATGAAGCCTCCATTGTGGCACTTGATCTTTCTGGGGTCTGATGCAGCTGGTTTTATATGGCTAGATTTCGGAGTAGCACCGTAGATCTACCTGTCTCCCAACCAGATGGTGAATACTAGACGCAACCCTGGCAACGAGTGGGTTTCTTATTTTGCTCTTCCACTCTATTGTAAAATTATTCTTTTGAGGCGTTTAGCCGCTGAGCTAGTGTTAGCTCGTGTTGAAACTTATATTCTGTCTGCCTAAGGGCTGTAACATGATTGACAAATCCTAGGGTTGATCATGTATGACTTTACCTCTTGCTAGTCTTCGTGTTTTGTATGACTAGCTTCATGATCATCTGAATATGTAATGCTTGGGATGCCTTACCTTGTATGTCTGATGATCTAATATCTTGTAACATTTACTTGCTTGCTTGAGATTGAGACACTAGGCTTGTTCTTGACCATAAGAGACTGTTGGCTTGTAGTTAAACCCTCATGCATCTAGACAGCCGTGACCGAATTGCGAGGTAGGTTGCTGTCACTCCCCATTCCCAGAATGCATATTTTAATACGTATATTGCCTGAATGTATTTATTTAGCATTTATCATATAGTATCCTGTATTTAAATTCTTAATAACTTCATGTTAATTAATTATCTGCATTTTATTTTTCGTACTTTATTTTTCTGTAATTCTATTATCTGCTCTTTAAATTTTCATGTTAATTAATTAGCTGCTCTTTAATTTTCATGTTAATTTATTTCCTGCAATTTTATTTCTATATTTCTTCCTGTAATTTTATTACCTGCATTTTATTTCCTGCTTTAGTCTTACTTTCGGGTTAGCCTTGTTGGACCCGTGCAACCCGACCCATTGGACCCGGCCCAACTCCCACCTACCACCCCTTCCATATTTAAAGCCACTCTCACCATTCTCTCTCCTCATTACTCATTATCACCATTACTCCTCTTCTTCTTCTTCTTTACTCTCTCCACCTACCAAACCATAGGCAAATACCAACTTGCTTCTTGATGGATCCCCATTATTATTGTTCCATCATCCTCCTTATTTGATTCTAAGTCTCTTTAGTACTTAGCATTTTCAATTTCTATGGCTAATTTGTTGTAGATCTAAGTTTGTTACATTTTGACCTAAGAAAGTTCGAATTTGGACTCTGGATGAAGGTTTTATGGGACTTTGAAGCTTGGGTTCATGGTGTTCTTCTTCTCTGAAACTTGGAGAAGAAGAACAGTACTTGACTTGACCGCATGAATAAATTATGCGGCAAGTGATTCCCAGCCGTATGGACTTTCCCCACTTAACCGCATATGCGCCCTCGTCTTTCTTAACCGCATGAACTTGTACTCCTTCCCCTGGCCGCATGGGCTTGACTTGGCTGCATGACACTTCATGCGGCAAGTAACTCAACCGCATGGGACTCTCAGCCACATAGGACTGAATCCCTTTCTTGACCGCATGGATTTCTCTTCTAAACCCAGCCGCATGAACCAGACTCACTCGCTGGCCGCATGAGGTCCTGAACCTTCAAAACCGCATGAACTTCCCCCCCCCCTCGCCAGCCGCATAAGCAATCTCCTTGACCAGGCCGCATGGGGTTCGACTTGGTTGAGCCGCATGTACTCATTTACCGCCAGCCGCATGAGTACCCTTTCCGCTGACCTCATGTGTCTTGTCTTTTTCGGCCACATGAGCCCAATTCATCCTAGCCGCATGGAACATCCCTTCCGCTTGCCGCATGGAAGCTAGTCCCACTCCCCAGCCGCATAGGTTCCCGCCTCTTCAGCCGCATGTGCCTCTACCCCCTGAGCCGCATGAACCCGACTCCTTTCCTTGCCGCATAAGATCCATCCTGGCCACATTAGACTTAGCCGTATGACTATTCTATAGCCCTGCATATTGATATTTTATTAGATATTTTACGTCCATTTTATATCCTTACGCCTTTTGTCCTGAACTTGGTAAATTACGATTTGATTGACACGATTGAAATAAATTTTTATTTCCCGAATTTGGCAGTAATTAACATTGATTGTTATCTTGATTAATAATTGATCATGCCTTGTCACCATTGATAATAATTGTTAGCTTGACTAAAATTGATCATGCGTTCCTAGTTGGAACTAAAGAGGCTGGCTAGTCGTCTTATTGAATTGAATGAATGAGACACGTTCATGAAATGAACTATTGTAATCGACTGGCTAATCTCGAATATTGACATACAGGCACATGCAGGCTTCAAATTATTTATTTAATTATTTAATTATTTTTCTACGAAAGAAGTATGTGTACTTTATGGTCGAGGCATGATTACCGTGGTTAGATTTGATTGTTGCATTACGCTATGTAAGACCTGCAACCTAACCGCACTGGTATCGTTGTAGAGTTGTGCATATCGTACCCCGTACGAAAGTACTCATTTGAATGACCATGATCCACGGCATGGGATTTCACTCAACGTAGGGACTATTAAGTTAAATAAAATAATGATTGCATGGAGAGAATGGATTTCCGAATTCTTACATGGCAGCCCCCTTGGAACGAGCAGTACCCGACGGGCCGGCTGGTTCCCACAGATACTGTAAATCTGCCACACGGGCAGGGAACAGTATCTGCTTTTATTATTATTGTATATTGTATATTGACGAGCGTCCTGCTAGGACTCGTCTAATTCATGCATGGGCCAATTGATTGACTGGGTAGACTAGCCTTGCTTGCACATAGTAAGAACTGAGGAATCCCTAATTGCATTATTCCAGGATAACTTGGAACTCATAATAGCAAGCCGTAGGAGTTGATTGGCCGTTCAAGATGATTTGTTTGTGCACTATACTCTGTTACCTAACTGGGATGATCAGAATGTCAGGACATGACGGGCCAACTTCTGTCCTTGTTTGGTTGGGAGGTTGGTTCGAAGTGTCTTGATGTGATGTGAGTCCTAGTAGCAAGCAGAGATCTATTATTATATTCTCTTACTTACTGGTTTAGTCCTTCATATCGTCCTCCCTTGTGGTACTTGCTATTAGAGGTCTAACCTCTCTGGTTTTGCATTGCCAGATTTAGAGCCAGTCCCCGAGGACCCAGCTTACTTCTACCTCCAAGATGGTCAACAGTAGAAGGATGATCGCAGGAGGACTCGAGTGGGTTTTCTTACTTCCCCGCTCGTTTTGATAAATACTTTATACCTTGCCATTTGGCACCGACATGTTAGTCGGATTGTCTTGTACTTACTTTTTACATAATTGTAACTAAAGTCGGACTGCAGCTGATAACAATTGTGTATACCTTACTACATCATCTGGCTATGTTTTGTAAAGCCAGATGTCAAGAACATTTTGCCAAAACATTTGGGATGCCTTACTGCTTTATCTTACATGTTCTCTATTTCTGTTCCTTGTTTGAATGATTGAGACAATAGATGTGAAGTGACCATAGTAGGACATTTATGTAGTATGCACCCCCTCGTCTGGTTAGACAGCATTGATCGTATTATACGGTATTCATCTACCCGTAATACGTAGCTGGCTGAGTCATCCCCCCGCTCTCCAGTATTCTGGTTTTGGGGCGTGACAAGGTTTTAGTGGTGGCCCATGCAGGTCTGATTTCAGACTTGTGGGGTGTTTAATAGGATGTCTCAATCACACATGTTTCCCATTGATCTCATGATTCGTCAATTCTCAACTCTAGCTTGACATTCCAGTATCCTTTGACTTTATTGATCCTTCATGTCCGGTCGTTTGATTGTTCTCTTGTCCCTTTTCTTAGGGGCACCTCGTCCGCACCTGTCAGAGCTGGACAGCAACATGGACAACCTGACCAAGTTGGTCAGCAACAAGAGCCGGTACTAACTCAAGAGGCTACCCAAGAAGAAGTGATAGTGGAAGCAGCAGCTGGATCGTAGTATCCAGATGTTCCACCCCCACCAACAGTTTCACCTACCCAAGTGGACACACCTGCCCTTCTAGAGATCATGAGAGGGTTGATGGCCACTCAGCAACACCAGATGTTAGCCCAGCAGCGCATGCACGCTCAGTTGCAGGAGCAGAATGTACTACTCAACCAAGGATTACAGACGGCATTGGAAAGAGGGGCGAGGCCAGATTCAGGAGCGTCAGCCCGATTTTGCAAGTACAACCCCTGCCGTTTCGAAGGCACGGAGGATGCCATCTCAGCAGATGCATGGCTTAAGGATATTGAGGCTATTCTGACAGCCGCTAAGGTGCCGGCAGAAGAACGTGTGGATCTAGTAAAGTTGTTACTTCAGGATCTCGCACGTGATTGGTGGGAAGCAGATGAAGTAGGCATCAGACGTCCTGTGGCTTGGGATGATTTTACTGTAAGGTTCAAGACGAAGTATTATGGAGTTGTGGCACAGTTTGAGCTGCAACAGAAGTTTATCAACCTCAGACAGGCTGGCAAGACTGTAGATGCTTATGCAGCGGAGTTCTGCAGATTGAGTAGGTTTGCCCCAGAGATGGTAGCAACGGAGCGCCAGAGGGCTATGAGGTTTCAGCAAGGGTTTTATCTTGAGCTCTTGCAATTGATAAAAGGGCACAATTACCAGACTTTTGATGAGATATTGACGGCGACCCGCAGGCATGAAATCACCATTCAGAGGCTTGCAGTAAGGACTGGGGGTCAGAAGAGATCCCACAGTCAGATTGAAGGAGGAGGGGAAGCAGCGCCCCGAACAACAGCACCATCCCCTGGCATTCGTATCCACGATGTGGCGATGCGAGGGCCAGCACCACCACCAAGGCAACAACAACAGCAACAGAGGAAGAACCAGCAACCCCCGGCGGGCTGTACTTATTGTGGAAAGGTAGGACACACTAGAGATGTGTGTCGGACATTGAACGGGCAGTATTTGATATGTGGAAACCCAGACTATCAGGTTACCACATGTCCCATGAACTCGAGGTCAGGAGGACCCGTACAGCAATTTTCTGCTCTGCCAGCACCAGGGGCAGGACAGTATCGAGGACCAGCGATGGCAGTGAGGCCGTTGGCACAGCGCCCGTTAATATCGCAGGCACAGATGTTTCGGCAGCAGGGACCGCCGATGTAGCAACACCAGCATAGACCACCCCAGCACCATCAAGGAAGGGGCCAGCAGCAGCACCAGGCTAGGCCACAGCATGGAAACCAATAAGGAGGTCGAGGGCAGGCATTCACTCTGTCCTTGAAAGAGGTATTGGCATCGGGAGATGTTGTGGCAGGTAACATTCTCGTCGCCTCTTATCCCACAGTAGCATTGTTTGATTCGGGAGCATCCCACTCATTTATATCTGTACAATTTACAACACGGCTAGGAATGGAATTCGAAGCATTGCCAGGGAGGTTGAATATACTCACTGGTAATGGGCTCGTAGGAGTTAGTAGAGTTATTCTAGCGTGTAGTGTTGTAGTTTGCGGGCATTCCTTACCCGCCCAGTTGATAGAATTTCCTGTTGGAAATTTTGACGTTATCTTAGGCATGGACTGGCTGAAAGACAGTCATGCGACAATAGATTATCGTAGAGGGAGTGTATCTTTTGATATTCCAGGTATGAAGCGGTTCACCTTAGTCAGATCAGTGGCAACTCAACAAGAACAGGGAGTAGTGACGGCAATGGAAGAAGTTCAAGTTCCGAAGGTAGTTGAAGAATTTCTAGACGTATTCCCTGAAGAACTTCCAGGTCTCCCACCGGTTAGAGATATTGAGTTCAGTATAGAATTGGCACCAGAAACTAAACCAATATCAGATCGGGTTTACAGAATGGCGGATTCAGAACAGGCCAAGGTGTATCAGCACATAGAGGAATTGAAGGAGAAGAAGTTCATCCAAGCTAGCGTGTCACCATGGGCAGCACCAGTGGTACTTGTGGGAAAGAAGGATGGGTCATCCAGATTGTGCATCGATTACAGGAAGCTAAATGCGGCAACAGTAAAGAACAAGTACCCATTACCCAGGATCGACGACTTATTTGATCAGTTGAGCAAGGCTAGAGTTTTCTCCAAGATAGATCTTCGTTCAGGGTATCATCAGGTGAGGGTTCGGAAGGAGGATATTCCCAAGACAGCATTCAGGTCGAAGTATGGGCATTATGAATTCTTAGTAATGCCGTTTGGTTTGACCAATGCTCCAGCAATATTCATAGATTTGATGAATCGCATCTTTATGCCGTATTTAGATCAGTTTGTCGTGGTGTTTCTCGATGATATTCTTGTGTACTCTGCTAGTAAAGAGGAGCATGAAGACCACCTCAGGAAAGTGTTACAGGTTCTGAGAGAGAACCAGTTGTATGCCAAGCTCAGCAAGTGTGAGTTCTGGATGGACCACATTTCATTTTTGGGTCATATTGTATCAGAAACTGGAGTAGCAGTAGATCCCAAGAAGGTAGAAGCAGTGAAGAGTTGGCCAGTACCCAAGACCGTAGCTGATGTACGGAGTTTCTTGGGATTGGCAGGATATTACAGAAGGTTTGTGTCAGATTTTGCAAGACTTTCAGCACCCATGACCCGCTTGACATGGAAGGATGTACCATTCGTTTGGTCTGTAGAATGCCAGGCATCATTTAAGAATCTGAAGCAGAAGTTGATATCAGCGCCTATGCTTACATTGCCAGTGGGACCCGGAGGTTTTACTGTATATTGTGATGCGTCAGGTAAAGGACTTGGATGTGTCCTTATGCAACATGGGAAGGTGATAGCATATACATCTAGGCAGCTTCGAGATCACGAGAAGAATTACCCAACTCATGATTTGGAGTTGGCGACAGTAGTATTTGCTTTGAAGCTATGAGACATTATTTATATGGTGACCGAGTAGACATGTACACAGACCACAAAAGCCTGAAGTACATCTTTACTCAGAAAGAGCTGAACATGAGGCAGAGAAGATGGTTAGAGTTGATCAAGGATTATGACGTGGAGCTTCAGTTTCATCCAGGCAAGGCTAATGTGGTAGCAGACGCTCTCAGCAGAAGAGGCGGCGTATTTATGTTGACAACGCAGAAGCACATCTTAGAAGACCTTCAGGAGATGGGCATCGAAGTTATACTTCCTAATGATATAGGAATTCTGGCGAGTCTACAAGTTCAATCCGACTTGGTAGACAGGATCAAGGCAGCCCAGGCACAGGACCCAAGGATTCAGAAGCTTAGGACAGAATGTGAGTCAGGACTCAGAAAGGAGATGCAAATCCATGAAGATGGTACACTTAGGTTTGGGTCACGCCTATGTGTTCCTAGTGAAGATATCAGACAGGAGGTTATGGCAGAAGCTCACAGTTCCCAGTATTCTATACACCCTGGAGGGACCAAGATGTACCAAGATATCAAGCAGCACTTCTGGTGGAACGGAATGAAGAGGGAGATAGCTAGATTTGTTTCCCGTTGCTTGGTATGTCAGCAAGTGAAGGCAGAACAACAGAGGCCAGCTGGATTATTGCAACCGCTTCCTATTCCGGAATGGAAATGGGAACATATTACAATGGACTTTGTGACCGGTTTACCGAGATCACCAGTGGTAAAAATGCTATTTGGGTGATAGTGGATCGGCTTACAAAGGTAGCACATTTTCTTCCTTTCAGAGTAGGGCAATCTACAGAAAAGTTGGCAGAGTTGTATATGCAACAGATAGTCAGGCAGCATGGAGTCCCTGTCAGTATTGTGTCAGACCGAGATACCCGCTTTATATCACATTTCTGGAAGAGCTTACATCATAGTCTGGGCACCAAGTTAAGATTTAGCACGGCTTACCATCCGCAGACGGACGGGCAATCAGAAAGAACGATTCAGACTTTGGAAGATATGTTGCGAGCTTGCATCCTAGATTTTGGAGGATCTTGGGAGAGCCACCTGCACTTAGTTGAGTTCTCATACAACAACAGTTATCAAGCCAGTATCCAGATGGCGCCATTTGAGGCATTATATGGTAAGAAGTGCAGGTCGCCACTAGCATGGGATGATATCGGAGAGAGGAAGATGCTAGGCCCAGAAATGATTGTTCAGACGATTGAATTGGTTAAGGGAATTAGAGAGCGACTTCGAGTTGCGCAGGACCGGCATCGTCATTGGGTGGACCAGCATCGTAGGCCGTTAGAGTTCTCTGTTGGGGACCACGTATTCTTGCGGATCTCACCTACTCGTGGGGTCATTAGATTTGGCGTTCGCGGGAAACTGAGTCCGCGGTACGTGGGCCCATTTGTTATCCTTGATCGGATAGGCGATGTTGCTTATCGTTTATCACTCCCACCTTCGTTACGAGAGGTGCATGACGTATTTCATGTATCTCAGTTGCGAAGGTATGTATCGGACCCAAGCCATATCCTTGATCATTCTGAGTTGGTTGTTGGTACCAACCTGTCTTACGAGGAACAACCTGTGTCCATTTTGGACCGAAGAGAGAAGATACTCAAGAACCGAACAATTAGTCTTGTCCGTGTTGCTTGGGGTCATCACTCCTTGGGAGAGTCAACGTGGGAACGTGAAGATGATATTCGATCACGGTATCCACACTTGTTTGACTCACAAGGTATATCTTTTTCTGTATACCTTGATTGTCCTGATTCCTCATGCTTATCACCTTATGGGTAGAATTGCTTGATATCGTAGATTGATGGATTTACATATGTGTTACTTGCTATGGGCATTGTAAAAGGATTGCTTCATTGAATTGCTTGTACTTAGATTAGTTTAGCCCCGATGTTTCTATCCTGCTTGGATTTGAAATTCCGAGGACGGAATTTTTCTAAGGAGGGTAGAGATGTCACTCCCCGTTCCCAGAATGCATATTTTAATACGTACATTGCCTGAATGTATTTATTTAGCATTTATCATGTAGTATCCTGTATTTAAATTCTTAATAACTTCATGTTAATTAATTATCTGCATTTTATTTTCTGTACTTTATTTTTCTGTAATTCTATTATCTGCTCTTTAAATTTTTATGTTAATTAATTAGCTGCTCTTTAATTTTTATGTTAATTTATTTCCTGTAATTTTATTTCTATATTTCTTCCTGTAATTTTATTACCTGCATTTTATTTCCTGCTTTAGTCTTACTTTCGGGTTAGCCTTGTTGGACCCGTGCAACCCGACCCATTGGACCCATTGGACCCGGCCCAACTCCCACCTACCACCCCTTCCATATTTAAAGCCACTCTCACCATTCTCTCTCCCCATTACTTATTCTCACCATTACTCCTCTTCTTCTTCTTCTTTACTCTCTCCACCTACCAAACCATAGGCAAGTGCCAACTTGCTTCTTGATGGATCCCCATTATTATTGTTCCATCATCCTCCTTATTTGATTCTAAGTCTCTTTAGTACTTAGCATTTTCAATTTCCATGGCTAATTTGTTGTAGATCTAAGTTTGTTACATTTTGACCTAAGGAAGTTCGAATTTGGACTCTGGATGAAGGTTTTATGGGACTTTGAAGCTTGGGTTCATGGTGTTCTTCTTCTCTGAAACTTGGAGAAGAAGAATAGTACTTGACTTGACCGCATGAATAAATCATGCGGCAAGTGATTCCCAGCCGCATGGACTTTCCCCACTTAACCGCATATGCGCCCTCGTCTTTCTTAACCGCATGAACTTGTACTCCTTCCCCTGGCCGCATGGGCTTGACTTGGCCGCATGACACTTCATGCGGCAAGTAACTCAGCCGCATGGGACTCTCAGCCACATAGGACTGAATCCCTTTCTTGACCGCATGGATTTCTCTCCTAAACCCAGCCGCATGAACCAGACTCACTCGCTGGCCGCATGAGGTCCTGAACCTTCAAAACCGCATGAACTTCCCCCCTCCCCCGCCAGCCGCATAAGCAATCTCCTTGACCAGGCCGCATGGGGTTCGACTTGGTTAAGCCACATGTACTCATTTACTGCCAGCCGCATGAGTACCCTTTCCGCTGACCGCATGTGTCTTGTCTTTTTCGGCCGCATGAGCCCAATTCATCCTAGCCGCATGGAACATCCCTTCCGCTTGCCGCATGGAAGCTAGTCCCACTCTCCAGCCGCATAGGTTCCCGCCTCTTCAGCCGCATGTGCCTCTACCCCCTGAGCCGCATGAACCCGACTCCTTTCCTTGCCGCATAAGATCCATCCTGGCCGTATTAGACTTAGCCGCATGACTATTCTATAGCCCTGCATATTGATATTTTATTAGATATTTTACGTCCATTTTATATCCTTACGCCTTTTGTCCTGAACTTGGTAAATTACGATTTGATTGACACGATTGAAATAAATTTTTATTTCCCGAATTTGGCAGTAATTAACATTGATTGTTATCTTGATTAATAATTGATCATGCCTTGTCACCATTGATAATAATTGTTAGCTTGACTAAAATTGATCATGCGTTCCTAGTTGGAACTAAAGAGGCTGGCTAGTCGTCTTATTGAATTGAATGAATGAGACACGTTCATGAAATGAACTATTGTAATCGACTGGCTAATCTCGAATATTGACATACAGGCACATGCAGGCTTCAAATTATTTATTTAATTATTTAGTTATTTTTCTACGAAAGAAGTATGTGTACTTTATGGTCGAGGCATGATTACCGTGGTTAGATTTGATTGTTGCATTACGCTATGTAAGACCTGCAACCTAACCGCACTGGTATCGTTGTAGAGTTGTGCATATCGTACCCCGTACGAAAGTACTCATTTGAATGACCATGATCCACGGCATGGGATTTCACTCAACGTAGGGACTATTAAGTTAAATAAAATAATGATTGCATGGAGAGAATGGATTCCCGAATTCTTACATGGCAGCCCCCTTGGAACGAGCAGTACCCGACGGGCCGGCTGGTTCCCACAGATACTGTAAATCTGCCACACGGACAGGGAACAGTATCTGCTTTTATTATTATTGTATATTATATATTGACGAGCGTCCTGCTAGGACTCGTCTAATTCATGCATGGGCCAATTGATTGACTGGGTAGACTAGCCTTGCTTGCACATAGTAAGAACTGAGGAATCCCTAATTGCATTATTCCAGGATAACTTGGAACTCATAATAGCAAGTCGTAGGAGTTGATTGGCCGTTCAAGATGATTTGTTTGTGCACTATACTCTGTTACCTAACTGGGATGATCAGAATGTCAGGACATGACGGGCCAACTTCTGTCCTTGTTTGGTTGGGAGGTTATTTCGAAGTGTCTTGATGTGATGTGAGTCCTAGTAGCAAGCAGAGATCTATTATTATATTCTCTTACTTACTGGTTTAGTCCTTCATATCGTCCTCCCTTGTGGTACTTGCTATTAGATGTCTAACCTCTCTAGTTTTGCATGGCCAGATTTAGAGCCAGTCCCCGAGGACCCAGCTTACTTCTACCTCCAAGATGGTCAACACTAGAAGGATGATCGCAGGAGGACTCGAGTGGGTTTTCTTACTTCCCCGCTCGTTTTGATAAATACTTTATACCTTGCCGTTTGGCACCGACATGTTAGTCAGATTGTCTTGTACTTACTTTTTACATAATTGTAACTAAAGTCAGACTGCAGCTGATAACAATTGTGTATACCTTACTACATCATCTGGCTATGTTTTGTAAAGCCAGATGTCAAGAACATTTTGCCAAAGCATTTGGGACGCCTTACTGCTTTATCTTACATGTTCTCTATTTCTGTTCCTTGTTTGAATGATTGAGACAATAGATGTGAAGTGACCATAGTAGGACTTTTATGTAGTATGCACCCCCTCGTCTGGTTAGACAGCATTGATCGTATTATACGGTATTCATCTACCCGTAATACGTAGCTGGCTGAGTCATCCCCCCGCTCTCCAGTATTCTGGTTCTGGGGCGTGACAGTTGCACTTCAATGTACGTAGCTGGCTGTGTCTGTCCTCCGCTCTCCAGTATTTGGGTCTGGGACGTGACAAATTAGGATCCTTAAATTAAGGAACCAGAGATCGGTCCGAACTCTACCTGGGATAGAGTTCGGCCCGAATTCTACTTTCTTGGGCCAGAATATTCAATTGGGCTAGGATGTTCAAATGGGCTTGGTTTGGTTTGGTTTGGTGATTGTTTGGTGGAGCTTTGGATAAGTGATTCTAGGTTTAAGACACTCAGTGCTAAGCGTACATAATCCTAGACTCAAATAAACGTAAAATTTACAGATACAGAATACAAGTAATACCTTCATATGTTGATGACGTCTTATCTCAAACAGATATGTAATGATGTTTTGTCTTTGAGCTAGATGTGTCATATTGGATCATAACAGATATCATTTTTGTCAATACTCAAAATTAGGTTGACTGTGATCCAGTTTGGGTCAATAATCTCGTCAGTAGATTCTGTCTTAGTTAGCAAAGCAGAGTAAATGATACGGTAGAGTTCATATAAGTGTTGGTTGAGGTGGCGTGTAAACAACCTTGTCCGGGGAACACGACTAGGATGACACAACGCTGCCCTGAATGACTCAAGGGTCATATTAGGAGGGAATTAAACTTTGTTAATATCGACTAGAGCATCGTCGTTGTCAGGCATATGAAAGTACTCGCTCAATAAATTCTAGTTCTTTTCCACTGACAAAAGAATAAATGTTGATGTCTGCTTCTTATAAATTGTAATAAAACATCCATTCAACATTTTCATAAATTTGGCTCGTTGTCTCTAAAAGTTTCGGAGCCCTAGATTTTCAAAGGTAGTAGTGTATTTCGAGAGTACAATAAAATTGATCAATTTTTTGTGGCAAATTTCTCGGTATCGAAATTGGGTAAACCAAGAAATTGAAATCTCGGATGACGGAAATAGATTAGTGTCAAAATCCTTGTCATCGTCGGGACGAGTGGGACTGAACATGTTAATAGTTTCTTACTCCAAAGTGGAGGATGAGGCAGTGTCTCTTTTCTTCCTCTTGAAAAGCTTATGAGCCATGGAATTGACATAGAAGGAAAAAAGAGAAATATACCTCAAAGAAGCTTGAAAAGAAGTGGTGAATAACTTTCTAGAACCGATAGATCCGAGGAGAACGTGTTTTAAGCCTTGAAAAGAGGGTTCCCAAAGAGCTAGGGTTAGGGTTTAAGCTTTCGGGCGGCTGTGTTTTTAGGAGAAAGATGAAAAGAAGAATGTGGTCGGCTGAAACGCTGTTGTTAAATTCAAAAAACCCGTCACCGAGTTTGATCAGAACTCGGTCCGAGTTCTATCCGAGTTCAGCTACTTGAATTTCCCTTCATTTTTTGTGTAATAAATTTAAAAAATAACTTAATAAAATTTAATTCTTTGATTTAATTAATATTTGTCACTTTGGGTTAGTTGTAGGGGCCGGATCCCAGCTAGCGGTAGTCTGAAGAATAATGCACCGTATCGCTTCAGTTTATTTATGCCTGTATGACATAAGGGTCTTTTCGGCTTGTATCCAAAATAACTTCAACTGATAAATCTAGGAATATCAAATTTTGATTATTTTTATTAATCATAACACATTATGACTCTGAAAATTCAAGTATGTCTAACTCGCGACGCAGATAATTGAAACGATCTTCAGCTAGTGGTTTTGTGAAAATATTCTCTAATTGATGATCTGTGTCAATAAATTTTAAGAAGATATCCCCGTGTTGTTGGTAATCACGTAAAAATGATGACGTATTTCTATGTGCTTTGTGCATGAGTGATATACTAGGTTCTTAGTCAAGTTGATAGTACTAGTATTGTCACAGTAAATAGGAATCTTTGTGTAGTACAGATTATAGTCTTCTAAGGTTTACTTTATCCACAAAATCTGAGCACAACAACGTCCAACGGCTATATACTCAACCGCAGTTGTTGATAGCACAACAGAGTTTTATTTCTTGCTAAACTAGGAGACTAAAGCTTTTTCCTAAGAAATAACACGTACCGCCAGTAGTTTTACGGTCTACTTTGCATCTAGCAAAATCAGCATCGGAGTAACCGATTAGGTCAAACGATGTGGTTTTGGGCTACCATAAGCCGACTGTAGAAGTTCCTTTAAGGTATCGGAAGATACGCTTAACGGCGTATAGGTGTGATTCCTTAGGATTAGTATGATATCGTGCACATAAGCAAATGCTAAGCATTATATTAAGGCGTGTCATGACCCGCACCTGCTTTTTGGATACAAGACGTGTCCTAGCCTAGCCTACGTTGCAGTGTCGACAGTAATACGCTGTCTAGCCCGCAATAAACAAAATGCTCATAAATACTAACTGCTCATTCACAACAACTAAATCAACTTTACAAAATTTAGAAGTTTTATATTTGAAGAAGAATATAAGCTTTTATAATTATAAAAACTATCACATATCTAACTAGTCTTCTATGGTTTGGCCTTCGAGTCTATATCTTCCCCTCGTATGGTCCATAGGCAAGAGTAGGCACGTCAACCTCACCTATAACAACGATCCAGTCAGAAAAGAAGCAAAGTACAACCATATTGCATTTAATGTTGTTAAAACAAAATAAGTTAGAACAATGAAAAATAATAATGGCAAAGAGCATATAAAGAACTAGCAAGAGACGAACTAGCAGAATATGAACTAGCAAGATATGAAGTAGCAAGATATGAACTAGTAAGATATGATCTAGCAGGACAGGAACTAGATAAAGGAACAATAGAAACAACAATGTGTATGGGAAATACCTTTTAATACGTGAACGGCTGGGCTAATACGGCACATCATACGATGGCTATCCATAATAATAGGGTACGACTAACTCATACGTGGGGTGTATGACTTAGCTATCCACAATAACAATATTTGGGTTTGTTCACGTACTTACCGAGTATTTCCCTTCCCGACCCCCTAACAATCAATAACGGTCAATGATACACTAAGAAGGATACAATAACTACGGTGTCAGAATTGTGTCTTAACGGAATATTAAGCAATGTTCAACGGGATATCAAACAAGGAAACGATAGAGAAAACGTTATAATGAACTAAAACATAAATACAATACTGTACTTGCCTGAATCCTTGCACAAGCCGTAGTCACAAGTCGAGGATGAGGGGATTGCCAATCTAAAAGCTGTCAACCTATAACATATAACGTACCATGAACAATGCACGAAAACCATAAGTCAATTTTAAGGTTCTAGTTCTAAATTCATGGAATGAGTGGCTAATTGGGTTACTAATCTATTAATAGTTAATTCTGGAATAAAATACTTAAAAACATAATTTAACCTAATAATAATCTGAATATAATCTAAACATGCAAGTTTGGCCATAAAAAGTCATGTTTCCAATTTTGGAAACTATGACACGCAAATCGAGGCGTACCGTTGACTATTTAGTCAAACATCGTGAACTCAAGGTTTTCAAAGTGCACCTTGGTAGACTTCAGCACCATGAGTGCACTAGAATCGACCGTGCTACAAAATCACGCTTTGGTCAAAAGATATCACCGTTATGGCTAACCGTGACCAAATCGATGATTTGTCGGCAAAATTGAGTTCTACGAATTACTAAAAATACTAGATGAACTAATTAATTTTTGGGAAAAATATACATCGTAGAGCTCTATGTTAGCTTTTCGAAACTTCAAACGGTTCATGATTTTGATTTCTGGTTCTCCCGGAATCTCGAAAACACCGAAATGTATCAAATTTTTGGACAACTAGCACCCTACGAATTTTACAGAAATTAAGGTTCAGAATTTACGAAAATAATATAGATATTCAGAAAATATACCTCAATACACTTCTAACAAAAAAATGGCACGCGAAAAGCTATTCTGGTTTGGCGGCAATCGATCAGCAAAGTCGAAAACCCTAGATGAATTCTCCCACAAAAAGGCTGCTGGAATTACTCTAGGTTTTCGAAAACTAACATATATATATATATAAAGGGAAATCAGTGAGCCGCTTACTATACGGCTGGTGCTACGATGTGGCAGCCATCTAGATGTTCCCTCTCTGATCAAGCGGTTGCTGGGAGCCGGCTTGGCTTATCCGAGCTCAACTTTGGAGTGGCTTCACTCCTAATATGACTCGTAGACCGAGTCAAATTTGCCCCCCTTCATCCCAATGGATGACAGATGGGCCCGCGGTTGGGCCTGGGTAAGACTAACATGCGGGCCCAGTTTTGCTAACTGGGTTATTAATTTAGAAAAATGTTTATAATTAAAAGTAAAAAGTTTTTTTAAAGCAGTTTTGTTTAAGAAACTCATAATAAATATTAAAAATAGCCAAAAAAAAATATGAAAAAATTCCTGAAAATATAGAATAACATATTGAACCCAAAAATAATATTTGGGGTCAATATTTGCTCATATGCTAGCACAATAAATTCTAGAAGTCGTAGAAAATAGGTTTTCCAATATTAAAATTATCAAAATAATTCCAGAAAATACCAAAAATTACCAGAAAAATCTAGAAAATAGTTTTTGAGGTTCTAGAGCCTAAACAAAATACTAGGTCCCAAAAATAATCCTGAATGGCTTTATGGTAAATCATGAAAGTCATTGATAAATATAAATCTTCATAAAATAAATATTTAAAAATATCTAAAAATACCTAAAAATCATAGTAAAATATAATATAGCTAAATAATGCTAACATAAGTCATCTAAAAGCCAAATGACCATAGGATGGTCCTAACTCACTTATGGGCTTAGGCATAAACACTAATGACCATAGAAAGTTAATCTTAAAATATTCAAACAAACAAAAAAAATTGGGAAGTGGGCTTACAAATCTACGCACCTTAAAAAAATTTGTCCTCGAAATTTCAAAAGCACGACTAGGCATGGCTAAGAATATAATCAAGGAAATATTACGATCAATGATCGACATTGGTCAGGCATATAGAATCGAAATATAGATACGTTTGAGGAATCTAGTAGAAGGAAATCAAAATTGGTTTAAAAGATTGACGATTCGAAAATAAGAAAATAGGAAAGAAATGAAGAACTACTAGTTGTTGAGAAGGTGGTAACAAGAAATAAGACATCAAATAAATTTAGAAAAGTTAATAGTCGTATGCCAATAAAAGATATAGTCGCTATGATATTCGAAAATCATAAGTATATCCGAAGTCATTTAACCGAGAATCCATGTCTCGCCAGTGTACATCTGGCTGTCGTGAACCCTTGGTTTCATGACTCAAGTATAATATGGTTTTGAACACTCTATCAACTCTACCCAATATTGACATAATAAATTAAAAGATCAATAATGCAACTAGGATATAGTTTTAGTAATATTTGACAAGCTTCACATACTTAAAATTATTTTAACTTAGGGGTCATGCCACGACAGTGCGCTGCTGATTCCAGTGAACCAGCAGTCTTCATAATTCAAATGGGGACAGTGCACATTTGCCTTACTATTGTAAGTCATCGAAAATTATTTCAACTATATCCATAAGAATTTCAAAGGAACTTCTATAAATTCAAACAAGTCGATCATGATAAGAAAATGTAAGTATCTGTCCTTGAATAAAAGTATCAGTTTTGAAAACAAAATAATCGCAAAATGAATGAAGACAACTTGAATTAATAAATAGATAATTGAACCAAGATTAGGAATTGAAAATAAAATGATCGCAAAATAGTTTTGAAAATAAAATGAGGTTTAGAGAAGGCAAAAGATAAAATGGCACAATGATCAAAATTAGGAATTGAATTCTATGAAGGCCTAACTTACCAAATGTATATTTTACCCACTTTGGAACATACCCTCGTATTAAAATACAACAGTATCATATGGCCTATGTACCAACCTTATTTATCCAACAATAGAATTAAATAAGGGACTCCTAATCCTGGTTATTCTCATAAAATCAAATCAATCCTAATTGTGAATGAGCACTTGTAACGCCCTAGTCCCAAAATACGTAGAACTAGGAACGTAGATATGCCAGCTGTATGCATACGAAGTATACTCTAATATATAGAAACCTCGTATGAATACATAAGCTGTAAAATGCAGTAGAACCATAACTAATCTCATCCACACAAAATAAATGAATAAAAGATATCATAAAATGATAATGAATTATCTTGATACAATATGTTGGGCGAAGACAAATCCACTACCAACAAGTAAAGGAAAAATACATGAGTAAAGAAATGAATTTGGCGAGCGAAGCGAAGACGATCCAAGTACAATCATCCTCGAAGAGATAGCGATAATTACGGCTAGAGCTAGAGCACCTGCGAAAGACAAGAGCACACACCTGGAGAGATAACCAGGTCCTCAGAGGGACGTAACAAGACACATAATATCATGCCATATAAACTGAATAAATATTGCTCAAATAAATAAGTCAATTGGATTATAACTGTTTGCCATTAAAATTATTTGATTGAAAACTTTAATACAAACAGAACAGTGTTACAATGTAGGACTTAGATGTAGTCCTAGGAGTACACTTTTGTTTAAGCTGGGTCCTTAGTGCCAATGGAGCGAGTGGTAATGCGTTGACTCCGTTGACCGGCTGACGACGGTTATCGGTTCTCTGAAGGCGTGGATTGCTCTGGGTGCTGGAGCTTACTGAGAGGAGAAAGACGTTGAGTGTCTGTATCTGCCTCTCTGATGATTCCTTGTATGTTCGTTGTGGATTCTGTCTGTTGTTCGTGGGTGAGAAGGAAATGATCCCTCTATTTATAGTTTTGCAGGCTGGCTGCTCATGTGCGCATGTAGGATGCGTCGGTGTATGGGGACGCCACGTGGAAGTTGCTGATAGGGGCACGTAGATGATACGCCCTGATTGAGGGGGAGAACTCTTCATACTGCTGTTGTGAGCCGGCACGTAGCAGAGGAGAAGATCTTTCTGTTGCTGAAATCTTGGACGAGTTGAATCAAAGGACACGTGTCATCGACCCATGGCTCGAAGATCTCGGATTTGGGGGGGCAGTGATCTGGTGAGCTGCGCCTTGGATCTGGGCGCAGGAGGAGGCTGCGGCTCATAACCTTTAGGAGTTACAAACCATTTAGGGCGCATGGCTTTTGAGACACATGCAGGTGACCTTCCTTCTGTCTTTCGGGATCAGAGATCAGTCTGGGGCGCATGGCTTTTGAGGCGCATGCAAAGCTTCAACTGGAGACTCTTTTTCTGTCTTAGGGATCAGTGAAGGATCTGAGGCGCATGGCTTTTGAGGCACATGCAGGTTTGGGCGCATGGCCGCGGAGGCGCATGCGGGTGGTCGAGTGGCCACGTGGCAGTAGCCGTCGGGATAGAGTCATGATGATGCTGACGTTGTGGACGCTTCGTCTTCTGCAAAAGTTGTCAGCCGTTCAGACTTGGGAAGGCGTGCTGCCAACTCTGTCAGTTCAGCATTTAATGTTGGTGACATTCGATGGACAGCTGAGTGGGCACGTCGGTTGACGTTCTACTAGGCGTATGGGGGCGCATCCCCTTTGATGCGCTCGGTATAGGGCGCATCTGTGGGAGGCGCTTGGTGTTTGAAAGGGTGTGATGCGCTGTCCAGCCGGCGCATCCGACACGTCTTTAATGATACGGCTGTTTCGCTTCTCGAGTGCTTTTAAATAGCCGTTTGGCTGAAGTCTAGGCGTCCGGTTCATCCATTTAATGTGAGTTCATTGCTCGGAACTCGGAGAGCCATCCACTTGGCGCGTGGGTTTGATCTACCCGGCCTATAAATAGTGGCATGGAGAGAAGGTTTGCCTCTCATTCCCTCACGTCTTTCCAATATGAACTCAGGTTCTCGGGTACATTCTGTTGACGAAGTGCTCCCGAGGGTGAAGATGAGACGCCATGTTGTCATTGATGCTCTTGAAGGTGACTGTTACATCCAAAAGACAGAGTCGAGGGCTTCTGAGGCAGACGGAAGGTGCCTGTTGCATCCAAAGATGGGGATGCTCGGGCCTCGTCTCCGTTGTTCCGGAAGAGCCGTAGATCGGAATGGCGGTACTAGGTGTTCTCTTCCTTGAAAGTGGGTGTCGTCCACTTTGATTGTGTTGAAAGCTCCTTGTGCCATGATTTCGATCACGGTCTTCCTTGGTCTTTGGAGGCTCTTTCGAAGCCTCCCCTGGCCACAGCATTTGTGGTGCTCTTCTCTTCCTTGGTTCCAGCCAGAGGGTTAAATGCTTTGCTTGGCGAAGTACTTATCAGGCGAGCCTGGCTGGAAGAGCGGTACATAACTGGGCTCTGCTCGGCCAGGTGAGCCTGGTTGGAAGAGTTGCACATAACTGAGCTGCTGAAGGGATACACATAACTGAGCTGGATGCACATAACTGAGCTGCTGAAGAGATGGTAGGATGCGCCTGGCTGGAGGCGCATGACATCTGCTGCGCCTGGCTGACAGCGCATGGTGACTGCTGCGCCTATCGGAAGGCGCATAGTGGTTGCTGGCTGTAGATCTAGGATCCTTCCTTTGTAGAAATTCTCCTTTGTACCATCTTTTCTAGACATGTAATAGACTTTTATATATAAAAAGTCGTTCTTCGAATGTCTATGGCTTATTCGATTAGCTGTCTGAGTTCTGGCGCATATAATGCCTGGCGCATGGACTTTCTGGTTGTGAAATTTCATGCTTCTACAAGACCCCCTTCAAAGTTTTCAAAACTTTTGAATAAGTTTTGGAATACTTTGAATAAGAAGCATGGAGGTCAGGGCGCATGATTTTTGGGCGCATGCTTGTTCGGGCGCATGCTCCTTTCAGTTGATGATGATGACGCCTTGGTAACCCAAAAGATTAATGATGATCTTTTGGTTGTATTTGTTGTTATCTCCTCACAGAACCCGAAGCGACGGCTGAGATTACACGTCATCGGTTCATGCGTGCGACCAAGTCCTATAAATAGGTAAGGGTTGGAGAGAGAGTTTATCTGCTCTGTGCCTTTGCTTTCTTTAGAGTTTTTCTTCAAAACTCTAACTTTTTCTTCTTTGAGAGAATGGCTCCCAAGACTCCTCGCGGCGGTGCCGGCAAGGGGAAGGAGAAAGCGAAGGAGCCTGCGGAAGTTGTAACGGCTGACATTCCCCGGCGGCCTGTCGAAGTTCGGCCAGAGGTGGTCGGTAAGTCTCTTACACCAATGCACATAGACCTTGGGTCTTTAATGATGTGTCGCGGTCTTTGTTCACAGACGTGCATGGGTTTAGACCCTGATGATGCGCCGAGGCTGCTGACGCGTATGGGCTAAAACCCTGATGATGCGCCGAGGCTGCTGACGCGCATGGGCTTAAACCCTGATGATGCGCCGAAGCTCTTCTTGTTGCTTCTAACATTTTTCTGATCTTTGCTAGTGTCGGTAGCAATCCCGCCTTTGAATGAAGTGTTCTTGGAGGCTGTCTTCAACCAGATGGGAGTAGAGTATGATGAGGAAGTGATAAACCCCGCTCAAGAGGCTCTTATGCTGGATCAGCCTCCCGAGAGAATGACCCAAATCCGTGAGCAGTAGTATGGGTTCCTCAAACGGATGATGGAACGTGGTGTTTCTTCTACATCTGATAAATTGACCTTCTTGAAGCCTGAGTTCCTATTCGGAGACCGTCTCACTTCTACTGATGCGACGGTGTTGAAGGTCAAGGAGGATTGGTTCTTTACAGCGAATGGGGTGCATATGACTGTCAAGCAACTTGAACGTCAATGGCCTTTGACATCCTTCTGTCGCCTTGTTTCCCAGAGAAGGATGTCTTGGGATCTTACCCCTTCTCAGGGGGGAGCGGTGACTGGCGTCATCCAAATCGAGTCTACTTTCGACCGAAGGGATACTTTGACCGGCACACGGTCTGGGTCTTCTTTCACCTGGCAGAGTCTACGCCCCGGGAGCCTCTACAGTGACGTACCCATTGATACGTTTGCTTATAGTGCTTTGACTTTTACACATCGTATGCTTTTGATGGAACGCTCATACCCGAAGGAAGATTTTTTGGGTAGAGGGTTGGTGCCATTACGTTTCCAAGTGGGATAAACTGACACTCTGGATCTTGTCACGGTTTTGGACCGAGCTTCGAGAGATTAGGTTGACTGCCGCGATCCGTGCTACCCAGGCGGGTGTTGATCTCAACAGGCATATGTTCCTCGCACTACTGGAGATGTTTGATGTCCATACCGGGACCTTTTTTACTCCGGTAGGGGAATTAGGGTTAGCACTTCATGAGATGTACGAGGTGTCAAAACTCCCTTGGGGGTCGGAACCCTATGAAGAGTACTTTCCCACCAACGAGGAACTTCAAGTCCTAGGGGACAGGGCTGAGGAGATGACGGCCGTCTTTAAGGAAGTGGCGAGTCATCATTACTATATGCAGAGACGGGATAGGAACGGGACGCAGCCTCATGTGACCGCTTGGAGAGATTATGTCTTTAGACAAGACAAGGAGGATCCCTCACAATTTTACACTCCACCGGCGCTCTCTCGTAGCGAAGTGTTGTCCGAAATGAGCAGGTTAGGGGAGAACGAGGAAATGAGGACCAGTAGTCAGATGCACGCTCCTACAACTGCTTCTGGCATCTTGCTTATCGGATGTCACCCAAGGCGGTGTTGGCGTCCTACCTGATGGTATGGCTCCGGGATTGCGTGTTCGCGGGCGGATCCGGTGCTGTAGAAAGGGTAACCCGAAACTTAATCCTTCCAACCGTGAAGCTGGTCTTCGGCCGGCATTTGGCTCTTTTCCCCGTAATGGTATGTAACCTGCAGCGAGGTTTGAGAGAGTTTGCTGGAAATGTGATTCATGACAGAGGTCGAGACAATAACTTCCCGCGCGCCGAACTGCCGTTTCACTATTTGATGGGATGGCTGATTTTGCACCATCCCAGTGTGATGAGTCCAGGCTCGGAAGAAGATTATAAGGCTGGAGATGCACTCCTTCGCCGTTTCAATCGGAGGAGCTGGTCATATACTGGTGTCCCTGTTTGTAGAAAGGTCTTATCCCGTCTTCAGGGTTGGGAAATTACCAAAGTTGGTCCAATCTACTTGGGCTTTGAGGCCAACGAAGATCTAAGGGATCTGGGCGAAGGTACCACCACTCTGCCTCAATGGGGATTCCGCTGGTTGCAGAGTATCCGGCCGTCTCATCTGGTATACAGGAACAGGAATCAGTGCTACCTGGAACCATATTTGCCAAGCCGCTTTGCGCGGCAATTTGGTTATGCCCAGATGATGTTGGATAACCCCAGTATTTCTCTGGGGTATATTGGAAGTTTGCTGGATGGTGCACGAGCTTGGCATTACTATAATGCCGGATGTACCGGGGCTCATTTTACGTTGCCCGTTCCAGATCCGCGGCCGCCCATTCTTTACTCAGCCGCCAAATTTTACTGTGTTATGGCTGCTGTGCCCCCCGGATATGACAGGGAGACCAGTCTTATTGCAGGCACCCAGTTAGCGATAACCGGGAACGTGCCGGTGAAGGCCCGATCGCATCGTCCGTCAGGGATAGGTCACCGGAGTGCCCCTTCCGCCTCTCAAGCAGAACCCTCGGGCGATCGATCAAAGCGATGTGCAGACGTAGGGATTGAATCTCCTGTACCAAAGAAGCAGAAGAAGGCATCGTCACTGACGGCGTCATCGGATTCAACGTCCACAGAGGTAAAGGCGTCCCACATAATCTGATTTTGGTTCCACTACTTACGAGGCTTCATCTTCTCTTGTAGGAACCGTTAAAAAGAAAACCTCGCACCCTAAAGTCAGGTGGGAGCAGGCGAGAAGGGACGGCAGGCTCGTCTGAAGTGCGTATCCCGCCGACCATGATGTCTCCCATGGAGGAAGATCCGGAGGATGCTGTTGACGTGGAGATTTCGGTATCCCCGGATTATGTTAGGAGGGAAACTGAGACAAGCACGCCGTTTCCTGGTGGTGAAGAAGAATGGAGTTCGTCGTCTTCCGATGACGTTGCTCCAGAGCTGCAAGGGCCTGTTGCGGAGGCAACAGAAGTAGTTGAGACAGAGGAGAGGGTTGAATCCCCTCTTTATCATGATGAGGGGAGGTCGGCCGCATCATTGCCGAGTCCTACCCCGGCTTCAACCGTGGAAGTTGAGGCGGCTACCACTCAGGAGGTAGCGAAAGATTCTGTCCCTGTTGAGGGACTCGATGATGAGACCTGTCTGCCAGTCAAGACCGCTGCGACGGGTCAAGAGACAAGTGACAATCTCCCTATTCTGCCAAGGGAGGTGCCAACCGTTGAGAGGACGTTGGGGATAGAAGAGGTGGCTGTTGACGTCGGAGGTTCTTCCGGGCTTGAGAAGGGTAAGGGTGTAGAACCCTCTGTAGCTCCTTCTACTTGGGGGACCATCTCAACGCCTGTGCCGGCTCCTTCTGTTGCTTCGGCTCCTCGGGCTAGAAGTCCAGCCCCGGTTGATGAAGAGCCCATTGATGTCGAGGTTCAAGCCTCGCTGATTGAGATTGGCGGATCTTCTTCCGGTCCGCAAACTGTAGTAGCTCCTCCAACTCCTGCGATGACGCCGCAGGTCCTGGCGGATGCAGACGAGTATATAAAATTCCTCGTCGAGGGGGTGTACAAAATGTTACAGAAGGGTGTATCTGCTGTGATGGATGCCAATGGGAGTTTTGTGACGGCAAAAGCTCTGGCAATGCCCTGCATCGAGCTGATTCGTATTCACCAAGGCCACGACCATATGGCCAAAATTCTGGAGGCTTCGGTGATTGAGCTGGATGAGCGGCTCGCGGAACTTCAACGCATCCAGCAAAACGACCTCTCTGTCCTGATAGAGGCGGAGAAGGGGAAGCTAATCGTCGAGATCGAGTCTTCATACCAGGCCACCGTGGGCGTTTGGGAGCACGAGGTGGCTGAGACTGAGGCTGCGGTAGAGCAGTTGTCTCAGTCCATGAAGACGACGGTGGAAACTCGAGCTGCATTGGAAGCTAATATCGCGGATATTGACACCCAGATGCGCCGTCTTGAAGACCAACGGGCCCGACTCCAGTTAGAGGTCGAGCGTGTCCGGGCTGAACATGCAGCATTTAAGAAGGATGAGGCGACCTTTACTCAGCGGACTCTTGCCTTGGCGTATCAACGACAACAGCTTGATGAGAAGCATGCAAGTGATACTTCCGCTGGGGTCGTTGAATTGATGCGCCGAGAAGCAGAGCGACGAGTCCTGGCGACGGTGGAGGCCCGTGCAGTAGACTTAAAGCTTCGAGTCAGGGAGCTCTCAGCCCATCCTGGGGAGATTCAGGGACAATAGCTTTTCCCTTTTTCTTTTGTGTTCTTTTGCAACCCTTACTGGAGGGAATGATATAGTTTCTTGTACTCCTTTTTCAGAAGAATAAAGAAGTCTACAACCTTTTTTTGTGATGTGTTCATCTTTTGTTGTCATGAACTTGATGATTTGTGTGGACCTATTATCTTTTGCGCACCTTGGTTTTCAGGTACAGATAATAAGTTTGATGGAACTATTATGTTTGCTCAGAGGTAATGTGGACATGGCAATCATTGGGTTCGAAATAATAGAATCTCCCTACTCAGAGGTATTATGGATGTGGTAGGAATGATCTTGGGGGATACGCCGAACAACTCAGAGGTTATATGGACGTGGAAGTTCTGCGATAAATGTACAATAACACAGGGGTTGTTTGTACAAGATGTTTACTCAGAGGTAATGTGGACGTGGTAAACATGAAGGGTAGCGTAGGCTTACGAAGTGTAAGATTCTGCTTTGTAGGGTGTAGAGAGACAACTCAGAGGTAATATGGACGTGGTTATCTTTCTACTGGAAGATGCCACGGAACAGCTGGGTCCCGAAGGCGTATGAGTTTGTGGAAAGAGGTTGTTTGAGGAAGTACATGTCTGGAGGCTGTCAAGAATAGTACTTCTTTAGGAACTTGCCGTTGATGGGCATCATAAACAAGTCTCCATTGGGTTTGGCGAGGCGGTAAGCACCGTTTGAGTATACCGTCTCTATGATGAAAGGTCCTTCCCACTTGGGCTCGAACTTTTCTGGTGTCTTGTGGGTCAACACCATTGGTCTTCTGACTGCTAAAACCAGGTCGCCAACTTGGAAAGTCCTCTTTTTGACCTTTTTGTTGAAAGCCTGTGATATACGGGCTTGGTAGAGCTCGATGCGTTGCTGAGCTAAGAGACGCTTTTCGTCAAGTGCCTCCAGTTCTCGCAGACGACGACGTTGATTGTCTTCTTCTGTGAGTTCGTTTGTGATTGCTATGCGGAGCGAAGGTATCTGTATCTCGAGAGACAGTACTGCTTCGCTCCCGTAGACCAGGGAGAATGGAGTGTTGCCTGTTGGGGTCCGTACCATTGTGCGGTAGGTCCAAAGGCATTTGCCAAGCTTTTCATCCCAGTCGCGTTTGTTGGATGACACGACCTTTTTGAGCAGCCTAACGATAGTTTTGTTGAATGCCTCAGCTAATCCGTTTGCTGCCGGATTGTAGGCGGTTGAGGCCACGTTCTGAATGCGATTCTTGTCACAGAACCTGCTGAAAATGTGGCTAATAAACTGAGGACCATTATCATGGATGATCCGCCGGGGTACCCCGAAACGGTAAATGACATGGTGTTTGATAAAGCTGACCATCCTGGAGCTTTTTACTTCTGCTAGTGGAACTGCTTCCGCCCATTTGGAGAAATAGTCGGTGATGGCCAGGATGAAACGGTGTCCTCTCGATGAAGGAGGGGTGATTGGCCCTACAATGTCCATGCCCCAGGCTTCGAAGGGCCAGGAGGCGACTGTAGGATGTAGCGGCTCCGATGGTGTATGTATAAGTCTGTATGAAGTTGGCACGCGTGGCACTTTTTGGCATATTCGACAGCATCGGCAACCATGGTTGGCCAGTAGTAGCCCATACGTCGCAGTCGATCTTGCAACTTAGGACCGGGTTGATGAGCTCCACAAGTTCCGTCATGAGCTTCTTGAAGAGCTTCGGCTGCTTCTTCGTTGGACAGGCATCGAAGGAGGAGCCCATCGAAGGAGCGTCGGTACAGCGTTTTGGTAGCCGTATCATAGTAGAATCGAAGAGAGCGTCTCATGACTGAGACGGCTTCCTTCGGGTGCTCTGGAAGGATTCCGTAGACAGCGAAGTCGATGAACGGGAACCTCCAGTCTCGGACATTAACACCAGTGTTTGTCGACATGGCATGAGCCACTTGCAAGCACAGGTTATTTCTGGGACAAATCAGATCTCGTCATGTTACCGTGATATAGTGTTGAGTCCCAAAGGGCGCTGCTAATGAGGCTACGAGGCCGGCCAGAGCATCGGCCTCCAAGTTTTGTAAACGGGGGACATGTTCAATGAAGAACCCGGTGAAGGTTGAAATGATGTTCAATGCGACTTCATGATAAGGGATTAAATCTTCATGGCGAACTTCGTATTGTCCCCGAACTTGGTTTACGACGAGTTTTGAGTCGTCGTAAGCTTCCAGATGGTCGACCCCCAGCTGTTGTGCGAGCTGGAGTCCCATGACGAGTGCGTTGTACTCGGCAATGTTATTGGAGCACGATTTCGAAAGAGAGTACGCACGTTGGATGACCAGCTGATCGAGGGAGACTAAGACTACCCCCACTCCTGCGATGATTTAGCCTTTGGGGCCTGTTCTCGAAGCGCCGTCGAAGAACATCCGCCAAACGGAGCTTCCTTCGGTGACGTTGGATTCTTGGACCTCATCCGGGATATCTTCATAAAGTTTTGAGGATTCTGGGATGGGGTGTGCAGCTAAAAAGTCGGCCAGAGCTTGACCCTTAACAGCTTTTTGGGGCACAAACACCATGTTGTACGGTGTTAGCAAGATCGCCCATGTAGCCAGCCGGGAGTTCAATGATCCTGGCTTCGTCATGAGGACTCTGAGCGGATTGACTCGGGAAATGACATAAATTGTCTGACCCGAGACATAATGACGAGTCTTCTGGATGGCAAACACCAAAGCCAAGCACTCCTTTTCGACGGGGTTGTACCGGTGTTCGGCCCCGATGAGTGTTCGACTGAGGTAGTAGATTGCTTGCTCGTAGCCTGTATCGCTATTTTGAGCCAGCAGAGCGCCAAGAGAATGATCTATGGCACGGACGTAGAGGAGAAATGGTTTACCGGTGACTGGCGCTACCAGGACTGGTGGGCTCGTCAAGTAGGCTTTGATGTCGTCGAAAGCCTTCTGGCACTCCTCTGTCCAGACATAAGAGACTCCCTTCTTCATGAGCTGAGTGAAGGGTTGACACTTACCGAAAAGGTTTGCTATGAACCTCCGGATATATGCCAGACGTCCCTGTAGGCCTCGAAGTTCTCGAAGGTTCTTCGGAGGGTCCATGTTGAGGATGGCTTTGGTCTTCTCAGGATCAACATGAATGCCTTTCGCTGTGATGACGAAGCCCAAGAATTTGCCGCTAGAAACCCCCAGAAAGGATTTAGCGGGGTTCATTTTGAGTTGATGCGCCCGCATGAGATCGAAGACCGTCTTCAGGTCCTGTAGGTGATCTCTTTTGAGGCGGCTCTTGACTGCGATGTCGTCAACATAGCATTCGACTGTCTTGCGAAGATGTTGACGGAAGATGGTGCTCATAGCTCGCTGGTATGTCGCACCGGTGTTCTTCAAGCCGAAGGGCATTACTGTATAGCAGAAAATACCCTTTGGAGTCCTGAATGACGTGTGTTTTGCGTCATCGGGGAACATCTTGATTTGATTGTAGCCTGAATACCCGTCCATGAAGGACATGCGCTCAAAGCCATATGTGTTGTCGATCATCACATCAGTGATTGGAAGCGAGAATTCGTCCTTCGGGCAAGCAGAGTTGAGATCCCTGAAGTCGATACAGACTCGTATCTTCCCGTTCTTCTTGGTGACAGGAACGATGTTGGCTACCCAATCCGGGTGTTGTTCCTCACGGATGAAGCCGCTAGTCAAGAGTTTGTCAACCTTCTGATCGATGGCATTCATAATGTCCGGACGGAAGCGTCGCTGCTGTTGTTTGATAGGTTTGGCATCAGGTAAGATGTTCAACCTATGCATTGCGATCTGTGGATCGAGTCCCGGCATGTCTTCATAGCTCCAGGCGAAGACGTCGATATACTCTTTAGCCAGTTGGATTAAAGATTCTCGATCTTCTCCTTTCAGGCTTTTACTGATGAAGATGGGTTTGGAAGAAGACCCCTCCCCGAGGTCGATCTGCTCGACTTCGTCTTCGGTGGGAGGTTCACGAAGCTCAAAACGAGATTCCCATTGTTCACCTAGGCGTTGGGCCCAGGGTTCTTCTTCGAAGGGTTCTGGCACTTGGTCTTCGCCTTCACCTTTTTGAGGTTGTGCTGACGTCATGTTAGCTGACAGCACTTTCCTGAAGACTGATCCGATACTGGTATCGGAATCCCAAGTCGATGCTTCGGACGAATGGGAATGTTCTATGTCTTCTGCATCTGAACTCTCTGGGGTTGATGGCGGCGTGACATAGCCTAACCCTCGTCCAGTCCGATTATAATAGTCCTGTGGCTTTCCATTGGGCATCGAAAACCGGACAGGGAGATGCCGACCCTTGCCGTAGTTTAAGCCTTTGTTGCTTTTCAGGTCGTAGCCCATCTTTTGGATGATGTGCTTTGCCGCATCCGTGTACCGATAGACTTGTACTCTGCCGGTATCAGGTTCGGGCTCGATTGACGGGAGGTCCCGATGACGCTCGACTTTGCCCGAGATGATGGTGCCTTGGTCTCAGCTTCGTGGAGGGACTATGAAGACTCCTTGAGACGGGACTATTCGATTATGGTGGACGGTCGTTATTTGTGTCTGTAACGACCGTAGAGCGTTGTCTAATGTATACATGGCATTCCAGTGTGGAAGACAAGAATAATTAAAAGATACTCTATTATTGATAAAATACGAGATCTTATCCCGTGGGATTACATTGTCAAAGGAGGGTGCCTCTACGTCAGCCGAGATGTAATCACCAAGCTCCTCGTCTGTAAGAACTGAGGGCGGACTAGGAGAGTCCAACACAGCTTTGGGGTCCGAGAGGGTTATATGAGCCTTCTCTGACACCTTGGATGACTGCGGCGGCTTGCCCTTGAGACGTACCTTGAGAGGCGCCTCGGCTACGCCTCCGGTGAGTGGTGCATTCCCTTGTAATTTTGCCACCAGGGGAGCCGATGTTTGAGGTGGCTTTCCCTTGAGGCGTATCTTCAGGGGTGCTTCGCGAGCCGGCGCTTTCCCTGATAGCTTGATGCTCATTGGAGGCGCCTTCTGGGGTGGTTTCCCCTTCAGTCAGATTTTCAAGGGGGCGTCGGAAGTCGTCTCAGGCTCCATGTCCGGCTCTGTTGCCGTCTCTGCCTCATCATCAGCGTCGTTGGCTTCCTCCTCGTCAATGGGTTTGTACAAGTCGGAATCGGTGAAGTAGGCTTCAATCCCTTTGAAAGGATCGATGTCTGCAAACTCCGTCCGAATGACGCCATTGGTGGATACATACTTCATGCACTGGTGGAGCGTGGAGGGCACCACCATGTACTCATGCAGCCATGGTCGACCGAGCAGGATGTTGTAGTTGACCTCGGCATCTACTACATAACAAGTCACCTCAGTTTTGAGGCTGCCAATGTGACACTTCAGTCGGATCTTGCCTAATGGCTCGCTCTTACTAGCATTGAAGCCACTGATGGTTGTATTGGAGGGTGCCAGCCGGTACATCGGGATCCCCAGCTTTGATAGCAGCACCTTCGGAATGATGCTTAGGGAAGACCCAGGATCGATCTGAATCCGGCTCACCTTGACCGAGCCAATGTACCCTGTATAATACAGCGGTCGGTTATGTCGGTGATGCTTGAGCAGCATGTCTTGTTGGGTGAAGGTTATGTTTGGGATAACTTCATCCGTACAATGACAGTGCGCACAAGTAGTTGGGAGGTCTTCAGGCTGCTTGACCTGACTGAGAAAGGATTCAGCGTCCTTCAGACCTTCGCAGAGAGCTTCTCGGGAATCTTTAGAAACACGCAGGAGCTCGAACAAAGACAGGCGCGCAGGTGTACTGGCTAATTGTGCCAGAATATCGAAGTTGTGAGGCTTGGACAGCCCCAAAGCATTCTCCTTCCGTAGAGGTCTGTCAAAACGGGCCTCCACCTGCTTCTGCTTATTGGCTGCTGAGGGCTTAGATGGACCCTCCTCAGGGATGGTGCTAGGAGGCACCACCTCGGCGGCGGCTTCGTCGGATTGGGAGCTCTGTTGTGCACGTGTTTGCACTGGAAGTGCCTCTTCTGTTGAAGAAGAGACTGTGCGGCAAGACTTGATCTTCCTGCCTTTTGATTTGGAGGTAGGGCGTACCTCCGATTGAGTCACCTCGGAGACGAGGTCGGGGTGAACCCAGAGGACCTCTCCTCGAGATGTGGTGAGCGGGGTGAGACCACTCACATTGTCACGAGTAGGTAGTAAGTTTACCACCGCCATTGTCGCCTTAGGGATGGGGACGACGCCATCTTGTGTAGTAGTTGGCGGCAAGGTGCCGAACTGAAGCGAAACCAGATTGGCCGACACCGTCTTCTCTTCATAGTCGACGGAGATTACATCCGCATTGATCATGCGCTGGATGTAATTCTTGAGGACGTAGCAGTCCTTGGTCGGGTGTCCGACAAACCGATGGTAGTGACAGTACCTTGGGTTGTCCACTTTCCCAACTTTATCCGGTCGCTTTGGGTCCGGTAGCTTGATCTTGTCACCCTGCTTCAGTATCTCAAAAAGTTGCAGGGTGTCGTCATCATTGAATGAATAAACCTCCTTGGGTCTTGGTGCCAGTGGAGGCTTCTGAGTAGGCGCAGATGCGCCTTTTGAGGCATTAACAGTTAATGCCTGTTTCCCCTTTGCTTCTCGTCCGGAGCTGTTAGCTGCGGACTTTTTCCCCTTATCGTCAAAGGCGGGGAAGCTGACACCCAGAAGACGTGCATTGGCCGCCTTCTTTTTTGCAGCTTCAGCTTCGATGATCAGGGAGCTCCAGTCAGGAGGGGGAGTAGAGTTGAGCCAGAGCTTTACTGCAGGCAACATGTTCATGCTGCAAGCGGAGAGGAGCGCATGTTCTGGCATGCCTGGAGGTAACCTGAAGCAGGCCTGTCGGAAGCGTTCGATGAGCGCCCAAACCGTTTCCTTCTCCTTCTGACGTATCTCTATGAGCGACGCCATCGTCATGTCCTTCCCGCCGTCGTAGAAGCGGTCGAGGAAGAGGCGCGTCAGGTCGTCGAAGGACGATATGGAATTGTCGGGGAGGCTGCAGTACCAGTCATATGCCACTCCTTTCAGGGCCCCGACGAAGATGCTGGTGAGGAGCGCGTCCTCCTTCGGAAGATGCCCTGTCTGTGACTGGAAGTACGTCAGGTACCGTCGCGGAGAGTCCTTCCCGTCGTATGGGGTGAGTGTTTGCGGCTTATACTTTGGGGGATAAACCACCTTGTTCCACTCGAGGGGATAAGGCTGCGGAATGCCCATCTTCTGGCGTTCTTCTTGCCTGTTCTTGGACTCGAAGCGCTCCCACAGGTCTTTGATCATTTCGACCACATCCTCCGTAAAGCTAGGAGTCGGAAAAGGAGGTACCATCTGGATTGGAGCGTTTGAGGGCTCCGAGGTTCGAGGTGCTTCTATATCCGAGGGCGCCCGTTAGAGGGGCACACTCGACTCCCCATTAGCTCCTGGGTCAGGACCAGTTGAAGGTGTCCTGATCAAGGCCGACCGCATCTCAAACACTGCTTGAGTCAGTGCTTGCATAGAGGCAGAGAGGGTTTTGAGACCTCCCTCTAATGAGTCTATGCGCTGGACTATGTCCTATGACGGTGCATCAGACTCGACATCATCCCCAGCCATGTACACTGTCCTGACACGGCCAGGAGTGGATGGATGGGTTGAGGCTTCGCTTTCGGCCTCACTCTCATGCGGGGGAGTTACTTCTCCTGGTGTTTGGCCACCCCCAGCCGTATTCTGGAGTTCATCTTCAATAGGTGCATCTGCAAGGGTCTGCTTGTCCTCAGCTCCATCTTGAAGGACCTCTTCGTTTCCAGAACTACCTTCGGCAGTGTCCTGGAGGACATCCTCATTTTGAGGGGCTTCAGGGAGAGTAATCTCGCCTTGATGATGAAGATCCGTCGCAGCTGTGCATTGGACATCTTCGTCTTCGGAAGGAGGCTCAACAAGGGTCTGGCTACCCCCAGCTTCCTCCAAGGACTTCTTCCTCGACCGAGTGCCTTCAAACACTCCAGAGGTCGAGACAGCTGCCTTGGTTTTCCTCGGCTGGCTTTTGGATGAAGACGAGGAATTGGCAGTCGTCTTCCGGATTGATGAGGAGTTGGAGACCACGTTACATGAAGCGACCTTTGGCTCCTCTTCAGCTGACACCTTCGTCCCAAGGTGACGTCGGAGAGGTATCGATGATTGCAGTCGTTGGAAGACCGACTGTCTTGGTGGAGCTGCCGCCTTGTAACAGCAGTTGTTGGTGACCACCGCACAAGTATGCCCCGTAAGAGGCGCATCGTGCTTGTTGGTCGACTCTCCTGACCGGCGCTTGTGAGTGATCACGTTGCGCAGGTCGTTGGAGGAGAGTGGTGCCTTCACACCTCCTTCAGACATATGGCAAGGCCAAACGTCGGGGTGGTCAGGTGATTGCTGCGCCCCCTGATCTAATACCAAGCAGGCATCACGATCAGTAGTGGGGGAACCACAACATTTGAAGTGACTTGAACGGACCTCAAACGCACAACCAGAGGAGGCGCGGGAGTTCAAGACCACTGAGTTTGCCTCTCTCGACTTGGTTGTGCACGCAGTAGATGCGCCCAAGCGAGATGAGGGCTTTGAAGATCGACTCGTTGTTGGTGCAGAAGCACTTGAGTACAGCTTGTACAGCTTGCCATCGGCAGCACGCGTGATAACGAGCGCGTGCCTCTGGCCGGCTGCTGGCATAGCACGTTTGTGGCACATGGCCCGTGCCGCCTTGGATTTCTTCGTACCAGCCCGCTGGGGCGCATAGTACTCAGCATCCAAATTCTCCTCGCCATTACAGCGAGTGAGTCTGTCAAAGACAGAGGCTTTTTGTGGCGCATCAGAGGTGATGCACGGGGCATTGGCTGCGCCCCTGCTCCGTCGACGTATCTTCCTCGCCTGAGAGGGAGATAGCTGGGGAACGTGGTCGGCCGCACGCTTCCCCAAGAGATGCGCTGCATCGGCGGGCGCACCTTGGTTGCTGAGAACGTCAGCAGAAAGGGAAGGCTGGATTGCTGCATCCCCTTCAGTGGTGGTGCCCGAGGCGTCGACTTTGCGCACCCAGACCGTGCGGATCTTCTTCGGCTTTGGTAGCCGCTTCGAAGGACTCGCACTTCCTTCAGAAATGAACTCCTCGTACGCCTGTTGATTGAGGCGCACGACCAGCGTCTTGTGGGAGGAGCCCACCTTCACGTCGTCGGCCTGTGACACGACTTTCTCGGAAGAGGAGAAAGAAGTCCCCAGCAGAGTCGCCAGCTTGTTTGCCATTAAAATTGTTTGATTGAAAACTTTAATACAAACAGAACAGTGTTACAATGTAGGACTTAGATGTAGTCCTAGGAGTACACTTTTGTTTAAGCTGGATCCTTAGTGCCAATGAAGCGAGTGATAATGCGTTGACTCCGTTGACCGGCTGACGACGGTTATCGGTTCTCTGAAGGCCTGGATTGCTCTGGGTGCTGGAGCTTGCTGAGAGGAGAAAGACGTTGAGTGTCTGTATCTGCCTCTCTGATGATTCCTTGTATGTTCGTTGTGGATTATGTCTGTTGTCCGTGGGTGAGAAGGAAATGATCCCTCTATTTATAGTTTTGCAGGCTGGCTGCTCATGCGTGCATGTAGGATTCGCTGGTGTGTGGGGACGCCACGTGGAAGTTGCTGATAGGGGCACATAGATGATGTGCCCTGATTGAGGGGGAGAACTCTTCATACTGCTGTTGTGAGCCGGCACGTAGCAGAGGAGAAGATCTTTCTGTTGCTAAAATCTTGGACAAGTTGAGTCAAAGGACACGTGTCATCGACCCATGGCTCGAAGATCTCGGATTTGGGGGGGCAGTGATCTGGTGAGCTGCGCCTTGGATCTGGGCGCAGGAGGAGGCTGCGGCTCATAACCTTTAGGAATTACAAACTATTTAGGGCGTATGGCTTTTGAGGCGCATGCAGGTGACCTTCCTTCTGTCTTTCGGGATCAGAGATCAGTCTGGGGCGCATGGCTTTTGAGGCGCATGCAAAGCTTCAACTGGAGACTCTTTTTCTGTCTTAGGGATCAGTGAAGGGTCTGAGGCGCATGGCTTTTGAGGCGCATACAGGTTTGGGCGCATGGCCGCGGAGGCGCATGCGGGTGGTCGAGTGGCCACGTGGCAGTAGCCGTCGGGATAGAGTCATGATGATGCTGACGTTGTGGACGCTTCGTCTTCTGCAAAAGCTGTCAGCCGTTCAGACTTGGGAAGGCGTGCTGCCAACTCTGTCAGTTCAGCATTTAATGTTGGTGACATTCGATGGACAGCTGAGTGGGCGCGTCGGTTGACGTTCCACTAGGCGTATGGGGGCGTATCCCCTTTGATGCGCTCGGTATAGGGCGTATCTGTGGGAGGCGCTTGGTGTTTGAAGGGGTGTGATGCGCTGTCCAGCCGGCGCATCCGACACGTCTTTAATGATGCGGCTGTTTCGCTTCTCGAGTGCTTTTAAATAGCCGTTTGGCTGAAGTCGAGGTGTCCGGTTCATCCATTTAATGTGAGTTCATTGCTCAGAACTCGGAGAGCCATCCACTTGGCGCGTGGGTTTGATCTGCCCGGCCTATAAATAGTGGCATGAAGAGAAGGTTTGCCTCTCATTCCCTCACGTCTTTCTAATATGAACTCAGGTTCTCGGGTACATTCTGTTGACGAAGTGCTCCCGAGGGTGAAGATGAGACGCCATGTTGTCATTGATGCTCTTGAAGGTGACTGTTACATCCAAAAGACGGAGTCGAGGGCTTCTGAGGCAGGCGAAAGGTGCCTGTTGCATCCAAAGATGGGGATGCTCGGGCCTCGTCCCCGTTGTTTCGGAAGAGCCGTAGATCGGAATGGCGGTGCTAGGTGTTCTCTTCCTTCAAAGTGGGTGCCGCCCACTTTGATTGTGTTGAAAGCTCCTTGTGCCATGATTTCGATCACGGTCTTCCTTGGTCTTTGGAGGCTCTTTCGAAGCCTCCCCTGGCCACAGCATTTGCGGTGCTCTTCTCTTCCTTGGTTCCAGCCAGAGGGTTAAATGCTTTGCTTGGCGAAGCACTTATCAGGCGAGCCTGGCTGGAAGAGTGGCACATAACTGGGCTCTGCTCGGCCAGGTGAGCCTGGTTGGAAGAGTTGCACATAATTGAGCTGCTGAAGGGATGCACATAACTGAGCTGGATGCACATAACTGAGCTGCTGAAGAGATGGTAGGATGCGCCTGGCTGGAGGCGCATGACATCTGCTGTGCCGGGCTAACAGCGCATGGTGACTGCTGCGCCTATCGGAAGGCGCATGGTGGTTGCTGGCTGTAGATCTAGGATCCTTCCTTTGTAGAAATTCTCCTTTGTACCATCTTTTCTAGACATGTGATAGACTTTTATATATAAAAAGTCCTTCTTCGAATGTCTATGGCTTATTCGATTAGCTGTCTGGGTTCTGGCGCATATAATGCCTGGCGTATGGACTTTCTGGTTGTAAAATTCCATGCTTCTACAATAATGTGGTCCAATACACACCTACTGAACGAGCGTACCATCCCCCCAACCAAACAAGGACAGAAGGTGGTAAATTAATTTACGGTGACGTATCTTTCCATGCTATGAATCCAATATGGTATCCGGACCCCAACAAGGTTCAATACCTTTCATCGAAGTAGTAAGTCACACATACAACCAAACAAGGACAAGATGTGACGAACTAATCCGCGACAAGTTATTGTTCCAAGCCATGGTCAGATACAAGTACCCAAACCAAAAGTACTCGTACCTAACGGATAAAGGTACCTAACCATTCTAAGTGAATTGTAGTTAAGAACAATCCTTCCTACGCATGGGCCCTGGCTAATAGGATCGGCATAGTCCCCCCTTGGGCACCAGAGGCCCCATCAGTAAGAGCATGACGTTCCGTAGAATCGCCAGTGGCCGTCAGTAATCATGGGTAATCTGACCCGCATCTCCCGCGGAGCTCACGGGTTACAAAAGGGAAAGTGCATCGAAGCCCATACGCTAAGGAATTGTCATCTCCGCCCAATGCCTACTCTGTTGTATCCACAACAGTAAACCTCTATAACCGCTAAGTCAAACTAGCATGCAACCTCTATTAGCGGTTATTCCTAACGTACGGCTTATACGTACCGGTGGTCAGCCAGTCACGCATGTCCGTGTTCTACATGTGACAAACAACTTCGTGTTACAACGTGTCAAGGCCAATGAATGCAACACACAAGGTGGTCCCTTAAATCTAGGTTTAATGTGTAAGAAAATAATACATAGCAGAATAAAAATGAACAGTAAGTTCTAACAGGTTATGCCATGTATCACAGTTTATTTTGCATAAAAAAATAATGAACAATGCATGAAATATGAGCTAAAATAAGTAAACAACAAATGGCAAGGTGTCTTGCCTGATAGTATGCCTGGTGTACTGCAATGATCAATGTGGCACGAATTGCAACTTCGGATAACAACTACTCAAGGTGACCTCGGGTGGTGGCATGGACAGTCCCATTGGGTCCAGGACGGTCAAGTTAGTTAAGGTGGACATAAGGTGGGACGAATTTGGTGACAGAATGGGAATATGAAGATCGGTTACGGACATGAGAGAAATCAAAGAATAAAGGATAAATAATAGAAAACTATTTCTAACACTTGAAAATATTTATAGTAAGGAGAATATATTTACTGAGTAGACTAGTTTTTGATACATACTTTGAAAATATGCAAAAATTAATTTAGGCCAAATTTCTAAGTTGGTAATGATAAAGTTTTGATAGAAAACCATATCTTGTTAACGAAAATATCTAGATAAAAATAAATATACATATATTAGGATAAATCATTTTTGGGCAACTAAAATTTTAATGGGAGAATCACTATGGTAATTCAAAGTAAATAATTGGAAAGACTAGCAATTTATAATATATATATATATATATATATATATATATATATATATATATATATATATATATATATATATATATATATATATATATATATATATATATATATATATATATATATATATATATATATTCTAATAATAATGGCAACATATCTAATACCCGTACTCATAGATACTTCCACAAAATTAAAATACTCATAATAATTATAATAATTATAATAATAATAACCATAGCAAGGTATTAATAATAAAAGTGTTAATAATAATGATAATACAAATAATAAACTAATGATAGTAAATTGATAATAATAATAATAATAATAATAATAATATATTTATAACTGTGTTCTCTCTTTCCGAGAGAGTGACAGTGATTGATAAAAAAATAAAAAAACAAAAAGAAAAACAAAAACAAAAACTCAATGAGTGTTCTGTCTTTCCGAGAAAGAGAGAGAGAAAAATAATAATAAAAAAAACGAAGAAGCAGGAGGAAGAGAAGAGTAAGAAAAGGAAAGGGAGGAGAGAACGGAGAGTTGGTGGTCTTCCGGAGGGCGCGGTGGTGGCACGGCGTTCGTCGACTGGGGAAGGCCGCGAGCGGTGGAGAGGAGCGGGAGAGGGAGGCGACGGTGAACGGAGCGGCGACGGGTGCGGTGGTCCGGTGGAGGGAAAGGAAGCGGGAGCGGCGCACGCGGCGGTTGCCGGAGGGGGCGACGGAGCTGCGTGCGGCGGCGCGCTCGCGCTGGCGCGGCGGTGGGTTTCCGGCAGCGGCGGAGTAAACGGCGGTCAGCAGTGGGGTCGTGCGGAGAGGGGGTTTGAGCGGGGGAAATCGGACGGCGGGTTCCTGGCTACGGCGCGGCAGAGGCGCCGGATGGGTGGGGGGGCGGCCGGTCGGAGCGGGCGCTGCGGAACTGTCGAGATCCGGCCGCGCGCGGAGGCTCGGCGGCATATGGTGGGTTCTCAGTGGCCTCAGCCACCAGTCGCCGAGGACGGTACTCGGACGGGGAAGCGCGGCGCCCGGCGAGACGGAGTTCGCGGAGGCGGCTCCAGATCCGGGGGTGCGGGTCAAAGCGAACGCCGAAAGGCGCTGCGGAGGAGGTACGGCGGTTTGGGTTTTTCTATTTTCTTTCTTTTCTGGTGTGGTAGGACTAGGCGGAGTGAGCTCTGGCCGGGAAGTCGAGGTGGCTGGGAGGAGGACAGGTCGTCGGTGGGGTTGCTTTATGGGGAAGCTATGGGAGCTCGGCCGGCGTGGGCTGGCTAAGGTGGTTGTTGCTAGCAGTGGTGACGGTGGGGCTGTTTTGGGGCCGACGAACAGGGTGATGGTCGGGTCGGTGATGGTGAAGAGGACCGGTGGCGTAGGAGTTGGGTTTGGCCGGATTGCGGGGAAATGCTCGAGGAGAGCGGGGAGTCGTATGGGAGACTGTGCTCCGTTGGCTGGGTGTGTCGGCGGGGTGGATCGGGTGTGGTGGCGAGGTGACGGGACGTGGCTGGGTCGGGCTCTAGGTCGTGGTGTCTGTCTGTGGTAGTCGGGGCAGATCGGTAGCTAGGGTTAGGAATTTGTCGTGTCGGGATTGTCAACACGGGGGAGATGATTTGATGTATATGTAAAATATATGGAATAAGAATTTGGATGGACACAGACACATGATGCACACACGTTTGTGGTTGAAATATTTGTGGAGAATAGAATACATGGATGATACCTGCCTATTTATAGGATGTAGGAATTTCTAATAAGATAAAGGTTATGATTAGTTTAAACCCGTAATTTAATTTAAATAAATCCAAATCCAAATCAAACTCCAATTTAAATCTAATTAAATTCTTTTGGTTTAAAATCAATTGGGATAAAGCAAATTCTAAATATGGATACTAATTTAATCTATTTAAATAAATTCAAAAATCAAATCAAGATTTAAATGGCCATAATAACTTCCAAATATATTTTTCAAAATACCAATAATAATAATTTCGAAAATAATAAATATTTTTAAATATCTTTTTGAATAATAAAATATTTATATTAATAAATCTCAAATATTATATTTTTATTTAAAATAAACTAGTAAAATATTTAGGAAATATATACGTATGCACAAGAATATTATCAATAATTGTTATAAACGAAAGGCCTTGTATAAATAAAATAAGTAAAATAATAAGCTTCGAATTTTGGTACGATAGCTAAAATAATTATTATATAAATTATTTTGAAACTATAAAATTAGAAAAGTATTTTTCTAAAATATGTACGCTCGCACATATTCGCACTCGTCGAGCAATTACGAAAAATAAAAATTTCGTACGCGACGTACAATACGACTACGCGACGTACAATACGAAATTTTAAATCAGTACCAAATTTAATAATAAAAAATAGTAGAAATTTAGGAGTTTTACATCCTACCCAACTTAAAAGAATTTTGTCCTCGAAATTAAAAATTTTAGGGGGGGATGAGAAGACACAAGGGGTATCGATGGGGAACAATCAATAACAAAATCATGCCGAAGAAATCGCGATCTAGATCATAGAAAAAAATAATACGAGTATGGTCGTGGGTAGTGAATGAGGGTTGTAGTAGGGCCGAGAAGAAGGACGAGGAGTTTAGGATGAAGTTATAGCAATATCGAGTAAGAATGGTCATAGTCGATAGGAAGGCTAGAGGAAGTTCTAGTACAAGTGCCTTCGTCCTTCCAAAATAGGTGAAGGCGAAAGCAATATCGAGTTCGAAAGAGGCGTTATCAAATACGAATACGTGGTTCAAAGGCGACCGAATAATTCAAGGGGATTTGTCAAGGTAGTCGCGGATGAGACTCTAAAGGACAAGTTTAGCTATGTCCCCATCCACGTAGAACGATAGATAAAAGCGAACCAAAGTGCACTTGGTTGATCAGACCATCATGCACCGGTTCTGATTAGACCATATGTTAGTAGACATGCCCAAATAACATATGTCTTAAAACAAGCTTGATAAAAGAATGAGCTTGCAAAAACTAGGCTACATTAGCATCATTAGTTAAGATGGTAAAAATATAGGCACGATAATAGATGAATAAAAATAAATATGAATAGTCTAAGAGTCATAAGGATCTAGGTCTTGTTTATTCCTATACCATCATTCTACGGTTTTATTGACCAAGGCTTGGTTGACCAAATGGGTTAACTTTCTCTAGTCTCTATGGTATAGATAATACCATTTGTATTCCCTTAATGGTCAAGGGTGTGTGGGGTATTCTACCCAACTTAAAAAATTAAGCTAAGGGTGTTTGGGACATCTAACTAGTAGGGTCAATCTCTAGCAAGCACGAAGGGAAGATAAGAATAATGATAGGAGGAATCAAGCAAGATGCAATGGAATCGAGGAAAGAGGTCAAGTATGTGGATGAGATCCTAGACTTCTAATCCTATTCGCAGGCTTGTTTGGTACGGTAAAGTAACCAAACAATTTATCTTGACCTGCATGGGCCACCACAAAAATATGTAACACCCCAGTCCCAAAATACGTAGGACTAGGAACATAGACATGCCAGCTGTATGCATACGAAGTATACTCCAATATATGGAAACCTCGTATGAATACATAAGCTGTAAAATGTAGTAGAACTATAACTAATCTCATCTACACAAAATAAATAAATAAAAGATATCATAAAATGATAATGAATTGTCATGATACAATATGTTGGGCGAAGACAAATCCACTACCGACAAGTAAAGGAAAAATACATGAGTAAAGAAATGAATTTGGCGAGCGAAGCGAAGACGATTCAAGTGCAATCATCCTCGAAGAGATAGCGATAATCACGACTAGAGCTAGAGCACCTGCGAAAGACAAGAGCACACACCTAGAGAGATAACCAGGTCCTCAGAGGGACGTAACAAGATACATAATATCATGCCATATAAACTGAATAAATATTGCTCAAATAAATAAGTCAATTGGATTATAACATGGTCCAATACACACCTACTGAACGAGCGTACCATCTCCCCAACCAAACAAGGACAGGAGATGGTAAACTAATTCACGGTGACGTATCTTTCCATGCTATGAATCCAATATGGTATCCGGACCCCAACAAGGTTCAATACCTTCTCATCGAAGTAGTAAGTCACACCTACAACCAAACAAGGACAAGATGTGACGAACTAATCCGCGATAAGTTATTGTTCCAAGCCACGGTCAGATACAAGTACCCAAACCAAAAGTACTTGTACCTAACGGATAAAGGTACCTAACCATTCTAAGTAAAATGTAGTTAAGAATAATCCTTCCTACGCATGGGCCCTGGCTAATAGGATCGGCATAGTCCCCCCTGGGCACCAGAGGCCCCATCAGTAAGAGCATGACGTTCCGCAGAATCGCCAGTGGCCGTCAGTAATCATGGGTAATCTGACCCGCGTCTCCGGCGGAGCTCACGGATTATAAAAGGGAAAGTGCATCGAAGCCCATACGCTAAGGAATTGTCCTCCCCGCCCAATGACTACTCTGTTGTATCCACAACAGTAAACCTCTATAACCGCTAAGTCAAACTAGCATGCAACCTCTATTAGCGGTTATTCCTAACACACGGCTTATACGCACCGGTGGCCAGCCAGTCACGCATGTCCGTGTTCTACATACGACACACAACTTCGTGTTATAACGTGTCAAGGCCAATGAATACAACACACAAGGTGGTTCCTTAAATTTAGGTTTAATGTGTAAGAAAATAATACATAGCAGAATAAAAATGAACAGTAAGTTCTAACAGGTTATGCCATGTATCACAGTTTATTTTGCATAAAAAAAAATAATGAACAATGCATGAAATATGAGCTAAAATAAGTAAACAACAAATGGTAAGGTGTCTTGCCTGATAGTACGCCTGGTGTGCTGCAATGATCAATGTGGCACGAACTGCAACTTCGGATAACAACTACTCAAGGTAACCTCGGGTGGTGGCATGGACAGTCCTATTGGGTCCAGGACGGTCAAGTTAGTTAAGGTGGACATAAGGTGGTACGAATTTGGTGACAGAATGGGAATATGAGGATCGGTTACGGACAGGAGAGAAATCAAAGAATAAAGGATAAATAATAGAAAACTATTTCTAACACTTGAAAATATTTATAGTAAGGAAAATATATTTACTGAGTAGACTAGTTTTTGATACATACTTTGAAAATATGCAAAAATTAATTTAGGCCAAATTTCTAAGTTGGTAATGATAAAGTTTTGATAGAAAACCATATCTTGTTAACGAAAATATCTAGATAAAAATAAATATACATATATTAGGATATATCATTTTTGGCAACTAAAATTTTAATGGGAGAATCACTATGGTAATTCAAAGTAAATAATTGGAAAGACTAGCATTTTATAATATATATATATCTATATATATTTTTACTAATAATAATGGCAACATATCTAATGCCCGTACTCATAGATACTTCCACAAAATTAAAATACTCATAATAATTATAATAATTATAATAATAATAACCATAGCAAGGTATTAATAATAAAAGTGTTAATAATAATGATAATACAAATACTAAACTAATGATAGTAAATTAATAATAATAATAATAATAATAATAATAATAATAATATATTTACAACTGTGTTCTCTCTTTCCGAGAGAGTGACAGTGATTGATAAAAAAAATAAAAAAACAAAAAGAAAAACAAAAACAAAAACTCAATGAGTGTTCTCTCTTTCCAAGAGAGATAGAGAGAAAAATAATAAAAAAAACAAAAAAACGAAGAAGCAAGAGGAAGAGAAGAGTAAGAAAAGGAAAGGGAGGAGAGAGCGGAGAGTTGGTGGTCTTCCGGAGGGCACGGTGGTGGCGCGGCGTTCGTCGGCTGGGGAAGGCCGCGAGCGGTGGAGAGGAGCGGGAGAGGGAGGCGGCGGTGAGCGGAGCGGCGACGGGTGCGGTGGTCCGGTGGAGGAAAAGGAAGCGGGAGCGGCGCACGCGACGGTTGCCGGAGGGGGCGGCGGAGCTGCGTGCGGCGGCGCACTCGCACTAGCGCGGCGGTGGGTTTTCGGCAGCGACGGAGTGAACGACGATCAGCGGTGGGGTCGTACGGAGAGGGGGTTTGAGCGGGGGAAATCGGACGACGGGTTCCTAGCTACGGCGAGGCGAAGGCGCCGGTCGGGTGGGGGGGCCGGTCGGAGCGGGCGCTGCGGAACTGTCGAGATCCGGCCGCGCGAAGGCTCGGCGACAGATGGTGGGTTCTCGGTGGCCTCAGCCACCAGTCGTCGAGGACGGTGCTCGGACGGGTAAGCGCGGCGCTCGGCGAGGCGGAGTTCGCGGAGGCGGCTCCAGATCCGGGGGTGCGGGTCGAGGCGAACGCCGAAAGGCACTGCGGAGGAGGTACAGCGGTTTGGGTTTTCCTATTTTCTTTCTTTTCTGGTGTTGTGGGACTAGGCGGAGTGAGCTCTGGCCGGGAAGTCGAGGTGGCTGGAAGGAGGACAGGTCGCCGGTGGGGTTGCTTTATGGTGAAGCCATGGGAGCTCGGCCGGCGTGGGCTGGCTAAGGTGGTTGTTGCTAGCAGTGGTGACGGTGGGGCTGTATTGGGGCCGACGAACAGGGTGATGGTCGGGTCGGTGATGGTGAAGAGGAACGGTGGCGTGGGAGTTGGGTTTGGCCGGATTGCGGGGAAATGCTCGAGGAGAGCGGGGAGTCGTGTGGGAGGCTGTGCTCCGATGGCTGGGTGTGCCGGCGGGGCGAATCGGGTGTGGTGGCGAGGTGACGGGACGTGGCTGGGTCGGGCTCTAGGTCGTAGTGTCTGTCTGTGGTAGTCGGGGCAGATCGGTAGCTAGGGTTAGGAATTTGTCGTGTCGGGATTGTCGACACGGGGGAGAGGATTTGATGTATATGTAAAATATATGGAATAAGAATTTGGATGGACACAGACACACGATGCACACACGTTTGTGGTTGAAATATTTGTGGAGAATAGAATACATGGATGAGTACCTGCCTATTTATAGGATGTGGAAATTCCCAATAAGATAAAGGTTAGGATTAGTTTAAACCCGTAATTTAATTTAAATAAATCCAAATCCAAATCAAACTCCAATTTAAATCTAATTAAATTCTTTTGGTTTAAAATCAATTGGGATAAAGCAAATTCTAAATATGGATACTAATTTAATCTATTTAAATAAATTCAAAAATTAAATCAAGATTTAAATGGCCATAATAACTTCCAAATATATTTTTCAAAATACCAATAATAATAATTTCGAAAATAATAAATATTTTTAAATATCTTTTTGAATAATAAAATATTTATATTAATAAATCTCAAAAATTATATTTTTATTTAAAATAAACTAGTAAAATATTTAGGAAATATATATGTATGCACAAGAATATTATCAATAATTGTTATAAACGAAAGGCCTTGTATAAATAAAATAAGTAAAATAATGAGCTTGGAATTTTGGTACGATAGCTAAAATAATTATTATATAAATTATTTTGAAACTATAAAATTAGAAAAGTATTTTTCTAAAATATGTACGCTCGCACATATTCGCACTCGTCGAGCAATTACGAAAAATAAAAATTTCGTACGCGACGTACAATATGACTACGCGACGTACAATACAAAATTTTAAATCAGTACCAAATTTAATAATAAAAAAATAGTAAAAATTTAGGGGTTTTACAGCACTTCCTAGTCGCTGGCTTGCAGTAGTACAACTAACTTAAGTACTACCATAAGTTCGCAATCTTTTGCAAAATTTGACCTGCATGGACCACCATAAAAATTTGTCACGACCCGCACCCGTTTTTCGGATACGAGATGTGTCCAAGCCCAGCCTACGTCATAGTGTCGGCGGTAGTACGCTGTCTAGCCCATAATAAACAAAATACTCATAAATACTAACTGCTCATTAACAACAACTAAATCAACTTTACAAAATTTAGAAGTTTTACATTTAAAGAAGAATATAAGCTTTTACAATTACAAAAATTACCACACATCTAATTAGTATTCTATGGTTTGGCCATTGAGTCTCTATCTTTCCCTCGTATGGTCCATAGTGCAAGAGTAGGCACGTCAACCTCACCTATAACAACGATCTAGTCAGGAAAGGAGCAGAGTATAACCATATTACTTTTAATGTTGTTAGCACAAAATAAGTTAGAACAATGAGAAACAATAATGGCAAAGAGCATATAAAGAACTAGTAAGAGACGAACTAGCATGATATGAACTAGCAAGATATGAACTAGAAAGATATAAACTAGTAAGATATGATCTAGCAGGACAGGAACTAGATAAAGGAACAATGGAAACAACAATGTGTGTGTGTGAAATACCTTTTAATACATGAACGATTAGGCTAATATGGCACATCATACGATGGCTATCCACAATAATAGGGTACGGCTAGCTCATATGTGGGATATATGACTTAGTTATCCACAATAACAATATTTGGATTTATTTATGTACTTACCGAGTATTTTCCCTCCCGACCCCCTAACAATCAATAACGGCCAATAATACACTATGAATGATACAATAACTACGGTATCACAATTGTATCTTAACGGAATATTAAGCAATGTCTCAACGGAATATCAAACAAGGAAACAATAGAGAAAATATTATAATAAACTAAAACATAAATGCAATACTGTACTTGCATGAATCCTTGCACAAACCGTAGTCACAAGTCGAGGATGAGGGGATTGCTAATCTATAAGCTGTCAACCTATAACATACATCGTACCACGAACTATGCACGAAAACCACAAGTCAATTCTAAGGTTCTAGTTCTAAATTCATGGAATAAGTGGCTAATTGGGTTACTAATCTATTAATATTTAGCTCTAGAATAAAATATTTAAAAACATAACTTAACCAAATAATAATCTGAATATAATCTAAACATGCAAGTTTGGCCATAAAAAGTCATGTTTCCAATTTTGGAAACCATGGCATGCAAATCGAGGCGTACCATTGACTATCTAGTCAAACATTGTGAACTCCAGGTCTTGAAAGTGCACCTTGGTAGATTTTAGTGCCATGAGTGCGCTGGAATTGATCGTGTCGCAAAATCACGCTTTGGTCAAAAGATATCGCCGTTATGGCTAACCGTGACCAAATCGATGATTTGTCGGCAAAATTGAGTTCTACGAATTACTAAAAATACTAGATAAGCTAACTAATTTTTGAGAAAAATATATGTCGTAGAGCTCTGTGTTAGCTTTCCGAAACTTCAAACGGTTCGTGATTTCGATTTTTGGTTCTCCCGGAATCTCGAAAACACCGAAACGTATCAAATTTTTGGACAACTAGCACTCTACGAATTTTACAGAAATTAAGGTTCAGAATTTACAAAAATAAATTAGATATTCAAAAAATATACCTCAGTACACTTCCAACAACAAAAAAATTGGCGAGCGAAAAGCTATTCTAGTTTGGCGGCAATTGATCGGCGAAGTCGGAAACCCTAGATGAATTCTCCCACAAAAAAGCTGCTGGAATTACTCAAATATATATATATATATATATATATATATATATATATATATATATATATATATATATATATATATATATATATATATATAAAGGGAATTCAGTGAGCCTCTTACTATACGACTAGCGCTGCCACGTGGCAGCCATCCAGCTGTTCCCTCTCTGATCAAGCGGTTGCTGGGAGCCGACTTGGCTTATCCGAGCTTGGCTCGGCTTTGGAGTGGCTTCACTCCTAATATGACTCGTAGACCGAGTCAAATTTGCCCCCCTTCATCCCAATGGATGACAGATAGGCCCACGGTTGAGCCTGGGTAAGGCTGACATGCGGGCCAAGTTTTGCTGACTGGGTTATTAATTTAGGAAAATGTTTATAATTAACAGTAAACAGTTTTTTAAAGCAGTTTTGTTTAAGAAACTCGTAATAAATATTAAAAATAGGTAGAAAAATATAGAAAAATTCCTGAAAATATAAATAACATATTAAACCCTAGAAAAATATTCAAGGTCAATACTTGCTCATATGCTAGCACAATAAATTCTAGAAGTTTTAGAAAATAGGTTTTCCAATATTAAAATTATCAAAATAATTCTAGAAAATACAAAAAATTTCCAGAAAAATCTAGAAAATAGTTTTTGAGGTTCTAGAGCCTAAATAAAATACTGGGTCCCAAAATAACCCCGAATGGCCATATGGTAAATCTTGAAAGTCATTGATAAATATAAATCTTCATAAAATAAATATTTAAAAATATCTAAAAATACCTAAAAATTATAGTAAAATATAATATAGCTAAATAATGCTAACAGAAGTCATCTAAAAGCCAAATGGCCATAGGATGGTCCTAACTCACTTATGGGCTTAGGCATAAACAATAATGATAATAGAAAGTTAATCTTAAAATATTCAAACAAAAAAATAAAAATTCGGAAAGTGGGCTTACAGGGCGACTAGTAGTTAAATAAAGTAAACTACCAATCATACCTCGATACTTATGTTGGTCGACTGGTTTGTCACTTTCATCAATGTCAAGTCTTGTTGATGTAGCCATTGGCGTACCGATCGACTTTACATTGTCGAAGTCATACTTTTTCAGTAAATCCTTCGTGTTTGGCTTGATTGATAAATGTTCCCTGCTAGTGCTGTTTGATCTGAAGTTCTAGAAAGTAGTTGAACTCTCCCATCATACTCATTTCAAACTCACTCTGTATGCACTTAACAAAATCTTGACAAAGTTTTTTGTTAGTAGAACAAAAAGTTGTCTGCTTGTGTTCACTGCTTGATACAGCTTACTGCCGCCGTCTCACAACGGTGCAGGCTGGGCATGATCCGACTGGACCCATTACATTGGGATCGGATTATGACATATTTTTTGTGGTGGTCCATGCAGGTCCAGTTGTGTAAATTGGTCTAGTCAAGTTAGTCTAGACCAGCATGCAGTCCTGTAATTTTACCTAGACATAGATGAGACTTTAGGAAAATAGACTCTAGAAACAACTAGAACACCTAGTTTATATTCACCCTGTTACAACATAGGGCCAAAATTATCTATTTATATATATATATATATTTGCTTGCTTATAGTCCTATAGGCTACCTTGCTTATGATTGTACCCAAATCTTTCAGAAGATGGCGAAAGGGAAAACGACTCGCTCTGTGCCTGCTAACGAATAGGTTTCTTCCTCCGGGAATACCCCTACTCAGGATTAATTAAATCCTTCTCCGGTGCAGCCTACTACCCGTCCTTATGCTGCACGGACTCCCCGTGCCGTACACACCTCCACTGTGCATGCAGCTGCACCGATTTCCCCAAGGCCTACACTCTCAATTGCTGATGCGAATCCTCCAGCTGCTCTACCAGTGTCAGTGGACCCCGCCGAGCTCGTAGGCCTGCTACGAGGGGTACTTGAGGCCTAGACGGCTCAACCAGAAGCAAATCGCAAACAGACCGCGATCATGAGAGAGGGCATATAGAATGCCTATAGTGTCGCCATGGCAGCGCTAGACTCAACACAGACAAAACCGAGGCCTGTCAAGGTAAAATAAGTGAAATTGATAAGTTTTATGTTTTATTGGAGAAATATAATTATAACTGGCAGTCTATTATTCAGGAGAAAGTAGGAGACATGGAAAGCTTCAAGAAGATGGATCCGTGGCCTCTCAAGGGAACTGAAGGCCTCATATACGCGGATGAATGGCTGGATGACATGGATCGACTCCTCAGCGTTGCTCGAATCCCACCCGGCCTTATGGTAGAGGCTGTAGCTCTACAGCTTCGGGATCTGGCCAGCATATGGTACAAGAACGAGCCCAGATTCCAGAATGGAGGAACCTTCTAGCGTTCCCTCAAAAAGAAGTTTAAGAGAAAGTTCTTTCCAGAAGCTGTCCTAGAAGCAATAGAAAGACAATTTAATGATTTAAAGCAAAAAGATCGTACCATAGAAGAGTACACAGCCGAATTTAACCGGCTCGGCAGGTTTGTATCCTGTCTAGTAGCAGACCCGGTGGAGCATGCCCAGAAGTTCCGGTACGGACTGCAATAAGAAATCTGCACCATGGTTGCCGCCAATGGAGCGAGGACAAGCGACAAGATGCTGAAGGTGGCCCAAGATGTGAAGGCCAGTTCGTCTACTCGAACCAAGAGAGAGTACCTAGGATCCAGCAGCAACCACCAGGGCAACTTCAAGAGGCCCAACAACAACATGTCCTTTCACCAGCAATAACAGCACAGAGCACCCCAGCATAACCAATCGAAGATAACCAACTGCACCTACTATAAGGGGCCTGGGCATACAGCGGAGATATGTAGGAAGAAGCTGGGACACTGCCTTGCTTGTCGGTCTGCCACCCACCAGGTCAGGGACTGTCCTATTGCATTCAATAGAGCTGGAGCTGGACAGCAGAAAGGTCCAATACCTACCCAGCAGCAGCGCTACAACCAGCACAGGGCCGGGTAAGCTTTTGCCTTGGCCGTTGAGGAGCCAGAAGCAGAGCCAAAAATTAAAGGAGATATCATCGTAGGTGCCATTTTATTACATTCGCACCCGGCTTTAGCTTTATTTGATTCTGTAGCATCATACAGTCTTTTATCATCGGATTTTATTGCTGCATACCATATAGATGTAGGGTGTAGTAGGATGATCTGTAGAGTACTGACCGGAGGGGGACCTATCCCTATATCAAAGACTTGCACCTGTCCTATCACCATCTCAAGTTATACCTTCCTAGCACCCCTTCTAGTTATGCTTTTCCCTAACTACGATGTAGTATTGTGAATGGACTGGCTGAGCAAGCAACACGTCCTAATAGACTGTCATCGAGGTTGTGTTATCTTTAGTCTACCGAGAAGACCTATATTTGAGGTAGCTCAAGCACCGGAGAGCATGGGGTGTGTCTCCTACACCTCTATCACAGAAGATTCCGGACACCCTCATCCCCTGATAGCAGAATTCCTAGATGTCTTCCCCGACAACCTTGCCGGATTACCCCCTGATCGAGATGTAGAGTTCACTATCGATCTAGTACCTGGCTCTTCCCCCATTTTACAGAGAAGCTACAGAGTCAACCCCAAGGCGGCTAAGGAGATAAAGGACCAGATTGATGAGCTCAAGGCCCAAGGATTTATCAGAGATGGAGCTTCATCCTGGGGGTCACCAGTTTTATTCATGCCCAAGAAGGATGGAACCGTACGGATGTGGATAGATTATCGAGCATTGAACAACATCACCATCAAGAATAAGTATCCTCTGTCCAGGATCGATGACCTTTTCGATCAGCTAAGCGGAGCGAAGGTTTTCTCAAAGATTGACCTTAGGTCGGGATATTACCAGGTCAAAGTTTGAGAGGAGGATATTCTAAAGACGGCATTCAACACCAAGTATGGACAATATGAGTTCTTGGTCATGCCCTTCAGACTTACAAATCCCAGCTATGTTCATGAATCTAATGAACTAGGTCTTCCATTAGTACCTAGACCAGTTTGTCGTTGTCTTTATCAATGACATTCTGATCTACTCGAAGACCCAAGAAGAGCATGAGAAGCACTTGAGGATAATCTTAGAGACTTTGAGGAAGGAGAAGCTATATAGCAAGCTATCCAAGTGTGAATTTTTCTTAGATAAAGTAGATTTTTTGGACATGTTGTCACAGGAGAAGGGATATCTGTGGACCCCAAGAATATAGCAGCAGTGGAATCTTGGACAGCCTCTAGCTCAGTTGCGACGATCAAAAGCTTCCTGGGCTTACCAGGATATTACAAAAAATTTGTGAAGGACTTCGCAAGGATTGCTGAGCCTATGATGAAGCTAACCAGGAAGAACGAAGAGTTTGTTTGGACTGAAGCATGCCAGGCGTTATTGAGGAATTGAAGAGAAGGTTGACAACATCACCTATATTGATGCTACTATCAGGATCAGGTGGTGGATTCTCTATCTACAATGATGCTTCAGGCAAAGGATTGGGCTGTGTGCTACAACAACATGGGAAGGTAATTGCCTATGCTTCTCGACAATTATGGAATTATGAAAAGAACTACCCGACGCATGACTTGGAGCTAGCAGCAGTTACTTTGTACTGAAGCTTTGGAAGCATTATCTTTATGGTGAGAAGGTAGACATATACACAAACCATAAAAGTCTCAAGTACGTCTTCACTCAGAAGGAGCTCAACATGCGCCAGAGGCTGTGGTTGGAGCTTATGAAGGACTTTGATATCAATCTGCAATACCATCCTGGTAAAGCTAATGGCGTTGCTGATGCGCTTAGCAGGTACCCGATGGCTATATTTTTAACGAAGAACCGCCATTTGCTAGAAGATATGGAGAAGCTCGGGTTGGTGATTGTGCTACCAGAAGAAATTATGTTGAAGAGGGGGAAAGAAGCAATTGTACCAAGCGTGGACTCGCCCATGATGCAACTACAAGTGTAGTCCGGTCTAATTAGCATAGTCAAGGAGACTCAGTTCTAGGATGAGATATTGTACAAGTTGAGAGACCGAGTGTTAGCTGGAACACTTGAAGGTTTTTCCATAGCTGGAGATAGAGCTTTGAGGCATGGCACTGTAGAAGCATTAAAAATATTGCTTTTAGTCCCACATCGGAAAGGAGAAGAAGAAAGAGCTCACTCCATTCTATAAATAGAGCCCCTTACCTCCTTTGAAAAGGGTACCAACTTTCCTTCCCTCCTTCCAACTTGGACTCTTCCTACTACGCACCTTCGGGTGCTAAGTCGAAGAAGTCTAGGGCAGTGCAGGCTCAACAAGCCCAGTCAACTGTCCAATCTACTGACCATCAGAGAGTCCCGCTAACTGTTATGCGGGCCTCTGATGGAAAGTTGTACAGAACCTCCCGTGTCCAGTCCTCTACGACAAACGGACAAGACAGTTCCCAAAAGTCTCCCTATAACAATCGAGAGCAGTACTTTACTAGCCTAAGATCAGGGAGCAAATATGATGGTCCCAAAAGTCTTCCTACAATGATCGAGAGCAAGTGCTTTTACTAGCCTCGGATCAGGAAGCAAATATGATACCAACGCAACCGGGCGCTCGGGGTACCCAGGCCCACAAAATGGATACGAAGGTAGTTCAATCTGCTAGCAACTTGCGAGAGGTGATTACTCACAAACGCAAGAAAAGAGAAGCAACCTTGGCGTACGATGAGCCCTTTCCAGGACACCACTGCACCCAAGCCATCATCGACTGCCGCAGCCACAAGACAGTTGCTCCACTATCAAGGCAGTCTGTGTTCCGGCGACTGCGACCTACTGCGCCTTTCCAACATCATCTCGGAAATATGATGCTAATTGAAGACGTTGTAACGGCCTGCTCTCAACTAGATGTATTACTCAGATGTCTCAGTTAGGCGCATCGTCCCAGTCAAGCGCGTCATAATCTTCTGAAGAAGTCCACCGTCAAAACTTCTTCAAACAAGGAGATCAGTCAAGAGGAAGACAAACAAAACTCTCTCAAATCGTGACATTCAGCACAACACCTTTTCCTAGGGCCTCCATACCTATCCAGCCAGAAGATATCCTTCGTGCGGCTCAGTCATGAGATGGCCTCATGCGGCTCGGTCAGAAGGCATTTCTTATGCAGCTCGACCATTAGACATTCCTCATACGGCTCGGTCATGAGACGTCCTTCATGCGGCTCGGTCAGAAGTTATTCCTCATGCGGCTCGGTCAGAAGGCATTCCTCATGCGGCTCGTCCATGAGACATTCCTCATGCGGCTCGGTCATAAGACGTCCTTCATGCGGCTCGGTCAGAAGGCATTCCTCATGCGGCTCGGTTAGAAGGCATTCTTCATGCGGCTCGATCATGAGACATTCCTTCATACGGCTCGATCATGAGATAATCTTTCATGCGGCTCAGCCATGAGACATTCCTCATGCGGCTCGGCCAGGAGACATCCTTCATGCGGCTTGGTCATGAGACATTCTTCATGCGGCTCGGTCATGAGATATTCTTCATACGGCTCGATCATGAGACGTCCTTCATACGGCTCGGTCATGAGACATTCTTCATGCGGTTCGATTATGAGATATCCTTCATACGGCTCGGTCATGAGACATTCTTCATGCGGCTCGGTTATGAGACAGTCCCTTGTACGGCTCAGTCAGGATACATCCTTCATGCGGCTCGCCACAGAATAATAGTTGAGACACGTGGCAAAGATTGACCAAGTCTTAACAGTTCAGATGTACTGTAACAAACAGATCATGATCAATCTCAATAATCCCCAGCTGTCAACTATAAACCGAGTCTCGAGACACAGTTACAACTATGTGGCCCGAAATCTGCCACGTGGCCGTACATCCCATCCCTCATGAATTCCTATAAATAGCAAGGTGCTATTACCTTACAGAAAGAGACACACACACATAGAGAGACGCATAGGAGAGCATACAGAGCTGAGAAGCAGACTCTTCCTTTCGTGTCTTCAGAGTGCATTTCTTCACCTTAGCCGAGGTTACGTTCGATCATCCAAGAAGTAAGACAGAGTTGATAGCACTCTCCCGAGCCTCTACCGTCACCCCCCAGAATCAAAACTAAACAATTGTACTTAGATTACTTTTCCTAGGTTTTGTTACTAGGCTCTCTTTTGTACAAGAGAGTTTATAATTGTGAGTCAAGTTCAGTCCTCCTATAAAATTATTCTGTTCTATGACGATCAATGGCAAACACGATGACGACTCTGGTGGGGATTAACTTCTCCATTGATGATAAGTTGGTGATGCAATCGGACGCAGCCAAACTCGTCTCCACGCAACAAATGCTTGTTGTTCGTTTCGACCAGCAAGCGTTCGAAGAGATGCTCTCCGAAGGGAGCGCTAGCCCTCTAGAAGCGGGCCGGCCCAAAGAAGGCCCGCAGGGCGTGAACGCCCAAAACCGTTGCCTCTTTCCAAGCTCTGGAATAAGCTTTTTCTGCTGCTCAAGACGGTGAAGAAGACTCACATGCGGCCCTACTTCAGGTCGCAGAGGACCCTGCTGTCCCCAAATACGACAAAGGAAAACACTACGATACTGGATTTACGGAGGAAAACGAAAACTCCATACGGTCCAAAAAGAAGTCGCATAAGGGTGTGGGCCGCAGGAAGAATACATATACGGCCACTAATCCCAGCAGCAGGGAGAATGCATATGCGGCCAACAATTCCAGCCGCAGGGAAATGACCTATGCGGCATCCAATCCCAGCCACCGACCATCCGCCCTATGCGGCTCGGGTTTAGTCTTCGACTGCCTCTCATGCGGGCCTGACCTCAGAAGCTCTAATGAGGATATGCCAGATTCTATGTGGCACAGCTTGGACTCTTCCTACTACGCACCCTCGGGTGCTAGAGCGAAGAAGTCTAGGACAGCACGGGCTCGTCGAGCTCAGTCAGTTGTCCCAACTACTGACCATCAGAGAGTCCCGCTAACTGTTATGCGGGCCTTTGATGGAAAGTTGTACAGAACCGCCCGTGTCCAGCCCCCAACAGCAAACGGACAGGGTAGTTCTCAAGAGTCTTCCAACAATGATCGAGGACAAGTGCTTTTACAAGCCCCGCATCAGGGAACAAATATGATACCTACGCACTCGTGTGCTCGAGATTCCCAGGCCCATAAAACGAGTGCAAAGGTGGATCGAGATGTCCTTGACTTGCGAGATGTGATCCTTCACAAGTACAAGGAAAGAGAAGAAACCTTGGCGTGCAAAGAGTCCTTCCATGGACGTCACTGCACTCAAGCTATAGTCAATTGTTGTTACAATAAGACAGCAGTATAAGAGGACCGGCAGTCCGTCTTCCAACGATTGCAGCAGCCAGGACCGGTCCTATAACAAAGCTCGGGAGACGAGGCGCTTCCTTTCGCCTCCTGTAATTCTATCCGGAAGGTCCCTACCGGCAAGGGAGGAAAGAAAATAAATACCTCCAGCTCGACAATCTCAACCAGCATGGCCAAGAAACTCTCATCTAGGGGGTTGTCCACAGCCGTCGCAGAAGGGGTTTATCAAGATACCCGCTCAAAGAAGAAAGCTTCGTCACTTAGAGATTCGTCATCTACGTCCCTGGGGGTAGTTGGAGCTGGGAGTAGCACTCTTCGGAACATCCACAATAATTCGGCATTTCGAGAAGATGAACCAGGGGAAACAACCCCTCCCCCCAACAGATACAACAGACTCTGGCATCCCTAAAAACGTCCAAGACGAGGCAACCTCCTATGCAGGGGGTAGCACCTCCTCCGAGTCCGAACCAGAGGAGAATATTCCCAAATAACCCGACGACTTCTCTATGTGAGGGTATGATTCGGATGGCACGTCTTCTACAGTTCCTTCCACTTTTCCTCATGTGAGGACGGTGTTCATGACTGATAACTACCAAGACGGTCTCAGTGATCGACAGTGCCTCGACACTCTTGAGGCCATACTCCAAACCTTGGTTAAGTCAGTAGACGAGATCAAGGCTATCCTACCGGCTCTACAAGCAAGGATACTTGGTCAAACAAGCTTGGGTTCCGCCGTCAATACGGACTCAAACACAATCGCACCAACCCCGGACAATAATCCACCCGAAATATCGGATTCTACTGCTGCAGAAGAAGCTAGAGAGGCGAGAAGAGAAGTCTAGGAGCTCCGTAGAATGTTTCATGTCGAGAATTCTTTCAGGACCTCAGGATACGACAGTCGTATCCCGTTGCATGGAGAGATGTCCCCTTTCCTCCACGATACAAACCATTCAATATCAATCCATATGACGGAAAGACTTCTGCGAGCCGATATATGACCTACTTCGAGGTCACAACAGACTATCTATCACATGACGACGCCATCCTCACGCGATTATTCATTGGGGCATTGGAGGGGGGTCGCTTTCGATTGGTACCGCAACCTGCCGGATAAGTGTATCCATTCTTTTGCCGGCTTCAAACATATGTTCTTGGAAAGGTTCTACGAGGTGGGACAAGATATGACGATGTTAAACCTCATGGTCGTTGTTCAAGAAGAAAAAGAACTGACAAGGAATTACATCGAGCGGTTTCGCCAAACCGCAATAAGATTGCCCTCTGGTAATCCGGACTCCTCTTTAATTGAGATTTGCCAAAAGAGGCTACTCTCCACAATCAGCCTCTGGATGGGTGAAGATCAATTTAAAGACTGGAAGGCCTTCATCATCAGTGCCACTAACGCAAAAGCAAAATTGAAGAAGGCTCACCAACTGGGGCTGCATATCTCGGATGGAGAGGATAAGGGAAACGCCCTAATACCAACAACAATAATGGCGGTATTTTCTCTAATAACCGGGACACCAAAGGCAAACAGGCTATGGTTCCTGATACAGCCCAGAAGCCTGAACCAAAGCTGGTAGAGAAACAGTGGCCTCAGGTGACCTACTCCTTCGAGGATAGCCATGCCAAGCCCATCTTTGATATGCTCTTGTAAGGGGATAGAATTCAGCTCCATCTACCGAGACGTGAGCCTCGACCTACAGAGATGGAGAGCCTGAAGTACTGTCACTTCCACCGCTACATCCACCACGCTACTCAGGACTGCTTCCAATTGAAGCGGTACATCCAGAACCTCATAGATTCCAAGGCTCTATCCATTGATTTCGAGGAGGTAACCGTAGCCGCCAACATGGTGTCGGTCCAATTCGGCAGTTTTCCTCCAATGAGGACTCAAGATGGCGTCGTACCCATCCTTCGGGCAATAATGGAGGTCACTAATCTTCCACCTTTTTGAGACCAGATGACTGGGCTGGTGCCCCTTACCATGTCACGAGGGGAGGTCATATGGGTCCACCCGAACTTGGTGCCCGAAGTAACCCAGTCAGCATCATCCTCCACCGGTAAGAAGAATGGTGGGAAGGCTAAGTCTTGCCATATAATTTCAGCCAGAATCGAAGAAGCAACAGCGGTCGTCACCTGGTCCGGTACACAATCTCAATCTATACCGGGTAACTTGGCAGAAGATCGTCAGTCGGCCACTGTTGATGCCCCAGGACCTTCTCAGCCTCCGCCGACCGATAAACCTAAGCCAAAGGAGACCCGCTTCGACAAGCCGTTCCGTAAAGACGCACCTCAGGGGCTGGAGAGGCCTTACAATTTTGACATCCTGGCATAATTGGCCAACACACCAGCAAAATTGTCATTATATGAACTCTTGAGCCTCTCCAAGGATATTTGCGTCGTACTGAGCGAAGCACTCCAGAATACTGACGCTTATTTGGCTCAGGTCAAGCTTACAGGGGAAAGCTCGCCAGCGGATTTCCAGGACAGTAATTGTACAGGTGAAATACCCAACATCGTGTTCACTCTACAGGATATGCTCATCAAGACCAACCTGCACAATCGCCCTCTGTATCATACTGGATACATCGGCGACATCAAAGTAGATCGAATGCACATTGATCTCGATTCTTCAATAAGTATCATTTCGAAGAGCTTGCTTTACCTCCTGCGCATCCCTATGCATCGGTTGGCACCTACCAACACCGCCATCAGCGGTTTTAATTCAGGAAGAAGCTATCCTATTGGGAAGATTTGCCTAAAATATCAAATTGGTGACCTCAGTCATAAGTGACTTGCTACGTCATAGACACAGATACGTCCTACAATATTTTCCTGGGGCATTCCTGGATACACGATTATATGATTGTGCCCTCTATATTGCACCAGTGCTTCAAATATGTCGACAAACAAGGCTTCGTAAGAATGGAGTTCGCCGACGTCGATCCCTTCAAAAGGGTTGAATCCTACTATTCGGATGCCTGCTTGTACGAGAAATCGAGAAAGCACCTGGTTGAAAAGAATGCTCAAGATCAAACAGAGGCTATAATGGGATCAGAAGAACCTCTGAAGATCCATCTACAGGCCCGCAAACCAGGCAGAACTACACCTCTTGTTGCCACTCTGCGTAAAGAAGTAACCAGTCTACCGGTGTTCACTGCACAAAAGGAGCAAATGGTTATCCGACTCCCAAGGTCTAGCCAAGGCCCGAGACCCATTATGGAGCCAATGACAATCCAAGAGCCGGCCAACAACAATCAGAAGAGATAAAACCTTCTGTTAAGCCGATGGTCATTCGTCTCCCCAGGACAAATCGACAGCCCAGCACTAAGCCAAGGACCACTAGTGAGCCAACGATCCCACGTTCAGTACCACCAGTAGAACCCTTGATGATCAAGCTTCCCAGGTCATCCTTCCAATCTTCAATAATGTAGGGGTGGCTGAATAGAGCTAGCCAAATATGTGGCAGCGTACACTGATGTTCCCTCTGTCGATGATGTAATACCGCCAGAGAAGATACCTTATTTTATTAATAAAAGGTTATCTTTAACTACTGCGAGCTTAATATGCGCCGTGTAATATATGCTATGGAACACGGTATGGGTATCAACTTACACACACAAGTGACAAATGTCTACACCACGAACCAACTACTCCCGTGGAAGGCGCTTACTTCATAGTCGCAGGAGAGGATCATCCAATCATCTTTGGCCGAAAGAATGATCAACAGTCCTTCAAGCTAGAAAAAGTCAATCTCGAGCCCCGTACTGAAAGACTGTCGCTTTATCTGTATAGCTCCCGATCCAAATACCTTATACAAAAGCAGGGGTATGATATGAAGACTACACCAGGTTTGAACCACGGCACTGGCCGGCGATCACCTGTGCAATTGTCGGTCCCGGCTGGAAAATCATAGGATTACTACAGCAAGACTAGACATGGTCTAGGCTATGTTACACCCGCAACAACTCCCGAGAGCTCGGATGAGGAATGCGAATGGCATTCTCATTCGACAGAATCATCCACTTTCGATTCAGATGTCAGCATCGGGGACGTACTCAGGCAAGCTTGGTCTGTCAATATGGCCGTTACTGACGCCTACGAAGAAGATGAAGACATACCCAAACTTCTTGAGTTAGAGCCTTGGGTCCAACAGCTAGATGCGCAATTGGAGAAGCATTTCGAACAAAGAGATCCCCCTACCGAAGATGAGGTCATACAAGTTAACCTTGGCGATGAATCCTCTCCAAAGCAAGTCTTCGTTAGCAAAAGTCTGACAGACAAAGAGCGGGAGTCGCTATTGCAACTCGTCAGAGAGTATACTGACGTGTTCGCTTGCAGCTATGAAGACATGCCAGGGCTAAACCCCGAGGTTGCACTCCATAAGCTCAACATTCGTTCGGACGCAAAGCCGATCAAGCAACAGCAACGACAGTTCTGTCCAGACATCATGAATGCTATCGAAGTTGAGGTCAACAAACTAATAGCCAGCGGCTTCATCCGTGAGGAACAACATCCAGACTGGGTAGCCAACATATTACTGGTCCTCAAGAAGAGTGGGAAGATTTGAATTTGCATCGACTTCCAGAATCTGAACGAAGCACGTCCTAAAGATGAGTTCCCTCTTCCTATTACGGACATAATGATTGACAACACATGTAGCTTTGAGCGCATGTCGTTCATGGATGGCTTCTCAAGATACAACCAAATCAAGATGTTTTCTGACGATGAAAGGCATACATCATTTCGAACGTCGATTGGCGTATACTGCTACACATTTATGCCCTTTGGTTTAAAGAATGCTGACGCCACATATCAACAAGCCATGAGTGTCATCTTCAGAGACCACCTGCATAAGACAGTAGAATGTTACGTCGACGACATCGCTGTTAAAAGCCGCTTTAAGGGAGACCATCCGAACGATCTGATGACAGTATTTAACCTGATGCGAGCACACAATTTAAAGATGAATCCCATCAAATCCTTCTTGGGCGTATCCAGCGGAAAATTCTTGGGTTTTGTTATTACCTCCCAGGATATCCACATAGACCCTGAAAAAACAAAGGCAATCATGGAGATGGGTCCCCCGAAAAATCCCTATGAGCTCAGAGGCCTTCAAGGAAGGCTAGCTTATATCAGGAGGTTTATCTCTAACCTCTCCGGATGATGTCAACCATTTACACACCTCATGAAGAAAGGTGTCTCCTTCGTATGGGATGAAGAGTGCCAACGTGCCTTTAACAATATTAAAGAATATCTGTCGAAACCTCCAGTACTAGTGGCCCCGGTTGCTGGAAAGCCATTTTTGCTTTATGTGCGAGCGATGGAGCATTCCCTCAGTACTCTACTAGCACAAAACAATGATGCAGGGTATGAACAAGCTATCTATTATCTCAGCCGAATGATGATAGGGCCAGAGCATAGATACACCATCGTGGAGAAGGAGTGCCTCGCTTTGGTGTTCGCCATTCAGAAGACGCGACACAATATTACAGGACAGACCGTCCATGTTATATCACGAGTCAACCCCCTCAGGGTCCTCATGACCAAACCAGGTGCACTCAGCTCTTGCCTCGCTACCTAGGCGATATTATTGTCCCCCTACGACATGATCTTCGTCCTGCAGAAGGCTGTTAAAGGTCAAGCTTTGGCAGACTTTTTAGCTGCCCATCCAGGTTCAGAGGCAACCAAAGTATATGAAGAAATTCCAGACGAGGTTGCCAATTCAAATATAGCTTCCTATGATACCGTCTGGCGAATGTTCTTCAACGGTGCTTCAAGAACCGGGCCCAAGGGCAATATCGTTGTTGGAGTCAGAGTGGTACTAATTTCTCCCTCTGGATTGGTAATCAATCGGGCATACTCCCTCACGGAACCTTGTTCAAACAACGTGGCCGAGTACAATGCCTTGGTTATCGGCCTTTGACTTGTAAAGGAACTGTAGGTAGAGTACCTGGAAGCATATTGTCACGACCCGTACCCGTTTTTTTTTAAACCGGATACGAGACGTGTCCAAGCCAGCCTACGCTGCAGTGTCGGCGGTAGAATGCTGTCACGGCCATGAAGATCAAAATCACAAACAATGCTCATTCACATAATTAATTTAACTTACAATGATCACAAGTTTTACATTTGTAGAAAAATATAAACTTGTACAAATAAATGAATGACTACAACTCAACTATCTAGCTAGTCTCTAGACTTTTGTCTGCAAGTATTCTCGTCACTCCCCAATCTAAGTGAATCCACGGCTAACCAGAAAATGTTGGTTTCCAGTCAGGAATGGAACGAGCACAATTCATTGAATACAATTTCAAATAAAGAAAATGACTATAAAATAAAGGTTAGACATTAATCATGAGTTTTGAAAATAAACAGTAAATACGAAAAACCAATAGCAATAAATAGACACAAAATACTTTTTCCAACTGTTAGAAGTACCTTTGATATGTGATTAGTCTAGGCCACTACACCGCACGGTCTACGAGATCTACTTGCATGAAAATAAACACGGTCTACGAGATCTACTTGCAGAAATTAAACAATGTCTACGAGATCTACTGCAATAAAATAAACAACGTCGACGAGATCTACTGCATAAAATAAGCAATGTCTACGAGATCTACTGCATAAAATAAACAATGTCTACGAGATCTACTGCATAAAATAAACAATGTCTACGAGATCTACTGTATAAAATAAATAATGTCTATGAGATCTACTGCATAAAAATAAACACGGTCTACGAGATCTACTGCATGAAAATAAACACGGTCTACGAGATCTACTGCATGAAAATAAACACGGTCTATGGTCGGATCACACATCCTTTGGGATTCGATTTCTCGACGCGTAGTCGATGATTTTTGAATCCACAAAAAGGGTCGTGAAGTCCTACAGGTTGTCTATAATTGTCTTCAAATAGTTTTTTAAATATTGTATTGGATCGATCGGGATCGATCGTCAAACTCGGATGATTGGGCTGCTATTGGTTCTATTTCGGGACAGAATTTGCCTCGACTTTGAGTCGATTTCCTATCAAATCTATTTTACTTCTACCCAAACTAATTGACGGATATCCAAGAGGGTTAGATTGGGGTTTTACCTGTACGATTGGTTCGACGAACGGTGACCCGTGGTGTCGGGAATCCGGCTGCGAACAGGGCTTCTCCGCTGTTTGCTACTACTGTGTCCTGCTCCTGCGTGCGCGGTTTGGCGTCTTTGACCGCCGTTCGGCGGCCCCTCGGTGGCGCTCCGACGTCGAGGTGGCCGTACATGGTCTGGGTGTCGACGTGGCAGTGGATAGCACTTAGGGTTTCCCTTCTCTCGCGTTCATTGTACATATGTACACGCTCGGCCAACTTCGAATCCGAGCAGCGGTCGGCTTATGGGCTGGGCTCGGGATTTCTTATCCCTGCTGTGGGGAAATTTCAAGTAGTTTGGGGCTGGGGTCCGAGCTCGAGCCCGAGCTGGGCCTGGCCTCAGCTTACTGCTACTTTTCCTTATTCTATTTCTTTTACCTATTAATCTAATATCCTCACATATATAATATCCATATGTATATATATATATTTATACACAAATATTTACCTTTATAATTATCTGTATATACACACATATACAAATATTTACACGAGAAATATATATCCCTATATTTTCCTATATGTATACATATACTATATATATTTATATATATACACATACACTTTATCTATTTAGAATTTACCTTTACGTATTTCACATATATCTATATATATGTATTCATACATATACACATGCACATATATTTATATTCACATATATATCTATATCTATATTTATATTCACACACGTATATATATATATATATTCATATTCCCATACACTTACACACATATATTATATATATACCTATACCAATAAACCCACTAAATAAACTCCATATATTATATATACGTATACACATATATTTATATTCGTATATATATTATATATTATATATACATGTATCTAAATAAACTCCATAATACCAATGACCCACAATAATCCAAAGAGTCTTGGTGGACATATCTGGCCCTAGGAAATTGTACCAATATTCTAAAACTCTATTTAAATAATAATAATAATACCCATTTTGTATAAATAACCAATTATTTAGTAAATATCGTTAAGTCTACCCAAAAAGCTAGGAGATGTTTGTACATACCTAAAAGTATGTCTACATAGGCTTGGGCTTGGTTTGGGTCCAATCTGTACTAGTTTGGTACAACCGGGTTCCCTAAAACTAAATAATATACTTAATAAATAAAAAAATCTTCGATAAGGGTTACGTCGCAATTTGGCCTGATTTTCCTAGTTAGAACACTCATATGGCTCGGCATTCCCCTACCATGGCTAATCACTAGTCAAAGCACGCCACTGCACTATCCGTACCATGATTCCTATCCACCTTGTACTCCAAACCTCAACCATGGCTAAAATCATCTACCGTAATAATTAACTAAATAATTATTTATAAAACAAATTTAAAATCACTAATTAAATCAAATAATTAAAATAATAAAAATATTTTCAAAATTTTCGGGAAGGGGAGCTACAAATCTACCCACCTTGAAAATAATTTCGTCCTCGAAATTCTAACTCGTAACTATTCCTCAAAAATCAAAGTCTACCATTACCTTAATCTCCTCAAATTTAATTATCAAAATAGTTTATAACCTTCTCTAGCTATTTTATAATTCCGAATACTCGAGGACTTCTACCCACCTTTGGTCACGCTACTCCCTCAAATCTCCTGTCTTTAAACTTTATAATCTTCCAACTAATTGCTAAATTGCTACCAATAGTTATCTATTGCTTATGGCATCTATAATCCTCCTATCTATCAAATAACCCAAAATATAACAGACAACCAATTTACACAAGTAGCTAAGAAATATTGGTAAATTCTAATAAGTAAGACCATTCGTCACTCTACAATAGGGAGGACAGAAAGATAGAGAAAATAATCGAGAGCGATTATGAAGCTCCCAAGGCGGTAGAGGGTATCTAATGATGTAGACAGAAGGAAAGTTTATAAGCCCTTGTCTTATTTGCTAGATTGTGCTACTCTAGTCCAGTCACTTGCTACATCGAAGGACCCTTCGCTCTTAGAGGGCTTACAATCCATACAATATAGAAATTTTGTTCTCGAAATTCTAATTCCAGCAAGATTCCATAACTGAACAGAATTTGAGAAATCAAAATTGTGGTCTTAATGGGTTCTCTATTTAGGCATCAGTTGTTGGTTGGATGATCATTGGGTTTCAATCTATATGGACTAGACAGGATTTCAATGATAAAACTCTTCCTACTAGATTAGGGTAACCTAGAATAGGATTCCTTCCAAGTGATTGAGCTAGTTGCTAGTCGGGTTGGTTAGCTAGGTCCATAACTCCAAATGTGCCTTCAGTGACTTTTGTGTTTGAGTAGCACAAGAGGCCTCAATTGGGTGGCACTCTAGTGGCATGTACATAGTGAGCTTCGAGTAGATCGCAACCATATATTGGATCGAAGGAAATGAGTCGAGGTTGAAGTCTAAGGAAAGTCAGAAAAATATACCGGTATTACGGTAAGGGTTATGGCTAATCCTTTTATCCTGAAAGTCGTACCATAAAAATAGAGTACAAGGGGACGGTTTTGAATGGGCTATGACATACCTAGATGAAGGTAGACTCGTCTAGATCTTGCATATAAAATCTGTTGGAAGGTAACAGTTGGTCTCGTGCTCTGAATATTAATGACATGGCCGGGATCACAAAAATGGTCTAAATAGAAAGTGGAAGTTCATGGGGCACTAATTATCATCCTAGTGGAAATCATTCTAGTCAATCGGTAATTCTGGTATATCCTAAAAAAATTTAGAAGGCTTACAGTCTACCCACCTTAGAAGCTCGGATATGGTTTTAGGAGTGGTGGGTTTTAGAAGGATTCCAGAGTCCAGATATTTACCTCGACTCTTGTTAATAAAGAATAAGGCACGACATATCAGGATACGGTAGACATAAGTCAATTCAAGGATCATTCCTCCATAATTGAAAAATGAGAGTGTACAATGACACATGGTTGATAAGATAGAATGACCTACTCGTCCATAGTATACAAGAGTTATCGACGGGGTAACCAACTCTAAGGCACAAGATTACTAACAACTGAGTTGTGAATTTCTATTTGTGTCAACCTGCCAGAATATCATCACAAGAGTTGTAGTGATCGTGTATTGCTGTTGACAACTGGTAGATCATAATATGACAGGGTATTTAAGCTTTGGTATTGGCTAAGCTAGTAACTGTGGTGTTCCAACACTAGTTAGGTCTTAATAATAAAATTTACATAACTAGAGTAATATTTGTTGGAACACAATCTCGGGATGAGTGTCACGGTAAATGATTACCCTATTGTCCACTCATCTCATGTCTAACTGTGGGCTTCGGTTGAGGAAGGGTTGGTTCAAGGCTTAAGGGTTACTAGTTAAGGCAAGCTTCCAGCAAATAATTTGAGACTCACAACATTTGGTTTCTTGAGAATAGATAGTCTCCTAGGTTGGCGTTCTGACTAAGGATAAAATCCTAATCATTCTCAAATTCAGATGGCTCGAAAGTCTCAATAGTAGTTTGAAGGTTGATGGGAGAACGAGTAACTCAATCACATGGCTGGCTGACGATAACTACCCTTGTGTATACAACTACCATAGCCATGGAGATACGCGGTAAATTACGAGCTTCTGCCTTTCCGAACCAGTGAAAGACAAAAACCATAAAGAGTTCAAGAAAGATGTTACTGAATAAAATCACGTGATTCAAGGGCGAACGTATAATTCAAGAGGAATTGTCAAGCATTGCGGATGAGATCCTAGATACCTATATATCTCCATCCACGTAGTATAATTAAACGAAGAGCGAACCAAATGCATCATGGTTGATCAGACCATAATACACTGATTTTGATTAGACAATAAGTTAGCAGGCGTCCCCACTAAACATATGCCTCGAATCAAGCTCGAGAACAGAGTAAGCTTGCAAAAACTAGGCTGTAATAGCAGCGTTGGTCAAGATAGTCAAGATTTCAGTACGCGAGATTTTTGAAAAGAGGCACAAGTAGTTCGAATTTAGAGGGAAACAAACTTTACCCGGTATTCTTGCTTCTATAGACATCCCACTATCATCTTACCCTTAAGGCCTTGGTCGACGAATGGTTTATGGACTTCTGAATTCTATATTCTAGGTAACCTATTAGTGTCAGTCAATTTCCTCATCAATAGATCACGAGGATCATACGGAGTGCTAGGTCGGGAGACATGCTACCAAACTTACAAACTTCCACTACTATTGGCTTTGTATCTTATAGGACATACATGGTACGGTCCTATCCTCTATAGTACTCTAAGCTTGTAATCACGTCTGAAATCATTTCACCGAGGATTATGCCTCGTCCGTATACTCGGGCGATGGTAAACTCTTGGTTCTATGATTCAGATGTGATATACTATCAGATACTCCACCTTATCTCGACACCCGGTAACTATGATCAAAGAGGACCACTAGCCATAGGTTTATAGGAATATTCTATAACCTATAATTTCTTTAAAAATTTTAATTCTAGGGTCGTGTCTCGCCAGTGCGCTGCTGGCTACAGTGAGTCCATAATTCAAATAAATGGCGACAGTGCGCTGCTGTCGTGCCATTATGAGTCAACTAATATTCTTTTGACTATATCTGTAAAACTTTATGGGCTTCTATAGATTCAAACAAGTTGACTATGAAATAAAGCGTAAGCATCTGTCCTATCAGTCACAACCCTTAAAATAAAGGATTGAACAGGGGGAGATGACTGAGGACAAAAGAAATACAAACATTCTAACTATTCCATGTGTATTCAAGCCCTTGAGGAAAAACTTGAATCGAAATTAACTTGAGGTTCATCTATGGATAACATAAAAATAACAATTCTTAGGGCAAAAATAGGAACCAAATAGGCAATTTGACTAAGATGTGAGGATGATATCAAAAGGCAAAGAGAATGAATTAATCAATTTATCAGGATTAGATCATTAATACTAGGAAGCCATGTCTCACCAAGTGAATAATCTATCCACATTGGATCTTATCGTCATATTAAGAGGTAATAGTGTACCTATAAGGATCTGACACTCTATCAAAATTAATAACTCCTTATCTACCTTGCATGGCCTAGACTACCCATCGGTAAATTTGTATAAGGGACTCCTAGTCCTAGTCATTCTCGTAAATTAAATTAACTTCTAATTCATGAATGAGCATTTCTAATCGCAGGCTCGCAATAGTACGACTAACTTAAGTACTATCACGAGTTCGTATGATTTGCAAAGACTGACCTGTATGGGCCACCATAAAAACTTGTCACAACCCGTACCCATTTTTTTTTAAATCAGATACGAGACGTGTCCAAGCTAGCCTACGCCACAGTGTCGGCGGTAGAACGCTGTCACGGCCATGAAGATCAAAATCACAAACAATGCTTATTCACATAATTAATTTAACTTACAATGATCACAAGTTTTACATTTGTAGAAAAATATAAACTTGTACAAATAAATGAATGACTACAACTCAACTATCTAGCTAGTCTCTAGGCTTTTGTCTGCAAGTATTCCCGTCACTCCTCAAGCTAAGTGAATCCACGGCTAACCTGAAAATGTTGGTTTCCAATCAGGAATGGAACGAGCACAATTCACTGAATGCAATTTCAAATAAAGAAAATGACTATAAAAAAAGGTTAGACATCAATCATAAGTTTTGAAAATAAACAGTAAATACGAAAAACCAATAGCAATAAATAGACACAAATACTTTCTCCAACTGTTAGAAGTACCTTTGATATGTGATCAGTCTGGGCCACTACACCGCACGGTCTACGAGATCTACTTGCATGAAAATAAACACGGTCTACGAGATCTACTTGCAGAAATTAAACAATGTCTACGAGATCTACTGCAATAAAATAAACAATGTCTACGAGATCTACTGCATAAAATAAACAATGTCTACGAGATCTACTGCATAAAATAAATAATGTCTACGAGATCTACTGCATAAAATAAACAATGTCTACGAGATCTACTGCATAAAAATAAACACGGTCTACAAGATCTACTGCATGAAAATAAACACGGTCTACGAGATCTACTGCATGAAAATAAACACGGTCTATGGTCGGATCACACATCCTTGGTACTTCTCATTCCCGACTCCGCAATTTATAATAGAGTATAAAATCACATAACCAATGACTAATCAATGAAATATAGTAAAGATCAATATTAAAATGCAGACAATAAACTGTACGCGCCTGTGGTCCTTTGCTGGTGAAACCGATAATATCCTACCACTCAATGAGCCACAATCAGTCAACACATGTAGAAGTCTCCGGATGCTGAAATAAATAGTACCAACGTTCTCAGAATAGTCAAATTAGCTATGATTGCCTGTCCTTAAGTCCAATTCTGGACACAGGAGCAAAACGGTAATTTCGGGCAAAAACGGTGTCCGCCGTTGGACCCGCTTTGCACCGAAAAGCGTGCCAGAGTCAACAGTCTCTAAAGTCATCAAACTACATGTCTACAGATCCGGTTTTCCAATACGAACCCAACCGTATGTCCAGAGTTGGATTTCGGCGGGCCGTGCACAAAATCGCCCGTTGAGTGGGACCGTGGGACCCGCAAAACGGTGATTTTATCAACTGTCTCAGAATCGGACCAAACTTGGCATACATGACCAAAAAAATGATACGGTCCTGTTGGCGCAAGTTTTATCTCGATCTGACAAGCGTGCACAAAGTAATTGGAGAATTTGCAAAGTGCACGATACGGTGAATTTCGACGGATACGCATCAAATTCGTCGCGCACACGCGACCAATTTGAATTCCGCCAAAGTCCACACGACCACGAAGCCGTTACGCAACTTTCGATGCTTACGGTGCGCAACCACATTGCCCGGAATGGCGGGACGCACGTCGTGTGGATCAATTTTCTAGTTTTTAAAACAGGTTTTTGGAAAACTTTGGGATTCGATTTCTCGACGCGTAGTCGATGATTTTCGAATCCACAAAAAGGGTCGTAAAGTCCTACAGGTTGTCTATAATTGTCTTCAAATAGTTTTTCAAATATTGTATTGGATCGATCGGGATCGATCGTCAAACTCGGATGATTGGACTGCTATTGGTTCTATTTCGGGACAGAATTTGCCTCGACTTTGAGTCGATTTCCTGTCAAATCTATTTCACTTCTACCCAAACTAATTAACGGATATCCAAGAGGGTTAGATTGGGGTTTTACCTGTACGATTAGTTCGACGAACGGTGACCCGTGGTGTCGGGAATCCGGCTGCGAACAGGGCTTCTCCGCTGTTTGCTACTACTGTGTCCTGCTCCTGCGTGCGCGGTTTGGCGTCTTTGACCGCCGTCCGACGGCCCCTCGGTGGCGCTCCGGCGTCGAGTTGGCCGCCCATGGTCTGGGTGTCGGCGTGGCAGTGGATAGCACTTAGGGTTTCCCTTCTCTCGCGTTCATTGTACATATGTACACGCTCGGCCAACTTCGAATCCGAGCAGCGGTCGGCTTATGGGCTGGGCTCGAGATTTCTTATCCCTGCTGTGGGGAAATTTCAAGTAGTTTGGGGCTGGGGTCCGAGCTCGAGCCCGAGCTGGGCCTGGCCTCAGCTTACTGCTACTTTTCCTTATTCTATTTCTTTTACCTATTAATCTAATATCCTCACATATATAATATCTATATGTATATATATATATTTACACACAAATATTTACCTTTATAATTATCTGTATATACACACATATAAAAATATTTACACGAGAAATATATATCCCTATATTTTCCTATATGTATACATATACTATATATATTTATATATATACACATACACTTTATCTATTTAGAATTTACCTTTACGTATTTCACATATATCTATATATATGTATTTATACATATACACATGCACATATATTTATATTCACATATATATCTATATCTATATTTATATTCACACACGTATATAATATATATTCATATTCCCATACACTTACACACATATATTATATATATATACCTATACTAATAAACCCACTAAATAAACTCCATATATTATATATACGTATACACATATATTTATATTCGTATATATATTATATATTATATATACACGTATCTAAATAAACTCCATAATACCACTGACCCACAATAATCCAAAGAGTCTTGGTGGACATATCTGGCCCTAGAAAATTGTACCAATATTCTAAAACTCTATTTAAATAATAATAATAATAATAATAATAATAATAATAATAATAATAATAATAATAATAATAATAATACCCATTTTGTATAAATAACCAATTATTTAGTAAATATCGTTAAGTCTACCCAAAAAGCTAGAAGATGTTTGTATATACCTAAAAGTATGTCTACATAAGCTTGGGCTTGGTTTGGGTCCAATCTGTACTAGTTTGGTACAACCGGGTTCCCTAAAACTAAATAATATACTTAATAAATAAAAAAAATCTTCGATAAGGGTTACGTCGCAATTTGGCCTGGTTTTCCTAGTTAGGACACTCATATGGCTCGGCATTCCCCTACCATGGCTAATCACTAGTCAAAGCACGCCACTGCACTATTCGTGCCATGATTCCTATCCACCTTGTACTCCAAATCTCAACCATGGCTAAAATCATCTACTGTAATAATTAACTAAATAATTATTTATAAAACAAATTTAAAATCACCAATTAAATCAAATAATTAAAATAATAAAAATATTTTCAAAATTTTCGGGAAGGGGAACTACACATATGGCGATTCACAGTTAATCGTCATGAAGACATGATCCCCTATCATCAAATAGCAATCGCCATCATTACGTCCTTGGAAGGGTTCTTCACAGAACATGTTCCCAGACTCCAGAATATTGAAGCCGATGTCCTAGCGGGCCTTGCCGCTTCCCTGGCAGTTCTAAATCATGCTCATCATTTGGTTGACGTAATAGCCCATGAATTGGTTTGTCCTAAGAACAACGTACAATTTGCTGTGATTTATTCTTCCCTGACGGTCGACGAAACACAGGACTGGAGACTTCCATTTACTGACTTCGTAGTCTATGGTATCTTGTCGGAAAATCCGAAAGAAGCCACTTTTATTAAAAGATGTTCTCTCATATTCTTCTACGATACAGAGACAAAAATGTTGTATCGGCGATCCTATGATGGATTACTACTCCGGTGTTTGTCAAATACGAAAGCCAAAGAAGCCGTAAGCGAAGCTTATGACGGCATTTGTGGGGCCCATCAGCCTGGCCCTGAATTACAAGACCACCTTCGCCGAATGGGCTATTACTGGCCTACGATGGTAGTAGATGCGAAAGACTATACAAGAAAAATATAAAGCTTGTCAGGTCCACGCGGATTTCATACACCAACCATTCGAATTCCTACATCCGACGGTGGCATCCTGGCCATTTGAGGCATAGGGAATGGATATCATTGGTCCAATCACCCCGCCTTCATCCAGAGGACACCGCTTTATACTCGAAATTACGGACTACTTCTCCAAATAGGCGAAAGCTGTTCCGCTTGCAGAAGTAAAGACATCAAACGTGATCAACTTCGTCAAGCATCACGTCATTTATCGCTTTGGACTACCTCGAAGGATCGTCTACGACAATGGTCTGCAGTTTGCAAGCCATGCCTTCTATCGATTTTACGATAAACATCAAATTTGGAATATTGCTTCGATACCATACAACCCGGCGGCTAATGGTCTGGCTGAAGCTTTCAACAAAACCATAATCAAGCTTCTCAAGAAGTTCATGTCCTCAAACAAACGCGACTGGAATAAAAAGCTTGGCGAATGCTTATGGGCGTACCGTACTATAGTCCGGACAGCCACTGGGAACACACGATTCTTTTTGGTATACGGAAGTGAGGCAATTCTCCCATTGGAAACTCAAATCCCCTCGCTCCGTGTCGCCCTCACTTACCGACTAACGTCGGATGATAATTACCGTCGTCGGCTACAAGAATTGGAGGCCTTAGATGAGAAGCGTCTGCTAGCTCAGCAACGAATCGAGCTTTATCAAGCACGCATCTCTGGAGCCTTCAATAAAAAGGTCAAACTGAGAACATTCCAAGTAGGCGATCTCATTTTGGCAGTTCGTAGGCCGATGGTTATGACTCATAAAACCGCCGGCAAGTTTCAGCCCAAGTGGGAAGGCCCATTTATCATTGAGGCTGTATTCTTCAATGGTTCATACCATCTCGCAAAGCAAAATGGAGACTTGCTCATAATGCCCATCAACGACAAGTTTTTGAAGAAATATTATGTCTAAACGACACCCTCCGAATTAACCGGATTGTTAGGTTATGTACCATTAAGTACCGCTGAACCTACATTCTGGTTACCCCAAATGAATTCATATCACATCTTCCGGGCAGCAAGTCATGTATGACCATACCTCTGAACTTTCTCCCTAAAAGATTATTTTTCTCAGAATCCGTTACCAGCGCTTTCAGTGCATAAAAAGGGGTAACAGGTCCACAAAATTCCCGAAACAACCACGTCGCCACCTCTGAGTTATTTCTCTTCCATCACAAACAAATCACCCCTTACCTAGAACTTCCACGTTGATAGCACCTCTGAGTTGTTTTGTGTATCCCCATTAGGCTCACTCCTACCACGTCTCCATTACCTCTGAGTAGGAAGGCTCTACTTTAGACACATATTTACCATGTCTTTCTCTCCACTTATTATCCGTACTCGTACCGCCAGTACATAAAAAGGGATAATAGGTCCACAAATTTCCTCTGATGACCACAAATGCTGTATTAGGTCCTCTAGTACATGCACCCCTTTTTTACAATCATATGCTTCTGGAACCCAGTTGTTCCGTGGCATTCATTACCCGTTACATAGAACTTCCACGTCCATATTACCTCTGAGTTGTTCTATGTATCCTCATCTGAGTCCACTCCCACCACATCCTCATTACCATCAATCCTATATTTACCATGTTCTCACCACCTCTGAGTGAATATGATGGTTCCCTCTCTCAACTTATTATCCGTACCTAAAACTAAGGTACGCCAAGGATGATAAGTCCACATAAAATCCCCAGCAGAAGTACCCAAACCTATCACGCCCATGCTACCTCTGATTGGATTACCACACCTAAACAACTTTACTTTCCATGCTTCTTATTCAAAGTATTCCAAATTTGCAATTTGAAAACTTTGAAGGGGGTCTTGTAGAAGCATGGAAAATATTGTTTTTAGTCCCACATCGAAAAGTTGAAGAAGAAAGGGCTTACTCCATCCCTTATAAATTTCTGTAAATAGCAAGGTGCTATTCCCTTGCAGAAAGAGACATACACACATAGAGAGACGCATAGGAGAGCACGCCGAGCTCAGAAGCATACTCTTTCCTTCGTGTCTTCAGAGAGCATTTCTTCACCTGAGCCGAGGTTGTGTTCGATCGTCCAAGGAGTGAGGCAGAGTTGATAGCACTCTTCCGAGCCTCTACCGTCACCCCCCAGAATCAAAACAAAACAATTGTACTTAGATTGCTTTTCCTAGGTTTTGTTCCTAGACTCTCTTTTGTACAAGCGAGTTTGTAATTTTGAGTCAAGTTCAGTCCTCCTATAAAATTGTTCTGTTCTACGACGATCAATGGCAAACAGGCACGAGGCTTTATGTGTCGACTGGCGAGCTGAGGAACGAGCTGATAAAGGAGGCACATCAGTCGCAGCATTCTATACACCCAGGAGCGAACAAGATGTACAAGGACATGAGGACACGTATATGGTGGCATGGAATGAAGCGAGACGTGACGAAATTCATCTCCCGGTGCTTGATCTGCCAGTAGGTGAAGGCAGATCGTCAGAGACCAGCAGGTTTGCCACAACCGCTTCCCATTTCGGAGTAAAAATGGAAATATATTACCATGGATTTTGTAAAAGGGCTACCCAGATCCTAAGGAGGACAGGATGCTATCTGGGTAATTGTGGATAGACTGGCCAAGTCTGTCCATTTTATTCCTTTTAAGGTTGGTTTATCCACCGAAAGGTTAGCAGCTCTATATATGCAAAACATATACCAGCTTCATGGAATTCCAGTCAGCATTGTATCCGACAGGGATACCCGGTTCACTTCATATTACTGGAAAAGCCTGCAAAAAAGCTTGGACATACAGCTGAAGTTCAGCACGGCGTACCACCTGCAAACCGACGGCTAGTCTGGAAGGACTACTCAGACGCTTGAGGATATGTTGAGATCATGCGTCCTATAGTTTGGAGGATCTTGGGAAGATCACCTACACCTGGTTGAGTTTTTCTACAATAACAGCTACCAGGCCAGCATTCAGAAGACACTATTTGAGGTACTAAATGGACGTCGTTGCCGTACTCCTTTAGCATGGGACGACATTGGTGATCATGTTGAGGCCAAAGATGGTTACAGATACAGCTGAGAAGATGAAGATGATCAGAGCGACACTAAGGATTGCACAAGACCTCCAAAAGCATTGGGCGAACAACAGGTGTCGAATCTTGGAGTTTGAGGCCAGAGATCAGGTATTTGTCAGAATATTACCTATCAGAGGCACAATCAGATTCGGCCAAGTTGGGAAGCTGAGTCCCCAATATATTGGTCCGTTTGAGGTACTGAGCAGGATTGGAGAAGTAGCATACAAAGTGGCTCTACCATCCAGATCACAGCTGAGGCGTTACGTACCGGACATGAGCCATGTGGTGGATCATTCAGAAATAGAAGTTGGACCCAGCTTCATCGTGCCAGAGCAACCAGTGGAGATTATAGACCGCATGGAGAAGAGATTGAGACGCACAGTGATCCCACTAGTCAAGATAGCCCAGCGTTACCACTCCCCAAGCGAGGCTACCTGGGAGCGAGAGGACGAGATGAGGGAGACGTATCCTCATCTCTTCTAGGTATGTTCCATCCCTTTTCTTTCATTATTGGTTAAAATTTCGAGGACGAAATTTTCTAAGGAGGGAAGATTGTGAAGCCCATAACTTTTGTGTATTTATTTTATTCATGGTTTATTAATTATAATTGTGAGCTCATTGCTTTGTTAGTACTTAAGCCCAATACTCAGCTACCCAACCAAAAACCTATGACACCCATTCAACCCACGTACCCCCTCTCTCCTACTCCTGCGCGTACACCCCCCCCCACCGGATCTGGAACTCATATAGAGTTTAACTCAGAAACCCTCTCCACCATCAGAAGCATCACAGAGTTTTCCTCCCTCCCACCTTCATAAATTCCCCATATCTGCTTCCCTGCTCATCCATTTCCAAAACCAAAGATGTCCCCGCACTCCCCGCGACATCCCGGTCGCTTTGACACCACTCTCGCCCCATTTTTGTCGTGCCCCGACCGACCCGACCGACCGCCGCAGCCTACTGCGACCGCCGGTGACCCTTTATGCAGCCGTCGTATGCCAGCACCCTCGTACGCACCAACAGCGGTTCCTCGCTGCTATCTCGAAGCCCCAGCCAGCAACAGCTCCGTGCGGCCCCGCCGTGCCGGTAGCACCCCTCCGGTGATACCCCTCCACAGCGCCGGCAGTGCCCTATGCGCACCCCTGCGTGCACCAGCAGCAATTTTTGCCGCTGTCCCGCCGTCCGTGTGCTCGTGTCCGTGCCGTGCCGCGTGCGTTCCGAGTCTAAGGCGTCCCCTCGGTGCTCCATCACAGCCTTCGATAAACCCCGCAACCCTCTGTTGCTTTCACAGAACCATTTTTGTTCCAGGATAGTTAGTTTAATAGTTTCCTATTTAGTTTGGTATTAATTATTTGTATTAGTTAGATGTTATCGCTAAATTGTTAGATTAATGGTTAGAATTCGACTACGTAAATTATGATTAATGTCGTAGCAGATTACTTTAACTATAATTTCATTATTATCATTAATTGATAATTTAGCTTCAAAATAGTAATTATTTAGCAAAAACGTATTTTATATAAGAAATAATATTATAGGCAAAAAACCATATATAATTATGTTTTAAATAAAATTTTGTATTTTTTGTATTATTAACCGTTAATTATGTTAAATAAGTTTATGGATTGAAAACTAGAATTAATAACGTATATTTTGTAATAAAACCGTAATTTTACTAAAATGAGGTTTTATGTAAATTATTATTAAAATGATTGTCCTTACTAAATAAATAGTATTAGTCAGATATTTCGTAAATTTTATTTAGAAAATAATTAAATTAGTTTTATAATAATTTTGAGTTTTATGCGATATTTTCCTATTAAAATAATTTATGACAAAAACCGCTACTACTTTGATAATATTCCAAAAATACATTATTCTCCGCCCTATTTACAAAATACTAGCAAAATAGTTTTACCAAAATATTACATATTTAAATTATTATTTTTCTCTAATAAAAATGGTAAATGCTTATAGTTAGTGTAGATTTACGTTAGTGGCTTTATTAGCCAACCTTTGGAATAAGTTCTAAGGACGGATTATTATTAAATGTAGGTTCGAATCCCGGACCCTAGCCGATCGATACCTTTCTAGCCGTTACCTTCCACACCGAGGATACAACCAAGACAAGTTTCATATCTTTCATGTCTATATTTTATTTAATAATTAAATGTACTGCATTAGAAGAATCATGTATTGTAGTGACATTGATTCACAGTGGATCCCTCTCGGACTCCACATCGATGGATGGATTAATTGATTGCCTCATTGACTCAGTGACTCGGAGATTGATTGGGAGAGTAGTATAACGTCTATGACCAAAGCCATTGTTTACTGATTGCCTCTCTCGCGCTAACCCCTACCGCACAGGGGGTTGAGCCATACCATATACTATCGTTTTAGCCAGAATGCTAGTATACATATTGCCTCTATCCAGCCGATCACAGATTCTGTTATATACTCAAAAGAACTATTGTAGATTGCATCATTGTAGCTTCTGGAATATTGCCTACTATCTTTAATTATTATTTAGAAAAAATATATATGCTTTTTAAACTGTCTTGCATTCATTTATTATTATATTAGAATGTTAGATGTGGAAATATGTTCTTGCTCCCTCCTGACTGGAGACCAACATTTTTAGGTGACTACGACGACGAGGATCTCACCTTTAGCTCTTTCTACGGACCTGGTCCGAACCCTGACGAGGTAGCTGAACCTGACCAAGGAGCCCCAGAATTATAGATGTGCCATTGGTTTAGTTTATTTCCTTTTTAGTTGTAATAAAGATCAATGTAATAATTAAATGCTTGTTTTGTTTGTATTTTCATTTCAGACCATTTCCCAGATTTAATAAAATGTTATCTTTTCCCGCTTTAGCTTTTATCTGCTTGTGTTCACTACTTGATACAGCTTACTGCCGCCGTCTCACAACGGTGCAGGCTGGACATGATCCGACTGGACCCATTATATTGGGATCGGGTCGTGACACTGGCAATGGACAGAATATGATCGGGACATCCACAGTGGGGTGACAGCTACAAGAGTGTGTGTGTGTGTAGGGTTTGGGATTTGTGTAAAAATGTTGGGATGTGTGCATATTTATAGGGTAGGAAGGGGAAACCCTAAAATCAATGTACATATAATAGAATTAAGGGAAAATTAGTGAAAATACTAACACACTAACTCTAGTTGCTAACCACTAACCAATATTGTCATTCCTTATTTTAATTAGTTAATTCTAAATAATCACTAGCTATTATAATTTAGAAATTACTACTAGTTAACTTATTAGCTAATCACAATTTAGCTACTAATTACCCATTACTAGCTAACTACGAGCTGTAGCCCACAACCCAAGTCCTATCTTGGTAGGCTAACATTAGGACCGATATTGGTCCTAACCCGAAGCGAGGGAAAACGAATAACCAACAAATTATCAAAAAACTTTAAACTAAAATAATTAGTATTAACTATTTTTATTTATAAAATATAACTTCTCAAATATTTCTGTATATAAAATAAATATTTACAACTTATATATTTCAAATGAAATGATTAGAAAATCTATTACGATAAAAATCTCATATATAATAGTTTTACAAATCAAGAGCCCAACAAAATGTCATTAGCGAATTACGATCAAAAATATATCGTATTCACAATTTTTCAAAGACTCGTGAAAATTTAGAAAAATAAATAAATAAATAAAAGCTATACAAAATTTTGAAAATCTAAAACTCGATTAACGGATGTTATAGTTCTTGAGGTCCAGATAGTCCAGGCCGAAGCCAACCGCAAGCAGATCGCTATTATAAGAGAGGGCATGGAGAATGCCCATAATGTAGCCATTGCAGCACTAGATTCACATCAGTTAGAATAGATGCCTGCTAAGGTAAATATGAATTTAAAAGCTTATGTTTCATTAAGAAAATTCAAGCCTGACAAGAAACCTGTTATCCAGGTAAAGGTCGAAACTATTGAGAATTTTAAGAAATTGGACTCACGCCCTTTCAAAGAAACAGAGGGCATCATCTACGGAGACGAATGGCTGGATGATATGGAGCGACTCCTCAGCGTCGGTCGACTCCCTGCCAACCTCATGGTTGAGGCTGTCACTCTTCATCTTAGGGATTTGGCTAGCATTTGGTACAAAAATGAGCCAAGGTTTCAGACTGGAGGAACCTCCTAGCGTTCCTTCAAGAAGCATTTCAAGCGAAAGTTCTTTCCAGAAGCTTCCCTAGAAGTTGTGGGGAGGCAATTTCATGACGAGAAGCAGGGAGACTGTACTATCGAGGAGTATGCAACTGAGTTCAACCAGCTCGACAAATTTGCTACCCACCTGGTGGACAACCCAGTGGAGTGTGCCAAAAAATTTCGACATGGTTTGTGAGAAGAGATCCGTACCTTGGTAGTCGCAAATGGTACGAAGACTTATGATAAAATGTTGAAGGTAGCCCAAGATGTTGAGGCCAGTTTGCCTACCGACCCAAGAGGGAGCATAAAGGTCCATTAGCAACTACCAGGACAACTCCAATAGGTACAAACAATAGGCCCTCTCTTACCCCAGCAATCCCAGTAGCAATAGCAGTCAGTAGCACTCAACAAAGCACCCTAGTACAATCAATAGAAGACGGCTAACTATGCCTATTACAAAAGGCTTGGTTATACTGTAGAGATCTGTAGGAAGAAGTTGGGACATTGCCTTGCTTGTGGTTCTGCCACCCACCAGGTAAAGGACTGTCTAATGGCATTTAACAAGATTAGAGCAGGACATCAGAAAGGTCCACTACCTACCCAGCAGCAGTACTACAAACAGCACAGAGCAGGATAAGCTTTTGCCTTTACCGTTAAAGAGCCAGAGACAGAACCAGAGGCTGCAGGAGATGTAATCGAAGGTGTTATTCTATTATATTCGCACCCGACATTAGCTTTATTTGATTTGGAGGCTTCTCATAGCTTCATATCATCAAACTTCATTACTGCATATCACTTAGACATAGGATGTAGTAAGAAGATTTGTAGAGTAATGACCGGAGGTGGACCTATCCCAATCAAGGAGACTTGCACCTGTCCTATCACTATCTCAGGTCATACCTTTCTAGCACCCCTTCTAGTAATGTCCCTCCCTAACTACGATGTCGTCTTGGGAATTGGCTGGCTGAGTGAGCAACATGCCCTGATAGACTATCACCGAGGTAGTGTTATCTTTATTCCGCCTGGAGGACCCAATTTCGAGGTGGTTTGAGCACCGAAAAACATGGGGTGTGTCTCCTATACCTCCATCACAGAAGAAACTGGACCCCCTCATCCCCTTATAGCAAAATTTTTAGACGTCTTCCCCAACAATCTTCCAGGATTATCCCCTGATCGAGACATGGAATTCTCTATCGACCTAGTACCCGGCTCTTCATCTATCTTACAATGCTGCTACCGAGTCAATCCCAAGGAGGCCAAGGAGATAAAGGACCATATCGACGAGCTTACGACTCAGGGATTCATCAGGAGTGGTGCTTCATCCTAGGGGGCACCAGTCTTATTTGTTCCCAAGAAGGACGAAACTGTCCGAATGTGTATAGATTATCGAGCATTGAACAACATCACCATCAAGAATAAGTACCCGCTGCTCAGGATCGATGACCTCTTCGACCAGCTAAGTGGATTTTATAGAAGCATAGAAAAGATAGAGTTTATACGGATCATCACTCCATGCGACCAAGAGAAACCAAGCCGTAGAGGGAAGGCTCTCGAAGATACCCTGCGGCCAAGTGAAACTAAGTCACAGAAGAAGTGCTCCTGGAGACCCCATGCAGCTAAGAAAACTTGAGCCGCAGAAGCAAGGCTTTCGAAGACCCCCTACGGCTAAGTGGATTCGAGTCACAGAGGGAAGGCTCTTGATGATTCCATGTGGCCAAGTAAAACCAAGCCGCAGAAGCAAGGCTCTCGAAGATCCCATGCAGCCAAGTGAAACTAAGCCGCGAAAGCAAGGTTCTCAAAGATCTCATGTGGCCAAGCTGAGCCGAACCGCAGAAGAAAGGCTCCTAAAGGCACTATGCGGCCAAAACGATTCAGACTCTACTTTGTGGGGGGGACACGTGGCAATTTGACCAAGTTTCAACCACCCAGATTTACTATAACAAAGAAATCTCAACAACCCCCGCCAGTTGGCAGCCCAAGATCGAGTCTTTGTGTGCTATTACAAACATGTGACCACGTGGCCCTCTATGCGGCCCAAAATCTGCTTTATGTAGGAATCACTATAAATAAAAAGGTACCACACCCATGCTAAAGGTTGGCAATCAAAGGCTGGCAATTTTTTTCAAGAGCAAAGACTGTGTCTGATAGTCCAAGGAGTAAGGCAGAGTTGCTACACTTTCCCGAGCCTCCATCGTCACCCCCTAGAATCAAAAATTTAAACAATTGTACTTAGATTGTTTCCTAGGATTTCTTTCTGGGCTTTCTTCTGTACAAGGGAGTTTGCAATCAAGTTCAATTCATCTGTAATTTTTGTGCTTGATATTTAATGGCGAACATGATGGCGACTCTGCTGGGGACTTCCTTCTCCTCTGATGAGAAGTTGGTGACGCAATCTGACGCATCCAAGCTCGGCTCTACGCAGAAAATGCTTGTGGTTCGTTTTGACCAACAAGCATTCGAAGAAATGCTCTCTGAAGGGAGTGCCAGCCCATCACAGAAGCGAGCCAACCCAAAGAGAACCCGCAGGACGTCGAAGCACAAAACTGCTGCCCCTTGCCAGGTTCTCGAAGAAGCTCCTTCTGCGACCCGAGACGGTGATCAAAGCTCTCCTGCGACCTTGCTTCCGACCGCAGAGAACCCCACTGTCCCCAAATCCAACAAAGAAAAACACTACGATGCTGAGCTTTTGGGGACACAAGGAAAATCCATGCGGACAAAGAAGAGGCCGCATAAAAAATAGACAGTCTGCCTATGCAGCAGCCAACTCTGGCCGCAGGCAGATGGCCTATGCGGCAGCCAATTTTGGTCGCAGACAGGTTGTCCCATGCGGCCCTATCATAAGCTCTATTTTCGACCGTCTCTCATGCGGACCCGACCCCATGCGGCCCATTAAGAATGTGGAATGTTCCAATCTGGACTCTTCTTACTACGCGCTTTCGGGTGTTAAGCCGAAGAATTCTAATGTAGTGTGGACCCAACAAGCCCAGTCAACTGTCCAAACTGCTGACCGTCAGCGGGCACCATTAACTGTTTTGCGGGCTCCTGGTAGAAAGTTGTGCAGAACCTTCCTTGTCCAGCCCACTGCGACAAACGGACCGGATAGGTCCCAAAAGTCTCCCTACAACAATCGAGAGCAATTACTTTTACTAGCCTCAGATCAGGGAGCAAATATGATATATACGCACCCGTGCCCGCAGGATACCCGAGCCCACAAAACGGATGCAAAGGTAGATCAATCTGCCCTCGACTTACAAGAAGTACTCATCCACAAACACAAGAAGAGAGAGGCAACCTTGGCATGCGGTGAGCCCTCCCTAGGACATCATTATACCCAAGTTGTCATCAACTGCTGCTGCGATAAGTCGGCAGCACCTGAAGATCGGCAGTCCATTTTCCAACGACTAAACCAGCCAACACCTGTCCGACGACAACTCAAGAAATAGGTGCAAATTTTGGGAGACAAGGAATTTCCTTTCGCCTCCTGTAATTCAACTCAGAAGGTTCCTGCCGGCAAGGGAGGAAAGAAGACAGGCTCCTCCAGCCCGGCAATCTCAGCCAGCACTGCAAGGAAACTCTTATCTGGAGGATTGTCGCCGACAACTATAGGGGGTGTCTACCTGGGCACCCATTCCAGAAAGAAGCTTCCAACACCAGGGAGTGCATCCTCAACCTCCCTGGGGTAGATGAAGCTAGGGGTAGTAGTCCCCTCAATATATGCGACAACCCGGTGTTCCAAGTGGATACACAGGGAGTAGCGATCCACTGGAATTATGCAACAGAGTTGGATATTTCCGAGGGTGACCGCCTTCGCCAAGACGATGTAGCTTTCTGCACAGGGGGTAGCACCCCTTCTGAATCCAAAAAGGAGGACATTCCGACGTTCTCCGACAATTTTTTTGTACGAGGATAAGATACAGAAAGCACATGCTCTACGGTCCCATCTGTCTCTCCCCACCTGCGGACAGTGTTTATAGCGAAAGATGATCATGAAAGACCTACTGATCGATAACTTCTAGAAGTACTTGAAGCCTTGCTCCTATCCTTGGTCAAGTCAGTAGACAAAATCAAAGCTGCCTTGCTGACTCAACCAGCAAAGACGCCTGGACAAACAAGCTTGGGCCCCACAGTCAATGCGGACTCAAATATGATCGCTCCTCCTCTGGGCGACAATCCACCTGGAGTATCCGCTCCCTCAGCTACAGACGAGGCCAGGGAGGCAAAGAGATAAGTCCAGGAGCTTCGAGAAATAATCAATGCCCGAGAGTCCTCCCGGGACCTCAAAATACGATAGCCGAATCCCGTTGCATGGAGAGATGTTCCTTTTTTGCCACGGTACAAATTGTTTCATATTAATTCGTATGACGGGAAGACCTCTGCCAGCCGATACATGACTTATTTTGAGGTCACAATAGACCACTTGTCGCATAGTGACGCCATTCTAACACGATTATTTATCAGAGCATTGGAGGGGATCGCGTTCGACTGGTACCGCAATCTTCCGGACAACTGCATCCATTCCTTTGACGGCTTCAAACACATGTTCCAGGAAAGGTTCTACGAAGTGGGACATGATGTAATAATGTCGTCTCTCATGGACGTCGTTCAGGGAGAGAGGGAGCTAACGTGGAACTATATCGAACGGTTTTGCCAAACCGTGATGAGATTACCCCAAGGTAATCCCGAAAGCTCCTTGATTGAAATCTGCCAGAAGAAGTTGCTCCCTGCAATCAGCCTCTGGATGGGCAAAGATCAGTTCAGGGATTGGACGACCTTCATCATAAGTGCTACCAATGTGGAGGCGAAGTTAAAGAAGGCTCGCCAACTGGTGTAGAAGCATAGAATTTCAGGGCTCATCTATGTGCCTGAATTCCTATGCGCTCAAATACTACTCAGAACATGCGCCAGGGAGCTCAAACGAAGTACTTGGCACAGCAAGGCAGCAAAAGTATAGACAATCAAAAAAAGATTTTTATTTCATATAAAAGTCTATTACATATCTAAAGGAAAGGCTTTACATAGGAGAATTTCTACAAAAAGAAACATCCTAAGACTGCAGCCAGGCGCAGTAAACTGCCATATGCCCTCCACCAGGCGCATCATCAGGCAAGCGCATCACTTCAGCGTCTCAGTCAGGCGTGTCTCTTCAGCGTCTCAGTCAAGCGCAGCCTTCAGCATCTCAGTCAGGCGTGTCTCTTCAGCGTCTCAGTCAGGCGCAGCCTTCAGCGTTTCAGTCAGGTGCATCTCTTCAGTGTCTCAGTTATGCGCATCATGAAGTCTCAGCATATGTGCCTTACTTCGACCCGATCATATGCTTCGACTAATGAAGCATTCATTGAGCAGAACCTGGGTGGGCGAGCAACCCCACCCTAGCGGGAGGAAGAGCTCTCCTCCGAGGCTAAAGGAGCAGCTTTCAACACAACCAGAATGGGCAACACCCACTCTTGCAGGAGGAAGAGCTCTCCAAAGCCCAAGGAAGATGAGAGCACCACAATTCCGATCTGCGGCTCTTCCAGCAAAACAGAGACAGGGCTCGAGCATCCCGATCTTTGGATGCAACAGGCACCTTTCGCCTGCCTCAAAAGCCCTCAACCCCGACTTTTGGATGTAACAGTCACCTTCACGAGTGCATGAATGAAGACAATACGTCGCATCTTCACCCTTGGGAGCATCTCGTCAACAGAATGTGCTCGAGCAAACAAGTTCATTCGGGAAGATGTGAGAGAACGAGAGGCAAACTCTCTCCTTGCCACTATTTATAGGCCGGGCAAATCAAACCCATGCGCCAAGTGGCGGGCTCTCCGAATCCTGTACAATGAATTTGCATTTATGGTGATGAACCTGACGCTTCGAATTCAGCCAAGTCAAAACGGCTATTTAAAGCACTTAAAGAACACAAAAGTCAGACCAATAAAGGCACGTCATGCAAAAGAATACGCCGGTCAGACACCGCGCATCATACAGACGCGTCCGTCGGTTCCAAAGCACCCCGTATGGATGCGCCCAATAGAGTACAAACCCATGCGTCCTAATCAATATGGACCCATGCGCCTATTTTGGCTCGTCATCCATCAAGCAATTAAGGATCAAGTGACAGAGTTGGCAGCACGTCCCCCGAGGACTAGACAGTTAGCAGCTTTTTTAGAAGACGAAGCGTCGCTGACATCAGCATCATCATTACTTTCCTCCGATGGCTACGACCCATGTGGCCGACCAACCACTCGCATGAGCCTGAAAACTCGTATGCGCCTCGAAAGCCGTACGCCCAGACTGGTTCGTGACTCCTGAAGGTTGTAAGCCAAAGTCTTCTCATGCGCCCGATCCCAGGCACATCCTATCAGATTACTCTCCATAAAATCTGAGATCTTTGAGCCACGGACGTGCGTCACTTGTCCTTTGACTCAATTCAACCAATGAAGGGGTGCTAATCACCCAATATCTCAGCAACAGAAAGATTCTCTCTTCTACTACGTGTCAGTCCACAAATGTAGCATGAAGGATTCAACCCACAAATGATGGTGCATCATCCATGCGCCTCCCGTAGCTTCAACCACGTGGCATCCCCACGTACAGGCGTATCCTACATATACGCACATGAGCAGCTAGCCTGCAAGCTATAAATAGGGGGATCATTTCCTTCTCTTAGACACACACAGAGACACACCTACGGACAGAGGCCTACATACACAGTGAGAGAGGCAGATACAGACACTCAACGTCTTATTTCTCTCCGCAAGCTCCAGCACCCAGAGCAACTCAGACCTTCAGAGAATCGAGAACCGTTGTCAGATCGTCAACGGAGTCAACGTATTACCACTTGCTCCATCGACACAGGGACCCAGATAAACAAAAGTGTTCTCCTAGGACTACATCTAAGTCCTACATTGTAATACTGTTCTGTTTGTAATTAAAATTACAATAAAAAGATTTTAATGGCAAACAAGCTGGCGACTCTGCTGGGGACCTCTTTTTCCTCTACCGAAAAAGCTGTATCGCAATCCGACGACGTGAAGGTGGGCTCCTCCCACAAGACGTTAGTCGTATGCCTCAATCAACAGGCGTATGAGGAGTTCATCTCCGAAGGTAGCACAAGTCCTTCGAAGCGACTGCCAAAGCCGAAGAAGACTCGCTAAGTCCGGTGCGCAAGGTCGAGGCTCCTGGCACCACCACTGAAGGGGATGCGCCGATGCAGTCCACCCTTCTCGCTGACGTCCTCAGCGGCCAGGATACACCCACCGGTGCAGCACATCTCTCAAAAAAATGTGGTGCTGACCATATTCCCCAGCCATCTCCTTCTCAGACAAGAGAGATACGCCGACGAAGCAAGGGCGCATCTAACGCCCTGCACAGTAACTCTGCTGCGCCACAGAAGGCTTCTGTCTTTGACAGACTCACTCGCTGTCGTGGCAAAGAGAATTTGGACTCTGAGTACTATGCACCCCAGCGGGCTGGTACGAAGAAGTCTAAGGCAGCACGGGCCATGTGCCTCAAACGTGCTATGCCGGCAGCAAACCAGAAGCATGCACTCACAATCATGTGTGCTGCTGATGGTAAGCTGTATAAGGTCGACTCGGGTGCTTCTGTACCAGAAATGAGCCGACCTTCAAAGTCCTTGCCTCACTTGGGCGCATCTGTTGCGTTTGCAACCAAGTCGAGCAAGGCAAAATCTGTGGTCTTGAACCCCAGCGCCTACAAAGGATGTACGTTTGTAGCCGGTTCAAGTTACTGTAAATGTTGTACCCCCACTACTGATCTGAGCGCATCTTCTGCGTTGGTTCAGGGGGTGCAGCATTCACCTGACCACCCCGGTGCTTGGCCTTGCCATACACCTGATGGGGGTGTGAAGGTGGCACTCTCTCCCAATAATTTGCTTAATGTGATCAGTCACAAGCGCCGATCAGGAGAGTCGACTGACAAGCACAATTCGCTCCTCACAGGGCATACGTATGTTGTAGTCACCATCAACTGTTGTTGCAAAACAGCAGTCCCACCATCAAGACAGTCGGTGTTCCAGCGGCTGCAATCATCAACACCTCTCCAACATCGCCTCGGAAAGAAGGTGTCAACTGAAGTGGAGCCAGAACTACAGGTTGCTTCTTGCAACGTAGTCTCCAACTCCCCATCAATTCGGAAGGCGACTGGCAGCTCCTCAACTTTGTCGCCCGACGAAGGGGAAGCCAATAATACTGACGATGAAGCAGAAACGGTAGCAGATCCGGACATGGAGCCAGAGATGATCCATCATCTTTGGCAAAGTCGAGCGTCATCAAGACCTTCCACCACTCGAGCCAGAACCAGATACCGGCAGAATATAAGTCTATCGGTACACGGACAAGGCAAAGTACCTCATCCAAAAGATGGGTTACGATCTGAAGAGTAACAAGGGCCTGAACTACAGCAAAGGCCGGCGTCTTCCCCTCCGGCTCCCAACACCTAAAGGAAAGCCGCAGGACTACTATCATCGAACTCGACGGGGGGTGGGCTATGTCACGCCACCGGCAACTCCAGAGAGTTCGAAGGCAAAAGAAGTAGAACATTTTCATTCGTCTGAAGCATCAATCTGGGATTCTAATACCAGTATCGGCTCAGTCTTCAAGAAGGTGGTATCAGTCAACATGGCATCTGCCCAATCTCAAGAAGATAAAGGTGAAGACCAAATGCCAGAATTTTTCGAGGAAGAACCTTGGGCTCAACGCCTAGGAGCGCAGTAGGAGTCTCGTTTTGAATTACGCGAACCCCCTACCGAAGACGAAGTCGAGCAGATCGACCTGGGGGATAGATCTTCTTCAAAACCTATCTTCATCACCAAGAGTCTAAAGGAACCAGACCGAGAATCTTTAATCCAACTGGCTAATGAATATATCGACATCTTCGTCTGGAGCTACGAAGATATACCCGAACTCGATTCCCAGATCGCGATGCATAGGCTTAACATCTTACCTGATGCCAAGCCTATAAAGCAATAACAGCGACGCTTTCGTCCTGATATCATGAACGCTTTCGATCAGGAGGTAGACAAATTTCTGACCAGCGAATTTATCCGTGAAGAACAACACCCGGATTGGATGGCCAACGTCGTCCCTGTCACCAAAAAGAATAGGAAGATACGGGTCTGCATCGACTTTAGAGATCTCAATGCTGCTTGCTCGAAAGACGAATTCCTGCTTCCGATCATCGACGTAATGATCGATAATACATGCGGCTTTGAATGCATGTCTTTCATGGACGGGTATACGGGCTACAACCAGATCAAAATGTTTCCCGATGACGCAAAGCTCATGTCATTCAGGACGCCGAAAGGGGTTTTCTGCTACATAGTGATGTCCTTCGGCTTGAAGAACGCTGGTACTATATACCAACGAACTATGAGTACCATCTTCCGTCAATATCTTCGTAAAACAGTCAAATGCTTTGTTGATGATATCGCTGTCAAAAGCCGTCTCAAAGGTGATCACCTATAAGACCTAAAGATAGTCTTTAATCTCATGCGAGCGCATCAACTAAAGATGAACTTCGCTAAATCCTTCCTTGGGGTTTCTAGCGGAAAGTTCTTGGGCTTCATTATCACGGCGAACGGCATTCATGTCGATCCCGAGAAGACCAAGGCTATCCTTGATATGGACCCTCCGAGGAATCTTCGAGAACTTCGAGGCCTGTAGGGGCGTCTGGCATACATCCGAAGGTTTATAGCAAACCTTTCCGGAAAATGTCAACCCTTCACCCAGCTCATGAAGAAGGGAGTCTCCTACGTCTGGACAGAAGAATGCCAAAAAGCTTTCGATGATATCAAAGCTTACCTGACGAGCCCGCCAGTCCTGGTGGCACCCGTCACAGGTAAACCATTTCTCCTCTACGTCCGTGCCATGGATCATTTCCTCGGCGCACTGCTGGCTCAGAACAGCGATGCAGGCTACGAGCAAGCTATCTACTACCTCAGTAGGACACTGATCGGGGCTGAACACTGGTACAATCCTGTTAAAAAAGAGTATTTGGCTTTGGTATTCGCCATCCAGAAGACTCGCCATTATGTTTCGGGCCAGACAATTCATGTCATCTCCCGAGTCAATCCACTCAGGGTTCTCATGACGAAGCGGGGATCGTTGAACTCCCGACTAGCTATATGGGCAATCCTGTTGACGCCGTACGATATGGTGTTTATTCCACAAAAAGCCGTCAAGGGTCAAGCTCTAGCTGACTTTTTAGCCGCATACCCCATTCCGGAGTCCTCCAGACTCTATGAAGACATCCCGGATGAGGTCCAAGAATCAAACGTCACAGAAGAAAAATCCGTCTGGCGGGTGTTTTTCGATGGCGCTTCAAGAACAGACCCCAAAGGCCAAATCATCGCAGGAGTAGGGGTGGTTCTGGTCTTTCCCGATCAGCTGGTCATCCAGCGTGCTTACTCCCTTTCGAAGCCGTGCTCCAACAATGTTGTCGAGTACAACGTTCTCATCATGGGACTCCAGCTGGCACAACAGCTAAGGGTGGATCATCTGAAAGCCTACGGTGACTCAAAACTCGTTGTTAACCAGATCAGAGGGTAATACGAAGTTCGCCAGGAAGATCTGGTTCCTTACCATGAAGTTGCATTGAATATTATTTTAACCTTCACCAAGTTCTTCATAGAACATGTGCCTCGGTTACAAAACCTGGAGGCTGACGCTCTGGCTGGCCTCGCAGCCTCATTGGCAGCACCCCTCGGTTACAAGTTCTTCATATACTTTTTCGACCACAGATAGGGACTAAATCTCGACTAAATCATTTCAAACCGATGTGTGATGATGCTCTACTTGAATTCCTTTAATACTTAATTTTGTGCCTTACCTTGATTATTTAACTCTTTATCCCATCACACTACTAGTTTAACTCTTGTAAGTTGGGTAGAATACCTCACGACCTAACCAACATTTTGTGGACCACATTGATAGGTTCACTTGGACCATAGAATTCAGTGGACCCTAACTTATCTAGTCAACCAAGCCGGCTGTATAGGCCCAAACCTTGGGCAAGACTTGATTTTAAAGAATCTAGGACTATTTAATTCTCCTTTATCATGGTTCCTTACTTATACTTTGACTATTTTTAATGCTAACTTAGCATAGATTTTGCAAGCATATTTTCTTATCAAGCTTGATCATGACGTATCTTATTGGGTCGCTCCCACTAACATACAGTTTAATCAGAACCGGTGCATGATGGTCTGATCAACCTATTGCACTTTGGTTCACCTTTCGTATATTATTCTACGTAGATGGAGACATAGTAAACTTGCCCCTAGAGTCTCCTCCGCGATTACCTTGGCAATTCTCTTGAAATTATACAACCGCCTTTGAATCACATATTGGCATACGAAAACATCTCCTTTGACTCTTGTTGGCTTTCATCTTTTAGCTATTCTAGACAAAGCTTGTGATTGATAGATAGACCAAACCATTCTCCTATGCCCATGATATTTGTATATACTTGGGAACAGTTAACCACTAACCAACCAATATGACTATTTCCGTCTTGAGCTACTTGTCTTTTTCCTCGACCTTAGATTCAACTTTCATGACCTTTTTGAAATTTGACGATGATTCAACTCTAAACCTAGACAACCCTATATCTTCTATCGTGACCCCTAATCACTTGAATGATTCCTATCATCCTTTCATTTGTACCCTCAACCTAGACACCTACCATGCAACCTTCTTCGAAGAGCCCTATCCCCCAAGTCCCCAAAATATCCACTTAAGCTACTTCCATCGTACTATCATGATTTTTTACCTTAACTAGCAACCCTCGTTCAATTCCAAAATCGTGAATTATTTTGTCGTTATCAAAATCATGATTTTCTAAAGCATATTTGTCGTTTCATTGCCTCGCCAATTATTTGTGTTGCCTTACCCTCGTACCTTCTCACCCCCTACTTATTCTTAATTTCGAGGACGAAATTCTTGTAAGTTGGGTAGGATGTAAACCCCCTAAATTTTTACTAAAAATTTTTTATTTATAAATTTGGTATTAATTTTTGCCTTGTATTGTACATCGCATAGTCGTATTGTACGTCGAGTACGAGTTCGTATTTTTGTATGCCTCGTCGAGTGCGAATATGTGCGAGATACATATTTTTGTAAAACATTTATTTTAGAAGCTTAGTTTTTCAAATAATAAATATTTTTGATTACTTAAAATGGTAAAATGCGTCGCATTGGAAATTTCTAAAACTTATTTTAGAAAACTATGTTTCAGTGCATATGAGGTGCATAAATTTAGATTTCATATATATAAGTCTATTTTCGAAATAAATTAATATTAATATTTTATTAATCAAAAAGACATTTAAAAATACTTATTATTTTCAAAATTATTATTATTGGTATTTTTGGAAAATATATTTGAAAATTTTTGTGGCAATTTTATATCTTGATTTGATTTTATGATTTTAATTTAAAAAGTTTAAAGGTAGAATTTATATTTGAGTTTAGTTTAAATTAGAATTTAATTTAGATTTGATTTTTGAATTATTTAAATGGGGTTTAAATAAACCCAAGCCTTATCCAACTGGGAATTCCCACCTCCTATAAAAGGAGAGGTACTCCTCCAAAAATTTTCCATCCACAACCACATTGTGCATCGTGTCTGTGACCATCCAGTATTTTATTCCATCAATTATAATTACATTGATTCTCCGTGTCTGACAATCCCGGACACCACAAATACAGCGCCACTCCGTCTCTCCTTCCACCGTCGACCCCGACGTTGCATCGACAGCCCTTCACCACCAACTTCCATCCATCCTCGCTGCCATCACCACCATCGCCATCACTCTCACCATCACATCCCGACCAATCAAGCCATCCGGCAAAACCCACACCACCGGTGCCACAACGGATAATACAAGGCAAATTATTATACTTTATGTTGTTCTTTCAAAACTATGTATAGATGCAAATTATTATACTTTATGCAATTGGCTTAGAGTTAAGGGACCACCGTATGTTTAGTGCATCTCATAAACTGTCACGATGTGCCACGGATTGTGAGTGAGTTGTGAGTCGTATATAGATACGGACTGGCGTGCTGACCGATCATTGGTGCTTACAGGCCGTGCGTTAGGATATAACTGCTAATAGATTGTGTAGAAGACTTGGCAGTTATTAAGGATTAAACAGTGTCGTGGAGACGACGCATGTATAGTATCATTAGAGGGAGGGGACAGTTATTAGCGTAGGGGCTATATTTTATTTTTACACACATTTTGGGCCGAGGGTGACTCTTATGAGCACTACCTTCTGTCCAGGGCCGATAGTGACTCGGATGAGCGCTACTTACTGCCACTCTTTATTTACTCTGGTGAGCCTACAGCCCCTGTATAGAATATTGTCCCCAAAGTGCATACCACATAGAATGGTTAGGAACCTTTACTCATGTATATCTTCTATTGAGCTCTTACTATTCAGTTTATGGCATGATATTATGTGTCTTGTTACGTCCCTCTGAGGACCTGGTGATCTCTTCAGGTGTGTGTTTTCGTGATTCTTGTAGGTGCTCTAGCTAAGGCCATTCCTTCCTTCGTGATGATTGCTCTTGGACTCGCCACTTGCTCTCGCTTGCTCAATTTTTTTCTTGTGTATTTTTTCGTATTTAATTTAGTTGGTAGTAGATTTGTCTCCGCCCAACTATTGTGTTCATGACAAACTCAAAGTTGCTTTTGTATCATTATTTATCTTCATGGATGAGGTTTAGTGTCTTGGCTTTCTACATTTACAGCTTATGTATATATACGAGCCATAGATTTACTCGTATGTATACAGCTGGCATGATACGTATCTAGTCTCAAGTTTTTGGGACCGGAGCGTTACATATTTTTGTGGTGGCCCATGCAGGTCAAGTTTGCCATTTCGGTTACATGACTGTACCGAGCGGGCCTGCAATATAGGATTAGAGTCTAGAATCTCATCCACCTACTTGACATCCTTTCTTGACTTCAAATTTCTGAACTCTCGTTCGACCTCCTTGATCTACATCTTGCTTGACTTCTCCCTACCGTAATCCTTACTTCTACATTTGATAGGAAGATGACTACCCTAGTATATGTTCATAGGTCAACCACACGGCTAGAAGGACTACATTGACAATTGGAATACGTTGAGACCCTAATTGAGTTATAAAAATATTTTTCTAGAAGTATGATCTTAAGGATTAGTTTATTCCAAGTTGGGTAGTAGCAACATTAATAACTTCGAAGGATTTTTACTTATTTGGATCTACAAAAGGGATAGTGGAAACCATATACAATTGAGAAAGAAAATTGAAATAAATTTTGAGTTTTGATTTTTGAAGGTCTTTGAAAAATATTTATGATTCATTTGATTATTGCTATACATCTTTGAAGAGATATAAATTTAGTTGCAAAGGATTTATAAATTTTAATGCTACTACAAGATTTATAAGGAGATTGATAAAATTTGGTAAACTCTTAAGGTTTTAAATTGAGTTGTACGATCTATGATTAATAAGTTTAAATTTTTGCTTTTTAAGTTTAAGGTGGAATATATATATATATATATATATATATATATATATATATATATATATATATATATATATATATATATATATATATTTTAATTGCATCATACTGCAATTTTGTGTTTGCAAATGACCTCTAGCCTAGTGGTTAAGAGAGATGCATGCGACCGGGTTGTCAGGAGATCGATTCCCGATGGGAGCGTTCGCCACAATTACCTTCTTTCAAAAATATATATATATATATATATATATATATATATATATATATATATATATATATATATATATATATATATATATATAATGCTACTACAAGATTTATAAGGAGATTGATAAAATTTGGTAAACTCTTAAGGTTTTAAATTGAGTTGTACGATCTATGATTAATAAGTTTGAAAATTTGAGTTTTAAGTTTAAGGTAGAATATATATATATATTGGAAGGATATAGAATCAATTGAGGATTTTTTTTTTAAATGTTAAACTCTGGAATGAATTACGGTTGTTAAACCTATTTAAATTTTAAAAGTTTAAGATTTGGATTAATGATATATGGAGATTGATTTGTGGCTCAATAAAAGTTTACTCAAGATTGGTTAGACAATTTGAGAAATTTTAATTCATGATTTTGTTGCCACTAAATAAAGGAAAGTCTAGTTTATGATACCTTTTGAGGAAAAAAAAAAAAAAGATGTGTGTTATGATAAAGGTTACCTTGAGGTGGATTAAAGAAATTTAAATTATGGTTATGTTTGGCAGCTTGGAATGATAGGATATTAGATTATTTTGAGAACAATATTGCGAAATGTTTGAGGAACTCAAAGTTAGATTTAAAATCTTATTTTGATAGGCAACCAAGATAGACAGCAGTAGTCCACATTAATTGCCATATCACTCATGACCATGATAGTCGTATATACTCAAATGCAGTTAGTCATCTACCAACCCATATGATTATATGTCAATATTGATTCACTTAATCTTTCATCGTGATCTTCTAACTATTGTAATTTAAAAATGATTTGATCGTTCCTAGAGACTATCTTCTCTGGAACTGTGCCCTGAATCTATTTTACCATGATCTGTTAGATTCCTTAATTATCCTTACTTCGTGTTATATCTTGATTTTATTTTTTGTGTTCAGCAACTAAACACCTTATGAAATTCCCACTTTCTATTTTAAATCCTTTTGTGCCCTTTACCATGTCTTGGATATTTGGAGCACAACACTAGACTTTTCCTTCCAACAAATTTCATATGCAAGACCTAGAAGAGCCCACCTTCATGTAGGTATATCATGTCCCACTAAAACACGTCCCCTTGTACTCTATTTTTATGATGCGACTTTCAGGTCATAAAGACTAAATCATAACCCTACCATGATATCGATATACTTTTTCGACCACAGATAGGAACTAAATCTCGACTAAATCCTTTCAAACCGATGTGTGATGATGCTCTACTTGAATTCCTTTAATACTTAATTTTGTGCCTTACCTTGATTATTTAACTCCTTATCCCATCACACTACTAGTTTAACTCTTGTAAGTTGGGTAGAATACCTCACGACCTAACCAACATTTTGTGGACCACATTGATAGGTTCACTTGGACCATAGAATTCAGTGGACCCTAACTTATCTAGTCAACCAAGCCGGCTGTATAGGCCCAAACCTTGGGCAAGACTTGATTTTAAAGAATCTAGGACTATTTAATTCTCCTTTATCATGGTTCCTTACTTATACTTTGACTATTTTTAATGCTAACTTAGCATAGATTTTGCAAGCTTATTTTCTTATCAAGCTTGATCATGACGTATCTTATTGGGCCGCTCCCACTAACATACAGTTTAATCAGAACCGGTGCATGATGGTCTGATCAACCTATTGCACTTTGGTTCACCTTTCGTATATCATTCTACGTAGATGGAGACATAGTAAACTTGCCCCTAGAGTCTCTTCCGCGATTACCTTGGCAATTCTCTTGAAATTATACAACCGCCTTTGAATCACATATTGGCATACGAAAACATCTCCTTTTGACTCTTGTTGGCTTTCGTCTTTTAGCTATTCTAGACAAAGCTTGTGATTGATAGATAGACCAAACCATTCTCCTATGCCCATGATATTTGTATATACTTGGGAACAGTTAACCACTGACCAACTAATATGACTATTTCCGTCTTGAGCTACTTGCCTTTTTCCTCGACTTTAGATTCAACTTTCATGACCTTTTTGAAATTTGACGATGATTCAACTCTAAACCTAGACAACCCTATATCTTCTATCGTGACCCCTAATCACTTGAATGATTCCTATCATCCTTTCATTTGTACCCTCAACCTAGACACCTACCATGCAACCTTCTTCGAAGAGCCCTATCCCCCAAGTCCCCAAAATATCCACTTAAGCTACTTCCATCGTACTATCATAATTTTTTACCTTAACTAGCAACCCTCGTTCAATTCCAAAATCGTGAATTATTTCGTCGTTATCAAAATCACGATTTTCTAAAGCATATTTGTCGTTTCATTGCCTCGCCAATTATTTGTGTTGCCTTACCCTCGTACCTTCTCACCCCCTACTTATTCTTAATTTCGAGGACGAAATTCTTGTAAGTTGGGTAGGATGTAAACCCCCTAAATTTTTACTGAATTTTTTTTATTTATAAATTTGGTATTAATTTTTGCCTTGTATTGTACGTCGCATAGTCGTATTGTACGTCGAGTACGAGTTCGTATTTTTGTATGCCTCGTCGAGTGCGAATATGTGCGAGATACATATTTTTGTAAAACATTTATTTTAGAAGCTTGGTTTTTCAAATAATAAATATTTTCGATTACTTAAAATGGTAAATTGCGTCGCATTGGAAATTTCCAAAACTTATTTTAGAAAACTATGTTTCAGTGCATGTGAGGTGCATAAATTTAGATTTCATATATATAAGTCTATTTTCGAAATTAATTAATATTAATATTTTATTAATCAAAAAGATATTTAAAAATACTTATTATTTTCGAAATTATTATTATTGATATTTTTGGAAAATATATTTGAAAATTTTTGTGGCCATTTTAAATCTTAATTTGATTTTATGATTTTAATTTAAAAAGTTTAAAGGTAGAATTTATATCTGAGTTTAGTTTAAATTAGAATTTAATTTAGATTTGATTTTTGAATTATTTAAATGGGGTTTAAACAAACCCAAGCCTTATCCAACTGGGAATTCCCACCTCCTATAAATGGAGAGGTACTCCTCCAGAAATTTTCCATCCACAACCACATTGTGCATCGTGTCTGCGACCATCCAGTATTTTATTCCATCAATTACAATTATATTGATTCTTCGTGTCCGACAATCCCGGACACCACAAATACAGCGCCACTCCGCCTCCCCTTCCACCGTCGACCCCGACGTCGCATCGACAGCCCTTCACCACCAACTTCCGTCCATCCCCGCTGCCATCACCACCATCGCCATCACTCTCACCATCACTTCCCGACCAACCGAGCCATCCGGCAAAACCCACACCACCGACGCCATAAAGGACGACCCGTCAACGACCGATCACCCCCAGAAACAGAAAAGCAAATTCTCTGAATTAAACCAAACTACCATCACCCAGCCACCCATTAACGCCACCTCGGCCACCGCCGGCCGACGCCACCCAGCCAACCAACAGAAGAAGAAGGATGAAGAAGAAGATCGAGTAAAATCCTAAGCTTACCTCACCGTGCCGCCCTCCGACCGGAGCGTCCGACACTCGCGAGGACCACCGCGTCTCCCCGCCGAGACCCGAGCCGTTCGTAGCTGTGTCCGCGTGAATGGAACCGCCCGGATCGGCCATTGGAACCCCGACGATCCAGCCGAGCTCTGCCGGAGCCACCAACCGTCCGCCTCTTCGCCAAAACCCTAACCTGTCCGCGCCCCGGCATCTCCCACTTTGAGCGTTCCCCTCTGTGCCGTGTCAGCCGCCTCTCCGCTCCTCCGGTGAGCCACTCGCTGCCCCCAGCACCACTCCCCTCCGGCGTTCCTTTCGTCGTAGCCGCCACGAAGATCCCGGGCGCGCCCCGCACAAGAACTCCCCTCCGTCCACCTCCGACGAGCCCCACACCTCGCGCTGGTCGAACCCCCTTCGCCGTACCGACTCCAGCGACGCCGATGGCCGCCGCGACCCGAGCCTCCGGCGCCGTCCTCTCCCCTTGCCGAAACTCCGCTGGTAAACCCCCTTTTTCCATTCCCACACTCTTCACTCCCTCTATTCTATCCTCTCTCTCTTTCACTGTAGCATTGGGGAGGGGTATAGTTAATAAAAGTATTTATTATTGTTTATTATATTTATTATATTCACTTTTATTATTAATGTAAGTATGGGTATAATAATAATATTATTATTATTTTTTTTAATTAGAGTTGGTATTATTATTATTACTGTTATTATCACTATTATTATTATGCTAAATTATAGTATTATAAAATGGTTTTGGAAACTATATACGACATTAATTTTTTTGACAAATTCAGTTTAGCACTAAAAAGTAGTTCTAGATTTTTATGTACTGACAAAAATTATAGTTTTGACCTAAACTGATTCTCAAGTATTTATCTAAAATAATTTTTGTCATATTACCTACAAATAAGTTGATCAATAAAATATAGTTTTAAATATTCTTTAAATTACAGTTTGAAGAATTTTTTAGAGTTTTAAGCCTCAATAATTTTTCTTAAAGTTTTAGATAATTATGTAAAATATTTTTCTTATAAAAATATTGATTTTAAAAAAAATAATGCAAACTATATTTTTCCTAGATAGTCATGATGGTTTTTCTAAATGAGTATGTATATGTATATATATATATATATATATATATATATATATATATATATATATATATTGTAAATTAAAAATTACCTTTTACATAAATAAAAATCAAATTTTCCTCTTAGAATATATGGCTTCTGACCATGAATAATCACATACTTATTTCCTTCGGACTTCTTCACATCAAACATGGCTATCGGATAAAACGGAGTTCCTCGATCATTGCACCACACCAGGCGTAACACCAGGCAAGACACCTTGCCTTTACTGTTTAAATTTCTTGCTTAATATCATGCATGCTTTTTCTTTATGTTGTTATTTCAAAACTATGTATAGATGCAAATTATTATACTTTATGCAATTGGCTTAGAGTTAAGGGACCACCGTATGTTTAGTGCATCTCATAAACTGTCACGATGTGCCACGGATTGTGAGTGAGTTGTGAGTCGCATATAGATGCGGACTGGCGTGCTGACCGATCATTGGTGCGTACAGGCCGTGCATTTGGATATAACTGCTAATAGATTGTGTAGAAGACTTGGCAGTTATTAAGGATTAAACAGTGTCGTGGAGATGACGCATGTATAGTATTATTGGGGGGATGGGACAGTTATTAGCGTAGGGGCTACATTTTATTTTTACACACATTTTGGACCGAGGGTGACTCTTATGAGCACTACCTTCTGTCCAGGGCCGATAGTGACTCGGATGAGCGCTACTTACTGTCACTCTTTATTTACTCTGCTGAGCCTACAGCCCCTGCGTAGAACGTTGTCCCCAAAGTGCATACCACATAGAATGGTTAGGAACCTTTACTCATGTATATATTCTATTGAGCTCTTACTATTCAGCTTATGGCATGATATTATGTGTCTTGTTACGTCCCTCTGAGGACCTGGTGATCTCTCCAGGTGTGTGTTTTCGTGATTCTTGTAGGTGCTCTAGCTAAGGCCATTCCTTCCTTCGTGATGATTGCTCTTGGACTCACCACTTGCTCTCACTTGCTTAATTTTTTTCTTGTGTATTTTTCCGTATTTAATTTAGTTGGTAGTAGATTTGTCTCCGCCCAACTATTGTGTACATAACAAACTCAGAGTTGCTTTTATATCATTATTTATCTTCGTGGATGAGATTTAGTGTCTTGGATTTCTATATTTACAGCTTATGTATATATATGAGCCGTAGATTTACTCGTATGTATACAGCTGGCATGATACGTATCTAGTCTCAAGTTTTTGGGATGGGGCATTACAAACCGCCTACAATCCGGCAGCAAACGGATTGGCCGAGGCTTTTAACAATACCATCGTCAAGCTACTCAAAAAGGTCGTGTCATATAACAAACGCGACTGGGACGAAAAGCTCGACGAATGCCTTTGGGCCTACCGTACAACGGTACGAACTCCGACGGGCAACACCCAATTCTTCTTAGTCTACGGGAGCGAAGCGGTACTGCCTCTCGAGATCCAGATACCCTTACTCCGCATAGCGATCATAAATCAACTAACAGAAGAAGACAATCAACGTCACCGTCTGCGAGAATTGGAGGCACTTGACGAAAAATGTCTCCTAGCTCAACAGCGCATCGAACTCTATCAAGCCCGTATTTCACAGGCTTTCAACAAGAAGGTCAAGCAGAGGACTTTCCAAGTAGGCGACCTGGTTCTGGCAGTCAGAAGGCCGATGGTGTTGACTCACAAAACACCAGGAAAGTTCGAACCCAAATGGGAGGGACCTTTCATCATAGAGACGGTATACTCAAACGGTGTTTACCGCCTCGCCCGATCAAACGGAAACTTGTTCATGATGCCCATCAACGGCAAGTTCCTAAAGAAGTACTACTCTTGACATCTTTCAGATATATACTTCCACCTCTACCTAGCAAGGGAGTCAGTGGACCAGATCATCAGAGCTCACATACACCTTCCTTTCACAAAAATCCTATGCTTTCGGAACCCAGTTGTTCCATTGCATTCTATCTCCAGTAGAAGGACAACCACGTCCACATTACCTCTGAGTTGCTCCTCTACGCCCTATAAAGTGGAATCTTACGCTCCGTAAGACTACGCTACCCATCATGTTTACCACGTCCACATTACCTCTGAGTAAACATCCTGTACAGACAACCCCTGCGTTGCCGTACATTGATCGTAGAACTTCCATGCCCATATTACCTCTGAGTAGTTTCGCGTATCTCCCCAGAGTCATTCCTACCACGTCCATAACACCTCTGAGTAGGAAGATTCCACCATTCGAACCCCATATTTGCCACGTCCACATTACCTCTGAACAAACATGTCGGTTCTCTCAAACTTATTATCTGTACCTAACGACCAAGGTGCGCAACAGATAATAGGTCCACACAAGTGACAAGTTCATGACAACAAAAGATGAATACACCACAAAATTCTTTATTTTTCTAAAAAGTAAAGAATTACATCCCCAGCATATAACAAAAAAAGAAGAAAAGAAGACTACAAATCCCTAGGCATCATTGGGATTGGCGGACAGCTCTTCGATCCGACGCCTCAAGTCTGCAGCCCGGGTCTCTGCAGTCGCCAGGACCCGGCGTTCAGCTTCCTGCCGCATCATCTCCACAGCCTCGGGAGCAGTATCATTCTCATGCTTGGAGTCCAACTCCTGCTGTTGGTGAGTCAGAGAAAGAATATGGCGAGTAACAACTGTCTCTTCCTCCTTGGACGAGATGTGCTCAGCCTGGGCTCGCTCAAGATCTAACATAAGTTGGGCCCTCTAGTCTTCTAGGAGGCGAATCCTGGCAGTAACCTCCGCTATACTTGCCTCCAATGAGGCCCGTAGCTCCACCTGCTCCTGTGTGGATTGAGACAGTCTCTCTGCTACGGCCTCCGCAGCGGCCACCTCGCCGTCCCAGATGTCCACCATGGCCTGATAAGACGACTCAACCTTACCTATCAAATTCTTCTATTCTGCTTCTATCAGAGCAGAAAAGTCATTCAGCTGGATACTCTGCAGTTCAAAAAGACGATGGTCGAGCTCAACTACCGACTCCTCTAGAATTACAGCCATGTGATCGTGGCCACGATGCAAACGTATCAAACCAATGGAAGAGAGTGCCATGGCTTTTGTCGTCGCAAAACTTCCATTTGCATTCAGCACCGTTGATACACCCTTCTGCAGCATCTTGTACACTGATTCAACAACAAACTGAACGTACTCATCTGTATCAGCCAGCACTTGAGGTGTCATGGTAGGAGTTGCAGGTGGTACTGTGATAGATGGCAGGCCTGAAGAAGACCCACCGACTTCAATCTGTGAGGCTGAAACCTCGGCATCAACGTACTCTCCCTCAACATGGGCTTGAACTTCGCCACTGGCCCGAGGAGCCAAGAGAGCGGAAGGAGCCAAGAGGGGCGTTGATATCGTACCCCTAGTAGAAGGAACAACAGGGGGTTCCAGCAAACCCTTACCCTTCTTAAACTCGGAGGGACCACCGACGTCAGGGGCTACCTCCTTCGGCTCCAACACACTATCAGCAGGCCGTACGGGACCTTCCCCCTTGGCAAAGCAGCGAGATCAGCGCTTGTTTCCTAATTCGACTCCCCTGGAGTCAGGCTCGGCGGACGAGTCTCATCTTCCTCATCGAATCCCACCGCGGGGATAGAATATGTCGCTACCTCCTGGTCGACAGCCACCTCAGCCTCCGCTGCTGAGTCTGGGGTAGGGCTCGGCAACGCTGCAGCCGACCTTCCCTCATCATGATAAGGAGAGGAATCAGCCCTCTCCTCTGTTTCAATCATGTTTGTTGCTCCCGCAACAGGCTCACTCATCTCTAGAGGAACGTCATCTGAAGAAGACTAACTCCACTCCACTTCCTCATCTGGAAGCCCCGTATCTGCTGGATCCTCAATGTCAGAGGCCTCCACGACGGCTTGCACCCTTCTGGAAACTGCTGTATCCTCAACTTTCCTTCCAACATAATCTGGAGATACTAAAATCTTCGCAGGAACAGCATCGTCCGGATTTCCCTCCACGGGAGACATCACAATCGGCGGAATGTGCTCTTCAGATGAGCCCGCCACCTCCTTTAGTTTGCTAGCACCCAATTTTGGAGTTCGGGGTCTCCTTTTCAGCGGCTCCTACAAAAAGAAAGTATATGTTACAAAAATGGTGGAACTAACCAGACTATGTGGGACATCTTTACCTCCACAGGAGCTGAGTCTGTTGACACTGTCGGTGACAATGCCTTCTTCTGTCTCTTCGGCGCAGAAGAGCCAGCCTCTGTATCAGCACGTCTCTTCGGCTGATCGCCCGAGGGCTCTGCCTGACCCCCCGTAGATACGGCAGGGTACCTCGATAACCCGCCTCTGGCGGACGGTACGACTGAGCCTTCACCAACAGGTTCCCAATCGTCTCTAACTGGGTGCCGACAATGAAACTGGTCTCCCTATCATATCCAGGGGGCACGGCGTTCATAGCATAGTAAAATTTGGCGGCCGAGAAAAGAATCGGCAGCTGCGGATTCTGAACAGGCAGCGTAAAGCGAGCTCCGGTGCATCCGGCATTGTAGTAATGCCAAGCTCGTGCACCGTCCAGCAAACTCCCAGTATACCCCAGATTAATACTGGGGTTCTCCAACATCAACTGAGCATAGCCGAATTGTCGTGCAAAATGGCTTGGCAAATATGGTTCCAGGTAACACTGGTTTCTATTCCGATACACCAGATGGGACGGCCGGATGCTTTGCAACCAGCGGAATTCCCATGGAGGCAGAGTTGTGTCATCTTCACCCGAATCCGTCAAGTCTTCGTTGGCCTCAAAACCCAAAAAGACGGGACCAGCTTTGGTGTTCTCCCACCCCTGAAGGTGGGATAAAACTTTCCTGCAAACAGGAACACCAGTATGCAACCAGCTCCTCTGGTGGAAACGGCGGAGGAATGCGTCCCCGGTCCTGTGATCTTCTTCCGGACCCGGGCTCATCACGTTGGGATGGTGCAAAATTAACTACCCCATCAAATAATGAAACGGCAGTTCAGCACGGGGAAAGTTGTCATTCCTACCTCGTTTATGAACGACATTTCCCATAAATTCTCGTAAACCTCGCAGCAGGTTACACACCATTGCGGGGAGTAGAGCCAGGCAACAGCCAAAATCCAACTTCACAGCTGGCAGGAATAGGTTCCAGGTCACCCTCTCCATAGAGCCTGACCCGCCTGAAAAGACATAATCCCGGAGCCAAATCATCTGATAAGCAGCCAACACTGCTTTGGACGACATCCGATGAGTAAGATGCCAGAAACAGCTATAGGAGCGTTCGTCCGACTGCCGGTCCTCGTTTTCTCGGGGACTCTTCTCACTTAGCCTGCTCATTTCAAAGAGTACCACGGTACTTGAAAGCGCTGGCGGAGTTGTAAACTATGAGAGATTCTCCTTGTCTTACTTAAAGACATAGTCTCTCCAAGCAGTCACATGAGATTGTGACCCGCCCTTATCCCTCTTCTGCATATAATAATGATGACTCGCCACTTCCTTGAAGACGGCCATCATCTCCTCTGTTTTGCACCCCAGGACTTGGAACTCCTCATTGGTCGAGAAATATTCCTCATAAGGTTCTGATCCCCAAGGGAGCCTTGACACCTCGTACATTTCATGAAGTACGAATCCCAGCTCCCCGACCGGAGTGAAGAAAGTCCCGGTCTGAGTGTTAAACATCTCCAGAAGCGCGAAGAACATATGTCTATTGATGTCGACGCCTGCCTGGGTAGCACGGATTGCGGCAGTCAGCCCAATCTCTCGGAGTTCGGTTCGAAACTACGTCAGAACCCAGATTGTCAGTTTGTCCCACTTGGAAACATAGTGACACCAACCCTCTGTCCAAAATTCACCTTTCGGGTACGACCGCTTCAACGACAGCATACGATTTGCAAAAGTCGAAGCGCCAAAAGCAAATGTGTTGGTAGGGACGTCACTGTAAATGCTCCCAGGACGCAGAGTCTGCCAGGTGAAAGAAGGCCCAGCCCGCACGGCAGCCAAAGGATCCCTCTGATTGGAGGTAGCGTCGATCTTGATGGTGCCTGCCAACGCTCCCCCCTGAGATGGGGTTAGCTCCCAAGACATCCTCCTCTTGGAAGCAAGGCGACAGAAAGCCGTCAAAGGCCATTAACGCTAAGTTGCTTAACAGTCATATGCACCCCTCTGGCTGTAAAAAACCAATCTTCCTTGATCTTTAACACCTTTGCTTCAGTAGAAGTAAGACGGTCCCCAAACAGGAACTCAGGCTTCAAGAAAGTCACGTTATCAGAAATGGCAGATTTCAAAATGCTACGCTCCATCATCCGTTGGAGGAACCTATGCTGTTGTTCCCGGATTTAGGTTATTCTCTCGGGAGGCTGATCTAGCATAATGGCAGTTTGGGCAGGATTTATCACCTCTTCGTTATAATCTACTCCCATCTGACAGAGAGCAGTATCTAGAAGCACTTCGTTCAAGAGCAGGACAGTCATCGACACTGACGGTCAGCAAAAGAAGTCAAAAACTCAGATATGTTAGAACAATAAAAATTCTGAGTTACGCTCTCACCAGAAGCGCATACACTGAACCAAGGCTCGGGCGCATCTGGAAAGAAGCTTCAGCGCATCATCAGGGTCTAAACCCATGCGTATCAGCGGTGAAGCTTCGGCGCATCATCAGGGTCTAAACCCATGTACCTCAGCAGGAAAAGCTTCGACGCATCATCAGGGTCTAAACCCATGCGCCTCAGCAGGGAAAGCTTTGGCACATCATCGGGGTCTAAACCCATGCGCGTCAGCAGTGAAGCTTCGGCGCATCATCAGGGTCTAAACCCATGCGCGTCAGCAGGAAAGCTTCGGCGCATCATCAGGGTCTAAACCCATGCACGTCAGCAGTGAAGCTTCAGCACATCATCAGGACCCAAGGTCTATGCGCGTTGGCGTATGTGAGTTCTAAAAACGGCCTACTCGAGTACAGAAAGGTACGGTAAAGAGCGACAAAACCCACCGATCACCGCCGGCCGAACGTCGACGGGCGTCCTGGGGACATCATCCACAGCAGCCTCCACAGGCTCTTTCCCTTTGCTTCGTCCCTTGCCAGCACCACCGCGAGGAGTTTTGGGGGCCATCTCGTAAAAAAAGAAGTTAGGGTTTTTCGAAAGAAGAACTCTAGAAAAGAAGAAAGCGAAGAGGAGAAGAACCCTCTCTCTCACCATCAGACGCCTATTTATAGGCTTGGGCATACGCGAAAATCGATGAGGAGTGACGTCAGCCACCGCTTGGGATTCTGCGAAATAATAACTGCAAATAATCTAAAAAGATCATCATTAATCTTTTGTTGATTACTTCGAAGCGTTATCATTTGTATTAACTGAGAGGAGCATGCGCCCCATCACTGATGAGCGGAGTAATCATGCGCCCGAACAGTCATGCGCCCCGTTGAAGACACCACCATGCTTCTTATTCAAAGTATTCCAAAACTTGACAAAAAGTTTTAAAAACTTTGAAGGGGGTCTTGTAGAAGCATGGAATTTCAGGGCACATCTATGTGCCTGAATTCCTATGCGCTCAAATACTACTCAGAACATGCGCCAGGGAGCTCAAACGAAGTACTTGGCACAACAAGACAGCAAAAGTATAGAAAATCAAAAGAAGATTTTTATTTCATATAAAAGTCTATTACATGTCTAAAGGAAAGGCTTTACATAGGAGAATTTCTACAAAAAGAAACATCCTAAGACTACAGCCAGGCGCAACAAACTGCCATGCGCCCCCCACCAGGCGCATTATCAGACAGGCGCATCACTTCAGCGTCTCAGTCAGGCGTGTCTCTTCAGCGTCTCAGTCAGGTGCAGCCTTCAGCATCTCAGTCAGGCGTGTCTCTTCAGCATCTCAGTCAGGCGCAGCCTTCAGCGTTTCAGTCAGGCGTATCTCTTCAGCGTCTCAGTTATGTGCATTATGAAGTCTCAGCATATGCGCCTTACTTCGACCCGATCAAATGCTTCGACTAATAAAGCGTTTATTGAGCAGAACCTGGGTGGGCGAGCAACCCCACCCTAGTGGGAGGAAAAGCTCTCCTCCGAGGCTAAAGGAGCAGCTTTCAACACAACCAGAATGGGCAATACCCACTCTTACAGGAGGAAGAGCTCTCCAAAGCCCAAGGAAGATGAGAGCATCGCAATTTCGATCTGCGGCTCTTCCAGCATAACAGAGACAGGGCTCGAGCACCCCGATCTTTGGATGCAACAGGCACCTTCTACCTGCCTCAGAAGCCCTCGACCCCGACTTTTGGATGTAACAGTCACCTTCACGAGTGCATTAATGAAGACAATGCGTCGCATCTTCACCCTCGAGAGCATCTCGTCAACAGAATATGCTCGAGCAAACAAGTTCATTCGGGAAGACGTGAGAGAACGAGAGGCAAACTCTCTCCTTGCCACTATTTATAGGTTGGGCAAATCAAACCTATGCGCCAAGTGGCGGGCTCTCCGAATCCCGTACAATGAATTTGCATTTATGGTGATGAACCTGACGCTTCGAATTCAGCCAAGTCAAAACGGCTATTTAAAGCACTTAAAGAACACAAAAGTCAGACCAATAAAGGCACGTCATACAAAAGGATGTGTCGGTCAAACACCGTGCATCGTACAGACGCGCCCGTCGGTTCCAAAGCGCCCCGTATGGATGCGCCCAACAGAGCACAAACCCATGCGTTCTAATCAACGTGGACCCATGTGCCCATTTTGGCTCGTCACCTATCAAGCAATTAATGCTCAAGTGACAGAGTTGGCAGCACGTCCCCCGAGGATTGGACAGTTAGCAGCTTTTTCAGAAGACGAAGCGTCGCTGACATCAGCATCATCATTACTTTCCTCCGACGGCTACGACCCACGTGGCCGACCAACCACTCGCATGCGCCTCAGCGACCATGCGCCTGAGAACTCGTATGCGCCTCAAAAGCCGTGTGCCCAGACTGGTTCGTAACTCCTGAAGGTTGTGAGCCAAAGTCTTCTTATGTGCCCGATCCTAGGCACATCCTATCAGATCACTCTCCACCAAATCTGAGATCTTTGAGCCACGGACACGTGCCACGTGTCCTTTGACTCAATTCAGCCAATGAAGGGGTGCTAATCACCCAAGATCTCAGCAACAGAAAGATTCTCTCCCCTGCTACGTGCCAGCCCACAAATACAGCATGAAGGATTCAACCCACAAATGATGGTGCATCATCCATGCGCCTCCCGCAGCTTCAACCACATGGCGTCTCCATGTACAGGCGCATCCTACATATGCACGTATGAGCAGCCAGCCTGCAAGCTATAAATAGGGGGATCATTTCCTTCTCTTAGACACACACAGAGACACACCTACGGACAGAGGCCTACATACACCGTGAGAGAGGCAGATACAGACACTCAACGTCTTCTTCCTCTCCGTAAGCTCCAGCACCCAGAGTAACTCAGACCTTCAGAAAATTGAGAATCGTCGTCAGATCGTCAATGGAGTCAACGCATTACCACTCGCTCCATCGACACAGGGACCCAGATAAACAAAAGTTTCTCCTAGGACTACATCTAAGTCCTACATTGTAACACTGTTCTGTTTGTAATTGAAATTACAATAAAAAAATTTTAATGGCAAACAACTGGGATTACACATCCCAGATGGAGAGGACAAAGGCAAACGTCCCGGTACCACCTCCAATAACAACAACAATGGCGGCACCACCAACAACAGGGATACTAAAGGCAAATAGGCCATGGTCACTGGTACGACCAAAAAGCCTTAACAAAAGCAGGCAGAAGCCCAGTGGCCCAAGGTGAATTACTCATTTGAAGATAGTCATGTCAAGTCTATCTTCGACATGCTGTTGCAAGGGGATAGGATCCAACTCCCTCCACCAAGGTACGAGCCTCGAGCGACGGAGATGGAGGACCCAAAATATTGCCACTTCTGCCGCTATGTCCATCATTCCACTTATGACTGCTTCCAATTAAAGTGGTATATCCAGAATCTTATCGACTCCAAAGCTCTGTCGCTAGATTTCGAAGAGGTTACCGTGGCTGCGAACATGGTATCAATTCAGTTCGGTGACTTCCTCCTAACAAAAACTCAAGATGGGGTAATACCTGTCCTCCGGGCAACGATGGAGGTTACTAATCTTCCACCTGTCCGGGACTAGACGACTGGCTTGGTGCCTCTCACCATGTCACGAGAAGAGGTCAAGTGGGTGCACCCAGACTTAGTACCCGAAGTTACCCATGCAGTGCCATCTTCAACCAATAAAAAGAAGGACAGGAAGTCCAGATCCTGCCAAACAATTTCAGCCGAAGCTGAGGAGGCGACGGCCGTTGTTATCCGGTCTGGTGCACAAGTCCAGCCCACTCTGGGTAATTCAGTCGAAGACCCTCAGCCGACAATGCTGCCTGCTACTGATGTTCCGGGGCCATCTCAGCCTTCGTCGGCGGATAGATCTAAGCCGAAGGAAACCCGTTTCGACAGGCCGCTCCGTAAGGATGCACCTCAGGGGCTGGAGAGACCTTACAACTTTGACATACTAGCACAACTGGCTAATATACCAGCAAAGTTGTCGTTATACGAGCTCCTAAGGCTTTCCAAGGATCTTCATGTTGCATTGAGTGAAGCACTCCAAAATGCTGACGCCTACTTAGCCCCGGTCAAGCCTACAGGGGAGGACGCGTCAACAAATCTCCAAGGCATCAATTGTGCAGACGCAATGCCCAATATCGTGTTCACCCCACAGGACATGTTAATCAAAACCAACTTGCATGATCGCCCCTTGTACTACACTGGATATATAGGCGACATCAAGGTGGATCGGATGCACATTGATCCTGGCTCGTCAATAAGCATTATCCTGAAAAGCTTGCTTCAACTCCTCGGCATCCCTATGCACCGGCTAGCGACGACCAACACTGCCATTAGCGGTTTCAACTTAGGAAGGAGCTATCCCCTGGAAAAGATCCGCTTGAAATGTCAAATTGGCAACCTGAAGACGGAGGTTACCTGCTACGTCATAGTCGCAGATACGTCCTAAAATACCCTCTTGGGGCGTTCGTGGATACATGACTATATGATCGTGCCGTCCACACTGTACCAGTGCTTCAAGTATGTCAGTAAGCACGGCTTCGTAAAGACAAAATTTGTCGACATCGATCCCTTCAAAGGGGTTGAGTCTTTCTATTCTTCGGAGGCTTGCCAATATGAAGAATCCAAGAAGCACATAACTGATGAACTGGAGGCCATAACAGGGTCAGAGGAACCTTTGAAAATCCATCTCCAAGCCCGTAAACCGGGCAAAGCCATACCCCTTGTCGCAACTTTGCATAAAGAGGTGCCCGGTTCCCCCGTCCCACCTGCACAGTTGGAACCAATGGTCATCAGACTCCCGAGATCCAGCCAGGAGCCAAAGCCCATCATGGAGCTGATGGTGATCCGATTGCCAAAATCCAATCAGAGGCGATCGGAATATGCTAGGCCCTCTGTGGAGCCGATGGTGATCTGATTGCCAAAATTCAATCAAAGGCAATCGGAAGATGCAAAGTCCTCTGTCGAGCCGATGGTTATCCGTCTCCCCAAGACGAGCCGGCAACCAAGTGTTGATCTGAGGCCCTCAGGCAAGCCAATACCACAAGCAGAACCCTTGGTGGTCAAGCTGCCCGAGACAACGTCCCAACCTCCGGTCACGCAGGGGGTAGCTGAAGAGGAGGCAGAACTCACAAAATATCTGGTTGCACAGATGGATAGTCCCTCTCCTGATGATGTAATCCATGTAGACAAAATTCTTTATTTCATCAATAAGAGGCTACCTTTGAACTATCCTGAGTGCAATCTGATGTATGCTATAGAGCACGGCCTGGACATTGACCTGCACACACAGATGACAACCGTCCATACCATAAATCGACTTACTCCTATTAGAGGTGCCTACTTCCTAGTCCCAGGCAGAAGAAAAGGGGATCACACGATCATCTTCAGCCGAAAAGAAGGTCCTCAACCTTTCATGCCAGAAGAGTTCGATCTCGAACCCGACGCTGGAAGATTGCCGCTCTACCTATATAGTCCCCAAGCCAAGTACTTCATGCAAAAGCAGCGATACGACATGAAGACTACCCCAGGTCTAAATTATGACAACGGTCGACGATCGCCTCTGCAGATGTCAGCCCCGGCTGGGAAACCTCAGGATTATTACAGCAAGTCCAGATGCGATCTCGGTTATGTTACACCAGCAATAACGCCCGAGAGCTCCGATGAGGAATAAAAGTGGCATTCTCACTCATCTGAATCGCCTACATACGATTTCAATGATAGCATTGAGAATATATTCAGGCAGACATTGTCTGTCAATATGGCATCCGCTGACATTAAAGAGGAAGATGAAGATCTACTTGAACCTCTTAAATTGGAGCCGTGGATCCAACAACTGGATGCACAATAGGAGAAGCGCTTTAAACAACGAGACCCTCCCACTGAAGACGAAGTCATGCAAGTTGACCTCGGCAACGAATCCTTTCCAAAGCTAATCTTTGTCAGCAAAATCCTGATGGACGGCAAGTGGGAGTCGCTGTTGCAACTCATAAGAGAATATATCGACGTTTTCACTTGGAGCTATAAAGACATGCCAGGGCTAAACCCCGAGATCGTACTTCATAAGCTCAATATTCATCCGGACGCAAAACCAGTCAAACAACAGCAACGACAGTTTCGTCCAGACATTCTGAACTCTATTGAAGCGGAAGTAAACAAGCTTATAGCTAGCAGTTTAATCCACGAGGAGCAGCACCCAGACTGGATAGCTAATATAGTATCAGTCATCAAGAAGAATGGAAAGATCCGAATCTGTATCGACTTCTGCAATATGAATGCGGCATATCCTAAGGATGAATTCCTCTTCCAATCACCAACATAATGATCGATAATACATGTGGCTTCGAGCGTATGTCCTTTATGGATGGCTTTTTGGGATACAATCAAATCAAAATGTCTCCTGATGATGAAAAGCATACGTCATTTCAAACATCGATCAACATGTATTATTACACAGTCATGCCCTTCGACCTAAAGAATTCTTGTGCTACATATCAACGAGCTATGGGCGTCATCTTTAGAGATCACTTGCGTAAGACGGTGGAGTGTTACAATGACGACATCGCCGTTAAAAGCCGCTCCAAGGATGATCACTTACACTGTGACCTTATGCGAGCACACAATCTGAAGATGAATCCTACCAAGGTCTTCCTAGGCATGTCCAGCGAGAAATTCTTGGGCTTTGTCATTACTTCCCGGGGCATTCACATAGATCCCGATAAGACAAAAGCAATCCTGGAGATGAGTCCACCGAGGAACCTCTGCGAACTCCGCGGCCTTCAGGGAAGACTAGCCTACATCAGGAGGTTCATATCTAACATCTCAGGGCGATGTCAACCCTTCACACAACTCATGAAGAAAGGCGTCTCTTTCGTATGGAATGAAGAATGTCAACGTGCCTTTAATGACATTAAGGAATACCTATCAAATTCGCCAGTTCTGGTAGCCCCGATCGTCGGAAAGCCCTTCCTGCTCTTTGTACGAGCAATGGAATACTTCTTCGATGCCTTGCTAGTACAAAATAATGACGCAGGGCAAGAACAAGCCATCTATTACCTCAGCTAAATGATGGTGGGGCCGGAGCATAGGTACACCGCCGTGGAGAAGGAATGCCTTGACTTGGTATTCGCCATTCAAAAAACATGACACTATGTGACAGGACAGACCATCCATGTTGTCTCACGAGTTAACTCCCTTAGGGTTCTCATGACCAAGCCAGGCGCACTCAGTTCTCGTCTAGCCACCTGGGCGATACTGTTATCCCCCTACGACATGGTTTTCATTCCATAGAAGGATGTCAAAGGTCAAGCCTTAGCTGACTTCTTAGCCGCCCATCCAGGCTCAGAAACAACCAGAATCTATAAAGAAATCCTAAACAAAGTTATTAATTCAAACATGACTTCACATGATGCTGTTTGGCGAATGTTCTTCGACGGTGCTTCAAGGACGGGGCCCCAAGTTGATATCGTCGCTGGAGTCGGGATAGTATTAATTTATCCCTCTGGATTGGTGGTCAATCGGGCATATTCTCTCACAGAACCATGTTCAAACAATGTAGCTAAATATAATGCTCTGGTCATCGGACTCCGACTCGCAAAAGAAGTGGGGGTCGAATACCTAGAAGCATATGGCGACTCGCAGTTGATTGTTAATCAAATCCGAGGCTCATAGGAGGTTCGCAAAGCGAACCTGATTCCTTATCATCAGACAGCAATTGCCATCATTACAACTTTAGAGGGGTTCTTTATAGAGCATGTTCCTAGGCTCCTAAATATTGAAGCCGACGCCCTAGCAGGCCTCGCCGCTTCTTTGGCGGTTCCAAATCATGCTCATCATCTAGTCGACGTGATAGGCCATGAGCTGGTCTGTCCCAAAAATAATGTTCAACTAGGTACGAGTTACTCCACCCAGATAACCAATGACGTTCAAGACTGGAGACTCCCGTTCGTCGATTTTGCAGTCTACAAAATCCTGCCTGAGAATGTGAAAGAAGCGACTTCAATCAGAAAGCATTCTCTCAGATTCTTTTATGACACAGAAACAAAAATGTTATATCGACGATCCTATGACGGGCTACTGTTAAAATGCCTGTCAAAAGTAGAAGCCAAGAAAGCCCTACGCGAGGCTCACGATGGCGTTTACGGGGCTCACCAAAGAAGCCCTACGCGAGGCTCCGTCGGATGGACTATTACTAGCCTACGATGGTAGCAGACGCTGTCGATTATGCAAAGAAGTGTAAGGCTTGTCAGATCCACGCAGACTTCATACATCTGCCATCCAAATTCTTGTATCCAACAGTGGCCTCTTAGCCATTTGAAGCATGGGGAATAGACATCATTGGCCCAATCACCCCGCCGTCATCTAGGGGACACCGGTTTATACTTGCAATCAATGATTACTTCTCCAAGTGGATATTCCGCTGGCAGAGGTAAAGACATCAAACGTGATCAGTTTCATAAAATATCATGTCATCTACCATTTTAGACTGCCCCGGGGGATCATTCATGACAATGGTCTGCAGTTTGCAAGCTATGCTTTTTATCGATTCTGTGACAAGAATCGGATCCAGAACGTGGCTTCAACGTATACAACCCATCGGCTAATGGTCTGACTGAAGCTTTTAACAATACCATAATTAAGCTTCTCAAAAAGTTCGTGTCTTCAAACAAGCATGACTGGAATGAAAAGCTGGGCGAATGCATATGGGCGTACCATACTACAATTCGCACGGCTACAAAAAATACATCATTTTCTCTGGTTTATGGGAGCGAGGCAGTTCTCCCATTGGAGACCCAAATTCCCTCACTACGCATGGCCCTTACTTACCGGTTGACGTCAGACGATAACTTTCGTCGACGGCTACAAGAATTGGAAGCCTTAGACGAGAAGCGTTTGCAAGCTCAACAAAGCATCAAGCTCTATCAAGCACACATCTTTCGGGCCTTCAATAAGAAAGTCAAGCAGAGGACATTCCAAGTAGGCGATCTCGTCTTGGCCATTCGTAGACCGATGGTCATGACTCACAAAAATGCCGACAAATTCTAGCCCAAATGGGAGGGTCCATTCATTATCGAGACCGTATTCTCCAACGGCGCATACCGGCTCGCAAAACAGAATAGAGATTTGCTCATGATGCCCATAAACGGTAAGTTCCTGAAGAAATACTATGTCTAAGGACATGCTGGTACTTCCTCAAACCACCAAATCTCCCAGACTGTCGAGTTATATACACCAAGTACCTATGAACTTACACTCTATTAGCTCCGAGTGGATTCACATTGCATCCCCCTAGATGACAAGTCATGTATACTAAATACCTCGGAACTTCCACCCTGATGCTTTATCCCGCCGGGGTTCACCAGGCTTATTGTCATCTTTGAGCAAACTTTCTGTTCCTGATTATCGTGTGTCACGTCCATATTACCTCTGATATCGATAGTCTCTTGACTTAACACATGTACCCAATTTAGGATAAAATCATGTTGTTAAGACCACAGAACCTATCATGTCCATATTACCTCTGTTGGGTTTTATCTCAAAATCTATTACTCGCACCACCAGTGCGCAGAAGAGTAATAGGTCCACCAAAAATTATTCATGATTATCGTATGTCACGTCCATATTACGTCTGATATAGATAATCTCCTAACTTAACACCTGTACCCAACCCGGGATAAAATCATGGTGTTAAGGCCACAGAACCTATCACGTCCATATTACCTCTGTTAGGTTTTGTTTCAAATCTATTACTCGCACCACCAATGCGCAAAAGGTTAATAGGTCCACCAAAAATTATTCATGATTATCGTATGTCACATCCATATTACCTCTGATATAGATAATCTCCTAACTTAACACATGTACCCAACCAGGGATAAAATCACGGTGTTAAGGTCACAGAACCTATCACATCCATATTACCGCTGTTAGGTTTTGTTTCAAATCTATTACCTGCACCACCAGTGCACAAAAGGGTAGCAGATCCACAAAAATCATTCTAATCTATTACCCGCACCACCAGTGCGCAAAAGGATAATAGGTCCACAAAAAATTATTCTAATCTACTACCCGCACCACCAGCAAGCAAAAGGGTAATATGTCCACAAAAATCGTTCAAATCTATTGCTTGCATTTCCAGATGCACAAAAGGGTAATAGGTCCACAAAAAGTCCCCCAGTGGGATGTCCTCTACCAACCACAACTGCTGTATTAGGCCCCTAGTACAAGCACTTCAGACATCATAAGCAAAAGAATGGAGAAAATGTATCTCTTTATTTCAAGTAAACATCAACTATATTAGTGGGGCTACATCTCCAAAAAAATCCATTACTCATCAGTCATACATAGCACAGTGAGTATCACCTCAAGCGGCACAGTAGGGCGGTCGATCTTCAGCTTTTTAGGTCAGTTTGGTAGTACCACGCCTTTGTCAAAAGGCAGTTTCGTAGCCCTCGAAAGGAGTCATGTTTTACTGCTGAGAAGCAAACAAGGCTGTTGAACCTTCAAGAAGCCACACGGAGGAGGGCAAATATAGCATGCTAAAAGTATCTACAAGCGTTAACTTTCTCCCCTCCGTATTACGGACGTCCTAGGCCCGTTCCTCCAAGAGGCCATACCTTCAAAATAACATCCCTAGTGTTGCTTTTGCCTACTTGGAGAGCCGTAAAAACAGAACTTTCACGACGACACCTAACCACTGTCCGACTCTCCGATGTATAAAGGGTCTTCCTACCATCTGAGGAAAACCCTTTTGAAGCATGGAGAGTTCTGAGCTGTCTGATGTGCGTGTCAAAATATTACATCTTCACCATATCCAAAATCGTCGATACTGGTCCTGGAGAAATTTGCTAGCCAGATCCCTACAAAATATAAAAGGGGAAAAGAGGTTAACAGTCAGAAGAAAACAAAGGGAATGGGTTTCTATTTAGTTCATGTGGCCCAGCCACAATAGAACACACGTGGCCCAGATCAGGGGAGAGCTCATGTGGCTCAATCGTGTGGAATCTATGTGGCTCAACCTATGAGGAACAATCACACAACACATGTGGCCCAGTGAGACAGGGAACACATGCCCCATGAAGGCCAACTGTGCACGAAAGGCATTAAAGCCACGGCACAACGGCACAATGTGATCAGACCCACGCATAAAACATGCGACATGGTTGTTTAAATTCGAGTGATCATTCTCCCGCCTTACCCTTGATAGGAGGATGAACGTCTGGGTGGAAGGAGGGTGACTTCTCAGAAGCGGTCCCCTTCCCTTTGTCGGTGGCGCTAGTGGCTTTAGAAGCTTTGGGGACCATGGCTAGTCGAAGAAGATGAAGAAAATACAGCAAAGAGAAAGAAATTCGAAAGAGAATAGAAAAAATTATCTCTCTATCACACAGCCTGTATTTATAGGCTAAAACAGATAGGCGCCGCTTCGGTTATCGTGCCATTAAAAGATAATAATAGCTTTTTGGATTTTATCCTTAGTAACTGTCACCTTTATCTTAAAAAGAGAGCCCAAATCTAAAAGCAAATTCGAGCATTAAATGCGACAGTGACATCTGGATAGAATCTCTCTGCAGCTCAAAATTTTCCTGCAGATCGAGATCTCCCTGCGGCTCGAAGCTTTTCTGTAGCTTAACATTTTATGAATGTCTTCATGCTTCTTATTCAAAGTATTCCAAATTTGCAATTTGAAAACTTTGAAGGGGGTCTTGTAGAAGCATGGAAAAGATGGAGTTTATGCGGATCATCACTCCATACGGCCAAGAAAAACCAAGCCACAGAGGAAAGGCTCTCGAAGATCCCCTGCGGCCAAGTGAAACTAAGCCGCAGAAGGAGTGCTCCTGGAGACCCCATGCGGCTAAGAAAACTCGAGCCACAGAAGCAAGGTTTTGGAAGACCCCTACGGCTAAGTGGATTAGAGCCGCAGAGGGAAGGCTCTCGATGATCCCATGCGGCCAAGTGAAACCAAGCCGTAGAAGCAAGGCTCTCGAAGATCCCATGTGGCCAAGTAAAGCCAAGCCGCAGAAGCAAGGTTCTCAAAATCCCATGCGGCCAAGAGGAGCCGAGCCGCAGAAGAAAGGCTCCTAAAGCCACTATACGGCCAAAACGATTCAGGCTCTACTTTGTAGTGGGGACAAGTGGCAATTTGACCAAGTCTCAACCACCCAAATTTGTTACAACAAAGAAATCTCAACAACCCCCGCCAGCTGGCAGCCCAAGATCGAGTCTTCGTGTGCTGTTACAGACACGTGGCCACGTGGCCCTCTATGCGGCCCAAAATCTGCTTTATATAGGAATCACTATAAATAGCAGGGTACCACACCCATGCTAAAGGTTGGCAATCAAAGGCTGGCAATTTTATTCACGAGCAAAGACTGTGTTTGATAGTCCAAGGAGTAAGGTAGAGTTGCTACACTTTTCCGAGCCTCCATCGTCACCCCCCATAATCAAAAATTTAAACAATTGTACTTAGATTGTTTCCTAGGATTTCTTTCTAGGCTTTTTTCTATACAAGTGAGTTTACAATCAAGTTCAATTTATCTGTAATTTTTGTGCTTGATTTCTAATGGCAAATAGAGCTAAGGTTTTCTCGAAGTCACCAAGTCAAAGTAAGGAAAGAAGACATTCCAAAGATGGCATTCAACACCAAATATGGATAATATGAATTCTTGGTCATGCCCTTTGGTCTTACCAATGCCCCAGCAATGTTCATAAATCTCATGAAAAAGTTCTTCCATGAGTACCTGGACCAGTTTGTCGTTGTCTTTATCGACGATATTCTGATCTATTCGAAGACCAAAGAAGAACATGAGCAACACTTGCAGATAGTCTTGGAGACATTAAGAAAGGAGAAGCTATATGGGAAGCTATCCAAGTACGAGTTCTTCTTAGATAAGGTGGACTTTCTCGGCCATGTTTTCATAGGAGAAGACATATCAGTGGATCCTAAGAAGTTAGCTGTCGTGGAGACATGGACTATGCCCAGTTTAGTTACAGTGATCAGAAGCTTCTTAGGTTTAGCTGGATATTACAGGAAGTTCATGAAGGACTTCACAAGGATTGCTGAGTCCATGACAAAGCTAACCAGAAAGAATGAAGAATTTGTCTGGATCGAGAGATAATAGGTATAACTTGAAGAATAGAAGAGAAGGTTGACATCAACACCGATATTGTCACTACCCTCAGGATCAAGTGGATTTTCCATCTATAGTGACGCTTCCGACAAAGGATTGGGGTATGTACTACAGCAGCATAGAAAAGTAATTGCTTATGATTTTCGACAGTTACGAACCCATGAGAAAAATTACCCGACGCATGACCTGGAGCTAGCAGCAGTCATCTTCACCTTGAAGCTCTTGAAGCACTACCTATACAGCGAAAGGGTAGAGATATACACAGACCACAAAATTCTCAAGTATGTCTTTACACAGAAGGAGCTCAACATGTGCCAGAGACGATGGCTGGAACTCATAAAGGATTTTGATGTCAATTTATAGTACCATCCGGGTAAGGCTAACATAGTTGCTGATGCGCTTAGTCGGTACCCAATAGCTATATTTTTGACAAAGGACCGGTACCTACTAGAAGACGTGGAGAAGCTTGGACTAGAGATTGTGTTACCGAAAGCAGTGATAATGAAGCTTGGGAAAGAAGCTACAGTACCAGGAGTTGACTCGCCCACGATGCAGCTACAAGTGCAGTCCAGCCTAATCAACAGGGTCAAGGAGACCCAATTCTAGGATGAGACACTATGTAAGCTGCGAGATCGAGTATTAGACGAAATGCTCAAGAATTTTTCAATAGCTGGAGATGGAGCTTTAAGACATGATACGAGGCTCTGCGTGCCGACTGGTGAATTGAGAAATGAACTGATGCAGGAGGCACATCAGTCATAATATTCCATCCATCCAGGAGCAAACAAAATGTACAAAGACATGAGAGTACATATGGTGGCTTAGAATAAAAAGAAACGTGACCGAATTTGTCTCTAAATGCTTGATCTACCAGCAGATGAAGGCAGACCGTCAGAGGCCAGCAGGATTGCTACAGCCGCTTCCTATTTCGAAGTGGAAATAGAAGCATATCACCATGGACTTCGTAACAGGATTGCCTAGATCCCAAGGAAGGAAGGATGCAATATGGGTAATTGTATACAGACTGACTAAGTCTGTCCACTTTATTCCCTTCAAGGTTGGTTTATCCACCGAGAGGTTAGCAGCTCTTTATATACAACATATCTACAGGATTCATGGAATTCCAGTCAGCATCGTATCAGACAGAGATAGCCGATTCACCTCATACTACTGGAAGAGTTTGCAGAAAAGCTTGGGTACTCAGCTAAAGTTCAGTACCGAATATACCATCTATAGACCGACGGGCAGTCGAAAAGAACTATCCAGACGCTGGAGGATATGTTAAGATCATGCGTTTTGGAGTTTGAAGGATCTGAGGAATATCACTTATACCTGGTTGAGTTCTCTTATAACAACAGCTACCAGGCCAGCATTCGCATGACCCCATTTGAGGTGCTATAAGGACATCGTTGATGTACTCCACTAGCTTGGGACGACGTAGGAAATTACGTCACGACCGGACCAGAGATGATCACGGATGTTGTGGAGAAAGTAAAGATGATCAGAGGCACGTTGAGGATTGAATAGGACCGCCAAAAGTATTGGGCAGACAGTAAACGTCGAACACTGGAGTTCGAGGCAGAAGACAAAGTCTTCATCAGGATTTCCCCTACCAAAGGCACTATCTGTAAACCTCCTAAATTTTTACTACGATTTTTTAAAATAAATTTGATATCGATTTTGTTTTTTTAATTGTACGTCGCGTACGAGTTCACGATTTTTCGTATTTGTACGTCGTGTGTGAAATTGCGAGATGGTATGGTTTTTTTATATTATTTTTATTAAAATATTTTCGGTATAGAAAAAAATAAGTATTTAAATATTTGATTTATTGCATCGCGTCGAGTTTTGGCAAACGTTATTTAAAAAGGTTATTTTTATTAAATGGTGCAAATATAAGTAGTAATTCTGAAAACTATTGTTTCACGTAAATATATTATTGTGTGCGAGTGACATAAATTTTATTTCATGTACACTCAATTTTTGAAAACTAATTATAATTAGTTTATTATTTATAAAAATATATTTCCAATATTTAAGTAATTATCATAATTTTTGAAATTTAATATTATTATATATTAATATATACGAAAAAGATATTTAAAATTTAGTTTGATTTAATACTTGATTAAATATGATAATTGGAAAAGATAATATTGGATTTATCGGTTTTATCTTAAAATAGCTTCTGGATTTTATCTATATAAATTTGGATCGAATCGAATAAAGGGGTGATTATCCACATGTGATTTTTTAAATTATTCTAATCCATATCTAAGTAGGACTTCCACCTCCTATATAAGGAGAGCCCTCATTGCTCCTTCTCATGGAAATTCTGCAACACAAATATCTCTACCACAAATTTGTATCGTGTCTGTGTCAATCTTATTCCAATTCTTTTACAGTTATCCATGTCGTGTCCGACAATCCCGGACATGACAACCCCCAATGATACAGCCCCAACACCCTAGCTATCGCTGTAGCCATATGCCCCGTTCCACCATCTCCGCCACCGTCACCACTTCAGCCACCTCCTGGTCTGTCGTACCCACAACACACCGCCGTCTCCGTCTTCCACCATCACCACCGTCGACCCGAACTCTCCACTTTCCAGCCCCATACTTCCTCCGGCCGACCATGGTCCCGTCCCCGCTCGATCACCAGACCTTTCTGACCCCTCCTACACGTCGCCGTTATACCGACCAATCGCCTCGACCACTGTACCCGGCTCACCGCTCCGACCTGTCTTCCCATGTCTCCACAGTACCCTATCGACACCACCACCTCCAACACATCCAACCTCGTGGCCGCATCCCACTACCATCGCCAACCTGCCTTCTCTGACAGCCTTATCACACACAGACCCCCGACCATAGCCAGGCCAACCAACCACCGCAGCCATTACTGCCACCACCATCATCACCATCGCCTGTCCACCACCCACACAACACTGTAGAAGCATGGAAAATAGTAGAATAATGATCCATACGGCTCTGAGTAAGAAGCTTATGCGGCTCGCACAGGAGCGGCCCTATGCGGTTCAAAGAAGACTCTCAATCGCATGCGGCTCGGGAGCGTATGCGGTTCAGCAAGGCATATGCGGCTCGATGGACGCCATGTGTGATCCTTCCCTACAGCTGGTCGTTTGAGTAGTGGCCTCATTTATTGCTCCAGCACGATTCACTGAGGCGGCCCTGACATAAAGTTTCATAATGGCCTTGCCATAATGACTGACTCCTCGGGAAAAGAAGAAAATCTCTGACCAAATCTGTCAGAAGTCCCAGATTGCCATGTGGCAATCAGTCATATGTGGCTCCCTGAGAACCCGTTCCATGCGGTTCGATACAACGCTAGCTCATGCGGCTCCCTGGGAACACATTTCCTGCGGCCCAATACAACGCCAGCTCATGCGGCTCACAAAGATTACGCATATGTGGCTCGATGAAGCATCGTCCTATGCGGCTTACAAAGAGTATCTCTCTGCGGTTCAAGGATCGTCAATCCTATGCGGCTCTGACATGACTCACAATTAAGACATGTGGCATGGGATCAATAAGAGATTTAACCGAATCTCAGCAAATATATTTGACATCATCGTCATAATTACTGAGATCAGGGCATATCATTTATCATCAAGCTAATGGGACACGTGGCGAGCAATCAGACATTGGCATAATCAATCACGAGGATTTAAAGCAGCTAGCATTAATTGCTCATGAGATACGATGCTATCCGCATTAATGGCCGAGATTCACTATAATCAGGATCAAGGGTTCAGATAGAATAAAGGAGCGCCGACATTCCAAACAGATAATCATTAGCAAACCCTAATGATCACCCCCCACTCTTATAAATAGCCAGCATCATTCCCTTGTAAAAAAAAAAAAGGTCGGCAATAAAAGAATAAAAAAATAAGAAGAGAGAGATCTACACAGAGAGAGCTCCCCCCTTTTTTCTTGATAATCACAGAGAGAGAGAAGCCAGGAGAGCAATCCGAGGAGAGCAAGAAGAGCATTTCTTCATCAACGTCGAGCACATCTTCCCCGAGCCAAGGCTGCATACTGATCGTCCAAGGAGTAAGGCAGAGCGGCCGTCGCTTTCTCGAGCCTCTATTGTCACCCCCCAGAATCAAAAATAAACAATCGTACTTAGTCTGCTGTACCTAGGTTTTTGTCCCTAGGCTTTCTTTGTACGAGCGAGTTTGTATTGTGAGTCTAAGTTCAGTCCTCCGATAATTGTTCTGTTCTTTTACAATCAATGACAAACACAATGGCGACTCTGCTGGGGACTAACTTCTCCACGGCTGAGGAGTTGGTGACGCAATCAGATGCAGCCAAACTTGGCTCCACACAAAAGAAGATGGTCGTCCGCTTCGACCAACAGGCGTTCAAAGAGATGCTCTCTGAAGGCAGTGCTGGCCCGGCCCAGAAGCGCACCCGCACCACGAAGGCTCGCAAAGAATGGAGACCGAAGTCATTTGCTCCTCCTCAAGCCCTCGATGGGATGTCCTCTGTTGCTCAAGACGGCGAGAAGGATTCTCCTGCGGTCCCACTTCAGATCGTAGACAACTCTGCTGTCCCCAAGTCCGGCAGAAGAAAATATTATGATGCTGGACTTGCAGGGACAAAGAGGGACTCTACGCGGACCGAACCGCAGAAGAGTATTAGCTGCAAGGAGAAAGCCCATGCGGCTACATCCGCCAACCGCATGAAGAAAACTCATGCGGCTACTTCTGTCAGCCGCATAATTTATGCGACTACAGTTCCCGACAGCATGGATGAGACTCATGCGGCCAGTAAAGTCAATCGTTTGCAGAAAACCCATGCGGCCACAGATGCCAACCGCATGCGGCCAGCCTGCACGGTCGTGACCCTTAGCCGCATAAGAACTCGTCCGACGACAGGAGACAACCGCATGCAGACAGCCTGCACGGTTTTCGCTCCCAGCCGTATAGCATCTGCTCCATGCTTCTCTCGATCAGTTTTCGACCGTCTCTCATACGGTCCGAACCCTGATGACTCTCTGGATGATAAGCCAGACTCTGTGATGTTCAACTTGGACTCTTCCTATTATGCACCCACAAGTGCTAGAAAGAAGAAGTCTAGGGCAGCGCGGGCTCATTAAGCCCAGACAGCTGCCCCAACCTCTGACTATCAGGGCGTCCCGCTGATTATCACACGGGCCTCTGATGGGAAGTTGTACATAACCGCTCAAGTCCAATCCCCGGAGGCGAACGGACAGAGTGGTTCCTCTGACCTGCGTGAGGCGATCCTCCACAAACGCAAGGAAAGAGAAGGGACCTCGGCGTGCAAAGAATCCTCACATGGACGTCACTGCACCCATATCATCGTCAACTGCTGCTGCAACAACGCGGCAGTGACGGAAGATCGTCCGTCCGTCTTCCACAGACTACAGCACCCGAACTTAGAAGATGAGGCATCTCCTGTTGTCTCCTGCAATTCCGCTCAGAAGGTCCCCGCCGAGGGGAGAGGAAAGAAGACAAGCATCTCCAGTCCAAAGATATCAGCCACTACAGCTAAGAAATTGTCGGCTAAACGGTTGCCCTCCACCGGAGTATACCAACACACCCGTTTGAAGACAAAATCTGCTGCAACAGGAGACTCATCGTCCCCGACCCTGGGGGTCGTAGGAGCTGGGGGTAGTACTCCTCCGAACGTCCATAATAATCCAATGTTTCAAGGAGATGAACCCCGAGAAACAACCCTCCCATCGGGTACAACAGATGCTGATGTCCCCGAGGACATCCATGATTCTCGAGATGAAGCAAGCTCCGAAGCTGGGGGTACTGTCCCTTCCGAGTCCGAACCTGAAGAGAACAGCCCCACATATCCAGATGATTTCTCGACACATGGGTACGACTCGGAGGGTACATCCTCCACCACTCCCTCCGTCACTCCTCATGTGAAGACGGTATTCATGACAGACAGCAATCAAGGCGGTTCCAGCGATCGCTAGCGCATCGACACTTTGGAGGCCATATTGCATGCCTTGGTCAAGTCTGTAGACGAGATCAAAGCGGCACTTCCTACTCTGCAGGGAGTGACACCTGGCCAGACAAGCACGGGTCCCGCAATCAACGTAGATTCAAATTCAGCGGCACCAAACCAGGGTAATAATCCTCCCGAGATAACGGCCCCTACCGCGATAGATGAGGCCCGAGAAGTAAGAAGAGAGGTTCAGGAGCTCCGAGCAATGTTCCACGCCCGAGAAAACTCTCAAGACCTCAGAATACGGCAACCATATCCTGCTGAATTGAGGGATGTTCCCTTTCCGCCAAGATATAAGCCGTTCAATATCAACCCATATGATGGCAAGACTTCAGCAAGTCGATACATCACTTACTTTGAGGTCACTACCGACCATCTGCCCCATGATGACGCTATCCTCACGCGGTTATTCATTGGGGCATTGGAAGGAGTCGCCTTCGATTGGTACCGCAACCTGCCAGACAATTGCATCCACTCCTTCGCTGGCTTCAAACACTTGTTCTTGGAGAGGTTCTATGAGGTAGGGCAGGACGTTACGATGTCTACCCTCATGGACGTCGTTCAAAGAGAGAAAGAACTGACGAAAAATTACATTGAGCGATTTCGTCAAACCGCAATGAAGTTACCATCTGGCAACCCGGACTCTTCTTTGATTGAAATTTGCCAAAAGAGACTACTTCCAACAATTAGTCTCTGGATGGGCGAAAGTCAGTTCAAGGACTGGAAGGCTTTTATCATCAGTGTTACAAGTGCTGAAGAGCGATTGAAGAAGGCTCGCCAACTGGGGTTGCATATCTCGGAGGGAGAGAACAAGAGCAAGCGTCCCAACACTAGCAACGACAATGGGGGTAGCCCCTCCAACAACCGGGACAACAAAGGCAAGCAGGCTATGGTGACCGATACAGCCCAGAAGCCCGAGCCACAGCCGGCAGACAAACAATGGCCTCAAATCACTTATTCCTTTGAATACGGTCACGTCAAGCCTATCTTGGACATGCTTATACAAGGAGATAGGATTCAGCTTCCTCCACCAAGACGGGAGCCTCGGCCGACTGATCTGGAGAACCCAAAGTTCTGCCATTACCATCGCTACGTCTACCATGCTACACACGACTGCTACCAACTGAAACGGTATATCCAAAACCTTATCGATTTGAACGCCCTGGCCATCGATTTCGAAGAGGTAACCGTAGCAGCCAATATGGTGTCCGTACAATTCGGCAGCTTCCCGCCAACAGAGACTCAGGACGGGGTTATACCCATCCCTCTGGCAACAATGGAGATTGCTAATCTGCCGCCTGCTCGCGATCAAGCCGCTGGTCTAGTACCCCTCACCACATCACGAGGGGAAATCATGTGGGTCCATCCGGACCTAGTCCACGAGGTAACTCAGCCCTCTCCACCTTCTAAAAGAAAAAATAAAAAAGTCAGATCCTGCCGTACCACCTCAGCAAATGAAGAGGAAGTCACGGCCGTTGTCACTCGATCCGGAGCATAATCTCAACCTGTGGCTGAAAACTCGACTGATAATCATCCGCCCACTACCAATGATGCTCCGGGATCGGCTCAGCCTTCGACGACCGACAAGCCTAGGCCGAAGGAGACTCGCTTCGACAAGTCCCTCCGGAAGGAGATACCTCAGGGGCTGGAGAGGCCCTACAACTTCGACATCTTGGCGCAATTGGCCAATACACCGGCCAAATTGTCCTTATATGAACTCCTGAGGCTCTCGAAGGATGTCCGTACAGCCTAGAGCGATGCACTTTAAAATGCCGACGCGTACCTAGCTCAGGTCAACCTCACGGGAGAAAATCAGCCCGTAGACCTCCAAGACAGTGCATGTACGGGAGCAATGCCCAACATCGTCTTCACTCCACAAGATATGCTCATCAAAACTAACCTGCATGATCGCCCGCTATACTACACTGGATACATCGGCGACGTAAAGGTGGACCGAATGCACATTGATCCTGGGTCCTCTATAAGCATCATTCCGAAGGGTCTGCTACATCATCTTCGCATTCCGATGCATCGCCTGACACCTACAAGCACCGCCATTAGCGGTTTTAATTCGGGCAGGAGCTACCCAATAGGGAAGATCCGTTTGAAGTGTCAGATCGGCGATCTCCAATCAGAAGTCACCTGTTATGTCATAGATGCCGACACTTCTTACAATATCCTTCTGGGGCGGCCTTGGATACACGATTACATGATCGTGCCTTCCACGCTATACCAGTGCTTCAAATATGTCGATAAGCACGGCTTCGTGAGGACAGAGTTTGCCGATATCGATCCCTTCAAGGGGGTCGAATCTTATTACTCAGACTCCTGTCTGTACGAAAAATCAAAGAAGCATCTGGTCGAAGAAGATGTGCAAGCTCACAACAAGACGGCTACAGGATCAGAAGAACCTCTAACGATCCACCTTCAGGCTCGCAAACCGGGCAATTCCGCACCCCTTACGGCCACTCTGTGTAAGGACGCAATCAGTCTCTCCGCACAAGAAGAACAGATGAGAATCGGCTGCCAAGGTCCGGCCAAGCGCCGAGACCCATAACAGGGCCACTTACCATCAGACTACCGAGAGTCGGTCAGCTCCAAACGGAGAAGCCCAATCCCTCCGACAGACCGCTCACAATACGCCTTCCCAAGAAGGTTCTTCACCCCGATGCGAGGTCTGACACTTCTAGCGAATCAGCCACCCCTCGCCTCACATTAAGTACCAAACTGGGGGTTGCTAGTTTACCAACAACTCCACGATCTGCTCCGCCAGTTGAGCCTCTGAAGATCAAGCTGACTAGGTCGTCCTCTCAGTCTTCATTTATACAGGGGGGTGGCCGAAGAAGAACCAGAATTGGCCAAGAATGTGGCTGCCCACTCCGATACCCCTTCCACAGATGATGTAATCCCTCTAGAAAAGATACCTTACTTCATCAATAAAGGGTTATCTTTGAACTACACCGAGCTCAATAAGCTATGTACAATATATGCTATGGAATACGGTATAGGCACTCACCTACATACACAGGTGACAAACGTGTACACCGCCATCCGACTTACTCGAGTAGAAGACACTTATCGAATAGTCGAGGGAGGAGACTACCCGATCATCTTCGGCCGGACGAACAACCCACATCCCCTCGCTATGGAAGAAGTCGACTTCGGGTCAGATGCTGGAAGACTGCCTCTGTATCTCTATAGCCCTCAATCCAAATATCTCATGCAGAAACAGGGGTATGATCTAGAGACAATACCAGGACTGAACTACGGAACTGGACGACGATTACCTTTGAAGTCGCCAGCCCCGACAGGCAAACCATGAAACTACTATAACAAAACCCGATGCGGTTTAGGGTATGTAATGCCTACTACGACCCCTGAAAGCTCAGATGAAGAATGCGACTGGCAGTCACATTCAACCGGATCACCGACTTCCGACTCAGATACCAGCATCGGAGATGTGTTCAGACAAGTCATGTCAGTCAACATGGCGTTCGCTGACGCTTACGAGGAAGACGAAGATATCCCCAAAATCCTTGAGCTAGAGCCGTGGGCCCAGCAATTAGACATGCAATGGGAAAAGCGGTTCGAACTGAGAGAACCTCCTACTGAAGATGAGGTCATACAAGTGGATCTCGGCAGCGAATCTTCTCCAAAACCGATCTTTATCAGTAAAAGCCTGACAAATGAAGAACGAGAATCGCTGCTGAAACTTGTCAGAGAATATATCGACGTGTTCGCGTGGAGTTACGAGGACATGCCGGGGCTAGACCCCGATATCGCTCTTCACAAACTCAACATACGGCCAAATGCAAAGCCAGTCAAGCAGCAACAACGACGCTTCCGCCCAGGCGTCATGGACGCAGTTGAAGCCGAAGTCAACAAGCTAATAGCCAGCGGCTTCATTCGTGAAGAGCAACATCCTGACTGGGTCGCCAACATAGTGCCGATCCTTAAGAAAAATGGGAAGATCTGAATCTGCATCGACTTCCGTAATCTGAATGAGGCATGTCCGAAGGACGAGTTTTCCCTCCCCATCACAGACATCATGATCGACAACACATGCGGCTTTGAACGTATGTCATTCATGGATGGATTCTCGGGGTACAATCAAATCAAGATGTCTCCCGACGACGAAAAGCACACATCATTCCGAACGCCGATTGGTACATACTGCTACACAGTCATGCCATTCGGTCTAAAGAATGCTGGCGCTACATATCAGCGGGCCATGAGTATCATTTTCCGAGAACATTTACGCAAAATAGTAGAATGCTATGTCGACGACATCGCCGTCAAGAGTCGCCATAAAGAAGATCATCTGCAAGACCTGGGAACGGTATTCGACCTGATGCGAGCCCACAACCTGAAGATGAACCCTACGAAATCATTCTTGGGCGTATCTAGCGGGAAATTCTTAGGCTTCATCATCACGGCACGGGGCATCCATGTAGACCCTGAGAAGACGAAGGCAATCATGGAGATGGGTCCCCCGAAAAATCTCCGCGAACTCAGAGGCCTCCAAGGGAGGCTAGCTTACATCAGGAGGTTCATTTCCAACCTCTTCGGGCGATGCCGACCGTTCACACACCTCATGAAGAAGGGAGTCTCATTCGTATGGGACGATGAATGCCAGCGTGCTTTCGACGACATCAAAGAATATTTGTCGAATCCCCCAGTCCTGGTGGCCCCGGTCCCCGGAAAACCATTCCTGCTCTACGTACGAGCAATGGAACACTCCCTTGGTGCCCTGCTAGCCCAAAATAATGATGCAGGCCACGAGCAGGCCATATATTATCTCAGCCGAATGATGATCGGGCCAGAACATCGATACACCGCCGTAGAGAAGGAGTGTCTCGCCCTGGTATTCGCTATTCAAAAGACGCGGCACTATGTCACAGGACAAACCATACATGTGATCTCGCGAGTCAACCCCCTCAGAGTCCTCATGACTAAACCAGGGGCCCTCAGCTCTCGTCTCGCCACATGGGCAATATTGCTGTCCCCCTATCATATGATCTTCGTCCCACAAAAGGCTGTTAAGGGTCAAGCCCTAGCAGACTTTTTGGCAGCCCACCCAGGATCGGAGTCATCCAGAATCTATGAAGAGATCCCAGACAAGGTCGCCGATTCGAATACAGCCACCCACGATAACATATAGCGAATGTTCTTCGATGGCGTCTCAAGGACCGGACCCAAGGGAAACATCGTCGTCGGGGTCGGAGTGGTATTAATTTCTCCTACTGGGCTGGTGATCAATCGCGCCTACTCCCTCACGGAACCCTGCTCCAACAATGTGGCCGAATATAACGCTCTGGTCATTGGCCTCCAACTTGCAAAAGAGCTGGGGGTAGAATACCTTGAAGCATACGGCGACTCCCAACTAATCGTCAATCAGATCAGGGGCTCATACGAGGTTCGCCATGAAGACATGATCCCCTACCATCAAATTGCGATCAACATTATCTCATCATTCGAGGGATTCTTCATCGAGCACGTCCCCAGACTCCAAAATATCGAAGCCGATGCCCTAGCAGGCCTTGCCGCTTCCTTAGCAGTGCCGAACCAAGATCATCATTCGGTTGACGTAATAGGCCACGAACTGGTCTGTCCCAAGAACAACGTTCAAGCCATGGCAAGTTATTTCGCCCAGACGGTCGACGACACACCGGACAGGAGACAGCCGTTCATCGACTTCGTCGTATACTACATCCTCCCAGAGAATCCAAAGAAAGCTACCTCTATCAGATGACGTTCTCTCAGATTCTTCTACGATACAGAGACGAAAATGTTGTATCGCCGCTCCTACGACGGATTATTGCTCCGGTGCTTGTCGAACGCAGAAGCTACAGAAGCTGTACGAGAAGCTCACGACGGTATCTGTGGGGCCCATCAACCCGGCCCTAAGCTACAGGACCGCCTTCGCCGGATGGGCTACTACTGGCCCACGATGGTGGCAGATGCGATAGATTATGCCAGAAAATACAAGGCCTGCCAAGTCCACGCAGACTTCATTCACCGACCATCTGAATTTCTACATCCGACAGTGGCGTCCTGGCCATTCGAAGCATGGGGAATAGATATCATTGGTCCAATCACCCTACCTTCCTCCCGAGGACATCGTTTCATACTTGCGATCACTGATTATTTCTCCAAATGGGCGAAAGCTGTCCCACTCGCAGAAGTTAAAACTTCAAACGTGATCAGCTTCCTTAAGCATCACGTTATCTACCGCTTCGGACTACCACGAAGAATCAGCCATGATAATGGTCCACAGTTTATAAGCCATGCATTCTACCGATTCTGCGATAAGCACCGCATTCAGAATGTCGCTTCGACACCATACAACCCGGCAACAAACGGGTTGGCAGAGGCATTCAACAAAACAATCATCAAGCTCCTCAAGAAGTTCGTCTCCTCCAATAAACGCGACTGGAACGAGAAGCTCGGCGAGTGCTTATGGGCTTATCGCACCACGGTTCGAACAGCCACCGGGAATACACCATTCTCTCTGGTGTACGGGAGCGAGGCAGTCCTCCCTTTGGAGACTCAGATCCCCTCACTCCGCGTCGCCCTCACTTATCAATTGACGACGGATGATAACTACCGACGATGACTACAAGAGTTGGAGGCTTTAGATGAAAAGCGCCTCCTAGCTCAGCAAAGGATCGAGCTATACCAAGCACGCATCTCAGGAGCCTTCAACAAGAAAGTTAAAATCAGAACATTCCAAGTGGGCGATCTTGTTCTGGCAGTCCGGAGGCCGATGGTCATGACTCACAAGACCACCGGTAAGTTCCAGCCAAAATGGGAAGGTCCATTTGTCATCGAGACCGTGTTCTCCAACGGCGCCTACCGCCTCGCTAAGCAGAACGGAGATTTGCTCATGTTGCCCGTCAACGGCAAGTTCCTGAAGAAATACTATGTTTAAACATCATTCTCCAGATTATCGAGTCATGTACTCCTTTAGTACCACTGAACTCTCATCCATCATTCTCCAGATTATCGAGTCATGTACCCCTTTAGTACCACTGAACTCTCATCCACCCTATTTCAGATTATCGAGCCATGCACCCGCTGGTGCCGCTAAACTCTCACTCCCTCAATAGTCCAAATTACCAAGTTATGTACCAGCTGGTGCCTCTGAACTTACATTCCGGTCACTCTTTCAGATAGTAAGTCAAGTATGATTATACCTCTGAACTTTCTTCCTGGCAGAGATCCTCCCTCAGGATTCACTACCCGCACTCCCAGTGCACAAAAAGGGTAGTCGATCCACCAATTTCCGAAACGACCATGTCCTCATTACCTCTGAGTCGTCTTCACTTCCACCAAAAACAAACCGCCCCCTCGCATAGAACTTCCACGTTCTCCTACCTCTGAGTCGTTCTATGTACCCAATCTTCATTGAGCCCACTCCTGCCATGTCCTCATTACCTCTGAGTGGGAAGGCTCCGTCGAAGAAATCGTCATATTTGCCATATCCACATTACCTCTGAGCAAGTATGTCGGTCCTCTTTTAACCTATTATCTGTACCCACAACCGGAGTACGACAAGGATAATAGGTCCACAAATGTCCCCTGTTGACCACAAATGTCCTCTGTTGACCACAAATGTACTCTGTTGACCACAAATGTCCTCTGTTGACCATAAATGTCCTCTGTTGACCACAAATGTCCTCTGTTGACCACAAATAGCTTCCGTAAAGTCTCTCCTGCCATGTTCTCATTACCGCTGAGCAGAAAGATTTCACGATAAAACCTTCATGTTTGCCATATCATCATAACCTCTGAGCAAATGTGATCGGTTCCCTTTCACCCCATTATCCGCATCCTGAACTAGGGTACGCCAAGGGTAATAGGTCCACAAATATTTATTCGCTAAGCTTCTTAGCATAAATCTACCATCTTACCATGCCCCGGGAGCCCAGCTGCTCTACGGCATTCCTTCTCCCAGTACCGAGAACATCCATGACCACTTTGCCGTGGCTGTCCCGGACATCCTATCTAAACTGTTATCCGTACCTAAAACCAAGGTACGCCTAGGATAACAGGTCCACAAATAAATCCCCCAGCAAGTCCAAATTCCATAAATACCGCAAGTGCAAGAAAGAAAAGATGAGTTGAAACATGCTCATTTATTCAAAAATCAAAGGGCTACATCAACAGGGATCACACCCCCTTGCAAAAATTAAAAGAAAGAAAAAAAAAGAGAGAAAGAGAGAAGAAGAAGAAGACAGAAAGCCGATCACTGCTCTGGAACACACAACGTCGTAAGACGGTCCTTTATCAAGGCAACCGACCGCTCAAGCTTCTGTCTGGCTCGGCGCTCCGCTTTCTGATTCAACACCGCCGCGTCCTCCAGATGAGCATGGGCTCGCCAGTTGTCCTCAAACTTCTTGAAGGCCCGCTCCAGGTTGACAGAGGATCGGGAAATCCTCTCGGCCACTCGAGCAATCAACTCTTGTTCTGTACGAGCAGCCTCCCACTCTGACTCTAAGAAGACCAACTCCTTCTGGAGTGTGAGAATCCGCTCCTTCGTATCAGCTACTCCACGAGAGGCAGATTCTTCCTGGGCTCTACAAGCCTGACTCCGACGACCCAGTCGGTCATAAGAGACGGAGAACTTGTCAAGGTCCCCCTGCACAGCCGGTCCGGCAGTTTCTCGAGCGAGCTTAATCCTGTCCCTAGCAGCGACCAGGAAGCTCCGCTCCCGTTCAGTCGCGGCGGGCAAGCTAGCCTGCCGCACTGCCAGCAGTTGGGTCACAAGCTGGTCAGCCTCTGTCAACTTAGGCTCCAGGAGCGCTGCTAACCCCAGCCCGCCAGGAAGACCCTTCAGAGTGTCAATTTGGCCCCGAGCTCCCCGTAGAGACAGAGAGAAAGGGACCCCCCGTTCCACGGCAGCATTCACACCCCTTCCTAAGTGGCGATAGAAGCTGTCAACCACATCCTGCGTCACCTCGTTCAGAGCCTCCGAGGAAACCGGTGTCAACGGGAGTGTGGCTGGTAGCACGGAAGAAGACGCGACGGAATCTGCCGCTCCTGCCACAAGAGAAACCAATTCCGCACGGAAGGATGCTTGAACATCGATCAATTCTTCTTCAGCGGCCCGCAGAATTTGGATGCTCGGCAGGGTCGAGAAGTCAATCTCCGGAGCCGTATAAGCAGCCGAAGACGAGGCCGGGGCCAGCACCAACTCCATCCCCATCTGCCCAGAGCTGGCAGGATGTCCCTCAACATGCGATGACGAAGGGGAGGAAATGCTCCTTTCCCCCTGATCACGGTAGACCGGGCCTTCCCCAAGAACATCAGTGGCAGGAGATAAAGGGTCAGGACCTGCACGGCCAAGGCAACCATAAATTGACTTAACCCGAAGGATATGCTAATAGAGCAAATAAGCCCCCTCGGTGGTCAATATGTGGCTCAGCTTACCAGTGGAGGAATGTGGAGGCTGAGGTTCGCCTATAGCCATCACAACCTCTTCACCAACAGCCTCCGAGTCAGGAATAAAAGACTCATCCGCCCTTGCATCCTCGGGAGGGGATGCACCGAGGATGGCGTCATCTCGCTGAAGTTCAGAAATCTCGGAGACGGGCCTAAGGAAACTTTCGTCACCCCGGGCTGGGGCCTCAGCAGCTTGGGAGTCCTTAGCCGCCGCTGAGAGAGCCCCCGCAGAGAGGACCGCGGTACACATGTCGCTAATCAAAGCGGCAAGGGCCGGATCAACTACTGAGGCAGCAGATGGTTCAGGAGAGCCTGGTTCGTCAGACGCCTACAAAGAAAAATGATCAAGTCATATCCCCGAGAGGAAAGAAAGCTACAACAAAGATAGAACTCTGACTTGGACTTACCTCCGGAACATCGTCTGCACCTTCACCCTTTTCGGTGATAGGTGTCCCACGAGACCTAACAGCAGCTCTCTTTACGAAAAAGGTCGCTCTACTGTCAGGAGATTCGTATCTGACCCGTTTACGCGAGGGACCAGATACAGCTGAAGGGTGTTCTTCTCTCACTGCTCCCTCTTGTGTAGTAAGCGGCGGATCTTCCGCCGGTTCATCAAGTGGGGGAAGCGGTTGATCCGCCACTTCTTCATCCCCACCAGAAAGGAAGTCTTCGCTATCATCCTCCTCCTCAGCCGACTCGGAAGGTTCTGATTCAGGGAGAGGAATCTGGAGCGCCAGTTGCTTTCTAGCCTTAGCCCCCTTAGGCTTCTCCTCTAAACCAGTACCTACGATGAAACTGGTACTCGGATTGAAGTTAACAGGAGGCTTGTTTGCCATAACGTGATACAAAGCGGCCACGTACAAAATTTCCCTCGGCGCCTTGGCATCGGGAACCGAGAAGCTGGCCCGAGTTTGATAAGCGTCATAATAATTCCACGCTCGGACGCCGTCAAGAACGCTACCTTCAAAACCCAAACAAGGGTTGGGACAATCAAGGAACAACTGGCTATAACCAAATTGACGGGAAAACCTACTGGGTAGGTAAGGCTCCAAGTACACATTATCCCGGTTGCGATAAACCAGATGCGCGGGGCGGATATTGCGCAACCAAGCAAGCATATCCAGAGACAGAAAATGAGAAGGTCCAGTACCATCAAGGTATACCTTCCTCACTTCCTCATCAGAAAAAGGAGGAACAGACACAAAGAGATCACACCCATCCACTCTCGCCAACGCCCTCCGACAAGCTGGCATAGTATTGCATTCCCAAGACCGGTGATGGCATTTGAAGAGGAAAGCATCCTCGGCCGTAGCATCTTCCGCTATCCCAGGTCCCAGCAAAGACTTATAGTGCATCGCCAACCACCCCATCAGGTAGTGAAAGGGCAGTTCTACGCACTCAAAATCCAAAGTCTTCTTGCGAGCAATAACCTTGGACGAGAATATCCGCAGACCATGATGTATGCTGCATACCATAGCAGGAAGGAGGGCCAGCCTAACTCCGAATACTAGCTTAACGGCAGGGAGGATGAAATGACGACCAATCCTCTCGATAGAGCCCGCTCCGCCTGAGACTACGCAGTTCCATAGCTATATCATCAAAAATCCAGCCAGAAGCGCCTTCTCCGACAGTTGTATGGTCCCGTAGTGAAAATAACTAAGAGAGTCAGCTTGACTCCCGAATATATCACTCTTGGATCGCGACTTTTTGACATTGGACATCAGATCCCTTACCTTTGCATGCGTTCGAGGGGCTCGGGGAGTAACTTCACCAGAAGGATCAACCCTAAAGAGATAATTAATCCAGGATGTGGTATGGGGAGCGGTCCCCTCAGAGCTATCCGTCGTTTTTATAGCCATTTGATGACAAGCACTATGGTGGCACAACAACTCCCGATACACCGCAACAAAACCCGGGAGTTGCCTGTCCAAGGCCTCGAACTCCTCATTCGACGGGGTATACACCTCGAAAGGCTCATTCCCCCATGGAAGTTTAGAGACAGTATACATCTCGTGAAGAGCAAGCCCCAGTTCCCCTACTGGTGTAAAGAATGTCCCCGTTCACTGGCTGTACATCTCCAAGAGTGCTACGAACAGTGGTTTATTAATAGGAAGCCCGTGACAAGTGCCCCGAATGGCATGGTAAAGCCCCACCTCCCGCAAGAATGCTCCATAAGTCTGTAGAACCCAAGCAGTCAACTGGGCCCACGTAGAGGTGGGGTTTATCCAGTTCGGCAGTGCCAGCCTACCAACAGGATAAGACTTCTTGCGAACAAGCCGATTCAGGAAAGTATCAGCTTGAGTAAGTGTGAAATTGGGACCGTATACATTCATAAAAGAGCCCGGGGCCAGACCCATCATATACCGGAGGACGGAATCCTTACCTGCATACGCTGACTTCATATTCGGATTATAATGGATGTTGCCCATCAACATCCCTGATTGAGTGGGAGTTAGGTTACACACCATCTTCCGATCCAGCAACACCATATTGAACCATGACAAAGGATAATGACGTTCCATGAGAGGAATATGGATTGCCACCCCATCCAAAGAAAAATCCCAGTTCTCAGAAATCTCTAAGACCCGAGGATTCTTGATGGTTAAAGCATCACCAAAAAGGAACAAAGGCTTCAGGTATTTTCCATCCAGCTTCCCAGTATTCATCATGGAACGGAGGTAATGAAGGGTTTGATTCTCAATAGCCTTCAACCTCTCCGAAGGCTCATCAGTAGGGAACTGATTCGATACATGCCTAATTAAGTCGTCAAGATGCACACCCAGGGCGAATTGATTCGAACCCACTATAAGCTCCCCAGCAGGATTTACGGGCAAGTTCACTGGAAAAATACGAAAGAAACAAGGTTAGAAGGTAGTCAAAAAACAGAAGCATTGGAAAGGTCATCTGAGCCTATGCGGCTCGGCTCGTTACAGCTTCATGCGGCTCAGCATTAGATACGTATATGCGGTTCAGTGCATCATAGCCTCATGCGGCTCCGAGTTAGCCGAGTTCATACAACTCAAGTCCAGACGAACTTATAGATCCATGCGGTTCAAGTTAAGCACGCCTACAGAGTCAGATTCATGCGAGCTGACGTGAGCAGACGAATTTCTGCGGTTCAAAAAAGTGAGCAACGCTTATGCGGCCCAAATCAAAAACACGTATGCAAACTCAGATCGAGTATAACAAGTTCATGCGGCCCCATAAGACGAAGGGCTCATGCAGTCCCATCGATAAAGCCCCGTATACGTGGCTTGTGCATAAAGTATGCAGCAGAGCCATGGCGACAGTTAGGGTTTTCAGACGATCTCTTACCAGCGATAGAAGGGTGGACATCGGGATGGATGGAGTGCACAATGACCGGTGGAGGGGCGACCACGCTCGCCGCCGCAGTCGCCGTAGAAGCAACTGCCTTACCCTTAGCGGCCTTCGATGCTGCAGCTTTCTTGGGAGCCATTGTCGGTTGCTAAAGGAAGAAGACGAAGAGCAAAGACGGCAAATAGAGAATCAGAGCAAAGAGAGAAGGTAAAGAAAAGCCCCAAGAGGCTAAAAGACTCCTATTTATAGGCAAAAGAGACCCACGAAACGAACAAACGTCTCGGAGTACGCCTCGGATTACGCGCCGCCCCTAAAGAATAAAGGCAAAACGCTTCGGTCAAGGCAAAACCGACTCTTGGGATCCTTCCCCAAAAGGCGGCGTTAAATCAAATCAAAGGCACTTAATGAAGATTTGCACACGTGTTCAGGACACGTGGCAACAAGTTTATGCGGCCAGATGAATTTATGCGGCTAAGGCACTTATGCGGCTAGGAAGCTCAGGCAGACAGAAAAATCCTATGCGGCATGAACGGGGCCATGCTTCTTGTTCAAAGTATTCCAATTTTTACAAATTAAAAATTTTGAAGGGGGTCCTGTAGAAGCATGGAAAATATTAGAATAATGATCCATGCGGCTCTGAGTAAGAAGCTTATGCGGCTCGCACAGGAGCGGCCCTATGCGGTTCAAAGAAGACTCTCAATCGCATGCGGTTCGAAAGCGTATGCGGTTCAGCAAGGCATATGCGGCTCGATGGACGCCATGTGTGATCCTTCCCTACAGCTGGTCGTTTGAGTAGTGGCCTCATTTATTGCTCCAGCACGATTCACTGAGGCGGCCCTGACATAAAGTTTTATAATGGCCTTGCCATAATGACTGACTCCTCGGGAAAAGAAGAAAATCTCTGACCAAATCCGTCAGAAGTCCCAGATTGCCACATGGCAATCAGTCATATGCGGCTCCCTGAGAACCCGTTCCATGCGGTTCGATACAACGCTAGCTCATGCGGCTCCCTGGGAACACATTCCCTGCGGCCCAATACAACTCCAGCTCATGCGGCTCACAAAGATTACGCATATGCGGCTCGATGAAGCATCGTCCTATGCGGCTTACAAAGAGTATCTCTCTGCGGTTCGAGGATCGTCAATCCTATGCGGCTCTGACAAGACTCACAATTAAGACACGTGGCATGGGATCAATAAGAGATTTAACCGAATCTCAGCAAATATATTTGACATCATCGTCATAATTACTGAGATCAGGGCATATCATTTATCATCAAGCTAATGGGACACGTGGCGAGCAATCAGACATTGGCATAATCAATTACGAGGATTTAAAGTAGCTAGCATTAATTGCTCATGAGATACGATGCTATCCGCATTAATGGCCGAGATTCACTATAATCAGGATCAAGGGTTCAGATAGAATGAAGGAGCGCCGACATTCCAAACAGATAATCATTAGCAAACCCTAATGATCACCCTCCACTCTTATAAATAGCCAGCATCATTCCCTTGTAAAAAAAAAAGGTCGGCAACAAAAGAATAAAAAAATAAGAAGAGAGAGATCTACACAGAGAGAGCTCCCCCCTTTTTTCTTGATAATCACAGAGAGAGAGAAGCCAGGAGAGCAATTCGAGGAGAGCAAGAAGAGCATTTCTTTATCAACGTCGAGCACATCTTCCCCGAGCCAAGGCTGCATACTGATCGTCCAAGGAGTAAGGCAAAGCGGCCGTCGCTTTTCCGAGCCTCTATCGTCACCCCCCCAGAATCAAAAATAAACAATCGTACTTAGTCTGCTGTACCTAGGTTTTCGTCCCTAGGCTTTCTTTGTACGAGCGAGTTTGTATTGTGAGTCTAAGTTCAGTCCTCCGATAATTGTTCTGTTCTTTTACAATCAATGGCAAACAAACACCTCAACCAATATTACGCCCTGTCCTCCCCGCAGTCGAAACCCCTGGCCCAGCCTCGCCATGGTCGTCCCCTACATCAACCTAAATCGAAAACCATCGTCGGTCACCGACATCATCCTTGCCAAAAACATACCTCCGCAACCGTCGAGCTCCAGATTCCGCCCGCACCTTCCGCAGACGGAGCCGCCGCGGATCTCGGGAAGCGCCAGCACCGTGCGACCTTGAGGTCGACCGTCACCTCTTCCACGTCTCCAGGAATCAAGTAACGTTGTTCATGCACCACCTCGTGTTCCGGTGAGCTCTGCCCGGCGACCGTAACCGCAGCGCTGCCGCCTTCCTCCTCTCGTGGCAGCAAAATCGTCGCAGCCGTCGACCAAACCTTGGCGGGACTCCTAAAACCCTCGTCGTGGCCTCCTCTCGAGCGGCACAGAGCTCCGACTGACCGCAGATCGAGCCGCCTTGCCGCACCGGCGTGTGTGCCCCCCTCTACTAGCCGAGCTCGGCCTTCGGCTCCGCCCGGTTGCCGTCGGCGTCCTCTGGTAAGCCCTGTTCCCCTCTTCTCTCTCTCTCTCTCTTAGTCACTTTTCCTTTCCAATTATTATTTCTCTCACCTTCCTTCACTAAAGTGAGGCGGATGAGGAGAATATGTACTACTGTTACTAGTAGGCTCGGTTCTTTGACTGTATAATGAACAATTGTATTTTAAACATTAGTTTATTTACTAATAAGATTAATATTAGTAAAATAATAAGGTTTATTATTATTATGTTTCTTTATCTCTATACTGATTAAATTTCTGATCGTTTATATTATTATTATCATTATTATTTGTATTTTTGAAGATATTTAATTACACTATTTTATGTATTTACTGTATTAGCTTACTTGTATAGATAATTTTCATACAAAGGATTTTTATTCATTATCAATATTGTGGTGTCGTTTGTAATACAGAAATATTTAAGTATATGCTAATAATCCTAAATTTTATTGTAATAAAAATATTATATTTGACTTTGCCTATATTTCAAAATATGGTTTAAAACCCTAACAGATTTTTCAGATTATTAATATTATTCGAAATTAATTTTTTACTAATAAGATAGAGAATTTTTATCAATAAAATATAAGTTGACAAACTTGGAGTTCTCAAGATATTATAGTTATATTAGACTAACCAAAAAAAACCTAGTTTCAATAGTATAAACATATTTTTCTTCGCAAATACTCACTCTGTCAATCTTGATCGCGACTGATCCCTCGTTCTATCTTCTTGCGATTTCGGACCCATACACAATCGACCCTCGCTATTGGACTATTGGGACATGTGAGAACACCGCACCATACCAGTCGACACATCAGGAAAGATACCTTGCCATTATTTACTGTTTATAATTAGTCTATATTTTATTTAGTTATTGCATATTCTTGTCTTTATTTCCAGTTCTTCTAGTGTATCATGGTGATAGTTCCTGATATATTTATTTGCTTTCACAATATACTTCCTGCTTGTCCTTGAAGTTGCATGTGGGCCTAGAGTTAGGAGACTACCATTAGTTTAGCTCATCTACATAAACTTTGACACAGAGGTGGCACGAGATGTGTGAGTTGTGAGTAGCATATAACCTTCGAACTTGCGTGTTGGCTGATCACTGATGCGTATGGGACGTGCGTTAGGTCTAATTGTCAATAGATGAATGTTAGAAGACTTGACGGTTAGTAGTATTACATGGTCATGGATGCGACTTGGATAGGTGCATCGGGTGGGGAGAACATTTTCTTATCGTATGGACTTCTTTACACCTTCCCTTGTAACCCAAAAGCTCCGTTGGAGATACGGATATGATGACCCTCTCAGGTTGGCCACTGACATTTTTGAACGTTATGCGCTTGGTCACTGGTGCCCAAGAAGGGACTATACAAGATCCTATTATTAGTCAGGGCTCATGCGACTAAAGGGTTATTCTTAACTGCATGTACACTATAGAAAGGTTAGGTGACCCTACTTGGTGTCATGTCACTTTTTTTTTACTTTGTGACTTTATGACATATTTTATATTCCGTATTTATGGCATGTTCTTCATGTATCTTATTACGTCCCTCTGAGGACCTGGTGATCTCTCCAGGTGTGTGCTTTTGTGATGTTTCGTAGATGCTCTAGCCAAAGGTCATACCTTGCTCTTCCTCGAGATGATAGCTCTTGGATCGTCTTTCGCTTCGCTCGACTCTTCCTCCGTTGCTATGTATTTCTTTCTTTTTTACTTGGTAGTGGATTGGTCTCCGTCCAACGATTTATAAATAACAATTTATGAGTTGATTATAAATTCTTCATTCTTTATTTATGGATGAGATTAGTATCGTGGTTACTGTATTCTATAGCTTATGTATAAATACGAGGTTTCCATATATTGTAGTATACTTCGTATGTGTGCAGCAGGCATGGATATGTACTTAGTCCTAAGTATTTTGGGACTGGGGCATTACACTATCAGATTCGGCAGAGCTGGAAAGCTTAATCACAGGTATATTGGTCATTTTAAAGTGCTAAGCAGGATTGGAGAAGTAGCATACAGAGTGGCCCTTCCACCTAACCTCGAGGACGTGCATAACGTCTTTCACGTATCGCAGTCGAGGCGCTACGTACCGGACTCGAGCCACATTTTGGATCACTCGGAGTTGAAAATTGGGCCAAGTCTCACAATACCGGAGCAGCCGGTAAGGATCTTGGATCGCAGAGAGAAGAAGCTGCGAAACACCGTGATTCTACTAGTCATAGTAGAGTGGTGTCACAACTTCCCAGATGAGTCAACCTAGGAGCGAGAGGCTGATATGAGGGAGAAGTACCCTCATCTGTTCTAGGTATGTTCTAAACCTCTCTTTTCTTTACCATTAGAAATTTCAAGGACGAAATTTTCTAAGGAGGAAAGGTTATAAAATCCATAAATTGGAATTTAATAATAAATGGGTTTTTACGATATTTAAATTGTTTGCTAGTAATTTAGAATTAATAGAATTAGGATATTATTATTATTATTATTATTATTATTATTATTATTATTATTATTATTATTATATATTTAGTCGGTTATAAAGGAAAAATAATATTAGTAGTTTTGAAAATAATTATTAAGTATTGGTTATGATTATTAATTGATTGTATTATTGATTGATTATTTAGTTATTTAATTTAGGCCTTTAGTTCCTACCCAAACCCAACTCTTAAGCCTATTAACCCACTCCCCTCGTTCAACCCCACTCACCGGTTCCCACTCTCTGATCCACCATCTCTCCCCTTACGTACAAACACAGAAACTATTTTTCTTCCATAACCATTTTTCACAAAAAAAAGCTTCACAAACTCCTCTCCACCTCCTCCACACTCAACCATTCTCCAAACCGTCTCTTCCTCCACGCTCCTCGTTCCACCCCGCTCCTATCTAGACCCCACCTCGCCACCTTCTGATGACCGACCAATGCCGACCACCACATCCCGTGTCCAACCGGTCGTCGCACCCCGCGCCCGACCGCCCGTGTTCGCTCGTCTCCTCCGTGCGTGACTCCGAGGCCGAAGCTACACTTCGGTTCTCCTTCTCCGAGCTCTCCGGTAGGTTTTTCTATCTCAAAACCTTTTTCCTTTTAGCCAGAAACTAATTTCCTGTCCGACCAAAATTGACAGAATAAAGTTTTGTCAATTTTGGATAGTTAATTTCTTATTTAATTGTTTGCTTAATTTAGTGTAATTAACTAATTAAATGATAATCAATGGTTAGATTAATAATTAGAAAATTGCTGGTAATTGCGATTATTGAATTATTAGAAATTGTGATAATTATTAGGTTGTTGTAATTGTTGAAATAAATGTTTTATGTAAAATGATTAATTTGTAATTAATAATTATTGTTGTCTTATTAAAATAATAGTTGTAAAATTATAGTTAATAATTGTCCCTAGTAATTGTTAAAATAATAGCATATTAGTAAAATGATTACTTAAAAAATTATTATTGTAGTCATATAATTAATATGTTTTTTAGAAAAATAAAAATAGTATTTTGGATTAAAAAGGAATTATTATATATGTTATGGTTATTTACGAAAATAAAACGTTATTGTTTCCAAAAATATTTTTATGACGAAAAAGTGTATTTTAGTATAAGTAAATCTAATTAAAGTTAGTTAAAATGAAACCCGTTTATTATCGACTTTAAATAAAATACAGTAATTTCTTACGTTTTGTATTACAAATAAGATTTTAGTAAAAAAATCGTTTTATCAATTAGTGCTATTTACGTGTATTATGATTATATCAAAAAGAAATATAGTTTTGTATTTATTATAAAAATGCAAGTTTCATTTATAAAATCGATCGTTAGAGTAAATCGTTAGCATTAATAATAAATCTATTGGGACCCTTAGAATGGTTTCTAAACTAGACTGTTAATTAATGTAGGTTTCAAGGCCTAAGTCTGAGGTTGTATTTCCTGTCTCCACCTACAGCATCGAAAACCAAGGCAAGTTTCATAATATTCAAAACTCGTATTTTAATTGATGATTAAATGTACTGCATCATTTGGAACATTATATTGATACTTGATTCACGGGATCCCTCTCGGATCCAAATTGATTGCTTGAATGACTCATTGACTTAGGATTGAGGAGTAGTGTTAGCACCTGTGGTCAAAGCCCCCCTTATTGCCTCATTGTGGATATTTGAAGTCCCACCACACTCGGGCTGAAACCGGACCATATTCATTAGAACACATATTGCCTCCAACCCCAGCCGGCCACGGGGTGCTACACACTCAAAACACTATTGCTGATTGTAGATTACATTATTATTTTTTTTGAGATTTTACTGCTTCATTGATTCTTTATTGTTATTTAGAAAATATAACTAATATTTTAAAACTACTTCTTACATTTTTTAATTGTTTAATAAAATGCTGGAATTGGATATATGTTTCTTGCTCCTCTCCTGACTTGAGACTAACATTTTTAGGTAACTACTATGACGAGGAGATGACTTATAGTACCTACTACGAACCTGACTTGAGCTCTTAGGAGTTAGCTGAACCCAACCAGGAGGCCCAGGATTACCAGTAGTATTGCAGTTTAGTTTCTTTAATTCAGGGTTGTAATAAAAGACTACCTGTAATAATTTTAATTATTACCGTGCTTTATGTGTTGAATTTCTCAGATAGACCTTAGTTCTGAACTTAAATGTTTTGAAATAAAAGTTTTAAATTCTCGCATTTTTAGAATGTTGTGCATTTGTGTTACTACTGATTGATATAGCTTACTGTTGCCGTCTCAAAACGGTGTAGGCTGGGCATGATCTGTCACGACCCGCACCAACTGTGAGGGCACGAGTACGTAACAGCGCCCAGCCTACGCCGCAGTATCGGCGGTAGAACGCTGTTCTAGGTCATGAACATAACTAACACAATATGAATACTCTCCAACTGGAGGCCAAGTCACAGAAAGGTACAACTCAATCACAATCTAGAGGTAGAATATAGCACGATGGAATAGATAAGAAAATCCTTAAAACTGAGGTACAAACAGAAGCAAAATAAATCAAGTTAACAAACACAAGTCTCAGCATCTCCATAATAATACAACTCTGAAATCAAAGACAACAACTAACATGAAAAGAAAGAACAGTCTAGACTATCTATATTATGTATGGGTATCATCCTCAGCAGCTGCCTGAACCTCCCAAGGGTCCAGGTCGTGAGTGTCATCTAGGCAAGCTCCATAGTAAGGGGTATAGGGTTCCTCATCATCCTCTGTAAAATTTTAATAGGTCCAGTCAGGACGGGAGCGAGCACAATATATCTCACACAGATCATAGCAGGTTAGAAAATATAGACATGCAAAAGAGTACGATACATAAAACTGAAAGAATGTACATAATGTAAATAGAGAGAACTGTAATGGAAATATCTACTATAAGTAGAGAACTATCAGTGACTAGTGATGTAGAGTACAAAGTCGACATGTGAACGGCTGGATTTACACATGAATATACTAAAGAGGCTCACATGGTTATACTACTTTGGAATTGTTCACATGACTATTTATACTCCTCCATACCCCAATCAATACACAAGGATCCAGACAAGTTATGTTACGCACATGATTTTCACATAAAAGCCCATAGATGGGTGTACATACAGCCCATAGATGGGTGCACATAAAAGCCCATAGATGGGTGTACATGAGGGCTCAGAACTGAGTGCACATGAATTCCACATGAAGGCCCATGAAGGGGGACACATGAAGTATAGGTTACACATGAAGTATATGAGAAACATGACCGTACATGAGAGCACATGAGAGTACACGAGCGTACATGAACGTACATGAAGCACAAGAGAAACATGAATAACAAGAAAGCGAGGAATACATGATGTACATGAAACACATGACATGAAGTATCCGATGCTCCCGAGGGTGATAACATCTCAATGTAGGAATCCATATAGTACCAATCCTTGATAATATCGTGACAGTATCAAATAAGGTAATCTAGAGCAGGAATATAATCCTAAGCAAGTTATAAAATGATCAGAGAATGTACTCGCCTGGTATCTGAATATCTGTGAGAATATACTGCCCGAGATGAGGTATCTGACTCCTATTTAGAGCAACACAAGTCAAGATGTATACAGGGGATGATAAATGAAATGTACAATGCATCTGCATGCTATCTAGGTCAAACTAGACTAAAGTCACCACTTGGTCAACTCTAGTCAACCACACTAGTCAAACTAGGTCAACTAGGTCAAGTCCTAGCCCAAACAAGTCTAACAAGTCTCACTAGACCTAACCAAGCCTAGGCTAGCACATATACACAAACACAAGGCTAACACAAGCTGTTAAACACACAAAATCATATATATATATATATATATATATATATATATATATATATATATATATATATATATAAATATAATATATATATATATATATATATATAAATATATATATATATATATATATATTTATATATATATATATATATATATATATATATATATATATATATATATATATAGGCATATACACTCAAGGTATGTAAACATACAAGTATATATAGGCAAATCATCTCATCATCATATACACATATACAGTCCTATACCATGACACCACAGGTCATAACCTATTTCACCTATACTCCAATGCTTATGGCATTCTTCTATATTCATAGGCTAATTCTAGGTCAAGGGTCAACTTGGTCAAAACCTTCCCATTACCTTATACCTTTTTCCTTATCCTTATTCATTTACCTATATCCCACGCTCTTAGCATTTACCTATTTCTATAACATACCCTAGTCTATTCACTCTAATTCTCACATTGCAATGCCTCCAATGCTCATCTAACTATTCATCTATTTATCTATCAATCTAGCTTCTAACTACTTAGCCCATATGCCCAACTTATCTACCTAATACAACACGTTGTCTCCTTCCTATGATACTTGGTCATATATAAATCTTGCCTACGCATGCTTAACACAGATACCTAATATCTCCCTTTCACTCCCAGACTCTAACACAAGCACATCTCTACACTATGACACACACTTAGATATCTGACATGGGACACACTCCTAGATGATGGATATCTAATGAAATGACCAAACTGAACATATGTCTCTGAACCTTGAATAATTGGCTGCAGGTGACACTAGGGACTGAACTAAGTGTCCAAGGGACAGAACATCCAAGTTCAGTATCTGAACCAGGTCCATGGTTGCAACCCTACAGATGGCCAATGGCCTACTGTGCAAGAAACCTACTGCTATGATCTTCTGACCAACCCCTTAATATCCTATGCATCTAGCCAGCTGTCCTAGTCACTCTAACACATATAAACTGAACATTCAAAGATGGACTGAACACAATATAAGTACACAATTTAAGGTATCAGTTTAGTGCACATGAAATCTCAGTTTTGAAATGTGTATGGGAAAAACTATGTCAATTCTCAGTTTTAAATTCAGTGGAGTGTGTGTGTGTGTGTGTAATGTGATGTGTGTGTGTGTGTATTTGACAGTTTGTGAGTGTGTGAACATAAAATGTGAAAATAGTGTGAAAGTTCAGCCATGTGTGTGTGTGAACATTGTGTGAGTATGTATGTGCATGAATGACAGTAGATAGGGTGTATATGAGATAACAGTGTGTGCATATGTGATAACAGTGTGTGTATGAATGTGTGAATGAGTGTTAGGACAATCAGTAGGGTGTGTGTAATATAAAAACAATACAATATAGATAGGTATGTATAGATAGCAACGGGTAGCAGTGGTGAAATGTGTCAAATATGTGTGTGTATGTGTACAGATCAGTAAAGAGTGTGTGAGTTTCAATTCTCAGATTTTAGATAGGGAATGTATGTGTGTGTGTGTGATACATGTAGCTATAGGGTGTGTGTTAGTATTTGTGCTCATGTGAGAGTGTGTGTGTACAGGAATATAAAATCAGTGCAATGTGTGTATGTGTGAGAATAATGTATAACGACTGTTCTCAGTCCAGTTCTCAAGTTTTAGAAATTTAGCCTGAACATGACAGTTCAGTTAAACAATCCCACAACCAATTCAAAACCAATTTCCTTTGTTAACATCAAACCTAACATGTACATAATCACTCAGATACATATAGGTGAACTAATCATGGCAAATTATCATTTAGAAATCAGTTTGAAATTATATTAATCTCAGAATTTCAAACAGTGCACTGTGTATCAGAAAAATTGGGGATAACATGAATTATGAATCGAAATACAATGAAATACATACAAAATAAGTCAGGGTCGAGTCGTACATGTGTCCAGAGTCCACACGAGTCCCCACGTGTCCCTACGACTGGATACGGCGTGTCCAAGTCACGAACACACACAGACACATTAGTGTGCACAGACTGCGTCGTGCTGCAATGCAGTCGCCTCGTGGACATGACACGTGACACATCATGCCACGTGGTCACGTCCACGTGTAGCCCAACACTACGGCTACACACTGGACCCATCACGACGTGTCTACGACGTGTCAAACGTGGACACGAAGTCCGTATCAGACCGAGTCAATACGTTTCACTTGTCCAGTACAATCCCAATGCACTCGACACCACGTGTCCGACACACGACCATTCGACATGAGGCTTAGGGGCTGATGTGTCAGTAATTGCCCCCTCCTCTGTGCCAAACCACAGGTCGCTACGTGCCCTGTACAGTGAGCATGAGGCCTCGAGTAGCAGGACAGTGCGCACACACTGCAACAGCGTGTTCGTGTCCTTGTACTGACACGACACGACACAGAAAACACCCACCAAGGACATGAATCATAGACGAACCCTAGATCTACAAATCCATTAAAAAATATTTGAAAAATAGCACAAAAAGGTGAGTGTGGCATTTTATCGAACACCTAGTTCTATGTTAGGATACGTGTCCGATACGGACACAAAATCAAATGCAATTGACACCAAACCTTCACTACAGCTAGGGGACACCTAGATCTAGGCTACCATGCAAAGAAAACAGAATTAACTACGATTTGAAGGGTTTACCTATATGTTGCAAATGATCAAAAAAAGCCCCAAATCGATTGATTCCCGTTGCTAGCCAAATCCTCCAAATTGCTCACAAACTGAAATTACTCTCCATGAATATCAAATAGAGGATGATTAGAATCTATTGCAAAAGATTTGGATCAAAAAGGAATTAAATAGATTTAATATGAATTAGGAAAGATGGGAATTACCTTTCCTCTCTAAAAGTTGGTTGAACACAAAAGAGGCAAGAACAAGTGGAAAGGGGATTATATAGGGGGAATACCTAGGTTGGCCGGCCTACTTAGGAAGGAATTAGGGTTAGGTTTTCATGTCATGGGCTATGGGCCAAGTTGCAATAGTCATGGAATTAAACTCATAAGTCATAAGTCATTGCACCTATTCATTATTCCTCCTATTGAAACTAGATTCTAAGTGACTAAAATGGGGTTGACTTAAGTTAGACTAGGGTCTCACCATGCTAATCAAGTCACCATAACCAGGGTCAACATCTAGGTTAGTCTCTTAAGTCACAACTAGTAAAAGTCAAAATCAACAACCATCAATTCAATAATTAATCAAATAATTCTAATAAGTCATAATGACCAAATTATCCCTAGGCTAAAAATGATAAATAGATATCCCAATCACATGGTTAGGCTCTAGGTCAGACAGTCTCTAGGGTTTCACTAGCAGCACATCAAAATCACAAGTCATAGTTTTTAAATAGTTTAAAATGATTAAAAATTACCAAAAATCATATCACGATTTAAATATCATAATTAAATAATTAAAATCACAAAATTTCAAAATTATCCTCATTTAGAAAACTGGATGTTACATGATCCGACTGGACCAAGAATCTTGGGATCAGGTCGTAACAGATATTGATCGATCCATGACTTGATATGACTTAGTCAGGACATCAGCGCAAAGTCAGCACTGTATATCACAACTCTTCTCGTGCAACAAGGGTGTCTAAATTTTATCATTTGTTTTGTATTTTTGTTTCTTTTATAGGACAAGATATGCATTGGATCGTGCTGGCACTAGGAAGCTCAAATCCAAGCCTAATACCCTAGTCCACAAAATCAAATTGACCAAAATCTAAAATACTACAAAAATTTGTCAGATTAGCGACGTTACAAAACGTCGCTAAACTCGATGAAATGTCGCTAAGTGAATTTAGCAACATTTTGGAAACGACGAAAAAAAAATGTGTCGCTAAACGAAAAAAATGTCGCAAAACGTCCCTAAGGCGACGTTATTTGGCGACGTTATTAACGTCGCTAACTAGTGACGTTATTTGCGACATTTGGTCGTTGACGCTAATTAGCGACGTATATGGCGACGTTAACGTGTGGTCGCCGTTTAGCGACACTGTTGCGACGTTTTGGCGACGACTAACTGACATTAGATTATGGTGCCACGTGTTGCCACGTCAGCATTTAGTGACGCTTTTAGCAACATTTATTAACGTCGCTAAAAATTAGCAACGAATACTAACGTCGCTAAAAATGTCGCTAAGTTAAAAAAATATAAAAAAACAGGTTCCAGAATGCAAATGGAGCTGGATCCTGAGCCAAAATACAGAATACAAAATATAAAATACAGAATCCAATCCCTGGATTCGCCGACCCTCTCGGTGGAACACTCAACACCGGCACGCACAATACATTCCAGAATATACAAAAAATATAAAGAAAAAAAACTATCTGCAATGAACAATATCAATTATAATATCCTGAACAAACCAAATCAATATCCCCAAATACGTACAAACTCAATATCCTCAACGAAAAAACTGAATATCCCCAAATACATACAAAGTCAAAAATATAGTACAGTCCAAAAATGCAAAAAAAACTACTGATCGCTTGGAGCTGGACCCGGTGCTGGAGGAGGAGCGCCACCAGATGACTGTTGTCGCAACGTCAGGATCATCTGATACTCCTCCGGTGACAACAGGTGGACGAGCATGTCCTCCCGTGCACCGTCGGATGTAGACGATGCTCCCGGCATACCAGCAGACGGTCGCTCCGCAGCCATCTCCTGTAAATGTTGTATCTGCTCGACCAACCGCTGCATAGCCTCCTGCATAGCGTGGGTCATCTGTTGCAGCGCCTCCGTAGTCTCCTCCAGCCTCTCAAAGCGTGAGATGAGTGCTCCATCCAGATATTCCATAAGCCGGAAAGTCGTTGATTGTCCACATTAGTGCTTCCTGCATCTGAAAATTCTATTTTTTGAAGCATCATACGTGTACGTCCATGTTTTCCATAGTTGCTTTAGCTCATCTATCAACGGCTGTAAGTACACGTCGATGTTCATCTTCGGGTTGTTCGGACCGGGGATGATAATAGTTAAGAAATGTAATGTGTCTTCATGCACATCCAAGGCGGTAGGTTGTACGGAGTGAGGATTACTGGCCAGCATGAATATTGGGAGCCTGAAAAACCAAGTGGGGTGAAACCATCAGAGCAGAGCCCCAACCTTACATTACGCGCATCAGAAGCGAAATTAGGATATGCTCGATCGAAGTGCTTCCACGCTTCTCCATCAGATGGGTGATCCAACACTCCTTCGGTCTGTTGTCGCTTGTACCAACTCATATTTTGGCAGTCTCTTTCACCATGAACAATCTCTACAACCGTGACGTCAACGGCAAGTAGTGCATTGAAGCAGTCGGTATTCTAGACTTGCCTGCAGCAGTTGGCTTGTAGCGATCAGTACCACAGAATTCGTACACTTCTGCATCCTTATGATCTTTGTAGTAAAGCATGCATCCGTTCTGACAGCAATCGATCTTGTCGTATCCCATCCAGAGGGATCTCACCATCCTCTTAGAGCGGTAGAAGTCTTTCGGTAACTTGGCACCCTCCGACAAGATATCGGTAATCAACTCGAACACTCTATTGTAGCATTCTTGCGACATGTTAAAGTCAGACTTTATGCTCAAGAGCCGAGTGATCACCTCTAACGGTGAATGGTCCTCACAGCCAGGGTATAAAGGAGTCCTTGCATTCTCCAGCAACTCTATGAACTTTGCGGCATCGGCATTCGGTGCCTCCTCAGCTGCGTCACGATTGTATGGATCGAAACTAGGCCCCGCAGCGTCAAAGACCATGTTCACGTACTCGTTGTCGACACCAGTTCGGTTATGGACATTCATATAAGGCTCCACAAAAGGCTCCACATAAGGCTCTACATAAGGCTCCGCTTGGAATGCTAAAGGTACAAGCTCTCCGTGTGCGGTCCATTGGTAGTAATTCAGAAGAAATCCTTTGTGTATAAGTGATACGTCACATCCAATTCTGGTTGAAACTTCATGTTCCATATTTTGCACACGGGCACTTAATGTCCATGCCGTCCATGGATTGAGGAAACACCTTCACAAATTGGAGGAATTATTCTACTCCGACGATGTATTCATCTCGTACACCGCACCTGTCATCTCGAATGCGGTTGTACATCCACGAACGGTCTAGCAGATACATGGATATAGCCATTTCTAGATATCTGCAAATATGAATAAACTTCAAAACTAAAATGAATATACTACATACTACATACTACGGCCGTGACTCGGGACCATTCCTATGAGTCGGGACCATTCCTACTACATACTACATACTAAAATGAATAAACTTCAAAACTAAAACGAATATACTACAAACTAAAACGAATATACTACATACTACGGCCGTGACTCGGGACCATTCCTATGAGTATCGGGATCAATGAAACTACGTGTTACAAATATCGGCACTATCGGCACTATCGTGTTACAAATTAACCAACCAACAAAACTACGTGTTACAAATATCGGCACTATCGGTACGTGGTTTCGAATCGGAGTATCACATTTTTCGGTGTCGGAAAACAAATAACTATTACTAAATTATCAGATTTTTCGGCACTATCGGTGCCCCTGACCCAGCCACCCCCCCCCCCCTCCGCACCCCTCCCCCCTCTTTCCCCCTACACCACCCCTAACCTAACCCGAACCCTATCCCTAACCCCTCCCCCACCAGCCCCTCCCTCTACAGCCCCTCCCCCCTACACCACCCCTAACCCTAACCCGAACCCTATCCCCAACCCTTCCCCCACCATCCCCCCTCCCCTCCGAAGCCCCCCGCCCTCACCCCCAGCCGCCCTCAACCCCCCCCCCGCCCTCCTCCCTAACCCGAACCCTAACCCTCCCCTTCCCCCAGCCCCTCTCCTCACCCCCAGCCGCCCTCACCCCCCCCCCCGCCCCACCCTCCCAGCCACCCCCAACCATTTCTCACCCCCAACCACCCGCACCCCCTGTCCCTCCCCCCGAGCCACCAGCACCCCCCAACCACCAACAACAAATAGAGAGAGAGGGAGTCACGTACCAGAGGAGAGTCGTCGGAGAGAGTGAAGTCGGAGAGAGAGTGAGAGCGAGAGCGAGAGCGCCGGAGAGAGTGAGAGCAAGAGCGCCGGAGGAAGAGAGTGAGAGAGTAAAATGATGCGGGGAAATGAATCGGAGGGGAGGGAAATTTAATTTAGTTATAATTTCGCGACGTTATTATTAACGTCGCTAAATAAGTCACAATTAGCGACGTTGTAGCGACGTTTCGCGACGACTAGCTCACGTAACTATACGTCGTTGTCACGTTGCTATTTACGTCGCTAGTAGCGACGGTTACCGACGTTTCAATTATATGTCGCTAATGTACACAATTTAGCGACGTTTTGCTAACGTCGCTAAATTTACGTCGCCAATAAGCAGATTTTAGTAGTGAAAGTCTATACAGACAACTCGAGCAGAATTCTACCGGGACTCGGTTCCTCATACCCAGTTTGCTATTTGACCATTCCCGACAATCGACCTCTAACGTTCGAATTTATGAACGTTAGGGTGACCGAACTCGGTCATCCTCAACCCTATAAACAGAGATTGATCTTTCAATTGTTATTCACCCAATCAGCATTTAATCTTCTTATCTGTTGTTGAGTCTAAACCTTCTTCATTTCCAAGATCAACTCCTAGTCTTCTAGTGCCAACACGGTTCTAATTTAGAAGTCTGATCGAGTTATAAAAGCTTAGCTTTCCAAGTATTGCCTTTATACTTGTTGTGTGAAGTCACGAGCCCTTCGGATCAAAGCACGAGGTGTAAGAAGTTGACGTGCCCTTCAAATCAATGCACATAGTGTAACCATTATTTCAAATGCTAGATTAAACATCGAGCTAGAGTTCTCAAGACTAGACTAGTACTCTCAGAGGGCGACCAGTATAAATCTTGGTGTTTGCATTTGCTTTTCTAAACTTCTTACTTTACACATTTATTTGATATTGCCTGCTTACTTATCAGTTTATTTACTGCCATATTTTTTAATTGGTGATTATTTATTCCTCTTCACACACGCACTCTATTTACCCCCTCTAGAGGTGCTCAACGTTCCAATATAATTCATGAGGAGTCACCATATTTGAGCCATAGTAGAGGTAATATATTGGCAAGAGCTCGCTTTATGATTCATGTTGGAATTCAAATTCCAAACATATGTTGTGCCACACATGTCTCAACAGATGATAAATATGGATGATGGTAAGTTATTAAATAATTAATTATAAAATTTAATCAAGTACGAATGTGTGTTATAATCACATTTTGTTTAAATTATGCATTACTTGGGGATATTTCTTACCGAGGTTGGTGGGAAGCCCCATTTATAAGCAACAAGGCTTATGGTTACACGAAGTATCAGTTCTAGAATAGAGGCATATATGGAGTATCGGTTCTAGAATAGAGGCATATATGGTTCTATCTTGCGTACATTTTATGAACCTATGGAATAATAAATCGTACGTGCTATTTATTATTTATTAAATATATCACCCTACAGAATTTTTTTTGTTTTAATTTTTAAAACTATTAAAATTTTAGGTTATATAGTGCAATAATCACTCCAATACCTATATATTGATATGTGACAAACAATTTTACAAGAATTTTTGGATAATATGCAAGTAGGCCAACAGCCTCCGATTCCTCCATTATATATTCCATCAGATTATCCTACATGCAATGTTATTTAGAGACGACCACTCCCCGTAGGGTTAGGCATAATGTTACGAGCATGCCATGTCAGGCTGACGATGGCCCTTATCAACATACTGACAAGGACACTTCTTCGCAGCCCGACGACGGCACTTCTTGGCAGGCCAACGAAACCACTTCTTGGTAGATCGACGAGGGCACTTCTCGATAGGCTGGCATGGACACTTCTCAGCAGGATGGTGCGTAGAGTGGTTTGAGGACTTTGGTGTTGGATACTATACACATATATTAATGGATCTATCAGGGCCTATACCCACTCATGAGGAGGAGTCGTAGGAGGAGGATGGTTTAGATGCGCTGAGGAGGAGCCCAAGGAGGATACGACGCAAAGGAGACAATATCATAACTGGACGCCACAGGGATTACATGCAACTTGCTAGGGGTAGTAGATAAGACATGTATCATTTTATTAGGTTCAAGACATGTATAATTTATTTTGCAGACTGAGATGCCTTTATTCATTTTTTTTTTGCGTTGGTCAAAATATTAAAGAGCGCAAAGCATAACAATTAAATTAAAGTATAACGATTAAATTTTACCCGACTTCTCACTCGCTCAATTCGCTCTAACGCTCGTTTAGTAGACATCGAGTGGATGGTATAGCAGCAAAGTCTTACTACACGAGTTCATAAGTCTGGAATGTATATTTTCTATGAAGTTAAGCCGTCAACCCCTAACTCTAATCCAAAAAAACCATAATCCTAACCCTAACCTAATGGTCAAATTATGTCGGTTTATTCTCTTCATGTTTTTACCAAATTGTTTTCTTAGAAGTAATTTCATGAAAATATATTATTTCATAGAAAGTTTTCTGTAAAAAAATGAAGGAAAATATGACATGTTATATTTTATCTCTATCCTTTATAAGGAGCTTGAAAATAACTAGCCGTCTAAGTTGTATGTATACTCACGTAATTAAAAATTAAATAAAATTAATTAATCATTTAACTACATAATATTATCTAATTATAGTCAAATGCTACCTCTAACTCTAAGGGTCTCCTTGGATTGAGGGAAAAAAATAAGCAGAGTTAAGTGAAGGGAAGGTAAGCGAGGGAGAGTAGAGGCAATACATATAGCATTGCTTGGATTGGAGAGAGAGTTAAGTGGGTGTGTTTAATAACTCTTGTTTGGATTAGAGGTTTTAAGTGAGAGATATCATTAATAAAAATATAATAATTACCAAATATCCTTATTATATATGTCATAAAATTAAATTTGATTGAAATTTTAATTAGAACTTGTCAAAATATTTTCACAAATAAGGAAACTACGGAGCAATATCTTGAAAGCAAAAAAATTAGAAAAAAATTAAAATATTTTATAGAACAAATAAGAGATATTTATGATTTTTTAAACAAAATTCCTCAATTACCCTCGTTAATCCTCCGATTTGGAGATTAAAAAATAGACAAAAAGAGTCAAATAAACTATCACTTAAACCTCTATAACCCCCTCCTAAACTCCTACTCTCAAACCAAACATGATTTTTTATTTCTCTCACTTAATTTTTCCTCACTTAACAATCTTAACCCTCAATCCATACAGACCCTAAGTCATGTGCTTAAGATAAGAGGTATTGTCTAAGCTAAAAATTTTGGATGCCACCAGATAGCGTTATTCATAACAAATAACAAGTTTTTATGTGACACATGCACTTTACTAGTCGGAACTGAAGGGTCTGTTTGGTTACGTTTTTAGAACACATTTTTTGAGTTTAAACATCTGCTCCTCCAAAAAATCATTTTGCCAGTCCAAACTTAGAAACCACTTTCCAAATTTTTTTTTGGAGATGAATGTTTAAACTCACCTTTCAGAAAACAACTGAAAACTGTTTTTTCAAACCAATTTTTCCAAAGTATGCGGGCCCCACCCTCCCTCACCCCAAACCCCCCACTCTCTTCTCTCTCCTCATTTTTTCTCCTCCAGAGAGAAAACCCCAGCCCCCAACGATCACAAACGGTCCAGTGGAGGCAGGTCCAGGCGGTGACCGCCTACGCGTAGCGAGCTGCCGGCGGATCCTCGTACTCCATGCATGAGTCCTCCTCCATACTAGAGCTGTCAAGACGGGCCGGCCCGTAACCCACCATAACCCACCATTTGGCGGGGTGGGGTGGGCCGACCCACCATTTTGGCGGGCTGGAAAAATTCTAACCCAGCCCAACCCACCGGCGGGCCGCGGGCTAGGCGGGCCGGCCCGCTTAATTTTTTTTAATTTTTTAATTATTGTTTTAGTTTCTTAAAAGGAAAAAGATTATATATATAATATTTTCTACTCACTTCATATGCATCAAATTACAAGTAAAATACAAGAAACATTATAATAGTAGATATTTCTTTAAAACACCTTCATTCATGTAAATAAATGACCAAATTTAATATTTATACGTCATTACTTGCATTAAATGAGAATTTTTATCATTTATAATACATATCTCATATATGTGCTAAATAAAAAAATTAAAATTTTTATAAAATAATAGATGGTGGGCCAACCAACTTGGCCCGCGGGGCGGGCTACTAGCGGGCTAGCCCGCCTAGGCCCGTCTGTTTGGCGGGCTCCTAAATGCTCGGCCCAACCCACCTTTTTGGCGGGCGGGGCGGGCCCGTCCAACGGGCTTAGCCCATTTTGATAGCTCTACTCCATACCGGAGCGAGCCAGCAACCGCTCCTACTCGGCGGCGGTGACCGCCTACGCGCAGCGAGACGACAATGGCTCCTCCTTCTCCATACGCGGCTCCTCCTCCATACGCAACGAGTTGACAGCCGCTTCTACGCAGCGGCGGTGACCGCCTACGCTTGGCGACTCCTCCGCCGCCTCCATCCGCAGCGAGGCGGCGGCCGCTCCTATGCGGCGGCGGTGACCGCCTACCCGCAGCTAGCCGACAGCGGGTTCTCCTCCATACGCAGCGAGCCGACGACGGCTCCTCCTCCATACGCATCGAGCCTCGTCCCGCCTGGACATGGTCAACTTAGGGTTAGGGTTTTTTGTTCTCGTCGGAGATATCGTGCACAACAGTCGTCGGAGACCGGTGGTCGTCGGAGATCTGGGAGAGGACCTGAGCTATGGTGGCATGAAGAACATCGATGTGGACACGGCAAGATGGTGTCACAGATATTGGATACCAAAAGTTAGACACAAAAATTATGGACACAATACATTCATAATTATTTCCAAAATCTGAATTTTCTTTTACCAAATAGAATGTGATTTTTTTTCCCAGAAAATTGTTTTTCATATGAAAGTAACCAAGCGTAAACTTAGAATCTCTGTGCTTGAAAAACAATTTTATAACTTACTTTCAAAAAATAAATAGTTTTTCAGATGAAATTAACCAAACACAAATTCAAAATCTCTATGTTTGAAAAATAATTTTATAACTTACTTTCAGATTTTTTTTCCCAGAAAACATAACGGACCGAACTCTCTCCTTCCTCCTTTTGCTCTCTCGTACTTTCCTTTGCAACTAAATATTCGGATCCTTTCGTTATTAAAAAAAGTCCAAACCGATCCCTCCGCAGATTGATCTTGCAGTAGCCGCTTTGCCCCCTTCAAAAATTCCCCGGTTTGCTCCTCTCTCCATGCGTTTTCATTTCCTTGCAATTCTTCCTCTTCTTCTTCTCCTGGTTTGGTTATTTGATTCAACTGCTAACTGTTTATGCTTCATTGCCCATGCTTTATAGTAATCATTACAATTGGTGTCTGCACATAGCAGGCCACAACTATTAATTGATAAACTTTGTGTTCACTCACAACATCAATTAATAACACAGGGACTCTTGGTAGAAATTAAACATTCCGTCAAAATTGCCTTTTTTTAATTTTATGTCATGAAATCATGTTTCACACCACCCGGCAATTTTCATCTCTGAGAACATTGTAAAAACACGATTTCAGGGAAGAACGATAATTTGGTAATAAGTTTCAGAAGTACCTTTTTTTGGATTTTTTTTTTTTTTTTTTAAAGAGGACTTGGAATGCTGTTCCTTTTCTCTTTTCACTTTGGTTCAATGAGTCATAGAGATGAATGCAATTGAGTCCATTTTTGTTCAACCACCAAAACTAACTTGGGTGACAGTCAACATTCCACTCAAGGATTGCCACATGTCAACCTAAAATCACTTTTGTTTTTAATTTAATTTCTCTCACCTCATAATAATGGAAAACTAGTTTTAGGTTGACATGTGGCAAGTAGTGTAGGTAGAGGTGAGGCGGCGTAGGCAGACGCCTAACCAACGCAATACATGACTAGATGTTTTGGCAAAACATTTTTGCAAGCATTATGGACCTATAATTCACTTTTTCAAAACTGTAACTTCATAAATTTTTGTTCTACGACTTAGTTTGCATAAAAACTCTTAAAATATGCATATTATGCAAAAAAAAAACAGTGGTAAAATAGTAAAAATGTCCAAAATATATTAAACGTCTAGGCGGTGCCTAGATGGTAGGTGGATTCTCTCAGCTGCGCACCCGCTTACCGCCGTTTAGAACCTTGGTGCCAACCCTTGAATGGAATGGTGAACATCACCCAAGTTTTGATGGATGAACAAAAATGGACTCGAATGCAATTCCCTATAGCAAATTGTATCTACTATCTTCTTAATTCTTTGTATAGTCTAGACTCCAGAGGAACTTGGAGGATGCTCCTTGTTAAGAAATTTGGCACCAACATAGAGTCTAGACAGCAGGTCGTTAGCTGATTGTTAGAACTTTGTCAAATGTTTTATGGAGCTCTCTTATACTCCATAGCCGACCCCATTCTGGTGGTAGAAGGCTTGGATGACAATGACGATGGTGTTTTCTAAAAGGAATTTTTTTTTATAGATATATACAATATCCCAGGCTCCCAGCTGCTTATTTTCTTTCCAATTAGTATGTTGAGTTCGTCTGACTGAGCATGGCTTGTGGATGTAGGGTTCTGCTCAAGTTTCTGATAAACTAGTTGGCTGATCAGATATGGGTAATCATAATGATGTATGAAGCTTACCCTTTTTTGTCAAATTTTATGTTCTTTTCAATTCTTTACTTTCTTTTTTTTGGGTTTCTGACTTTTTGAGAACATCATCATCACTAACTTTTTGTTTTATTCCTTTTTCTCTGGCTTATAGATCCCGGATGAGAATGTTAAAGAAAAGGAGCCTGTCACTGGTATGTACTTAATTTGATGATGTTTCCTTTCCTAGAACTGCCAGTCTACAGGAAATGACATATATTCCTGTAGGTAGCATGTTGTGGTTGCTAGCAATTTTGTTATATAAATCTAAGTATTCGGTAATTCAAATGTTTACAAACTTTATGCGATGTACAAACATTAAGTTTGAAGTGATAATACACAAAATGAAATCGAAAATAAAGGTTTAGAGATTGTCACTTCGAGAATGAAAGGTATGATATCTAGATCTTTTAGTCAAGAATCTCAATTACCGTGAAGATACTTCACCCCTATATGCAGGGTTATTCAGCATATGAGGAATAACTTCCTAATGCACAATGATCCTGGAAGATATTAGCTTCAGTTGCTTGTGATGATACTTGGATTAAACCAGACAACCACTGGAGATTGCTTAGAGTCAATGAAAAAATGACGAGGGATAGAAATCATAAACTAAGACTTGCATAATGAACTTGAGGGATAAACAAATAAATGTAGGGGAGAGCGATCTAGTTTCATCAACAATTTACATTGTCCAAAGCCCATGAATGTACTCTATTAAAAATCCACAAATTGACATAAATATCTAAGAGAGATGTTTGAAACCCACAAAAATCCTCAAAAGACATGTTTGTTGCATGGAAATTTTCTCCAGAGAATCACCAAGAAATAGAGTTATCAATGAACACTCATAATCGACATAGATGGAGAATGAAAGCAGCAGAGAGGAAGATTGAGTTCTATATATCACTCTATGGATACTTTCTATTTTTTATAAGTACAGGGTCTCTAAAGTATGATTTACTTAAAACCCACAAGATGACATTACTATTTAAAACAAACAGTTGTTTATAGGTCAAAAAATACTTGTCTATTTGCCAGGGTTCAAAATTCGACTTGCTATGAGTATCGGTTTCGATAGTTTGGTAGTTTTGAAACGGCCAGTTTTGGTGGTGACAGTTTTGGACCCTCCAATTCCTATCAGAAACGGCTGAACGTATCGGTTTCGGTTGATACTTAAAACTTGCTGTTTAGTAAAACTTGGTTTCTTGCCATAACAACCTTGCCTGGGTTGAGTGGAAGGATTGGCTTAGCTGTTAGGTCATCTAGATGACATGGCAACTAGTCAGACTAGCAGGGCTGGTCTGACTGCGACAGTGCAATCTTAGACCCTGCCGAAGAAGGTTGGTTGGTCACATTGACCTTGCCTTGTATGATAATTTGCAGCCTGTGGAAAAGAACTAGAGAAAAGTTGTTGTAGACTGATTCAATACATGTAGCCTAGGAAGCATGGACACCTCCAAAATTGGTGCCGTGCCATGTCAATGTTTGTCCTTGTCTGACACATTGAACACGCCAGGTTCTTCAGAATGCACTATGACACGCCAAAATTGATGCCCTGCCCGAATCATGTTCTTTTGTATTGTTGTCCATCCAAGCAACATAGATTGTCGTCATATATACCAAGAAATACAATATCATCTGGATTTTTTGACTTCCTAGTACGCTGTTTCACCCCCTCCTATAAAGGTTTCTCATCACACTTGTTATGGAAATACATGCCTGGGAGTACGAAATGATGAATTGCCTCTCTGTTGATTGAATGGAGAAGAAGCATAATAATAGCTGTAGTAGTGTGCTCTCAGTTTCCTACTATCCTTTTGCGCACCAAGTTATGTTTGATTTCATTCAAGCTTAATATGTTTCCTGATGATATATTTCATGCAGGCGAAGTGATACGGAAGGGAAGGGAAATCCTTTTCCAGGTAGATAAACACATGTAAGATGTTAAGATTTTGACTCATCAAGTAGACTAACTAGTCATATAATGTAGATGTCTTCATTGTTGGCAATTGCAACTTATGATACATGTGGAAAAACTAGTTTTAAGCAAATACTGGTAAAAGAAACTAAAGATGTTACTACACATGATTTTGTGCAGAAGATAGGGCAATCATGAGTTTTAGTTTCCTTACAGGGAGCATGTCTCATGAGCAGGGGTGGATCCAGAAAATTTCAGAGGGGGCTTTGGACTTGAACAGTGAGAAGAAGAAGAAAAGAAGTTAATGTGTAATGGGTTTAAGAGGATTCGAACTCGAGCTTCAAAAGCAAACAAAATATACATTAGCTATATAACCAACTGGAACCTCCTTTGTCAATGTTTCTAACATAGAGGCACAAATAATATAGGTATATTCTGGAAAAACTATGAGAAACTATATATAAGATTTTTCTTTTTCGAAAATTCAGTGGGAACTTGAACCCCCACTGCTTGACATGTAGATCCGTCCCTGTTCACGAGGTTAATGCCAGTAATGAAGAACTGCAACTCCAGCACACATCATAGAATGAAATGAGAAAATCTAGTTTGAAAGTATAGGGGAGCATGTTTGTATATTTAGTATAAGAATATGTTATATTTAGTATGGGAATATGTTATGTTTAGTATGGGAATATCCTGAGGACATATTTGGGATGTCAAAATATGCCACATGATATTCCATTGGATATTCCATGATGTAAAGGCTATATAAAGCCTTTGAGACTATCAATGAAATCATCTCATCAATCAATTACAACATGGTATCAGAGTCACCTTTTCACAAACCCTAGCCGCCACCAAACCCTAACCTTTTCCCTCCTCCCTCTCTCTCCCCGCCACCAAAACCCTAACCCGAAGCAGCCCTCCCTTCCCCCGCAGTCGCAACAGTCCCCCTCCCTTTCTGCGCGGCTGCTGCTGCTGCCGCTGCTGCTACTGCTGGTACAGCGACTGCTGCTGCTGCTGCGGCTGCCGCTGCTGCCACGGTGGCACGAGTGCCAACCGCTTCCCCACGTGCGCGCTGCCCCACCGCCTTGCCGCACACAATGACGTCTTTGTTGCCATTGTTCGGATCATTCCGAAAGAGGACACAGATGCCTAGATCTGATAAAAACAGACATGTTCGGATATGGAACGGACGACGAGGACGAGCGTGAGTCGTGGAGCGGGCGTGACGTGCTCAGAAAGGAGGAGCATAGATGGAGGAGATTATCAAGAAGCTGTATTCTGCAGAGGTCGCGACGTTGATGAAGTTGATGAAGATGTCGGCTGGTGAGAGCACGATACGAATGTCGCCAAAGTTGGAGCTTTCCTCCATTGATCTGAAGCTGGATGGACCAGCCACCTATTTGAGTTGGTCACGACGAGTGAGAAGAACCCTCGCAGGAAAGAACCTGGAGGGGTTCCTGACAGACGAGAAGACAGAGCCGGACGAGGACTCGGCAGGACGCGACGAGTGGAAGTCCACTCATATGGTAATCTACATCTGGCTTCTCAACTCTTTAGTCCAGTCTATTGCCGCCACAGTAGATGGCATTGAAATGGTGAAGGATGTGTGAGAGAAGTTGAGGAGGACCTATGATGGAGTGGATAACAACTTGCGAATCTTCCAGATAAAGGGGGAGATCGACGACACCGTATAGGGAGAAAAGACGGCGCATGAGTATTCCACGGAGTTGGAGCGTCTGTAGTTGGATTATGATCACTCCTCAAAACGGACGAGCTGCGGTGACCCAAAGTGTAAGGAGAGACATGTGTGTCTGCAGGAGAGGACAATAAAATTCCTCAAAGGGCTGACTGCATCATTCGCACAGAGGGCGACCTTACTTCTCGCCCAACCAGAGATCCCTAGTCTTGAAGAGGCTATCTCGGCCATGATCCAGGAGGAGACACGTATCAGACTGCAGACGGGGACAGGTGGTCTCTTCAAAGCAAAATCAACACTAGCAGTTACCAGCTCGGACGACATAGGGTCCAAGGGAGAACCCTGGCAACACAATCGACAGTGCTACAACTGCGGGAAGATGTGCCATCATCGGTATGCTTGTACCAAACCACCTAGGGAGGGAGATTCAGGTGGTGGACGTGGATAGTTCGGTGGACGAGAATATATTAGAGGACGTGGTCGTAGTCGAGGGGGTCGACGAGGCGGCCGAGGAGGTTATCGGACAAATCATCTGGTAGAAGAAGGGAATGGAGGAGCTGTTGGCACTTTTACTGAGGAGGATCATGCACTGCTGGACTTGCTGGAGAGGAAGCAGAGAGCGTCAACCGAAGGAGACAGGAGGAGTGGAACAGAGGAGGCATCCACCTCATTCTTCGTTGGGAGCAACGCCGCTATGTATGTCCAAACATCAGAAGGTACTGACGAGTCACTTGCTCTTGCATCTATATCTTCCCTTAAAACGTCAGACTGGATTATCGACTCGGGAGCATCTCGACATGTGACGAAAAATGCTAGTGAGTTTTCTTCTTACACTCACCTAGCATCAGCAGACATCATTCAGATATCAGATGGTACTTTCCAGCCAGTGGTCGGTAAGGGTACTGTTAATTGTACATGTTCAGTAAGATTATTCAATGTTTTACATGGTCCATCCTTTTCAGTCAGTCTCTTGTCTATTAGTTCTATAATTCTCTAACTTAAATGCATTGTTTCTTTTGATATTCCTAAGGTGATCTTCCAGGAGAAAGGGACGGGACGAAGACTTGAGACTGACACTTGGCATGAGGGACTGGTGCCTAGATCGAGAAGGATTGGACTCAGCACTGGTATCTATGGTAGAGAAGGCTGGAATGGGAGCACTGCAACAGAGGACTGAGGAGACTTTGATACTTCATCATAGGAGGATGGGACATTCTTCCTTTGATACTTTAAGTAAGTTATATCCAGAGATTTATGTAAAAACAGATAAAAAGAAATTAGTATGTGATGCATGCGAGTTAGAAAAACTTATTAGAAGCTCATATGTTGGTACGGGTCGTAGGAGCTCTATTGCTTTTAAGGTAGTACATTCCGATGTTTGGGGTTCATGCACTATTAACACTATGAATGGGTATAAGTATTTTGTTTCCTTTATTGATTGTGCCTCTCGTGTCACCTGGCTGTATTTGATAAAAATAAGAGTGATGTACCTGCTTGTTTTCGAGATTTTCATAAGCATGTCCAGACTCAGTACAAAACAGTTGTGAAGATACTGAGGTCTGACAATAGAATGGAGTATACCAACAGGACGCTTGCTGAATACTTGTCAGCACATGGGATCCAGCATCAGACCACCTGTGCATACACACCAGCACAAAATGGAGTAGCAGAAAGGAAGAACTGACACCTTCAGGAGGCCGCAAGAAGTATGATGATGGACATGAATGTCCCACAAAGTCTGTGGGGGCATGCAGTGTTAACAGCAGCTCAACTCATCAACAGGATGCCTTTGAAAGTCCTGGGATGGAAGTCCCCATGTGAAGTATTACAAGGCAATAATAGTGGAATACTTCCACTGAAGGTATTCGGGTGTGTGTTTTGTGAAGGACAACAGACCATCTGTTGGGAAACTTAACCCCAGAGCGGTCAACTGCATCTTCGTGGGCTACTCAGCAACTCAGAAGGGGTATGTATGCTGGAGTCCAGTAGAGAAGAAGAAGTTTGTCAGTATGGATGTCTACTTCCGGGAGTATGAGCCATACTACCGTAAGGAGAGAACTTCACACAACACGCCTAATACTACCACTATAAGACGAGAGGGGGAGATGGAGAACCTGGTGGTGACTGATTTGGAAGTTTGGCATGGAGGCACGGTTGAGGAGGAACATAGAGGTGAAGCAAAACATGGGGAGGAGATGAGAAGTGTTAGGCCTACGACTCAAGGGGAGTTACTTACCTACAGCAGGAGGGAGAAGCAAACTGCAGGACCAGTACCTACAGTATGTCATGACCCGCATCCAGTGTAAGGGTACAAGTGCGTAACAGCGCCCAGCCTACGCCGTAGAATCGACGGTAGAACGCTGTTTTAGGTCACTATCTAACAACAACTCACGCAAATATATAATATACTTGTCATAATCTCAACTCCGAACGGAGGACAAGTATAAATATAATGAAGCTCAATCACAGTCTAAGCACGATAAGATAACACAGAAGTTTATAACTAAAGACTAAACAACAACAACAAATATAAACAACTAAATAATAATATCTCAAACAAAATCAAATACAAACTCATTATCTCAAGTTATTACAATTAAGTTCTAAACATGAAAACTAAACCAAGTCTACTAGCTAGTCTCCCGATCGCTCCTGAGAGTCGGGGCCCAAAGTAGCTAAGGCATCTCCTGGTCCATAGTAAGTAGGGCAAGTGTCCTCGGGGCAAACATCTGTAATATTTTGTCAACGATCCAGTCAGGAAAGGAACGAGAATCTCATCTAGAAATCTCAAGTAAATGACAGACTGTAAAACAGTTATAGACAGTTATATTGATGAACATGGTAAGTTTAGACAGGTAGTAAAGTAGAACAACGGTTTAAACAAGTCAGGAGAGCATGGCAATAAAGACTGTAAAAGTAAAACTAACTGAACTCGAATAGAAGTGATATAAGTCCAGATAATATAGCATAGACAAGTGTGATCCAGTTTGAGTCCTAAACATGATACTGACCAGTGTGTTTTAAAATACCGAGATCGACATGTAAACGATAGGGGATAAATACAGCTCATCGTACACTTGGCAAGTGTACGACTGCTATCATTCTAGATTAGACCAGATGGGGTGATTCCAACATTTTTGGTACTGTTTACATGTCTACTCGAATATTTTCCCGTCCAACAAGTACAAGTGAATCCAAAAAACGACACAAAAATAAAGTACAAGTCCAGTCAGAACATGATGATGCCAGTAGTGAGTCTGGTAGGGTAATTCCAGAAATAGAGGCCAGAAATGTAAAAATGTGAGTGTCGCATGTAGTGGATCCAGAAATATCAATCTGTGTTGACAGAGAATCAATAGAACTAACTAGAACTGAAATACAATAATCATCAAATAAATGAAAGAACTATCAGAGAATGTACTCGCCTGATATCCTGTGCGACTGATGAATACAGATGTCCGAACTGGAGTAACTGAGTCCTATTTAGAGCAATATAGGTTAATTGTGTTTAATATATAATAATTGAAGTTTACAATGCAATCTATATGATTCTAGGTCATTCTAGGCCAAAGTCAACTATTGGTCAACTCTGATCAACCATTCTAGTCAAACTAGGTCAAACCTAAAGTCAACTAGTCAATTAATCTAGGGTTTGGTCAAACTTAAGTTAACATGTCAATTTAGGTCTATTAGAGTCAATTTTAGGTCAAGTTTGACCCACAGTTGACTTTGGTCAACTTGGCCAACAATTTGGTCAACTATGCATAGTTAGGCCTATAGGGTCAATTCTAAACTAACTCACTAACCGTAGCCTAATATCTTATACCAACAATAATTATATATATATATAGAGAGGAGCAAATGGGAGGAGTATGGGCGTGGCTTCCTCTGGAAGGAGCTCCCCCGCTCCTCGAGAACCCCCTCCCTCTCCTCGGCCACGGTCGGTGGCCGGCCGCCCTGTCACGCCCCGCTCCCGCAGGAGCGATCGTCCTCGCTAAGGCGTGATGCCGCACGGGCCTAGGTTGCGCCCGTGCAAGGCTAAGTCCAGAAACGGCCGATTTTAGCTAGGCTACAGAGTCGCACAGAGTGTCCCCATTTGCAGCGGAAAGTAAATGAACACAAATTGAAGTGAATTCAACTCTTTATTGATATTCAAGAAGTTTACAAGCGGCGCTAGGCCGAGTTTACAAGTCTCTCAAGCTCTCTCTCTCTCTCTGAAACATAAAAGGCGTGCCAAGTGGCTTACAAGATGGAATGATTCATGGCGATGTTCCGATACATTATGTCCTGTATATGGTGCTCCAGCTCCTTGCAACGCTCCAAGGCTCCAGAGATAGCTTCGCGTCTTAGCACGTTCGAGGAAAGCTCCGCACCCGCCGACGTTTCCTGCTTCCTGCAAGCAGACTGTGGGGTTATCAGTACATTGTTATGCACTGGTGGGGAGGCTAGCTCGCCCACAATGCTATCATTACCAAACACGTTCTATTTACTTGTGTGCACCATCTATCATTCATTGTCTTTCTAATCTTGCCTTAGGATCAGTTTCATGGCATATTTCATAGCCTATCTCGTGTTGCCGAATACAAGTGTCGCATGGAAATACATGCATGACTCATCCATACTTACCGTCCGGCCTTTCCTGTCCAAAGTAAACCAAGTTAGTCAACAATTCATATGAAACAACTTAATGTAGTTCGCGTAACATTCAGTGTTCAAGGGCGTGTCCCTGCCTCAGGTTCTAGTGCGTCGTAGGCGTGTTTTCTAACTCGTTTGCTCGAAGTACTCTCGATCATTTTGTGTGTTATATTCAAGCCTATTCAGAAGGTGCTTTGCTCAGTTAACTTAGACTACTTTGATTTCAATGCAAGGACTTGCACGTGGATTGCCACCAGCAAAGCCCACTTAAATCTATATGCACCGGTCGCTGGCATGTCAGCCATTTTGGATATTTTCCCCTGTGGCATTCTCATCTATCAAGCGTGATGGCTGGTACACCTTGATAGACTATTGAATAACCGGCCGTACGTTTGGTTATGTGCCCAAGCCCGCACACCTGTCCGCCCGTAGGCCATGATTCCGCCTAGGCCGGCCACGAAATCGTCGTTCGTTGCCATTGGAATCCCTTTTCGCTCGTGCACGAGCCGTCCACGACCATTTCGTATTTTATTGTCATTTTAACTTAACGGTTGTCTTTGAGCCATAGGCTAACCCTTAGCCATAATGCGTTATCGACCAGGTTGGCGTCCGTGCAGCGCGGGTAGCGAGTCCCGTTGCACGTGCCCGTCACACCTGTCACTAACCATTCTTTCTTTTCTTATCTTTCATTTATTCTTTCCTTTCTTTCCTTCTTTCACTTGTTCGTTCGTTCATTGATTCATTCACATATTCATTCATTCATTCGTTGATTCATTCATTCACTTATTCATTCATTCTTTCATTCATACATTATGCAACTCCCTGTGCGGGAGTCGCCTTGGCGACCCTTCGGTCCCATAATCTTTCAATGTTGCTATACTCTACTTGGAACGACTATGTTGATAGTCTTCCCGTTTTATTGTTGAAATCCATTCATTGTTTCATTGTTGAACGCGTAAGGGACTTGAACGTAAGCTTGTGCCGTAGCACGAGCATGGAGCGCGGTGCTAGAGTTCTCATATTTTCCATGTTCCTTTCCATATTCTATACAAGCATGCAAGGTGGGATTATTTCCTTAGTAGCGTTGAGTCATTTATTAGCATGCGCAGTGTTATCGCCTAGCGATTCTAGCAATAGTGTCCGTATTGTTATGTGTCTAGGCTAAGCAAAGACGGGTTCATCGGAGCCACCCACCTTAGCGATGTTTGCATCGGCCGAACGATACTCCGAGCGCGCCTTTGAAACTCTAAGTCTGGATTCATCTTGACGGGCCAATGTAAGCCTTGCATCGATTCTTCATCAGGTCGATGCCAACTCTTCGGGTCGACGGCTCGTTTGAGTCGTTGCACTTGCCGTTTGAATCGGCGTTCCGCTAGGGCGAAGCGGGTCATCAGGGCGTCTCCCTCCCCGCCGTGTGCCTCCCTCCCCCCCGGCCACCTCGGTCCCTTCTGTTGGCCGGGTTTCCCCTGGCCGCTCCTCCCGCGGGGAGCCCACCCCCCGGCCCCAGCCGGCGTTTGCCCGACGTGCGGTGGCCCCTCCCCTTTCCTCCCTCTTCCTCGGCGCAGCCGCCGCCCCCGGCGGCGTAGGCCTCGCCGAGCTCGGCGCCTTCGGCCGTCTCCGGCTCCCTCCCTCCTCCGCCCTCTGCCAGCTCCCCTCGCCGCCTCGCGCGCTGCACGACATCTTCCCGTTCGGTCGCTCCCCCCGGCTGCCATCTCAGCCGATGCACCGCCCCCCACTCTGGTCGCGGCCCCACCCCCCGCTCCCCCCGCCCCGAGGCGGCCCTCCGTGTCGGAGCCTCCTCCCCCCGGCTCTCGGCGTCCCTGCGGCTCCGGGGGCCAGCTCAGCTCCGTCTGGATCGTCTCTTCCCACTCCTCCGGCCCAGGCGCCCTCCGCCCTGGCAGTCGTCTTCCCCCCAGCGCTCCCTCACCCAGCTCCTCTCCCCGCCTCGGCTGAGGGTTTCCTTTCGGCGCCTCCTCCTTCCGCGCCTCGGTGGCGGACCTCCTCTCGGCGCCACTCGCCTCGGCTGTGGTCTCCCCTCCGGAGCCTCCCCCCGCCTCGGATGCGGGCTCTCTTCCCCCTCCCGTCGACCTTTCCGCCGCGCCTACTTCCTCCTCGACGGCGGCCTACCTCCAGACCCCCACCACTCTACGGTGGTACTGGAACCCCCTCCCTGCCCAGTCGGCGGCGTCCTTCTGGTACGCTCCAGCCCACGGTGGCTCCGCTGCTTCGTCGTGGGGGTCGTACCCCTACTGCTAGCCCCGCTGTGGCTCTTCCCCCCCCCCCTCCTCCGCCGGGGTCGAACTCCTCCTCTCTGGAGCCCCCTCGCTTTCCTCCTGTCAGCCGGAGCCCCCGTCTCTCCCGCCCGCCCACCCGTCTCGGGCCGTCTCCGCGCCGATCGCTTCGGGCCGCCCCCTCCCCGCGGCCTTCCCTCTCCCGGTGGATCTGAGCCGCTCCTCCTCGCCTCGGGCTGCTCGCCGAGCCCATCCCCCTCCTCCGCCTGGGATGCATGCTCGATCTCCGCCCTATCCCGGGTCGCCCCTCCTCCTCCCGGCGGCCCCCCCCGGGTCTCCGTCCTATCCCGGCGGCCCCACCCTAGGCTTCTGCCCTATCCCCTCCGCCGTCCCCCAGCCTTGGCCCCCCCCTCCGTCCCTTTCGCCGAGGCCTCGCCGCGGGTGGCGCGCCGAGCCCAATCCCTCAGGGTGTGAACCCCCTCGGGCAGCGCGCCCCTTGGGACGCGTGGCTCCCCCCTTCCCTCGGGTCCCGCTCCTGTGCGGACCGAACCCCCCCTCGGGTCCCGCGCGTGGAGTCCTTTTCCCCCTCTTTTTTGATTTTCTTTTGGTTTTCGAATTTCATTTGAAATTCGACTTTTGGTGTATGCTGTTTCGCTGTTTCCTGTTTAGTTTCAATAAATTCCAGTGTTTTCAAAAAAAAAAAAAAAAAATATATATATATATATATATATATATATATATATATATATTTTGGAAAAAGGGTAAATTTTATTCCACAATCATCTCAATAAGGTTACAACATAGAGATACAATCCCAACTCAGGGGGACATTACTAGTACATCCGACTCAATGTTATGAAGGATGCCCACCAGTGGGGAGGACAGTCCCTCATAAATGCGCCGGTTCCTCTCCCTCCAGACATGCCAAACTGAAGCAGCAAGTCTCAATCTAGCACGTCTGGCCCAGCTCTGCTCCTTGTCCCTGCAATCACCAATCCACTTAAGGATTTCTCTGAAGTCACGCTCCCTTCCAACCCCTCCTAAGTGTCTCCGGCTCTGCTCTGCCCAGATGCTCCACGCCACATGGCACTGAAAGAACAGATGCCCAATGGATTCATTATCTGTCTCACACAAAACACACTTAGGGTCAGGGACAGAAACCCCGAACCGAAGCAGTCTGTCCCTAGTAAGCAACCGGCCCAGCACCAGTTTGTATGCAGACAGTTGCATCTTCCTGGCAAGCCCCTTCCCCCAGACAAAGTCGTACTCCTCCATATCATCGAAGTGGGGGCGAACAAGGTCGTAGCAGCTGCTAAATCTGAACTCCCCTGCACCCTCCGAGCGGCCAGGAGGGGCCCAAATCCAGACATCAGACAGTGCCGTAGGAGTGATCCGCACTCGTCTGATCTCCTCCCCTAACGGAGCTGTGAAACGATACTCCTCTGGCCTCCAGACTCCACCACGGATGATGTGCCTACAAGTTAGACCTCTGTATGCCACGCCGTCCCTCTGGGGACCCAGAATCTCCAGGAGAGACTGACCTGAGATCCACGGATCGAGCCATAGGTCCGTCTCCCCTCCCTCCCTCATCCTCCTCCGCATAGCCGTCCGAAGAACAGGACGGTTCCTCAGGATATGCTTGAAAGACACAGAGTAGTTGTCAATTTCACATACCCAGAAGTTCCTGCCCCGGAGATACCGACTAGTCATCTAGGCCGACCATAGAGAATCACCCTGAAGGAACCTCCATGCCAGCTTGATCCCCGCCGCCTCCCTGACAGAAACAAGGGATCGCAGACCCACACCTCCCTCCTTCCTGGGCCGACAGAGCTGCTCCCAAGAGATGGCATGAATCCCCCCATGCCAAATGAACTTGGCACATATGCCCTCAATCTTTCTGATAGTAGCCAAAGGGACCATAATCGATTGGAGCCAGAACAAAGCAATAGCAGAAATAACCGATCGAACCAGCTCAATACGCCCTCCAAACGATAGGCCAGCCGCCTGCCAGCCCTCAACCCTCCTCTGTGCAAAATCCACCAGACTCTGACAATCACGGTCCTTCGCGTAGTTGACGGAAAGGGGCACCCCCAGGTATTTCACCGGGAGGTCCCCCTTTTTCATCCCAAGCTCCAGGGCCCGCTCCTCCTTCAAAGTGCAAGAGTTGCTGAAGTAAACTTTGCTCTTGTCCCTGTTTAACCGAAGGCCCGATAGCTGTCCGAACTCTTCCATCACTGCCGCTAGCTCCCTCATCCCTCGCATGGAAAGCCTCAACAAGATGATGTGAATCGACTCAATCGGTTCACCAAACCCAACAAATACTAAGAGGAATAGAAATAGAATGATCTTTTATATAGAAAAAGAACAAAACTCCCAACTTTGATGAACGGATCAAAGTAATAAATCCTTCTTCATTGACACTTGCGAGAGTTTCTCAATACAAGCATAAAAACTAAAGACGGCTAGCCCTAGCTATAAATAGAAAAAGGGAAACAAAACCCTAAAGGGATTATTGTGGTGAAAGACCACAATACCCTTTATAACTAAATAACAGAAAAGGCCCCTTTATGACTAAATACAGAAAAAAGGCCTAAACAGTGGGCCTGGGCCTAAACTCCACGTCTCCGACGACGGGCGTATGTGATGATGGGTGGGCCCACATCAATACCCCCCCCTAACAGAGCCACCTTGTCCTCAAGGTGAAAATCTGGAAACTGCGTCTGGAAGCTCGCAGAATCCTCCCAGGTCGCGTCACAGTCTGGCAGGCCGACCCAATGAATCAGGACCTCCTTCGTCTGGCCGGGTCCTCGTCGGATAGCTCGTACTGCCAAGGGCTCTAACTGTACCTCCATGTCCTCCGTGAGCGTCGGAGGAAGGGTGGGGGATGCTGCCTGATCCCCAATCGCCTTCCTCAACTGAGATACGTGGAAGACAGGATGAATCGATGATGTGTCTGGTAGCCCCAAACGATAAGCCACCTGCCCCACCCGAGCCACCACTGGATAAGGACCAAAGTATCGAGCCGCCAACTTCTCATTCGGCCTCCTCGCCATCGAGCGCTGTCGATAGGGACGTAGTTTGAGATAAACCATGTCCCCTACCTGAAAGCTGACGTCCCGCCGATGCCTGTCTGCCTGTGCCCGCATCACCTGCTGTGCCCGCAACAGATGCTTCCGCAGCTCCTCCAAGACCCCGTCCCGGGTCAACATATACTCCTCCACCTGCCCTACTGGTGTCTGGGCGTCTCCGAATCGTACCAAGGGGGGCGGGTCGCGACCATACAACACCCGGAACGGCGTCGTCCCCGCCCGTGAGTGGTACGAAGTATTATACCAGTATTCCGCCCAAGCCAGCCAACTGTGCCACTGTCGGGGAGAATCAGAGGCGAAGCACCGCAAGTAGGTCTCGACGCTGCGGTTAACGACCTCCGTCTGGCCGTCAGTCTGGGGATGATATGCGGTACTCCTCTTCAGGACCGTACCGTGAACCCGAAATAACTCCCGCCAGAAAATACTCATGAATACCTTGTCCCGGTCCGAGATAATGGATGCGGGTACCCCATGGAGCCTGATCACCTCCCGAAGAAACGCCGTCGCTACAGTAACGGCCGTGTAAGGATGCTTCAGGGGAATGAAGTGAGCATACTTACTCAGCCTGTCCACCACCACCATGATCACCGTGTACCCCTCGGAACGTGGTAGCCCGTCGATGAAGTCCATGGTAACATCCTCCCAAACCCGCTCCGGCAAGGCCAGTGGCTGCAATAATCCTGCTGGGGCCATAGCCATATACTTGTGACGTTGGCAGACGTCACAAGCGGCTACCAATCGTGCGACGGCCCGTCGCATCCCGGGCCAAAACACCTCTCTGGCCATCCGCTGATAAGTCTGCTGAACCCCCGAATGGCCTCCTGTCGCAGAACTATGGAACTCCTGGAATAAAACGGGAATAAAGGCCGAAGTCTTCGGCAGCACCATCCTCCCCTGGTAGAGCAAACGACGACCCGCTAACGTGTAGCCTGCTGGAGCGCCATCGCCGCCCTCTATCTGCTGTCGTATCTGCTGCAGCTCTCTGTCCTGCTCTGCCTCCTGCAACATCGGCTCCCAATCTCGCCATATAGGACGTGATAGGGCGCCCAGGTCGATCACCTCCTCCCGTCGAGATAGAGCATCCGCCGCCTTGTTCTCCAGCCCTGGACGGTACTCGATCGTGAATCGATACCCGACCAGCTTGGACAACCAATGCTGATGCTCCTCAGTCACCAGCCGCTGCTCGAGGAGGTACTTGAGGCTCCTCTGATCGGTCCGTATCACAAACTCCCGTCCCAACAGGTAAGGCCTCCACTTCAGCACCGCCAAAACGATCGCCATCAGCTCCCTCTCATAGACCGATTTCAGTCGGGCTCTAGCAGATAGTACCTGACTAAAATAGGCTATGGGTCTCCCCTCCTGCATGAGTACCGCCCCGAGGCCATATCCCGAGGCGTCCGTCTCCACCACAAACGCTCTGCTGAAGTCGGGTAATGCTAGCACGGGTGCTGTCGTCATGGCGACCTTCAACGCCTCAAAGGCCTTAGTGGCCTCTTCTCCCCACTGGAAGCCCTCCTTCTTCAGCTGCTCCGTAAGGGCCCGAGCGATAGTGCCGTACCCTTTGACGAACTTCCTGTAGTAGCCCGTCAACCCCAGGAAGCCGCGTAAGGCCCGTAGTGTAGTGGGCACGGGCCAATCTAACATGGCCGCAATCTTCGTCCTGTCCGCTGCTACCCCCTCCGCCGACACCACGTGCCCCAGATACTCCACCTGCGCCAAACCGAAGCTGCACTTCTTTCGGTTGGCGTATAGCTGATGCGTAAGCAACTCCCGGAACACTATCCCCAAGTGGTCAGTGTGCTCCCCCATGCTTCGGCTGTAGATGAGGATGTCGTCGAAGAATACTAAGATGAACCTGCGAAGATAGGGTTGGAATACCTTATTCATCAATGCCTGGAAGGTCGAAGGAGCGTTGGTCAGTCCAAAAGGCATAACCAGAAACTCATAATGTCCCTCGTGAGTCCGGAACGCCGTCTTCGACACATCTTCCGGCCGCATCCGGATCTGGTGGTACCCTGCACGAAGGTCGATCTTCGAAAAGACAACTGCCCCATGCAGTTCGTCTAGCAGCTCGTCGATCACCGGGATAGGGAACTTGTCCGCGACTGTCTCCTTATTCAACGCCCGGTAGTCGACGCAAAATCTCCAGCTCCCGTCCTTCTTCTTCACCAACAGTACTGGTGATGAAAAAGGACTCACACTAGGCTGGATCACCCCCGCCTGCAGCATCTCCCGAACCATCCGCTCTATCTCGTCCTTCTGCAGATGCGGATACCTGTAGGGACGCACGCTCACCGGTGCCCCCTCCCCTCGGAGTACGATCGAGTGCTCGTGTCCTCTGATCGGAGGTAGCCCTTGCGGGCTCTGGAAGACCTCGGGGTACTGCTCCAGCACCGCTTCTACCTCCCTTGGTGTCTCCCCGTGAGTCGCCTCCTCGCCCGAGAACCCCTGGAGCTCGACCAAGTACACCTCTCCTCCTGTCCGCAACGCCCGAGTAATGGCGCTGAAAGCCACCATAGAAAAACAGAGAGTCGGATCCCCGTTCAGCACCACCGCCGCGTCGCCCTCCCGAAACTCCATCCGCAGACGCTTCCAGTCCACCTTCATCTCCCCGAGGGTCTTCAGCCACTGGACTCCCAATATGATGTCTACATTGCCCAACTCCAATGGTAGGAAGTCCTCCGTCAGCTGAAAGCCCTGCAGTGAGAGCGACACCCCCTTGCAGAGGCCCTTGCTCTCCTCCACCTTCCCGGTGCCCAGCAACACCGTGAACTTCTCCACCGTACTCAACTCTAAACCGAGCCGATCGACCAGTCGTCGCGAGATGAAGTTGTGGGTGGCCCCACTGTCGATCAGCACTGTCACCGTCTGCTCTCCCAACTTCCCTGCTAACTTCATGGTATGGTTCGGAGTAAACCCTACCACGGAGTTGAGGGTCACCTCAGCCACATCCATATGCACATGCTCCTGCTCCTCTCCCGCCTCTGGCGCGACAGCGGCCTCTACCTCCTCGGCATCCTCCTCCTCGTCCGGTAGAATCACGATTTGCAGCAACTTGCTCGCACATCGATGACCGGGGGTGAATCTCTCGTCGCATCGGAAACATAGGCCAGCCGCCCTTCTCGCCCTCATGTCAGCCTCGGAGAGGCGTCTCCCTGGTACTGCGGCTCCTCCTGTTCCGCCCGTGGGTTTAGGCGGTACCGGTGGCGGGGCTGGTGCTAGTGCCCCCGCCGCTGGTCGAGGAAGAACTGTCCCTGCCTGGCTGCGCTGTCCCGTCGTCCCCCAAGCGCCCTTGAGGCGCTTCTCCTCTGCCAACTTCTCCTCGGCCTTGTGGGCTAGGCGGAGGAGATCTTCCAAGCATCGCGGACTCTGCAGCCTGAGCTCCGCTCGTATGGAGGGTTTCAAACCCTTCATAAACATCCCGATCTGCAACTCGTCCGACACCCCCCGAACGCGTCCAGATAATAGCTCGAACTTCGCGACGAAGTCTCGAACTGTCCCCTCCTGGCGTAGCGACGACCACTGCTCGTAGAAATCACCCGAAGCTGTCTCCTGGAAGCGGTCTAAAATGTAGCCCGTCAGCTCCGCCCAGCTGGTGAACGGGGTCCTCGCCATTCTCCACCGATACCATGCCAGGGCCTGGCCCTCAAAATAAATCGCAATGCACCTGAGGACCTCTGCTTCGGTCAGCTCCATGATCTCGAAATAGCGCTCCGCTCGAAAGATCCACTCGTCCGGGTTCTCGCCCTCGAACGTGGGCAGCTTCAGTTTCTTCAGCCGGCGATCCGCGCCAAGGTCACCGTGCTGCATATCCTCTCGGCCTCGTCCTCCTTCCCAGCGGTGTGTATCTCTCCGCTGGGTCTCGTATGGGCCCCTGTCACCCTCCTCATACCGCTCGTCAGCCCAGATCTGCTCACCCCACTCCTCCACCGGGCCCCTGTAGTCACCGACTGCCCTCGCCCGTGGTGGTCGTCGTGGGGGAAAGTCCCCTCTCTGGAAGTTGGCGGAATCCGCCATTCCCCCAAAAAAATTGCTGCCTCCAGTGTACCTCGCTCCTCCTGGGGGCTCCGCTCCTCCCGTCCACGCCGGGACTCCCGCCAAGCCCCTCCCCGGGCCCGCGAACCTATCTCCGTGGTTCGTCATCATCGTCCGACCCCCGAAGGAGGCCCCAAACCCTAGGGTTTCTCCCGCGCGCGGAGCCGATCCGCCGGGACCGTACGGGTCGCCGGCGCCCGGCCACGGTCGCTCGCCGGGGGCTCCCGCGGCCCCGACCGGCCAGGGGTGGCGGTCGGCGGCCGGCCAGCGCCCGCCTCCCACGCCCGCGGCCCCGCCCGGGCTGGTGCGGTCGGCGGCGTGGCTCCCGCGCCCGTCTGCCGCCGGCCGGCGCTGCTCCTCGGCCGCCCGCGCCCCGTCCGGCGGCGCTGTGGTGGCGGCGGGTGCGGGCCACCGCCCGTCGGCCGGCCCGCCGCGATCCTCGGTCGTCTCCCCCTCCGTTTGCACAAACCCTAGTTGGTCGCCTAGGGTTTGGGTCGGCGCCGCCTCCGCTTCGCCGCCATTGATCTTTTTTGAAATATTTTGTAAAAGCATCATGATTGTCGTCGACTCCTTCCGCATATCCCGCATCTCCGTGCGGATCTCTAGATTCGTGGACGCTTGATCCTTCGCGGCGACCTCCATCGATTTCTTCAAACCCTCGATCTCGGCGGTGAAGTCCTCCCGAAGACCTCGGATCTTCTCATCGATCGTGTTTCTTGTTCCATCGGCCATGGCTCGTAGAAAGCTCTGATACCAAATGATGTGAATCGACTCAATCGGTTCACCAAACCCAACAAATACTAAGAGGAATAGAAATAGAATGATCTTTTATATAGAAAAAGAACAAAACTCCCAACTTTGATGAACGGATCAAAGTAATAAATCCTTCTTCATTGACACTTGCGAGAGTTTCTCAATACAAGCATAAAAACTAAAGACGGCTAGCCCTAGCTATAAATAGAAAAAGGGAAACAAAACCCTAAAGGGATTATTGTGGTGAAAGACCACAATACCCTTTATAACTAAATAACAGAAAAGGCCCCTTTATGACTAAATACAGAAAAAAGGCCTAAACAGTGGGCCTGGGCCTAAACTCCACGTCTCCGACGACGGGCGTATGTGATGATGGGTGGGCCCACATCACAAGACCAATAGGTCATCTGCATATATGAGATGGGAGACCACCGGAGAGACCCTGCTGTATATCGGTACAATCCTCTCCCGATGCACCGCGATGTCCATCAAACAGGTGAAATACTCCATCACAAGGGTGAATAGGTAGGGGGAAAGCGGGTCCCCCTGGCGAAGCCCCCTGCTGCTGCCGAAGAACCCGTAAGGGATACCCTGAATGAGGACCGAGAAAGTAGGAGAGGTGATGCACTCTCTGACTCTATCCACCCAAGTCTCGGAGAAGCTCATCGCACCCATCAAATGACATAGGAAGTCCCTGTTGACGGTGTCGTAGGCTTTCCTCAGGTCGAGCTTCACACAGGCCTTCATCCCTCCAGGCTTGTGGAACTCCCGAATCAGCTCATGAGCCAGAAGGCTATGCTCCGCAATAGACCGCCCCTTGATGAAGGCTGCCTGATTCCGAGAAACCAGGCCCTGCATAGCATCCTCCATCCTCCTGCACATAAGATGAGTAATTATTTTATACAAATAATTACAGCAAGCAATCGGTCGAAAGTCAGCAAGAGAAGTCGCCCCCTCCTTCTTGGGCACTAGCGTCAGGAAGGTGTGGTTCAGCTCCTTCAGGAGCTTGCCCGTATCAAAGAACTCCTGAACAACCACAAGGACCTGGACCTTGAGGATACCCCAATGGCGCTTGTAGAAGCCACTGGAGAACCCATCCGGCCCAGGAGCCTTGGAAGCATCAGCCTGCATCACAATCGCCTCCACCTCCGCCATCCGGATAGGGGCCATAAGAAGACTATTGCCGTACTCCGTAATCAACGTCTTCGTAATCAGCTGCGGAAAAACCGAGGGATAGTCCGTCTGATGATAGAGCTCAGAGTAGAACCGGACAGCCTCCTCCTGGATGGCAACCTGGTCGGTCACAAGACGCCCGTCCCTGCCAATCAGTCTCTGAATACGGTTCCGGTGCTGTCGAGCCCGGATGACATCATAGAAGAATTTGGTGCAGCGATCCCCATCCTTGAGCCAGGAGCATTTGGCCCGTTGGACCGCACTAATCTCCTGCTGCAACCGCAAGGTGTTGACCTCTGCAGCCAACTTCTTCTCTCTAGCCGCTATCTCCCCACTCATCATGTCGCCCTGCAGCTCTGACTGCAGGTCTCTCAACTCCGCCTCCTTCTCCTGTAAGGAAGTCCGGGGAAGAGCCCTCACCCAGTCTCTGATGGCGCGTTTGGTCTTCTTCAGCCTGTGAACCATACAAAACTGGGCAGTGCCGACCGCCACCTGGCCAAGACCTCTCGCCACAGTCTCCTCATAACCAGCCGATAGGAACCAACTGTTGTCATACCGGAACGGACGGGCTCTCCAGCTGGGACTCTCCACGAAGCGCACCAGGATCGGCGAGTGGTCACTGGTCCCCGCAGGGAGCCCCTCAGCCACAAAGGAGGGGAATAGGCGGAACTAATCACTGTTCCCCAAAGCACGATCCAGCTGGCATGCCACCCTGCTCACCACCGCCTTGTTGTGCCAAGTCCATATGTGCCCTATCCTCTCCAGATCCCTGAGCCCGGACTGGAGCAAGCAGGACTGAAAATCTGAAAGGATCTGGTCCGGGACCGGCCGCCCCCCCAGCTTCTCTCCCCTGTATAGCGTAGCATTGAAGTCTCCCATAATAAGTAGGGGGAGATGACGATGCATCGCTAAAGAACTCAGCCTGATGATGTCCTGCCACAAGGTCTCCCGCCGCCTCCTGTCGTTGTGCCCGTAGACGGCACCAAGTAAGAAACGGAACCCACCCTTGTTGGTGAAGGAGATAGCCACAAGCTGGTCAGACATGAAAACCTCCTCACCCTCCCAACTAGCTCCATTCCATCTAACCCAGATCCTCGCCATATCACAGAGACCAAGGTTGTGAAGCTGGACCCAGTCCGTAGGAGTTCTACGGGTCAGAGTTTTCGCCCCCCTGATCTTAGTCTCTAGTAAGATCGAGATTTCACACTTTTCCTTCCTCAGCACCTCACTAATCTCCCTCCATCTCCCCAGAGAACACCCCCCCCGGACATTCCAGGCAAGGGCCGACATCTAAACCGAGGGTGGGGTCCCCTGAACATCCTCTGGAGGAGCACCCGGGGAGAGTGCAACCTCCATATCTCTGGTATCCTCATCTCTATCCCCCTGGAGAAGGAGGGGCATAGCAGGGGCCGCAGCCCCGTGTGGGTCCCCCTGTGGGGGAGGCTGTGCAAGGACTGCCACCCATTTAGGATTGACCTTCCACACTCTCTCCGTCCCACCCTGTCCGCTGTCCTCACTATGCGACTCCGTAGCCTGGCGCTTCCGACTGTACACCTGAAGTGCTAGCGCGTCTTTATCTCCCTGTCGCCTGTCCTCCTGCCCCATACTCCTGGTGGTCATGGTCCTCGTCACCATATACTCAACCATCGCTCCAGCAAGATCCTCCGTCGGAGACCCCTCAAATTCCCCAGAGATGGGAGGAGTGTCTGCCTCCATCTCATCCTCCATCAAGCCCACCTGGTCCACAACAGGGGGGTCATCAGCACCACCTGCCTCCTGCACTACCTCCTCCGTCACCACCTCAGAAGCTCCTCCCCGTCTGCAAGCACTCGGGAGGTGCCCAAAGCAGGCACATGCCGGACATCTGGGGGGAACCCACTCATACTCCACCTTCTGCATAGCGAACTGGCCAGAAGGTGTCCTGTACTTCAACTGCTCAGGCAGGTCCAACCTGGCATCAATCTCCACAAATACCCGTGCATACATCAGTCTAGACCTGAAAGCGGTGGCATCATCCGCCTTAATCGGCTTGCCAATGAGGCTGGCAAGTCTCATAAGAAGGGGGACACTCCAGAAGCGAACCGGGAACTCAGGAAATCGAACCCACACAGGCACCGCATTGAGCACCTCCTTCTCACACCTCAAGTCGGGGGTCCATTGCTTCAGGATAATGAGGCGGCCGTCAAACGTCCATGGCCCTCCCTGGAGTATCCGAGTCACATCTTCTGCCAACCCAAATTTAACGAAGTAGAAGCCGTTTTCCTTGGAGAAGAACTCCATGCTCCCCTTCGGCCGCCAGACTCTGTCCGCATATCCGCGGATCTGCCCGTAGAAGGGCTTGCTCCCCAACACATATAGCACTAACGTGTTCTCCCAGAATGCCGTCACCTTCGCCACTTCGTCGGCCGGGAAGTCGGCGCAGAGCTCACCCCCAATCGCCATAGGTGCAACGTACTCCATCGATGCCGGCGTCTTGGCGACCCCCACCTTGCATGCATCTGCCCAGGATACAGGCCGCGAGCCCGAACTCCGAGGTGGAATGTTCGCAGCAGTCGCGCTTCCCCCGATACCTGGGACAGCCGTCCCCGTCGACCCCTTCGCACGAGGCCGCCACGCAATCCTGGCTTGTCCCCCCCGTTCCACCGAGTGAGCCTGACCCCCCGTTGGACCCGTTCTCCTGGCTATTCCCGCCCTCCTGTCCGATCCCTGCGTATAAGCTGTGCCTCTCCTTGCCTCAGGGATCTGCGATCGTTGCCCTCCTCCTCGTCTAACCCTCCGATTCTGGACCGTAGTCTAAGCCCCCTCCTCATCCTCCAATCCCGACGATGTTCTTTGGGCGGTGAACACCATCGGGGAGCCCCCGGAGGCCATCGCCGTCGAACACCCCGCCGAAACCGTGCCCACCGTCCGCAGCCCGCCCCGGCCAACCCCCCCCCCCCCCGCCTGGGGGGGGGGGTCGCCGGCAGCCGCCCGCCCCCGGGGGAGGGTCGCCGGACCTCCCCGGTCCGTCCGCAGCGCTCCAGCGCCCGCGCGCGGGCGAGCAGGCGCTCCAGCGCCCGTCTCCGGCGGCCGGCCGCCGCCGACCGCCTCCTGCTGGTCGCCACCGACTGCCCCTGCCACCCCCTTGCCTTTGCCCCGGTCCGGGGGGCGGTTGGCCGCCTCCACACCTCGGTTTGTCGATGCCCTAGCAGAGCTAGGGTTTCCGGATTCTCCCGCAGCCGCCATATTATATATATATATATATTGGTTATATATATATATATATATATATATATATATATATATATATATATATATATATATTTTTTTTTTTTTTTATATATATATATATATATATATATATATATATATATATACAAGGAAAGGAAATGAAAAGCATGTGTGTGTGTATAAAATGCTGGTGTGAGAGGACAGAGGGGCTGCTGTTGAGTGAAGGGAACAGATTCAAGCCTGGACATAACTCAGGAAACCCAACATAATATATATATATAGATATAAAACACACTTACATATATATACAAGGCTCTATATATAACTAACTATATATGTATAGAGGATATATATTAAGGAAACAACAACTAGACTAACACATTACAAAGTTCATGTTCCCAGGAACCTGGGAACACAACCAAAACAACCCACACAAGCCTAAGAAACTGAGTACAAATAAACATCAATATATATAAGAAATATATATACACTGCTAAGTATACATATAGAATATATATATAGGAAGTATATATATACATATAGGTTGTATATGAAGGAGGAAATGAATCACAGTCATGTAGTGTAAACCACAACCCAAACCTTTTAAAAACCAGGAATAATATAACTCAAAATCTCAAATTCATCAAACCCCCAAAACCTGAGAACACATTGTTCATATATAAAACATCAACTTGAAAACCTAATTAATGCAACAAAACTCGAAATAAATTAGTGAAACAAGTGCATAGTGGTAGGGACAAACCCCACGTGTCCCAACGAACCTAAACGTGTCCAATAACTGGACACAAAGGTGTCAAAAACTCGAAATATACAATGTATCAGAAAACAGTGTAAACATGCTTGTGGACGTGTGTCGAACACTGTAGGACTTGTTGTGTCCAACGAGAAGCCTCGTGCTCGTGTCCAGAGTTAGGGTAGGTCTAGATCTAGGTGTTCAAAGGCCTGTATCGTGTCCAAAAGTCGCCGTGTCAACGTTTGGACTCCGTATCGGAGCGGGCTGCATGCGCGCGTGTGCGCGGCCTCGTGCACGCGTGTCGGCCCACCTAGGACACGACACACACGTCCACGTGTCCATGGGTAGCCTAGGTATAGGGCTAGGTGTTGGACACCTTGCCTCGAGTCTACGTGTCCTCGTGTCCGAGTTATAAACCCGTGTCAGGGCTAAAAACTCGCGTGTGCACAGCAGCCCGAAATCCATGCTGGTGCGATAACTTCGTGCACACTCAACGAAACCTCGTGAATTTTTGTGAGCATGTTGTCACGACCCGTACCCAGTGTAGGGGCACGAGAAGTGGGTATGTCCAGCCTACGCCGCAGTGTCGGCGGTAGAACGCTGTCCTAGGTCACATACATCTAACAATTATAAGGTACCTGTACAATATATACGCTCCGAATGGAGGACAATATAGAAATGTACAACTCAATCACAGCTAAGATAGAAAATACGATAAGATAGATCGATATGAAAGTCGCCAAATGAAATACAATAAGAGAAGAAGTCTAAGAGTCTAAGATAGCATCTCTACAACATCCAGAATAACAAAATTCCAAATAAGTACATAATGTATCCAAAATAAGACAAGACAATAAAGTAAGATAACTAGTCTAGCTAACTAGTCTAGCTAACTAGCCTAGACTACTGGGGTAATGTCCTCTACAAGGACTGGGTCCTCCTGGGAGTCCAGCTCGCAGGTGTCATCTAGGCCTGCTCCATAGTATGTAGGACAGAACTTCTCAATGTCATCTGTAATATTTCAACAGGTCCAATCAGGACAGGAACGAGCACAATACATCTAACGCAGTTCATAATATGATAGGAAATGTAAATATGCTATAGAGTAAGATACATGAAACGCTGAAAAATATATATAAAGTAAAAGAGATGACTGTAAAGAAATATCTACTATAAGTAAAGAGCTAATAGTGGCTAGTGATGTAGAGTACAAGATAGACATGTGAACGGCTTGAATTTGCACATGATTATTCTAAGAGTTTGCACATGATTACACTATTTTGGAATTGTTCACATGACCATTTATACTCTCCCATACCCCAATCAATACACAAGGATCCAGACAAGTTATGTTATTGTACATGATTTCACATGGAGTCCCATAAATGGGTGCACATGAAGTATACATGAGGGGCTCTGTGAACATGAGAGTACATGAATCACAAGAGTGCACATGAATGGTGAAAGCACCGGAGTACATGATGAAAGTGAAACGCACATGACATGACGTAACCCGATGCTTCCGAGGGGGATAACATCTCATGAAGGGATCCATATAGTACCAATCCGTGTTAACAACGTGACATCATCAAGTAAAGTAATCTAGTGCATAAATATAAATCCTATCAAGTATGAAACGGTCAGAGAATGTACTCGCCTGGTATCCTGAGTATCCGATGAGTATATATGTCCAGACAGAGTAGATGAGTCCTATTTAGAGCAACACAGGTCACAACATGTCAAGAATGGTAATATTAAACTTTACAATGCATTCTATATGAATTCTAAGTCATTCTAGACTAAAGTCAACTCTTGGTCAACTCTAGTCAACTTCACTAGTCAAACTAGGTCAATTAGGCCAATCCTAGTCCAATCAAGTCTCACTAAGCCTAACCAAGCCTAGGCTAGCACTCAAACACAATCAAAGTCCTAACAAGTTATCACACACAAATACAAACTATGTATATTCATCCTTATACAATATATACATAGGTATTCATATAGGCTAGTGCCTAATACACAAGCAAGGCACAAACATGGTATACATATATGTAAGTAGGGGGGGTGCGTGTGTGTGTACAACTGTTAGTAAGATGAGGGTGTGTGTGTACAGGTCACATATGTGTGCCTGTGTCAGTCTCAGGGTGTTCTCGGGTTCAGTCAAGGCAGCAGTACCTTGTGTGTGTAGTGTCATGTACACTAGTGTATAGTGTGTGGGTGTGTACAGGTTACATGGGTGTGTGTGTTCAACTGTTGAGTGTATTAGTGAGTGACATGTGCGTGTGTGTTCAGCTGCACAGTGTGATAGGGTGTGTGTGTGTCTATTCAGTGAGTGACATGTTTGTGTGGTTGTTGGCATACAAGTGTAGGGTGAAATCAGGTTTACAACATAGGTTGACAGTGAACAAATTTCCCAGGTTTACATGTGCGCACTCAAACAGTCCTATACAACACAATTATCATTTAGAAAATTCATCTTAGTGTACACACATCCAATAAACTCAGTTTAATACATTAAAGAAAACAGGAAATATTTCCAATGCAACCCAAAGTCATTATCCCCATTCGGTTATCAAGTATCAGTGAATGACAGTTCTTTCGAAACCAAACCCAAATGTGTAAACATGCATCTCATATATTTATACATGTTAACATTACAATTTAATCATCAATTAACAATTTAAATTAATATTAAAACTCTGAAATCTTAGGTAAACTGAACATGTATCAGTAATATGGGTAAATCCTAAATTCGAAACTCAAAATTCAGTATTAATCCAAATCAGGGTGATCAGAGTGTTCTCCATATGTATGCGTGTCAGGGGGAAGTGTTCGTGTCCAAGCAAGTGGACACGAAGGTGTCCAAACTCTCAAAATACAGAAACAGTGAACACAGTTTCAGTCTCCTCGTGCGGCCGTGTCTCGTCCTCGTGGACACGATACAGGCTACGTGGAGTCATATGCTCATGCCCACACCTAGCCCAGGTGTAGGGCTACACATTCGAGTCCCTGACACGTCACCACGACGTGTCTAGATGAGACACGAAGGCCGTATCAGGGTCGCCAAACCGACTCTGCACGCACTGTGAAAAACCGGTGCGCGTGTCCGTACTCCCTCGATACGACACGAGATCGTGTCAAACTCGAGGGGTGTGCGGACAGAGGTTGCCCCTACCTCCGTGCCAAGTGGCACGTGTCCACGTGGCGTGTACGAGCAGCAGGGCATTGCTCACAGTGTGCTGCAAGCGTGTTCGTGTCCGATTTGGACACGGACACGACTCGATATTCAGCTCAGCCGTGTAGGAAACCAAAGAGCACATGAAGCTCTACAAACCAATTAAAAAAGAATTCAAAAACAGCAATAAAATCGCCATTGAGGCATTTCATTAAACACCTAAAAGCCTACACTGATACGTGTCCGATACAGACACCAAATCAACACGAATTTTTACCAAACTTTTTCTACAGCTAGGGGATACCTAGATGGATGCATCTGTGGTTCAGGATTTTAAGGTGATTTGTAGGGATTACCTATAGAGAGCCGATCTCCAAGAAAAAGCCCCAAATAGTGAAGTCTCCTTTCTCAAGCAATGTCCCAATGAGCTCCCCTCCTTGCAAGCTAGCCTCCTTCTTCTACTCCAGATTTGGATTCAAATGCAAAAGATTGTGATCAATTTGGTGGAGGAATGATGAAATGGGGAAGAAATTAGGGTTTCCTAAAGGGGAATTTCTAAAAGAGGCAAGTGGTTATGAAGAGACATTATATAGGCTGAAATTAGGTTTAATTTGGGCTGTGGTGGCCGGCCATGTAGGGGATTAGGGTTAGGGTTTCATGTAAATGGGCTTTGAGCCTAGTTCATAAGCTAGCTAGCTCAACCCCTTAGCTATAAGTCTAATTACAAACTCTCCCAATCCTCTCATGAACCCTAGCCACACTCAAGTCAACCAAGACCAACTTAAGTCACATTAGGGTCCCACACCATGCTAACTAAGTCACTAAAGTCAAAGTCAAACTCTAGGCTAGTCTCTAAAGTCACAACTAGCAAAAGTCAAAAATCACAATACCAATGCAATAAATAATAAAATAATTCACAAAAACCAAAATGACCAAATTACCCTCAAGACTAAAATGTGGTATTGACAAATCTACCCTCCTTAAAAGAATTTCGTCCTCGAAATTGAAAGACGAAATTGAACTGATGAGAAGGATAGACAATCATACCTCAAGGTCCAAAAAGATATGGGTATCGCTCGCGCATCTCATCCTCCCGCTCCCAGGTAGACTCTCCTGGAGAATGATGCCTCCATACGACGCGAACCGAGGGTATCACCTGGTTTCTCAGAACCTTCTTTCGTCGATCCAGAATCTCCACAGGCTGCTCTGGATAGCTAAGAGTAGGTCCCACCTCAATCTCTGAGTGATCGAGTACATGGCTAGGATCTGCCACATACCGTCTCAGCTGCGACACGTGGAATACGTTATGGACTCCCACTAATACAGGTGGCAAGTCTAGCCTGTAAGCCACGTCATCGACTCTCCCGCTGATCACGAAAGATCCGATGAAGCGCGGGCTAAGCTTCCCACCTCCACCAAAACGTATCGTACCACATGTCGGAGATATCCTCAAGAAAACCAGATCTCCAACCTAATCACAAACAAGGTCTCAATTACTAATATATTGAAAAATACAACTCCTAATTCTAATCCTATCTCTAAACTGTACCTCAAACTCCAAAGGTCTACGGTGGCTATCGGCCCAGTGTCGATGTCTGTCCTGCGCCACGCGAATCCGGTCTTTGATGAGCTTCACCTTCTCGGCTGCATCTACAACCATCTCAGATCCCAATAAAGCTCGCTCTCCAACATCATCCCAAGACAAGGGTGTACAACATCTGTGCCCGTACAATGCTTCGAATGGTGACATCTCAATGCTGGCCTGAAAACTGTTGTTGTATGCAAACTCCACTAAGTGCAGGTGATTCTCCCAGGATCCTCTAAAATCCAAAACACAAGTCCGCAGCATGTCCTTGAGTGTCTGAATAGTCCTCTCTGACTGTCCGTCCGTCTGAGGGTGGTATGCAGTACTAAACTTGAGCTGAGTGCCCAAACTAGTCTGCAGACTCCGCCATAAATGGGAAGTAAAGCGACTATCCCGATCCGAGACAATGCTCACCGGAACTCCATGAATCCTGACAATCTGCCGCATATACATCTCTGCTAGCCTCTCAGTAGACGTACCCACTTTAAATGGCAAAAAGTGGACCGATTTGGTCAACCTGTCTACGATGACCCAAATCGCGTCTTTCCCTCCTGGTGTACGCGGCAATCCAGAAACAAAGTCCATTGTGATGTGCTCCCACTTCCACTCTGGGATGGGCAATGGCTGCAACAAACCTCCTAGCCTCTGCCTCTCTGCCTTGACCTGCTGACAGACCAAACATCTGGCTACGAAGCGAGCTACCTCCCACTTCATCCCATACCACCAGACGTGCTCCCTCAGATCCCTATACATCTTGTTGGCACCTGGATGTATAGAGTACTGAGATCGATGGGCCTCCTGCTTGACCTGCTCCCGGAGCTCTCCACTGGGCACACACAGTATGGAACCGTGTCTCAATGCGCTATCATCTGCAAGAGTAAACTCATCATCCACCAGTCCTGCTCGAACCTGCTCTCGGATACACCGCAGAGCAACATCCTCGAACTGTGTCGACTTGATCCTCTCTATCAAGTCCGACTGAATCTGAAGGCCCCACATCTGCATCTGAACTCCTGGCACAACCACCTCGATCCCCAAGCTCTCCAAATCTGCTAGCAAGTGACGATCCATAGTCAAACACATGGCTGGTGGATACCAACTCAAGGCATCGGCAACCACGTTGGCCTTCTCTGGGTGATATTGCAGTGAAATATCGAAGTCCTTCATCAACTCCAACCACCTGCGCTGCCTCATGTTGAGCTCCTTCTTTGTAAACACATATTTCAAGCTCTTATGATCTGTAAAGATCTCCACCCGCTCTCCGTATAAGTAGTGTTTCCACAACTTCAAAGCAAACATAACTGCTGCCAACTCCAAGTCGTGGGTAGGGTAGTTCTTCTCATGGGGACGTAACTGCCTGGAAGCATAGGCAATCACCTTCCAATGCTGTTGCAAGACACAACCCAAACTCTTCCCTGAGGCGTCACTGTAGATAGTGAACTCTCCTGATCCTGATGGCAATGTCAGAATCGGAGCTGTCGTCAGCCGCTTCTTCAACTCATCAAAAGCGACCTGACACTCCTCTGACCAGACAAACTCTGCATCCTTCCGGGTCAGCCTAGTCAATGGCTCTGCAACCCCGGAGAAATCCTGCACGAACCTCTTATAATAGCCTGCCAATCCCAAGAAGCTCCTCATCTCCACTACTGAACTCGGTGCTGTCCAAGCCTCAACTGCCGTGATCTTCTTCGGGTCAACTGAGATCCCATCTCCAGTCACCACATGACCCAAGAAGTCAACTTTGTCCAGAAAGAACTCACACTTCGAGAGCTTGCCATAAAACTCCTCCCTCCTGAGAGTCTCCAGAACCACTCTCAAGTGCTCCTCATGCTCCTCCTCAGTCTTCGAGTACACTAGGATATCATCGATGAATACCACTACGAACTTGTCTAAGTACTGGTGGAACACCTTGTTCATCAGGTTCATGAATACCGCCGGGACATTAGTCAACCCAAACGACATCACCATGAACTCAAACTGGCCATACCGCGTCCTGAATGCGGTCTTCGGGATATCCTCCTTCTTTACCTTCACTTGATGGTAACCTGACCTCAGATCAATCTTAGAAAATACCCTCGTCCCACTCAGCTGATCGAAGAGATCGTCGATCCTCGGCAACGGGTACTTGTTCTTGATCGTGAGGTTGTTGAGTGCCCTGTAGTCGATGCACATCCTGACCGACCCATCCTTCTTCGATACAAAGAGTACCGGTGCACCCCGTGGTGAAGAACTCGATCGGATGAAGCCCTTGTCCTGCAGCTCATCCACCTGCTTCTTCAACTCTACCAGCTCGCTGTTGTTCACCCTATAGACGTGCTGAGATATCGGCTCTGCGTCGGGCACTAAGTCTATAGAGAACTCCACGTCTCTGTCCGGTGGTAGTCCTGGCAAATCCTCCGGAAAGACGTCCATGAACTCCGCTATCAAAGGGTGTGGCACTGCCTGCTCCTCAACTGATACTCCGCAGAAAACTCCGCTGCTCTGCAACGCTTGCCGTCGGGTGAACTCGAACTCTGGCTCTCCGGGTGCTCTGAAAAGAACTCTACCCCCGCGGCAATCTATGCTGGCGTGGTGCCTGCTAAACCAATCAATACCGAGTACGATATCGTAGTTCGGCAATGGCATCACGAGCAGACTCACATCCAACTCTCGGCCTCCCAAATCCACTCTCCGACCCTTGCAAATATCACTAATGAGGATAATACCACCCTCGGTCGTGATCTTGTAAGTCCTAGGCAACGATTCAGATACAAGGTGGTGTCTAATAGCAAAAGTTACAGACACGAAGCCGTGGGAAGCCCCCGAATCGAACAATGCAAAAGCTGGAATGGAGTCGAGAAGAATAGGACCTGCGATCAGCTCCCCGATAGCCTCTGCGTCCTCAGCTGCCATGGCGAAAGCTCGCCCCTGCTGACCTCCCCTGGCCTGCTGCTGATGCTGAGCGAACTTCTGCTGCTGAGTCTGCAAGGGTCCCTTCTGCTGCACTGCTGGAGCTCTGGCTCCCGCTCCCTGAGCTGCTCGTCCTGAAGACGTGGAACACTCCCTCAGCTGGTGCTCCGTCGAACCACAGAGTAGGCACCTCCCGAGCCTCTTCCTGCAGTCATTCCACACATGCCCTGGCTTCTTGCAGAAACCACAACTAACGGGCTACTGCCTGAGTGCCTGTGGTTGAACCCTCGGCTGCTGCTGCTGTACCTGCTGGAAAGGTGCACGGCCCTGACCTTGGAACTGCTGTGGCTGGAACTGCCTCTGCTGATGCTGCTGCTGCTGCTGAAAGTGAGGCCTCTTGGCCGGTCCTCCGCTGCCACTGGCTCCCTGAGCGTCTCGTCCCCTCTTGAGCCTCAGCCCAAGATCATCCTCTGCTGCTAGGGCACCCACCAGAATCTCCTCAAAATTGGCACTCCGGTCACTCTTGGTCAAGGACTTGACCTCCTTGATTAACCACTTACGGAATCTCCGGGCCTTCGCCGTCTCACTGAGCCCCTCAACAAATCTGCCCAGACGACAGAACTCCTCAGCGTACTCCTCGACAGTCTGACTGCCCTGAACTAAGCAATCAAACTGCCTCTCCAGGGCGCCAAGAGCTGTGTCAGGGAAAAACTTCTCCTTGAACAGCTTCTTGAAGGCTGCCCAAGTCTGTTCCTCTGTACCGACCCTCGGGTCCGTCTGGTACCATGTGCGGGCCATGTCCTGCATCTGACTACCTGCCGCTTCAATCTGTAGTCGTGTTGGGATCTCTCCGCCAGCCGGAAGATCTCCTCGATGTGCTCTATCCAGTCATCCGCATACAGAATCCCCTCAGTGCCGCGGAAGTCCCGCGAACGCATCTTCTGGAAGTCCTGGATCCCTGGTGTCCTCGGCTGATATGGCTGCATCTGGACTGCCTGAGGCTGTGCAATAACTCTCTCCACAGTCGTCAGGGCAAGCTGATGGGCATTCTCTATGCCCTGCTGAAAATAAGCGGACTGCTGTCGCTGGGCCTCCACTATCCTCTGAAAGAAGTCGAACAACTGCCCTGCGTCAACTGATCCGGAAGGTGGCTGCTGCCGAAAGAAATCAGGAATGACGGGGGAAGGTCTCTGTACAGGCGGAGGTGTACCTCCAAATGCAGCAGAAACACCAACCTGAGTTGGCACAACAGGAGCTGCGGTCTCGAGGCCCTGCTGAACAGGACGAGAGGTGGCCGACCACTCGATAGTATCCCGCGGACCGGAGCGATGAGATCGTGTCTCCATAACCATCCTGAAGAGAGATCAAAACAAGAAGCAATTACTGAGAATGAAGCAAAAAATCAAAGGAGGACAGTTTATTTATTCAAAGGAAAACATTTAATCAACAAGAATTTAGATGGCAAGTATTGGATCAGAGTTTTACTAATGTGATTGAGTACCTCAAAACTATGTCCTATATCCTACTGCAGGCTGTAGTGATACTCTAGTTCGAATACCACTACAAATCTAGATCTGCATGGGCTACCCCTAAAAACGTGTCACGACCTGCACCCAGTGTAGGGGCACGAGAAGTGGGTATGTCCAGCCTACGCCGTAGTGTCGGCGGTAGAACGCTGTCCTAGGTCACATACATCTAACAATTATAAAGTACCTGTACAATTTATACGCTCCGAATGGAGGACAATATAGAAATGTACAACTCAATCACAGCTAAGGTAGAAAATACGATAAGATAGATCGATATGAAAGTCGCAAAATGAAATACAATAAGAGAAGAAGTCTTAAGAGTCTAAGATAGTATCTCCACAACACCCAGAATAACAAAATTCCAAATAAGTACATAATGTATCCAAAATAAGACAAGACAATATAGTAATTTAGAGCATCAATCCGTGTTAACAACGTGACAACATCAAGTAAAGTAATCTAGAGCATAAATATAAATCATATCAAGTATGAAACGGTCAGAAAATGTACTCGCCTGGTATCCTGAGTATCCGATGAGTATATATGTCCAGACAGAGTAGATGAGTCCTATTTAGAGCAACACAGGTCACAACATATCCAGAATGGTAATATTAAACTTTACAATGCATTCTATATGAATTCTAGGTTATTCTAGACTAAAGTCAACTCTTGGTCAACTCTAGTCAACTTCACTAGTCAAACTAGGTCAATTAGGCCAATCCTAGTCCAATCAAGTCTCACTAAGCCTAACCAAGCCTAGGCTAGCACTCAAACACAATCAAAGCCCTAACAAGTTATCACACACAAATACAAACTATGCATATTCATCCTTATACAATATATACATAGGTATTCATATAGGCTAGTGCCTAATACACAAGCAAGGCACAAACATGGTATACATATATGTAAGTAGGGGGGTGAGTGTGTGTGTACAACTGTTAGTGAGATGAGAGTGTGTGTACAGGTCACATATGTGCGTGTGTCAGTCTCAGGGTGTTCTCGGGTTCAGTTAAGGCAGCAGTACCTTGTGTGTGTGTAGTGTCATGTACACTAGTGTATAGTGTGTGGGTGTGTACAGGTTACATGGGTGTGTATGTGTGTTCAGCTGTTGAGTGTATTAGTGAGTGACGTGTGTGTTCAGCTGCACAGTGTGACAGGGTGTGTGTGTATTCAGTGAGTGACATGTGTGTGTGGTTGTTGGCATACAAGTGTAGGGTGAAATCAGGTTTACAACATAGGTTGACAGTGAACAAATTTTCCAGGTTTACATGTGCACTCAAACAGTCCTATACAACACAGTTATCATTTGGAAAATTCATCTTAGCGTACACACATCCAATAAACTCAGTTTAATACATTAAAGAAAACAGAAAATATTTCCAATGCAACCCAAAGTCATTATCCCCATTCAGTTATCAAGTATCAGTGAATGACAGTTCTTTCGAAACCAAACCCAAATGTGTAAACATGCATCTCATATATATATACATGTTAACATTACAATTTAATCATCAATTAACATTTTAAATTAATATTAAAACTCTGAAATCTCAGGTAAACTGAACATGTATCAGTAATATGGGTAAACCCTAAATTCGAAACTCAAAATTCAGTATTAATCCAAATCAAGGTGATCAGAGTGTTCTCCATATGTGTTCGTGTCAGGGGGAAGTGTTCGTGTCCAAGCAAGTGGACACGAAGGTGTCCAAACTCTCAAAATACAGAAACAGTGAACACAGTTTCAGTCTCCTCGTGCGGCCGTGTCTCGTCCTCGTGGACACGACACAGGCCACGTGGAGTCATGTGCTCATGCCCACACCTAGCCCAGGTGTAGGGCTACACATTCGAGTCCCTGACACGTCACCACGACGTGTCTAGATGAGACACGAAGGCCGTATCAGGGTCGCCAAACCGACTCTGCACGCACAGTGAAAAACCGGTGCGCGTGTCTGTGCTCCCTCGACACGGCACGAGATCGTGTCAAACTCGAGGGGTGTGCTGACAGAGGGCCCCTACCTCCGTGCCAAGTGGCAAGTGTCCACGTGACGTGTACGAGGAGAAAACCCCCTCGAGCAGCAGGGCACTGCTCACAGTGTGCTACGAGCGTGTTCATGTCCGATTTGGACACAGACACGACTCGATATTCAGCTCAGTCGTGTAGGAAACCAAAGAGCACATGAAGCTCTACAAACCAGTTCAAAAAGAATTCAAAAACAGCAATAAAATCGCCATTGAGGCATTTCATCAAACACCTAAAAGCCTACACTGATACGTGTCCGATACGGACACAAAATTAACACGAATTTTCACCAAACTTTTCCTACAGCTAGGGGACACCTAGATGGATGCATCTATGAAATTAAATCAGGATTTTAAGGTGATTTGTAGGGATTACCTATAGAGAGCCAATCTCTAAGAAAAAGTCCCAAATAGTGAAGTCTCCTTACTCAAGCAAATGTCCCAATGAGCTCCCCTCCTTGCAAGCTAGCCTCCTTCTTCTTCTACTCCAGATTTGGATTCAAATGCAAAAGATTGGGATCAATTTGGTAGAGGAATAATGAAAGAGGGAAGAAATTAGGGTTTCCTAAAGGGGAATTTCTAAGAGGCAAGTGGTTATGAAGAGACATTATATAGGATGCAATTAGGTTTAATTTGGGCTGTGGTGGCCGGCCATGTAGGGGATTAGGGTTAGGGTTTCATGTAAATGGGCTTTGAGCCTAGTTCATAAGCTAGCTAGCTCAACCCCTTAGCTATAAGTCTAATTACAAACTCTCCCAATCCTCTCATGAACCCTAGCCACACTCAAGTCAACCAAGACCAGCTTAAGTCACATTAGGGTCCCACACCATGCTAACTAAGTCACTAAAGTCAAAGTCAAACTCTAGGCTAGTCTCTAAAATCACAACTAGCAAAAGTCAAAAATCACAATACCAATGCAATAAATAATAAAATAATTCACAAAAACCAAAATGACCAAATTACCCTCACGACTAAAATGTGGTAGTGACACATGTGGGCAGAGGTTGCCCCCACGTGTCCGCCAATTTTCAGCCCAGACCGAGTCATGTCCATCGAGTTATGGCACTCGAGATGCAGAACAGTGCACGGGACAGTGCACGGGACTCGTGCTACGTCCCCGTGTCCGATTTGGACACAAAAACAGTGTCAAAATAAACCCAAAAAATATGTTTTGGAATTCCCTCATATAGGGCTACAAGTATATGAAATTAGTTTTAAAAAATAACAACTTTTAATTCTTTGATGCATTTCATCAAACACATGTTATAATACATCGACACGCCCCCGATACATATATCAAATGGACACGAAATCTTACCAAACTACATCTACAGGTCTAGGGTACCTAGATGCATGCTTCTATGAAGAGAAATCATAATTTAAAAGAGTTTAGAAGCATTTACCTATTGAGAGTTGGAATCTCAATGCAAAAGTCTCCAAAACACGTCGACATCCAAAATCCTACGATCAAACGCCTCCAATTCTTTGCTAGCAAGCCTCCAGCAATTTTCCTCTCCTCCTAAGGATCGCAATGTAATTCGTTTGGTCTGATTTGGATGAGAATTGGAGAATGGAGGCTACTTTGAAGAAGGTGGAAATTAGGGTTTTGCAAAAGTGGCTTGGTGGCTACATGATGTGTTTATATAAGGGGGGATGTGTTGGCCGGCCACATGCTGGGATTTAGGGTTAGGGTTTAGTCATAAGGCCCAACTACAACTTAAGTTATTTTTAAAGCCTTTTAGCAAATAGCCCACAAGCCAAAATAACTAAAAATCCTAAAATGAATTTAAAAGGGTTTCCTAATTTAGAATATAACTTAAATTCTAATATAAAATGATAACTATGCCTCTAATGACATGGTTAGTCTCTAATCATGGTTAGCTAGGGTTAAACCAAATTACTAACACAAAAGCACTAATTAAAATATTATAAAATAATCAAAAATTCAAAAATCACACAATTACCAAAATACCCCTATTCTAGAAAAGCGGTAGTGACAAATCTACCATCCTTAAAGAATTTCGTCCTCGAAATTTAAGGTGATCGGACTCCTTCTAGGTCAAACCCCCAACAATCAAGGTCAAGAAGATTATATCTAAAGCATGCAAAACATGGTCCTGCTGGTCATGATTTCACAGTCTCGAACATGATCACTACACTATCTAGCACATCACAAGAATATCCTGACAGATACTAATGAAATTATACAACAAGATGGAAAAGAAGGACAGGAAAGACAAACCAAACAAGAGGTCAATAACGAAGCAAGGATGATATCATCAAAGAGGACATATATGAAATAGATTAATTAGATTTGAACGAGTGTCAGTAGATTCAAATCCATGGAAATTTTCTACTTGTGATTGGGTATCCTCTCATCTAAAGTATATTCCTTAATTCCTATCGCAGGCTCGCAGTAGTACAACTAAGTCGCCATACTACCACGATATCGCACTAATGCGACTCTCGACCTGCATGGCCACTACTAAAAACGTGTCACGACCCGCACTCAGTGTAAGGGTACAAGTGCGTAACAGCGTCCAGCCTACGCCGCAGAATCGGCGGTAGAACGCTGTTCTAGGTCACTATCTAACAACAACTCACGCAAATATATAATGTACTTGTCATAATCTCAACTCCGAACGGAGGACAAGTATAAATATAATGAAGCTCAATCACAGTCTAAGCACGATAAGATAACACAGAAGTTTATAACTAAAGACTAAACAACAACAACAAATATAAACTACCAAATAATAATATCTCAAACAAACTCAAATACAAACTCAATATCTCAAGTTATTACAATTAAGTTCTAAACATGAAAACTAAACCAAGTCTACTAGCTAGTCTTCCGATCACCCCTGAGAGTCGGGGCCCAAAGTAGCTAAGCCATCTCCTGGTCCATAGTAAGTAGGGCAAGTGTCCTCGGGGCAAACATCTGTAATATTTTGTCAACGATCCAGTCAGGAAAGGAACGAGCACATCTCATCTAGAAATCTCAAGTAAATGACAAAGACTATAAAACAGTTATAGACAGTTATATTGATGAACATTGTAAGTTTAGACAGGTAGTAAAGTAGAACAACAGTTTAAACAAGTCAGGAGAGCATGGCAATGGAGACTGTAAAAGTAAAACTAACTAAACTCGAATAGAGGTGATATAAGTCCAGATAATATAGCATAGACAACTGTCACGCCCCGCTCCCAGAATACGGCGAGCCGAGTACGTAACACCATCCCCAGGCTACGTGACATATGAATACTCCAGTACTCGTATTCGCGATTGTCGTCTGTAAGGCTCTAGGATAGGTTATCACAGGTCATAATCTTGTATAATAAAATCAATATTATTCTACAAGGGGCATTCTAAGCTATAAATAGGAAAATGAACTACTCTACCCAGTGTAACAATTAACCCAATATATAAAAGTATACCTGAATTAATGAAATAGAGAGTATTCTGATTTCAACATAATTGCCTTCAAAAGTAAAATCTCGTTCTTGTTCTCCAGCTTTCTTTCAACTTGTCGTAGCAGTTCTTTGGAAATATGTCTACAAATCTAGTGAACAAAACTAGGTCGTCAATACGACGAGCAAGTCCTCAGTCAAAAGAGTAAGGAAGATAAAGTAAGATGATAAAAATTTCGAAATTGAACCGGAGGAAAGGATAATTTTAAAGTAGATTTACTGACAAATATTTCCTATAGTGTTTGCATCTGTTTCCAAAGGAATTTAGGTGTCATGTATAAATGTGTAAACCTCTGACAAATCATGTATGCAAATGCAATATTTAGAGAAATACTTCTGGATCACACAACTTCTATTTTCTCAACAATAATCCCATTTACCCGGGATCAGGTTTATACTTAATGGGCGGTGCTTAGATTTATCCGTCCCATTAGTATTAGGATCACATATTGATATGATATAATCAGGATAACACATGAGTGATTTTTCGAGTTATCGGAATCAAGTGTTATAACAATTGTCGTATGACTTGAAATTTTTCAAGAATATCGGAGCAGGCTACATTGGATATTACAGGACCGAATTCGGGGATTCGAAATCCAATAGAAAATAGAAAACAAGAAAGTGAGCTAAGCCTCACCTCGGACATCGTATGGTCGTACGAATGATAACAGGAACTAATCAGTTTTGTAATAATATAATATTGCAAAGATTTCAAAGGTATGATCCAAAGTTTTCTCTCCCATCCCAAATGTAATTCTTACCCAAATGTAACTTAGTTAAAGTATATTTCAATTTTGTATCTCGTTTTTCGTGTGATAGAGAACACACATTAAACGGGAATAAAGTTAAGTAGGAGATTCCATCTTAGCGGAATAAAATGTCAAACTAGAATTTGTGTGCCTAAGGCAACACTTTCAAGGATTTCAAGGTTATGTTTATATTAGAAAATTTGATAAAATTAGGGACTAGGATTTAACCATTTCGACTTTCCAAAATGGCCGACTCTGAAATTTCTCAAAAATTCCGGCAGAGTCTCCTTTGTATTCGTTGATTCCAAAAAATTTCAATGGACAAATATAATAATAAATGGGTACGCCGACCCCTTCGGTGGAGCAACCCTCGAACACCGGAAACTTACGCAAGAATTGTATATAAAATGTGATTAAATATAGACTTTCTTACCTTAGCAAGTAAATAAGCAAGTAATAAATTTTTTTTGAGTTATTTGCAACTTGCTAAATACTACCTAAGTTCAAAAACAAAATTTTTAGTAGCGCAACGATATCAAAACCTTGCTTCCAAATCATATATAAAATAATTTTATAAAATTTGTATTATTGTCTTGTTATAAATTTTATACAAAATTAGATCTAAATATTAAACTTAACTCATACTTGATACACATCATATTTTAGCTTCTTGAGGGTGCGAAAGAAAATTTAAAAATTGAAACTTAGTAGGTGTAGGATTACCTTAACATGTAGGTACCTATAATCATCCATATTAGATACGTAATCATGTCAAACTATGTTAATTTGATATATTTTAAAGTATGGACAGAAATGATGTTTATAATAAAACAAAAGTTATTGATCCTACACCTTCAAAACTAACCGGACGTGTACATATCATACTAGAGATATATCCATATGTAAAAATTTTGAATTTAAACAAGTATAGGGATTTTGCCCATATGTGGTACCAAAATTTAATTTAAGTTTTCATGAAAATATAACTCATGTGTGTTGTGTCCATAAACTATATCATGATATATAGGTGTCTATGTATGTATGCGACTCATAGGTTGTGTCCACACATCTTCATATTTATATATATATTTACAAAAAACTTGAATCGAAGTGTCCATTTATTTGTATCCTACACATTGTGTCCCAAATTATGTGTATATACATTTATTGTGTCCATGAACGGATTTTCCCCAAATTTAATGTCTATATTAATATCATGTCTTCATAAGATTGGGATTTATCATAATTTTTCCATATATTTCAGAAATTGTAGCTAAACCATATTAATTTAAGAAATTTGTAAAGTCAAATTAGAGAAAAGTTCAAGAGGAAGAAGGAAGAGGACTTGCCTTGGTTGGATAAAGACATAGTTGTTCTCCCAACCTTTCCTAACATAACCCAAATCAAAAGTCTCCAAAACGTCTCGACACCCAAAATCCTACGGTCAAACGCCTCCAATTCTTTGCTAGCAAGCCTCCAGCTACTTACTCTCCTCCCAAGGATTGCAACACAATTCGTTTGGTCTGATTTGGATGAGAATTGGAGAATAGAGGCTACTTTAAAGAAGGTGAAAATTAGGGTTTTGCAAAAGTGGCTTGGTGGCTACATGATGTGTTTATATAAGGGGGGGTGCTGTGTTGGCCGGCCACATGCTGGGATTTAGGGTTAGGGTTTAGTCATAAGGCCCAACTACAACTTAAGTTATTTTTAAAGCCTTTTAGCAAATAGCCCACAAGCCAAAATAACTAAAAACCCTAAAATGAATTCAAAAGGGTTTCCTAATTTAGAATAGAACTTAAATTCTAATCTAAAATGATAACTATGCCTCTAATGACATGGTTAGTCTCTAATCATGGTTAGCTAAGGTTAAACCAAATTACTAACACAAAAGCACTAATTAAAATATTATAAAATAATAAAAAATTCAAAAATCACACAATTACCAAAATACCCCTATTCTAGAAAAGTGGTAGTGACACAGTGCCAGTGCCAAGTCCCTTGCTTGCGTTCGTCCCAACTCCTGAGACACCTACACCACCATCTCCTTCAGGTGATATCATTCCTCCTACTCCTCCCACACCACTATTTGTACGAAGGACCACTCGCAGCAATACGGAAAATCCTTCGGACAGATATAGTTGGGATCTTGCTCAGTTTGTTTTTTATGACCATATCTCTTCTTCTCATGGAGCATTTATAGCATCTTTGGATAGTATTACTGTACCTAACAATTGGCAGGTTGTCAAGAACGATCCAAAGTGGAAAGCGGCAATGCATAAGGAGTTAGGAGCTCTTGAGAAGAATCACACTTGGGAGCTGGTGAGACTGCCGGAGGGGAAGAGAGCAGTTGGATGCAAGTGTGTCTTTACCGTGAAGCAGAATCCAGATGGACAGGTTGAGCGCTACAAAGCTCGACTAGTGGCGAAATGATACAGTCAGACATACGACATCGACTATGACGAGACCTTTGCACCAGTTGCAAAGATGAGCACTGTCAGGACCCTGGTCTCTTTGGCAGCGAATGGTGGATGGAATCTACACCAACTGGATGTAGAGAATGCATTTCTTTACAGAGATCTAGTGGAGGAGGTTTACATAGAGATACCACCAGGATTTGGCACAAATCAGACAGCAGACAAGGTCTGCAGACTGAAGAAGTCCCTCTATGGACTGAAGCAATTTCTTCGAGCGTGGTTTGACAGATTCAGGGGAGCGATGATAGGGATGGAATATCAGCAGATCAATGCTGATCACACTGTATTCTTCAGAAGGAGTGGAGGCCACATCACCATACTTGCGGTGTATGTTGACGACATGATTATCACGGGAGATGATGAGCAGGAAATTGCCCGACTCAAAAGGAAGCTTGGCAAGGAATTTGAGGTGAAGGACCTTGGTCTTCTTCGCTACTTCCTTGGGATTGAGATCACTCGAGACGCAGAGGGAATTGTTCTCTCTCAGAGGAAGTATGCACTGGACCTTCTCACAGAGACAGGGATGTTGGGATGCAAACCTGTAGCGATACCAATCGATCAGAGGTTCAAGCTGAACGCTGAGGCTGGAGAACCAGTTGACCGGGACATATACCAGAGACTGGTGGACAAGCTGATCTATTTGAGCCACACACGTCCAGATACATGCTTTGCAGTTAGTGTGGTGAGCCGCTACATGCATGACCCACGGAAGGGTCATATGGACTCAGTATACCAGATTCTGAGATAATTGAAGGGTACCCCCCGGAAGGGACTGATGTTCAGGAAGAATAATCACATGGACATCGAGGGCTACTGCGATTCTGACTGGGCTAGTTGTGCTGATGACATGAGATCTACCTCGGGATACTGCATATTTTTAGGAGGCAACTTGGTCTCTTGGAGGAGTAAGAAGCAGTCAGTGGTAGCCAGATCGACAGCTGAAGCGGAGTACAGAGCTATGGCCTTGGAAGTTGCAGAGCTGCTTTGGTTGAAGAATATGCTGGTGGAGCTGAAGCTGGATCAAGGAGCCAAAATGAAGTTGTGGTGTGACAACCAGTCAGCTATTAGTATTGCCAACAATCCAGTACAGCATGACATGACCAAACACATCGAGATCGATAGGTTCTTCATCAAGGAGAAGTTGGTTAGTGGACTACTGGAGCTAGGCCACGTTCCAACCAAGCATCAGATAGCAGACAGACTGACCAAGGGACTTAGCTCTGTGAGCATGATTAGAGGATGTGACAAAATGGGCTTGGTGAATATCTTTCGTCCATCATGAGGGGAAGTGTTGGTATATTTAGTATAAGAATATGTTATATTTAGTATGGAAATATGTTATGTTTAGTATAGGAATATCCTGAGGACATATTTGGGATGCCAGAATATGCCACAGGATATTCCATTGGATCTTCCATGATGTAAAGGCTATATAAAGTCTTTGAGACTATCAATGAAATCATCTCATCAATCAATTACAACAGAGCACTCAAGTGCAAACAATAAATGCTCACTGCTCAGAGAGATGAGTACGTAGTATTATGTTCAAACAAATAATCTGCTATGTTGTCTATGCAGAAGAATAACTAGCCTACTGTTACCAGTTGTATAATGTTTTCTCTTTTGTGCTCCTCTTTTAGTCCCACATAGGATTGGAGAGTAATCCCACCTGCGATCCTTACTATATATAGCAAGATTCACAATATCTGAATCGGTTTTGGACCTTTCATATGAGTATTGTTATTGGCAGTATCTGATTTTTCATTTCGAAAAGCCAAAATATTTTTTTAAAAATACAAATATATTTGATACATTTCGACATAATTACATATATATATATATATATATATATATATATATATATATATATATATATATATGTTGAATCTTGTTAGTTTTAAATATAATAATATTCAACATCACTGAATTATTCTCTTGCAATAGATATTATTGTCTATGTACTTTTTTTTTAAGACACAATACAACCACAATAAATAGTTCGGAATGAAATTATTTTAATATCTATTGATGTTGTGAATTTGTACATATGTAACTTCAACAAATGGTATGATAATGGTTACGACATGTCTATAAGGATATCGATCTTACAACCAAAGCATTGTATTGACACTATTTTTTCATACATTTTTTTTCGTTCAAATTTTCTTTATTGTATTGACTGGGTATATCTGTATCCTTTATTTCCGGTAGTGCTCGGTGTCCGATCATGACATACCAAATACGATCGATACAACCGATACGTATAGGTATTGGCCGATAGTGCGAATTATGATATATCGTTGTGCTTAGAACCCAAAAGAAATCTAACCTTTCACAAACTCTGATGTAGGAAAAGTTTGAAGGTCTGAGCACCCAACCAACCGGCTGACCAATTGGTTAGCTTATCGCGTCAGATTCAGACGAGGGTTTTGAGTTATTTTTGGCAAGTTTAATCAATCATTCCATGATCAATAAATTTAGTTCAATTTAGGTCTTATAACTGATTAAGTCTTGCAATGATATTTCCTTTCTGTAAATTATGGTCAGGATTAGGGTGTTATTTCTTGATCTCTCAGGAGTTGTAAGTCTATATAAAAGCCCGTAATGTACTAATTCAATCATCCTATAATATTGTCATTAAATTCAGATTTATCTTTTCTTTCTAGTGAATTCGATTCGCTTGTGAACTTAGACAACTTCTAGACTCGAGGAATATTGCTCTTGGACTCGAGGAACTTTTACAACAACGTCGGTTATCCCGTCATCCTTATCGATGACGTCATCCATCCCATCACCATCTACTGCAATGGTAGGGGTACTATCCCTACGTCAAGGTCGTATCAGAGCAAAAGTTCAACACAAGATTTCCTGTTAGATTACCGCCAAGATTAGATGGATATTCCTTCCTTTGATGATCTGATGTAGATTACTAGACCCTTAGATTGGTTCGTGGTGGTTGATCAATTCTTCAAATATCACATGAGCCTCGGTACGAAGAAAGTGAAGCTGGTGGAATATTAATTCAAGGGAATCATATCATCTTGGTGGAACAATATACAAAATATCTCGTTCTATGTAAATGAAGAAGCCGATAGAGTCGTGACCGAAGATGCTACGACAAATACAACAACGATCTTTCCCCCCTAATTTTGAACAAAATTCTTTTGAAACAATATCAAAAGTGCCATTAAGAAAGTCGTTCTCTATGGGGTTATGTGACAATAGTTTGGCACTTATTATTAGTGAGAGCGTCAAATATCAATCTCACTTTTTAAACCTTGCTTCAAGCAGTTCAATTTACTATGAAAACCTACTAGTTGTTGTCTTGGTTAATATATATATTTTTATTTTTTTTGGAATAAGAAAAAAATTTATTCCACGCAAATCGCAGTAAAGGTATTACAATACACTATTCTCACATCTCCCTCCCCAGTTAAGGGGCCATTACAGTTACATCGAATTCTATATTATGTAGAATTCCTACTGGCGGAGTAACCAGTCCCTCAAAGATACGCCTGTTGCTCCCTCCAGACATGCCAAACTGATGTTGCAAGTCTAACTCTAGCCATATTGGTCCAACCAGGATCCATACCTCGGCGGTCTCTGATCCAACTGAGGATCCCCCGGATATCTCTGGCACTACCAACTCCACCCATCGATCGCATACACTGTTCCGTCCAGATGTGCCAAGTCAACGGACACTCAAAGAATAGGTGGCCCATAGATTCCGCTTCGCCCATACAGAGTACACACTTCAGGTCTGGAATCTGCATCCCAAACCTGATAAGTCTGTCCCGCATCATCAACCTGCCCAGAAGGAGTCTGTATGAGCAGAGTTGCATTTTGCGGGCAATCCCCTTCGCCCAGATGAAGTCATACTCCGCAATCCTGTCATGTGGAGGCCGAACCAGATTATAGCAACTTTTAAAACTGAATGTCCCGGACCCTCCAACTGAACCAGGAGCAACCCAACTCCAGGAGTCCGCATGCTGGCTAGTATCGATAGAGATCCGACGAATCGTCTCTCCAAACTGAGCCGTGAAAGGATACTCCTCGGGCCTCCAGCTCCCATCCCTGATGATCCGACTGTATTTCACCTCCCGGCTCGCCTCTCTGTCCCACTGAGTACCCAAGATTTCCAGAAGGGAGCCATTTCCCATCCACGGGTCCAGCCAGAGATCAGTATTCGCCCATCTTTCATAATCCTGCAAATAGCGGACTGAAGAACCGGTCTGCACCTAAGGATAGCCTTAAATGAGACCAAGAAATTGTTATCAATCCTGCTTTGCCAGAAATTCATCCGCCGCACATATCTGCTAGCCATCCACTCTGTCCAAAGGGAACCTCCCGTGATGAACCGCCACACCATCCGCACCCCAGATGCCTCCCTAACCGTCCGAAGAGGTCGCAACCCCACTCCTCCTTCCTCCCGGGTCCAGCAGAGTTGTTCCCAAGCAATCGCATGCATACCTCCTCTCCAGATAAAATTAGCACAAATGGACTCCAACTTCCTGATGGTAGCTATCGGAATCTGAATCGACTGCAACCAGAATATAGCGATGCCAGAGATAACAGACCTCACCAGCTCAATCCGGCCACCAAAGGACAGTCCAGTTGCCTGCCAGCCTTCCACTCTCCTTTGGGCAAAATTTACCAGGCTGAGACAATCCTGATCCCTGACATAATTGACCGTCAATGGAACCCCCAGATACTTCACCGGTAACTCTCCTTTCTCCACTCCCAGAGCAAGGGCCCGTTCCTCCTTGAGGGTGCACTGAGAGCTGAAATAGACCCTGCTCTTCTCCTTATTCAGCTGCAGACCGGACAGCCTCCCAAACTCCTCCATAATTTCTGAAAGCGCCCTCATCCCCCTCATAGATGGATGCAGGAATACCAAGAGGTCGTCAGCATATATCAAGTGAGACACCACCGGCCTGACCTGCCTGAAGAGAGGAACAATCTTCCTACTATGCACAGCCAGGTCCATCAAACAAGTGAAGTACTCCATCACCAAAGTGAACAGGTACGGAGAGAGAGGATCCCCCTGCCGCAGTCCCCTGTTGCTCGAGAAGCATCCATATGGAGTACCCTGAATGAGGACCGAAAATGTGGGGGAGCATATGCACTCCCTCACCCTTGCCACCCATCTCTCATCAAACTCCATAGCAAGCATAAGATGGCATAGGAAGTCCCTGTTGACCGTGTCATAGCTTTCCGCAAATCCAACTTCACACAAGCCTTCATCCCCCCCGGCTTGTTGAAATCTCTCACCATCTCATGAGCAAGAAGGCTGTGCTCATCAATCGAGCGCCCCTTGATGAAATCCGCTTGATTCCGAGACACCAAGCCCTGTATAATCTCCTCTATACGTCGACACATGAGGTGAGTAATTATCTTGTATAGATAATTACAACATGCAATAGTCCTGAAGTCGGCGAGGGAGGTCGCACCCTCCTTCTTCGGAACCAAGGTCAAGAATGTGTGATTCAGCTCCTTCAACAACTTTCCTTCCAAGAAGAACTCCTGCACCGCCTCCAGGACTGAGAACTTAAGCTCACCCCAGTGACGCCTAAAAAAGCCGCAAGAGAAGCCGTCCGGCCCCGGAGCCTTATTTGGATCTGCCTTCATCACAATAGCCTCTACCTCCTCCAATCTCACAGGGGCTAGCAGCAAACTATTTCCATGGTGCGTAACCAGCCGCTTCGTGACAAGCCCTGGGAACATGATGGGATAATCTGACTGCTGGTATAAGTCCGAGTAGAACCTGACTGCCTCCTCCTGGATCTCCACTGGGTCTCCAACAAGCCTGCCCTCGCCATTAAGCAGCCTGGGGATGCTGTTCCGGTGCTGTCTGGCACGGATCACATCATAGAAGAACTTGGTACAGCGACCACCATCCTTGAGCCAAGAACACTTGGCCCTCCGGGCCGCACTAATCTCCTGCTGAAGTCTCAAGATGTTGACCTCCGCAATCAGGTCCCTCTTCCTAGCCGCCAACTCCCCGCTCAGCATGTCAGGCTGCAGAGCCTCCTGGACCTCTCGAAGCTCGGCCTCCTTTTCCTTCAGGGAAGACCACGACATCTTCTTCACCCAAACCCGGATAGCTCTCTTGACCTGTTTGAGTTTGTGAACCATGCGGAACTGAGCCGTGCCCTCCCTAGTATCCTGCAGTCCTCCCATAACAACCTCCTCGTATCCCGCAGAGAGGTACCAGCCATTGTTGTACCGAAATGGCCGAGCCTTCCAAGTGGGCCTCTCAGAGAGACCTACCCGGATAGGAGAGTGATCGCTGGTCCCCGCCGCTAGGCCTTCCGCCCTGGAATTCGGGAAGTATCGAAACCATTCACTATTTCCCAAAGCCCGATCAAGCTGGCAGGCGATCCTGTTATGAACCGCCTTATTGTGCCAGGTCCAGATGTGTCCATCCCTCTCCAGTCCCCTCAGCCCAGACAAGAGGAGACACCTCTGGAAGTCGTATAGGATCGGATCCGGCACCCGACGGCCTCCCACCTTCTCATGCCGATGAAGCATGGCATTGAAGTCTCCCATAAGCAGCAGTGGGAGATGCAGGAGCTCCGCCATCCGTCCTACGCGAACAATGTCCTCCCACAAGGTATCACGAAGCCGCCTGTCGTTGTGCCCATAAATTGCGCCAAGAATGAAGCAGAATCCTCCTTTGTTTATAAATGAGAGGCCAATAAGCTGCTCCGTCATCAGCACCTGATCCCCCTCCCAACTATCTATGTTCCACTGAACCCAGATCCTAGCCATATCGCAGAGATCCAGGTTGTGAGCTTGCCCCCAGTTCCCCGGAGTCCTGCGAGATAGCATAGTCGCCCCTCTAATCTTCGTCTCAAGCAGAATAGAAATGTCACACTTCTCCCTCTTCAGAACACTACTAATCTCCCTCCATCTCCCAATGGAACACCCTCCACGAATGTTCCAGGCAAGGACCGACATTAATTAATAAATGTGGGGTCCCCCTGAACTCCATCCGGACTGACACCCGAGGAAAGTGTCTCGTTCGTCAAATCTATATCCTCCCCCATCTCCGTCCCCGAGGAGGGAGCAAGATGTGCCTGAATCCTGGAAAGAGCCAAGGTCCAATCTGGGTTGGCCACGGTCTGATCATCTTGCCCCCTTGGCCGGAGCTCATCTTCCCGTGGGGACGGGGATGTCTTTTCCTGCTATAGACCTTTTCCACCATAGGAGTCTCCAACCCATCCTGTCTGCTAACCAGAGCACTCATACCCCTGGTCACCATCATCCTCTGGGGCCTGAACGGGACCATCGCGCCCTGGGAACCCTCTTGTCTCGGCGGGGTGTCAGTCTCTGACCTCCTGGCCACCTCCATCAAGGAGTCCTCCTCCGTCGGCCTGACTGTCGCCACTCTGGTAATGGGACTGGGCGTCACCTCTGGCTCAGCTACCTCCATCTGCGCAGCCGAGGACCTAGCTATCTCCGTACCTCTCGTCAGGCAAGCACTAGATGAGTGCCCAAAGCACGCACAGAGGGAACACATTGGGGGGACGCAATTATACTCCACGACCTGCGTCAGAACCTCCCCGGACGCCACCTGATACTCGAGCATACTCGGAAGCTCCGTCCCAGCCTTAATCTCCACAAATACCCTGGCGTACATCAGCCTGGTACGGAAAGTCGTAGCCTCATCCGCCTTGATCGGCTTACCGACCAAGCTAGCTAATCTCATTAAGCAGAGGGATACTCCAGTATTTCACCGGGAACTCAGGAAATCGAATCCAGACGGGAATCGCATTCAACACCTCCTTCTCACATTTCAACTCAGGTGTCCACTCCTTCAGTATAATGAGCCGCCCGTCAAAGGACCAGGGTCCTCTTTGAATAATCCTGGACACATCCTCCTCCAGGCCGAATTTCACGAAGTAAAATCTATTCTCACGGGAGAAGAACTCCATGCTCCCCTTGGGACGCCATACCCTCTCTGCATATTCCCGTATCTGTCCGTAGAACGGTTTACTTTCCAACACATACATCACAAGCGTATTCTTCCAGAAGTCCGTGACCTCCGCAATCTCCTCTGCTGGAAAATAAGCTCGGAGGCCTCCTCCGACCTGCATCGGTGGCACGTACTCCATCGACATCGGGCTCTTGTTCCCACCCGACATACAAAGATCCTTCCAGGATTTGGGACAAGGCCCGGTGGCAGACGGAGTCCTCTGACTTCCGACATCCCCAGCAATACCCTTTCCTTTCTCCGCCGCCGTCGCCTTAGGCCGCCATCCAGTCGCAGGGCGCCTCGGACCTCCTCCCTGTCGACGAGAGCCACCTAGGCCAATAGAAGACCTATTTCCGTTCCTCCCAGGGCCCCCGGCCGACTCGTAACTTGATTTTGAGCCCCTCTTCCACCACCCGAACGCCGTCTCACCACCGTCGTCCAGCCATCATCATCACTACGACCATCGCGAGCCCCGGAACCCGATCCGAATTCGAACATAGGGGCAACATATATATGTATATATATATATTTTATATATATATATATATATATGTATATATATATATATATATTTTATATATATATATATATATATATATATATATATATATAGAACATGAGAGTTTTGTGGTTCTGTTCATTTTAACCAAGACAACAACTAGTAGGTTTTTATAGTAAATTGAACTGCTTGAAACAAGGTTTAAAAATGTGATATATATATATATATATATATATATATATATATATATATATATATATATATATATTTATAGTAAATTAAAAAATATATATATATATATATATTTATAGTAAATTGAACTGCTTGAAACAAGGTTTAAAAATGTGATATATATATATATATATATATATATATATATATATATATATATATATATATATATATATATATGACCCTCTAGCCTAGTGGTTAGAGAAGAGGCATGCGGCCTCGGTGGGTGGGTGTCCGACTTTCGGTGGGAGCATTCACGGGACTATTCAGTGGGATTCTTGAAAAAATTACCTGTTACAATATATATATATATATATATATATATATATATATATATATATGTGTGTGTGTGTGTGTGTGTGTGTGTGCGCGCGCGCGTGTGTGTGTATCCCTATATATATATATATATATATATATATATATATATATATATATATATATATATATATATATATTTTGGAATAAGGGTAAATTTTATTCCTCGCATACAGCGGTAAAGGTATTACAATACACTAAAATCACAACTTCTCATGCCCCAATTTAATGTTATGGGGCCATTACTGATACATCGAATTCTATGTTATGTAGAATTCCAATAGGAGGGGTAGTCAGGCCTTCGAAAATACGTCTGTTCCGCTCCTGCCAGATGTACCAAACTGAAGCTGCGAGACGGACTCTGGCTCTTCTGGCCCACCCCGGATCCCTGCCTCTGTGATCTCGGATCCAGCTAAGAATGCTCCTGATGTCTCTATCCATACCAACTCTCCCTCTCAACTGCACGCACTGCTCAGCCCAAATGTGCCAGGTCGTTGGACATTCAAAGAAGAGATGCCCCATAGATTCGTCCACCTCATTACATAGCACACACTTGGCATCTGGGATCTGCATCCCAAACCTGAGAAGTCTGTCTCTCGTCATCAATCTGTCCCGCAGAAGTCTGTAGGCACACAGTTGCATTTTTCGGGCAATCCCCTTACCCCAAATGAAGTCCACCTCCTCAGCCCGGTCGTGGTGAGTCCGTACCATGTCATAGCAGCTACGAAAGCAGAATAGTCCTGACCCTCCACCCGAACCTGGACCGGCCCAACTCCAGGAGTCCTCATACTGGCTATCGTCAATAGTAATCTGGCGTATCTCCTCGGCAAGCTGAGCTGTATAAGGATATCCTTCTGGCCTCCATATCCCATCTCTGATGATCCGGCTGCATGTGAGCCCCCTGCCCGCCTCTCTGTCCAGTTGTCCTCCCAAAATCTCCAGCAGGGATCTGGAACCCAACCAAGGATCAAGCCAGAGATCAGTGGTCTTTCCATCTTTCATGTTCCTGCAGATAGCGGTCTGAAGAACCGGCCTACACCCCAGAATGGCCTTAAAAGTGATCGAGAAATTATTGTCTATCCTGCAGGCCCAGAAGTTTGTCCGCCTAAGATATCTGTTCGCCATCCACTCCGTCCAAAGCGACCCCCCTTGATGAATCTCCAGGCCATCTTCACACCAACTGCCTTCCTAACCGCACGTAGAGGCCGCAGCCCCACTCCACCTTCCTCCCGAGGACGACATAGCTGGTCCCAAGCGATCGCATGAATTCCTCCCCTCCAAATGAAGTCAGCACAGATGGACTCCACTTTTCGCATAGTGGCCGTGGGGATCTGGATAGACTGGAACCAGAACATCGTGATGCCAGCAATAACCGATCCTACTAACTCAATCCGTCCGCCAAATGATAGACCCGCAGCCTGCCAGCCTTCCACTCTCCTCTGAGCAAAATCCACCAAGCTGTGACAATCCTGCTCTCTGGCGTAGTTGATCGTCAGCGGGACCCCCAAGTATTTCACTGGGAGCTCGCCTTTCTCTACTCCCAGAGCGAAAGCTCTCTTCTCCTTAAGCGTGCACCGGGAACTGAAGTAGACTCTGTTCTCCCAATTTAACTGCAGTCCAGATAACCTCCCGAACTCCTCCATAATGTCTGAGAGTGCACTCATGCCCCACATGGAAGGCTGGAGGATCACCAATAAGTCGTCAGCATAAATCAGATGTGATACCACCGGTCTCACCAACCTGAAAAGGGGGACGATCCTCTTGCTATGCACCGTCGTGTCAATCATGCATGTGAAATACTCCATCCCCAAGGTAAACAAGTACGGTGAGAGAGGGTCACCCTGCCTCAACCCCCTGTTGCTCCTGAAGTAGCCATGAGGAGAGCCCTGGATGAGGACTGAGAAAGTAGGGGAGCATATGCACTCCCTCAACCTCGCAACCCACCTCCCGTCGAACCCCATGGCGAGCATCAAGTGACATAGGAAGTCCCGGTTGACCGTATCATAGGCTTTCCGCAGGTCTAGCTTCACACAAGCCTTCATCCCCCCAGGTTTGCTGAACTCTCGCACCATTTCATGTGCAAGTAGACTGTGCTCCGCTATCGATCGGCCCTTGATGAAAGCTGCCTGATTCTGGGACACAAATCCCTGCATAATCTCCTCCATGCGCCTGCACATAAGATGAGTAATGATTTTATACAGAAAGTTACAGCAAGCAATGGGTCTAAAGTCTGCTAGAGAGGTCGCGCCCTCCTTCTTAGGAACCAGCGTCAAGAAAGTGTGGTTCATCTCCTTCAGAAGCCTGCCCTCCGCGAAGAACTCCTGAACCGCCTCCAGAACAGGGAACTTAAGCACACCCCAGTGTCGCTTAAAGAACCCTGAAGAGAAGCCATCCGGCCCAGGTGCTTTGTTTGGATTTGCCTTCATCACAATGTCTTCCACCTCCTTCAATCTCACAGGGGCCAATAGCAGGCTATTCCCATGGTGCGTCACCAGCCTCTTCGTAACAAGGGCTGGAAACGTACTAGTGTAATCCGTCTGCTGGTATAAGTCAGAATAGAATCTGACAGCCTCCTCCTGAATCTCCACCGGGTCCCCTACCAAACGTCCCTATCTATTCAGAAGCCTGGAAATGCTGTTCCGATGCTGACGGATGCGGATCACATCATAGAAGAATTTGGTGCAGCGGTCTCCATCTTTGAGCCAGGTACATTTTGTCCTCTGTGCCGCACTAATCTCCTCCTGCAGCCTCATAATGCTAACTTCCTCAATCAGGGTCTTCTCCCTAGCCGCCAACTCCCCACTCAGAATGTCAGCTTGAAGAGCCACCTGAATGTCCCGAAGCTCGGCTTCCTTTTCCGCCAGGGAAGACCGCGGCCGCATCTTCACCCAACCCCTGAGCGCTCTCATGTTCTGTTTGAGTTTATGTACCATACGGAACTAAGCCGTGCCTTCCCGAAAGTGCTGCATCTCCCCCGTAACCACCTCCTCATATCCAGCTGACAGGTACCAGCTATTGTTGTACCGAAACAGTCTCGACCGCATAGTAGGTCTCTCACAGAGGCCAACCCGGATAGGAGAGTGGTCGTTAGTCCCCGTCGCAAGTCCTTCCGCCACCGAATTTGGGAAGCACCGGAACCATTCACTATTGCCCAAGGCCCGATCCAACTGACATGCAATCCGATTATGAGTTGCCTTGTTGTGCCAGGTCCAGATATGGCCCGTTCTCTCCAGCCCCCTCATCCCAGACATAAGCAGACACCTCTGGAAGTCATATAAGATCGAGTCCGGAACAGGGCGACCTCCCACCTTCTCTTGGCGAAGCAGCATAGCATTGAAGTCCCCCATGATAAGCAGAGGAAGATGCATGTGGTCCGCCATATGACCCAGGTGCACAATGTCCTCCCACAAGGACTCGCGGAGTTTCCGATCATTGTGTCCGTATACGGCACCCAGGATGAAGCGAAACCCACCTTTGTTCTCAAAAGAAATGCCAATGAGTTGTTCCGACTTTTGGATCTGCACCCCCTCCCAGCTATCTCGGTTCCACCTAACCCAGATCCTTGCCATATCGCAAAGATCTAAGTTGTGGATGTGGTCCCAGTTTGCCGGAGTCCGACGCGAAAGCATCGCGGCCCCTCTGATCTTCGTCTCCAGCAAAATAGCTATGTCACACGCCTCTCTCCTCAGAACTCCTCCAATCTCTCTCCAGCGTCCAATGGAACACCCCTCAATGTTCCATGCTAGGACCGACATTAATTAATAAATGAGGGGTCCCCCTGAAACTCATCTGGATCGACACTCGAGGGAAGTGTCTCATCCGTCTGATCAATGTCTGCGTCCACCATAGAGGAAGGAGCAAGGTGTGCCTGAATCCTGCTAATGGAAAGGGCCCAGTCAGGATTGTCCTCCGTCCGGTCATCTAGATCCCTCGCCTGGGGGATATCCTCCCGCGTGGCCGAAGCATGTCTTTTACTGCTGCTGTATACCATGATTGCCGGAGGGTCTTCCATCACCTTCTGACTGCTGCCAGCCGCGCTCATACCCCTGGTCACCATGTTTCTCTGTGGCCTGAAAGTGACCAGCGTGTCCTGCATACTCTCCTGTCTCTGCGGGGATCCTGTCTCCAGCCTCCTGTCGACCTCCATCACCGTGTCCTCCTCCATATGTCTGCCTGTCGACGTCTCCCCAGGTAAGTGGCTGGGAGCTGCCTCCGTCTCGGATACCTCCGTCTGAGCCGTCGGTGACCTAACAGCCTCCTTCCCCTTATACTTGCAAGCACTAGTAGCGTGCCCAAAGCACTCACAGTAGGAGCACATGGGGGAACCCAGTCATACTCCACCGACTGTGTCAGAATTTCCCCGGACGGTACCTGATATTCCAGCATACTCGGCAATTCCGAGCCCGCCTTGATCTCCACAAAGACCCTGGCATACACCAGTCTGGTGCGGAAAGCAGTAGCCTCATCCGTCTTGATCGGTTTTTCCGCTAGGCTGGCGAGTCTCATGAGGAGCGGGATGCTCCAATACTTCACTGGAAACTCTGGGAATCGGATCCATATGGGAATAGCATTCAGCACCTCCTTCTCACATCTCAGCTCCGGCGTCCACTCCTTCAATATGATGAGCCTCCCATCAAATGACCAGGGCCCTCCCAGCAAAATCCTAGTCACATCCTCCGCTAGCCCGAATTTAATATAGTAAAACCCATTCTCCCGGGAGAAGAATTCCATGCTGCCTTTGGGTCTCCAGACTCTCCGCATATCCTCGGATTTGGCCATAAAACGGCTTGTTCCCTAACACATACATCACCAATGTGTTCTTCCAGAAATCTGTAACCTCTGCTATTTCCTCTTCAGGGAAGTACGCCCGGAGCCCTCCTCCGACCGTCATCGGTGGAACAAATTCTATCGACAACGGGCTCTTCGTCTCCATAGGCGTGCATACCTTCTTCCAGGACCGAGGCCTCTGCTCCTCTGTGTGAGTCCTGGTTGGAGGGCTCACAGGTCCCGGGTCTAGTCTACCGGTATCAACAGCAATGCCCTTTGTCTGCTCTGCCGCCGTCGCCTTTGGCCGCCATCCCGATACTGTGCACACCGTACCTCCCCCTCTGCGACGGGGATCCACTGTGCCTATCGATGGGCGATTCCCATAATTTCCAGGTCCCGCCCGACCCAAGACTTGAGTCTGGGTCACTCGTCGCCCTCCTGCCCGTCGTCTCACCACCGTCTGCCAGCCTGCATCTCCAGTCCTTTCTACCCCTGGCTCAGATCCCGACCCGAACTCGAATACCTGGACCGTAGACCCCGACCCTCCCCCGCCTGGGGGGTCCCACCTCCCGCACCTGACCCCCCCTCCTGGGAGGACCCACCACCACCTGCACCCGTCCTCCCCCCCCCCCCCCCCCGCCTGGGGGCCTGGCGCCCGACCTCGACCAGCCTGGGGGTCCCACCCGCGTCCACCGCGCCCGACCCCGACCCGCCTGGGGGGCCCTCCTCCCGCGCCTGACCCCCCCACCCGCCTGGAGGGGCCCCGCCCCTTGCGCCCGACCCCCCCCCCCTCCGCCTGGGGTGGTCCCAGCAGTCCCGCCCGACCCCTCCCCTCCGCCTGGGAGGGGTCCCATCTTCGCCGTCGCCGCCGGTCAGGAGGGGCCGCCCGCCCCCCCTCCCTCCGGTCCGCCTCACTCCCCCCGCGAGTGGATCTGGGGGGCGAGGGAGAGGTGTGGTAGCCGCCATAGGAGAAACCCTAGCAGAGCTCTTCATCCCTATATATATATATATATATATATATATATATATATTATATATATATATATATATATATAATAGATTTTTTTTATTATATATATTATATATATATATATATATATATATATATATATATATATATATACATATATATATATATTATATATGTCATAGCCATGATTTTATTTATATATATATATATTAATTGCCTAATTATTTATTTAATGATCCTTCAAAAACTTTTCCAAAATAATTATTTCAAAAAAAAAAAACCAAATTCTTTTTTTTCTTTTACCACTTATGCAAATGCAAAATTTGCATTCTAGCATAAAGGGCTAGGTGGCTTTCATGCATGAACCCATGCCACTTGGCATCACCTTGCCATGACATGGCTGGAAGGGCAATTTGGTCATTTCCCCCTTCCCATTCCTTTAATTGAAGAAGAAGAAGGAGAGAGCTCACTTTCCTCCAATCCTCCCAGCAAGGTGAGCTCTCATCTTCTCCTTCCTTCCTTCCTTCCTTCCTTCTCCTTCTTCCCTCTTCTCCCTCTTCCCTCTCTCTCCCCTTACTGTTTTTGCTGCTGCCGCTGCTTTTGTTGCGGCTACCGCTGCGTTTGCTGCGCCGCTGCTGCCGCGCGGCTGCCGCGCCGCCGGCGCCGCCGCCCGGTCGGCCGGTGGCCGACCCCCCCTTCTTCTTCATCTTCTTCTTCTTCCTCTTCCTCTCTTCCAATTTCCTTTCCCCTTTTTTCTTTTCAAAACTCTTTGATAAATATTTCTAGGGTTCTAATTTTAACCCAAATTCTCTAAATTATGTCCTAGGTCCTGATTTTGACTCTTGAGAGGAATTCTTCATAAGGAAACCTTCCAAGGAGCAAGCAAGGTTTAAGGCAAGCCCCCTCTCCTTACTCTTAAATTGTCCCATGTTAATTATCACTAGATCTAGAAATTTTGTATGATATATATATATGTATATATATTCTGAAATTTTGAAATTATTGATAAAGTTAACCTTAAGGCAATGGATAGACTTGTACCATGTTGTGAATTGGACATATAGACATATGTATAGGTATAGAGAGATGTTTCCTTAGGATGATCTATACACATGAGTCCTAATTATATGTATGAATGTATGAGCATGAGAACATTTGACACTATATATATATGTATTCACCCTTGATGAATTGGTAGACATTTTACATGCTCATGAGAATAGAACACAACATAGGAACATTGTTACAATTTAGGATTTTAACATCTTCACTTCAAGAGAATCAATTGTATATATATATAAATCCTATACTCTACATGAATTGGGCTACTTGTACTAGTTTAGTAAATTAACTTGCTATTTTAATTCTGTCCATGATTATAAATTACACTTATTTGACATAATTAAAGTGACCACTTAGTTAAACGTGTATTTATTGATACCAGTACATTATGGTACCCTCACCTATAAGTTTCCAAGTCAAAATAACCAATTTGTGCCCCCCTAAAAGATAGTTTTATGTATGGATTTATTTTGGACATGTTAGAATTGATTTTGATAACTTATTCATTTCGTGACTTTCCTTAGAAAGTCTTCTTATATAATTTATACTACAACATGTATGTTGAGCTTGAAAGACCCAAGATACATTTTTGCGCATAAATAAGAATGCTAGCTCGCTAAGGTATGTTGTAAATTCCTTAATTTCAATATCGCTTGTTATAAATTGCGTGCCGGTGTTGAGGGTTGCTCCACCGAAGGGGTCGGCGTACCCGTTTATTTTGCATGTTGCCGGTATTGAGGGTTGCTCCACCGAAGGGGTCGGCGTGCCCGTATATTGTTTCTTTGTGTTTACTTGTATCGGATTAATTTCCGGGTCAATAAATACAAAGGAGACTCTGCCGAAATTTTTGAGAATTTCCAAGAGTTGGTCTATTTTCGACAAACTCGGAATTTTTGGAAATTTTGACTCCAGTCCTAGACCATTTGAATCATCCATCTCCGACCTATAATACCGGAGGGATTCTTGGAATCATGTCCACTTGGACATTTCAGTATTTTACCTTGGTTCCAATATTTCTTGGACTACTTTAGTTTCGGAAAAGACGAAACTAATATTTGAATGCGACTTGACTTCTAGGACTCCCGTCTTGGGGATAGTCCTATGGTAATTAAAGACTAGATTAGGTTGCATGGGGTTTGGGAGAGAAACCTGGATCACACCCGGCTGACTTCTTTGCAATATGATTTTACACTTTTCATACTGATCAGTCCCTGTTACGGTGTTCGTGCGGCCGCGCGATCTTCACCGGGGTGAGGCTTAGCTCACCTTCTTGTTTTGCAATGGGGCATCTATGCCCTGAGTCTCAGCTCAGAATACCCATTTGCATCTATCACGTGTTTTGCAATGGGGCATCTATGCCCTGAGTTTCAGCTCAGATTACCCATTTGCATTAAATTCATTAGGCATCTATGCCCTGAGTTTCAGCTCAGACTACTAATGAATGGGTTCGATATTCTTGGAAAAGTTCAAGTCATACGAACTTCCTTTTATAGCTCATGATTCGATGATTCGAGCCAGATGATTCGGAACTAACTCATGATGCTATCCTGGTTTAATCACATCAATATGTGATAGTACAGACGGCTGGAGAATCTAAGCACCACCCGTTTTGTGCGAGCCTGATCCCGGGCCAATGGGATTATTGTAGAGATGCTAGGCGTGGGTGTGTGATCCAGAGAGTTTCTCTAAATTTGCATTTAGGTTTAGAAAGTTTGATTTTTTGTCCTTGTGACATTAATGTGAGAACGACTCGTTTCTTGATTAGTATTACATGTATGGACTTTAAAATGATCAAGTTTACTCCATTTTGTATTTACCTGCCTTATCATTCCACCTTCATAACTTGCTCCTTTGACCGAGGGCTTGCTCGTCGTATTGACGACCTAGTTTTGTTCACTAGGGACTGAAGCAGATCAGGATGAAGGCCAGGCATACACTGAGGCAGAACTTTATGAATGATGTAGGACTGAGGGTTGTAGCTTTATTCTGGGAACCTCATAGCTATGTGAATTATGTATTTGAAGAAACATGAATGCAATATGTAAGTTATGTATTTTGAAGAACAATGAATCCAAAATGTATATATGTGTTTGATGATGAGACTTGGACTACGTTGTAACATTTTGGGATAAATGAATGTTATGCTCTTTTGTGGAAAATCGTATTATTTCCTTAACTCTATGCCTATCCAGGACCTTACAGGCGACAATCGCAGGATGCAATTGGGTTCATGTTGTATGGTCGCGTAGCCTGGGGACGTTGTACGTACTCGGCTCGCCGTATTCTGGGAGCGGGGCGTGACAATATATATATATATATATATATATATATGCCTGGGGACGTTGTACGTACTCGGCTCGCCGTATTCTGGGAGCGGGGCGTGACAATATATATATATATATATATATATATATATATATATATATATGTATATATATATATATATATATATATATATATAATATATATATATGTATATCCCTATATATTATATATATGTATATATATATATATAGGGATACACACACACACACACACACACACACACACACATATATATATATATATATATATATATATATATATATATATATATATATATATATATATATATATATATATTCTACCATATAATAGGAAAACTTAGATGGTGAAACTTTTGAATTCCGAAAATACCCTTACATACTTATACTAATTAAAAATCTATTCTACTATATAATAGGAAAACTTAGATGGTGAAACTTTTGAATTCCGAAAATACCCTTACATATACTAATTAAAAATAGTTCATTAATTTTAATAAGGACAACTTAGTAATTAGGAAGACTACCCTTTGGTTTTTCTGAAGAGTCTTCCTAAACTAATTAAGAAATATTAAAATACGTGCAAGGCACGTGCACATATGCTAGTATATATACATATATATATATATATGTATATATTTGGAAAAAAAAAAAGAAAAAAAAATATATATATATATATATATTTGGAAAAAGGGTAAATTTTATTCCAAATGCAACGCAATAATCTGATGCGGTTGATTCACATCATAATCTTACAACATACAATCATGGTGGGACTCCCACACTAGGGGTGAGCATCGGTTCGGTTCGGCTCAAACCGAACCGACTTTACCAAAACCGACAGAACCGAATACCAAGTTTTCCAAAACCGAAAACCGAACCGCATTACTAAAAACCGAACAGAACCGAACCGAAATTTTTTCGGTCGGTTCGGTTTTAACCGATCGTAATCACAGAGGTTGGGATGCAAGAGAGTTCACCTGTCGGACTCGTGGTTGTCGTCGTAATCACAGAGGTTGGGATGCAAGAGAGCTCACCGGGATGCAAGAGAGCTCACCGGAGTGTTTGCGCCGGAACAAGGTCGACCGGCTTCGCCGAGAAGGAGATGCGCCGGAGAAGATGATCCATCGGTGATGACCGAGCACCCGCCGGAAGTTAGATCCGATGTATGCACTGTTGGAGACGGTCGAGCACTTCGCAGTGATCTTCGATCTAGACTTTCGGCTTTCGCTGGGAGGAACCTGCGCCGGAGCTTTGACTCCTCGTCGAAGACCCGGAGTTAGGGTTAGGGTTTCGAGTCCAAGGAAATGGTAGGGCCCCGTCGAGAGGAATCTCCAAGCGCCGGCCCCGCGAGGAAGCCCTAAGCGTCGCCCCCGCGAGGAAGCCCTAAGCGCCGGCCCCGCGAGGAAGCCCTAAGCGCCGCTGGAGCCTGCTCCGCCTGGAACCGAGAGGAAAAGGAAAGAGAGTTAAGTTCTTTTTTTTTTTTTTTTTTTTTGTATATGTACATATATGGAAGGAAGGAGGGGTAAAAGTGTAATTCCACATATATATTTATATATATAATCGGTTTTCGGGTCGGGTCAGCAACCGTTTGCTGAAACCGCGACCCGAACCGAATATAATCGGTTTTTGGTTTTGGAAACCGAAAACCGACCCGTTTAATATAAAACCGACCCGAACTGCTATTTCGGGTCGGGTCGGATCGGTTTCGGTTTGAAAACCGAATATTGCTCACCCCTATCCCACACTTCAGTTCTCCATAGCATTTACATCGAATTCAATGTTATGGAGGATGCCTACAGGAGGGGTGATTAAACCCTCGAAGATACAACGGTTTCGTTCCCTCCATACATGCCAAACAACGGCAGCCAGTCGGACTCTGACGGTCCGGAACCAGTCCTGTCCTCTTCCTCTGCTATCTCGGAGCACAGTGATGATGTCCCCAACCCCCTTTCCGGAATCACATCCATCCAACACCCTGCTTTGCTCAGACTAGATCTGCCATGACAGGTCACACTCAAAGAAAATGTGCCTTATAGATTCATTCTCCATACTGCATAGCACATACTTAGGGTCAGGGACCTGAACCCCAAAAGCACTAAGTCGATCTCTCGGAGTGGAGAAAGGAGAGTTATCGGTGAAGTATATGGGGGTCCCGTTGACGGTCAATTATGCCAGGGATCAAGATTGTCTCAGCCTGGTGGATTTTGTCCAAAGGAGAGTGGAAGGCTGGCAGGCAGCTGGTCTGTCCTTTGGTGGCCGTATTGAGCTGGTGAGGTCTGTTATCTCTGGCATCGCTATGTTCTGGTTGCAGTCGATTCAGATTCCAGTAGCTACCATAAGGAAGGTGGAGTCCATTTGTGCTAATTTCATCTGGAGGGGAGGTATGCATGCGATCGCTTTGGAACAACTCTGCCGGACCCGGGAGGAAGGAGGAGTGGGGTTGCGACCCCTTCGGGCGGTTAGGAAGGCATCTGGAGTGCGGATGGCGTGGCGGTTCATCAAGGGAGGTTCCCTTTGGGCAGAGTGGCTGGCTAGCAGATATGTACAGCGGATGAATTTCTGGACTTGTAGGATTGATAACAATTTCTTGGTCTCATTTAAGGCTATACTTAGGTGCAGACCGGTCCTACAGTCCGCTATATGCAGGATTATGAGAGATGGGGCGAATACTGATCTCTGGCTGGACTCGTGGATGGAAAATGGCTCCCTTCTGGAGATCTTGGGGGCTCAGATGGACAGAGAGGTGAGCAGGGGAGTGAAATATTGTCGGATTATCAGGGATGGGAGCTGGAGGCCTGAGGAGTATCCATACACGGCTCAGTTTGGGGAGGAGATTCGTCGGATCACTATCGATACTAGCCTGATTGCAGACTCCTGGAGTTGGGTTGATCCTGGTTCGGTTGGAGGGTCCGGGATATTCAGTTTTAAAAGTTGTTATAATCTGGTTCGGATCCCACATGACAGGATTGCGGAGTATGACTTTATCTGGACGAAGGAGATTACTCGCAAAATGCAGCTTTGTTCATACAGACTCCTTCTAGGCAGGTTGATGACGCGGGACAGACTTATTAGGTTTGGGATGTAGATTTCAGATCCGAAGTGTATTCTCTGTACGGGTGACGCGGAGTCTATGGGCCACCTATTCTTTGAGTGTCCGTGGACTTGGCACATCTGGGAGGAGCAGTGCATGCGATTGTTGGGTGGAGTTGGCAGTGCCAGAGATATCCGGGGGATCCTCAGCTGGATCAGAGACCGTCGAGGTATGGACCCTGGTTGGGCCAAGATGGCTAGGGTTGGACTTGCAGCATCAATTTGGCATGTCTGGAGGGAGCGCAACAGGCGTATCTTTGAAGGACTGGCTACTCCGCCAGTAGGAATTCTACATAATATAGAATTCGATGTATCTGTAATGGCCCCTTAACTGCGGAGGGAGATGTGAGAATAGTATATTGTAATACCGATACCGTGATTTGCGTGGAATAAAATTTACCCTTATTCCAAAAAAAAATGTGTGTGTATATATATATATATATATATATATATATATATATATATATATATATATATATATATTTGAAAAAGGGTAAATTTTATTCCAAATGCAACACAATAATCTTACAACATACAATCATGGTGGGACTCCCACACTTCAGTTCTCCATAGCATGTACATCGAATTCAATGTTATGGAGGATGCCTACAGGATGGGTGATTAACCCCTCGAAGATACGATGGTTTCGTTCCCTCCATACATGCCAAACAATGGCAGCCAGTCGGACTCTGGCGGTCCGGAACCAGTCCTGTCCTCTTTCTCTGCTATCTCGGAGCACAGTGATGATGTCCCCAACCCCCTTTCCGGAATCACATCCACCCAACACCCTGCTTTGCTCAGACCAGATCTGCCATGACAGGTCACACTCAAAGAAAATGTGCCTTACAGATTCATTCTTCATACTGTATAACACATACTTAGGGTTAGGGACCTGAACCCCAAAAGCACTAAGTCGATCTCTCGTTAGAAGACGACCAAGAAGAAGCCGGTAAACAAACAATTGTATCTTCCTTGTAAGTCCGTTACACCATACGAACTCATAGTCAGTACTCAGAGGGAAAGTGTGCCTAACGAGATTATAGCAGCTCCAGAACTAGAACTGTCCAGTCCCCGTAGAAACTCCAGGCGGGTTCCAGACCCATCGATCAAGCCGACAATACTGGGTCCAAGGTGACTGTCCTGATAATCTCACCAAGCTCCTTGGTGTAGCGGTAAGACTCAGGGCTCCACTCTCCATCTCGGATAATCCGTTGGCAAGTCAGACCCCTTCTGTCCTCATGATGCGACGGTGCTCCCCTGATCTCTAACAGAGATTGACGATCAATCCAAGGATCCCGCCAGAGGTATGTGCCAGCCCCATCCTTCATGACCCTTCGGATTGCAGATTTGAGTACCCCCCTATGCCTCAAAATAGTCTTGAAAGTGACTGAATGTTATTGTCCTTGGCACAGTCCCAGAGGTTGCCATGTTTCACATATCTGTTATGCATCCAGTCAGCCCAGAGGGATCCCCTATTGATGAATCTCCATGCCAGCTTTAGCGCCGAGGCCTCCCTGATCTCCAACAATGACCGTAGCCCCACTCTTCCCTCCTTTTTGGGACGATAACGCTGCTCCCAGGAGATCGCATGCATACCACCCCTCCATATGAAGTCTGCACAAATCCGCTCCACTTTCCTGATAGTGGCAATATGAAGTAAGATGGATTGCAGCCAGAAATGGGCCACAACTGATATCACCGATCTAACGAGCTCGATACGTCCTCCAAAGGATAAACTAGCAGCTTGCCATCCTTCAACCCTCCTCTGGATATACTCCACTAGACTATGGCAGTCCTGATCCCGCACATAGTTGATTGTGAGAGGGACCCCTAGATACTTTATCGGTAACTCGCTCCTCTCAACTCCCAGCGCGCCGGCCAACTCCTCCTTCTGGGAACAGAGGTAGCTGAAATACACCCTGCTCTTCTCTCTGTTCATTTGCAGGCCTGAAAGGGATTCCAGCTCTCCCATAATCTCCGCAATCGTGTGCATACCCTCCGTAGATGGCTGGATGAACACCAAAAGATCGTCTGCATAAATAAGGTGGATAACCGGGGGATCAATCCTCCTGAACAATGGAACCAGTCTCCCACAATGCACTGCCATGTCCATCAAGCATGTGAAGTATTCCATGACAAGCATGAATAGGTAAGGGGACAGAGGATCGCCTTGCCTAAGTCCACGATTGCTCTGGTAATACCCAAATGGGGTGCCCCGAATGAGGACAGAGAAAGTGGGAGTCGTGATGCATTCCCGGATTCTCGCAACCCAGCCGTCGTCAAAACCCATGGCAAACATCAGATGACAAAGAAAATTCCTATTGACCATGTCATAGGCCTTCCTCAGATCCACCTTCACGCATGCCTTCTCCCCGCCAGGTTTATCGAAGCCCCTCACCATCTCATGCGCCAGCAGGCTGTGCTCCGCGATCGACCTCCCCTTGATGAAAGTAGCCTGGTTCGAAGAGACCAAGTCCTGCATGATCCCCTCCATTCGCCGGCACATGAGGTGCGTAATTATCTTATACAGATAATTACAACACGCAATAGGTCTAAAATCTGCCAGCGATGTCGCTCCCTCCTTCTTAGGCACAAGTGTCAGGAAAGTGTGGTTCAGCTCTTTCAACAACTTTCCTTTGGTGAAGAACTCCTGAACCACCTCAAGGACCTGGAACTTCAGAATGTTCCAGTGTCGTTTGTAGAACCCGCTGCTAAAGCCATCCGGACCTGGAGCTTTGTTGGGATCCGCCATCGAGATAATAGTCTCCACCTCCTCCATAGTAACATGGGCAAGTAGTAGGCTATTCCCATAAGGAGTTACCAACTTCTTCGTAACTACATCCGAAAACACAGACGGATAGTCAGTCTGAAAATATAACTCAGAGTAGTACCTGACGGCCTCCTCTTGGATCTTTGCCGGCTCCCCCACCAGATTACCCTCCGCATCAAGCAGCTGGGAGATGTTGTTCCGATGCTGTCTAGTCCGAATGACATCATAGAAGAACTTGGTGCAACGGTCACCATCCTTCAGCCAGGAGCATTTAGCGTGCTGTGCCACACTAACCTCCTTCTGGAGACGCAAGATGTTGACTTTCCCTATCAGCTCCTTCTCTCTCGCTGCCAGATCCCCGTTCTTCATGTCAGATTGCATATCCTGCTGGATGGACCGGAGCTCTGCCTCCTTGTCTTCTAGCGTCTTGGGCAAACCCTGCACCCAGCTTCGTAAGGATCTCTTCGTGGCCTTGAGCCGATGCACCATACGGAACTGAGCCGTACAATCTTGTCTGCTAGAGAGGCCCTCTGTAACAGCTTCCAAGTAGCCCTCTGAGAGATACCAGCTGTTGTTGTACCGAAAGGGACGCGACCTCACAGTAGGCCGGTCTGTGAAGCCAACCCTGATGGGGGAGTGATCACTCGTCCCGGCGGCCAGACCCTCAGCCGAAGAGTTGGGGAAGCGTCGAAACCACTCCCCATTGCCCAGGGCTCTATCCAGCTGGCAAGCAACCCTGTTACGGATTGCTTTGTTATGCCAGGTCCAGATAAATCCCGAGCGCGACAGCCCTTGAAGCCTCGTCTGAAGTAGGCATCTCTGGAAGTCATATAGGACCGGATTTGAAACCGGCCTGCCACCCACCTTCTCCCCTCTGTGTAGTAGGGCATTGAAGTCCCCTATCAGTAGAAGCGGTAGGTGCGAAGAAGCAGTAGCGGAGACCACCCTGGATATGTTGCTCCACAGGGTCTCTCGCCGTTGCCTGTCGTTGTGGCCGTACACCGCTTCCAGTAAGAACCGAAAACTACCCTTGTTCTCAAAAGAGATGGTAATCAGCTGATCCGTCATCAAGATCAAGTCCCCATCCCAACAGGTAGAATTCCATCTGACCCATATCCTAGCCATGTCGCATAGTGACAGGTTGTGGAGTTGGACCCAATGAGATGGGGTCCGGTGAGCTAAAGTCTTCACCCCTTTAATCTTCGTCTCCAGCAGGATAGAGATGTCACACTTCTCTCTGTGTAAGACCCCACAAATCTCTCTCCATCTTCCTAACGAACACGTGTCCTGCACGTTCCAGGCGATTACCACCATTAATTATTTAGAGAGAGGTTCCCCTGAATATCACCTGGACTGGCACCTGGGGGTGGTACCACATCCGTCGCTGTCATATCCTCCTCCATTCCAGCAGTAGGGGGCTGTCGGGTCGCTGCCTGGGAGAGCACCAGAGCCCAGGCCAGGTTGTCCACACAGAGCACCTCATCCCTAGTAGGGAAATGTCCCCCCACACTGGAGGGACCATCTCGCAGTGGTCCAGCACATCTTTTCCTGCTATAGACTATCTTCTCAGAAGAACCGCCATCAACCCGCTCCTCTCTCCCTAAGGCCACCATACCTCTGGTGACCATACTCCTCTGCGCTGAGAAGGTGATCATAGTCCCACTAGTAGGAGCCGGCTGGGGCGAGAGTGAGGCACAGCCCCCCAGCCTCCTCCATCGATCGGTCCCCCTCCTGCATGATATCCTCCGCTCCGTCATCCCTGGATAGAGACTCCATTGCCCGTGGTGGGTCAGACAGCTCAAGAGGTGAAGCAGAAGGCGCCGGCTGAGATCCCCCTGCCGGGCATGAATTGTCCAGATGTCCGAAACACGCACACTGAGAACATGTTGGGAGAACCCATTCATACTCCACCTTCTGGGTAAGAACCTCTCCAGAAACTTCATACTCCAGTAGACTCGGTAACTCTCCTCCAGCCCGGATCTCAACGAATATCCGAGCATACATCAGCCTCGTCTGAACGGCTGTAGCATCATCAGCCTTGATCGGGGTGCCCACCAAGCTGGCAAGTCGCATTAGCAATGGAATACTCCAGAACCGAACGAAGAAATCAAGGAAGCGTATCCAAACCGGGATAGCATTCAAGACTTCCCTCTCACAGCGCAAATCTGGGTCCACTCTTTCAGAATGATCAACCTGCCATCAAATGTCAACGAACCACCCTGCAGGATCCTGGTAACATCTTCTGACAGCCCAAACTTCACATAGTAGAAGCCATTTTCTCTAGCAAATATCTACATACTACCTTTAGGCTGCCAGACGCGTGCCGCATACCCCCTGATCTGCCCATAGAATGGCTCGTTGCCCAGGACGTACAGCACCAGCGTGTTTTTCTAGAAGGCAGTCACCTTCTCAATCTCCCCTGCAGGAAACGAGGCCCGGAAGTAGCTCCCTACCTTCTTCGGTGGCACATACTCCATAGAAGTGGAGCTTTTAGTCCCCACTGGTGTGCAGATCTCAGCCCAGGACCGTTCCGCTGGGCGGGAAGCCGTTCCCTGTGAGCGGGTGGCAACTCCAGGGGTAGGAGACCCTGAACCCTGACCTCCCCAGTCCACCACTTTGCCCTTTTCTTTTTCTGCCACGGTCGCCTTAGGACGCCAGTCCACTGTTCTCCCAGTAGTCACCGCAGGGCCACAAGCCGACATCCTTAGCCCCGATCCGTCGCCCGGTTTCCTCCCAGCAAAAGGGCTCATCTTTTGGAGACTCTGCGCGCCCCCACCTTGCTTCCCGCCTTGGCCCCCCGACGTCTCGTAACCGTCGTCCAGCCACCTCCCTCCATCTGTCCATCCGGAGATCCAGAACCGGATCCAGGTTGGAATTTCGGGATTCCCGTCAGGTCGGGGACCCATCGGGCTCCCCCGGGCACTGTCGTCGTCGTCGCCGACCGGTCGGATGCACCCCTGCCACCGCCACCACCGACAGCAGCCTTGCCAACGCCGCCCGTGGCCGTGCCGCCCCCGCCGACGCCTCCGCTACCAGCCCGCGCTGCCCTATATATATATATATATATATATATATATATAGAGAGAGAGAGAGAGAGAGAGAGAGGATCAAGATCCCCACACTTTTTGCATCCCCATGATGAGAGAGAGACGTTTACTCATTTCCTTTCCTACATAGAGTATTGTTCTCTTTCTATTGTTTTTTTCCCTAAACCTTCTTAGCAGAGAACCTATGTTTATGCAACCTTCTCTTCTTCATGCATATGTATGCAAGCTTAATTATATTCTTTCCAATTTAAATGAGCAGTGCTAAAGAATATAATCTTTGCATTAGAATATAACTATTTTGATGCACAAGTGCTTTTCTTTTCTTTCTTCTCGTACACTCTATAACATATAGTTGAAAGGATGAGAGGAGAGTAGGGACGGTAGGAGGGGTTATATGCTAAACTTTCTATGACGGTACACGACGCAACGTTGCCGCGTAGAGACCCAGCGAGGGACCAGCGCCTGCCTGACTTCCGTCGCCAATAAAGCTGTCGATGTTCTCCGTCGTAACCAACTCCACTTCTATCCATCATCGCCTTCTTGGAGAAGTCTCTAGTGCCGAGTCCTCTGTGTTCGACGTCGCATCGACGCAACGCCAACTCATCCGCACATGCATAGATGCTGATCTAGTCGTTATGCTCCAGAATTTTTGCTACAAACTTGGACTTCTCGTCGAGACGATGAACCCGAGACCCAACCTCCACTCGAGATCAACCCCGATTCGCCATTACCGCTCGAAATGTTGGGCAGCACCGATGCGAACTCGCCAAGCGAGCCTAACGACGTCGAGGGGCAGCAATCGCAGTCGGTCAGGGCCACAACCGCATAGTATGACTACAAACCATGACTACTGCGTCCACCGAACTCGGCCTTGCCTTTGTCGCGTTGCTACCAACGCGCGTGCTGAAGCGCTCCTAAAACCGATACCCCGAACACCTTTGGCAGCTTTCCGATCAAGCCACCAACCAACCGCTGTTTTTTCTCTTTCCCTCTGTAACATCATAAAATCATGCCCAGTCGATCAAGCCTGTGGCCAAACCACATTTATAGATGAAGTACGGTATGTGGGAAGTGAAAACTGAAATGTTAAGAAATGTTCCCATGCATAACCCATTAATAATAATAGACCTTCAGACTTCCAAAAACAAATTAATTACCTTCACTAATAACGAAGTGACACTGGTTGCATGAGTGGGAGCATTTCATGCATTCATATTGAAGTAGCATACAATTATTGTTAGCCATCCAAAATCTTTCTGGTTTAAAATCTTTATGGTTGTAAATTACTTAACCATCCTTTCTAACTTTAATAATAATCTTGGTTAGAAAAGTTTCAGCAAGGGTATTTTTGGGAAGAGAAACTTTCACGGTTAAACATGACTTTTGGCATTATATAGTAGAGTAGATAACAATGAGCAATGTATAAATATCATTTCACTGATAACATGTACATCATAACCAAAAGAGGGAGAGGGAGAGAGATATGTTTGAAGTAATTTGTGTGTAGTCTTCTTCTTTGGGAATTCTTCTAGGGTTCCTTGGAGAGAAGTTTGTTCTTTAGAAATTATCATTTGGGAAGTTATGTTGTGGAGTCTTTTCTCCGGGGAAGTTCCTCTTTTCTTTGATACAGTATGCCTCCTTATATAGATATGGTCCTCTAATCACTGCTTGTCATTTGTCATTATTTGGTTGGAGGTGTGGTTATTAAGACAGTTTTTTGGTAACTGTTTGTTACCTGCTTTCCTTTTATTTTGCTTGTAATGTTTCTAAAGTTGATGAATTTGGTGTGTGTACTTGACCATCATGATGGGTCTTCATGTTGTAGCTTTACAATAATCTACTTGTTTGATGACGTGTCGTCGTGACATGACGATGAGTCTACTTGTTTGATGACTAGTTGTCACGATGTGACATGGTGACGATGTGACTTGCTGACGAGTCTGCTTGTCTAATGATGAGTCGTCATGATGTGAAGTGATGATAAGTCTTCTTGTTTGATGATACGTCATTATAACGTGACGTGATGACGAGTATGCTTGTATGATGAGGAATCATCATGACGTGCCGTGACAACGAGTCTGCTTGTTTGATGAGTCGTCATGACGTGATGACGAGTCTTCTTGTTGACAATGAGTCGTCATGACGCGGTTTCATGACGCTGTGTGATGACGAATCTGCTTGTTTGATGAGGAGTCGTCATGACGTGGAGTCTACTTGTTTGATAGGTCATCATGACATGACGTGGCGACGAGTCTTGTTGTCTGATGATGAGTCGTGATGACATGGTGTAATGATGAGTTTGATTGTCTGATGAGGAGTCGTCATGACGTGACATGATGACGAGTCTGCTTGTTCAATGGCGAGTCCTTGTGATGATTACGTATCACGATGTTACGACGAGTCGATGCTGATAGTTGGTACTATGTGAAGACTAGTCAGGATAGGGAAAGGCATATTAGAAACAGACATTTTACGATAAGTGACTAGAAAAGTTGCAATAGAAGATTTTAAACAAACTAAAAACCTTGCTTTTTGAAGGATCTCAAGCTCTAAATAGTTGCAACACAAAGTTCTTTGGTAGGATAGTTGACAAAGGTTCGTTGAGGAAGAGTTCTTGGAGGTTGATCAAGAGGAAGAAATACATAGAGGGAAGGGATGAAAAGACTCTCTCTCTCTCTCTCTCTCTCTCTCTCTCTCTCTAAACTATAATATGCTCTATTTTTCTGCTAAACAATTAGAACTGGATATGAAGGATTTTAAACCACGATCAAGCTTTATTAAGGGAGGTTAATGGATAAAATTGTCCAATAGGGTGTATTCGAGGGTACAGGAGGGACGAGGAAGCCAGATACAAGTTTAGGTACAAAGTCATAATCTGTGTCATAATTTTATATTGAAGCTCTTGAACTAGAAAATGCTAGAGCAATATGAAAAAATTACATCAAAAGAGATGTTGGCATTATGATTTTACATAAAACTATATAATTTGGTATTGTTCATCTTTCAATTTCTGTACCATAATAGTATTTGTTGTGTCACATATATATACAATCCTCACATCTCTTCTTGCAGGCCTTCAATTGGGAATCTCATAAATATGATTGGTGGGAGACTTTAGCGAAGAGGATAACTGATCTTGCAAAAGCTGGATTTACTTCTGTTTGGTTGCCTCCGGCAACTCATTCAATTTCTTCCGAAGGTTAGCTATGAGCTTTTGTTGAAATTTTGAGCTTACATTAATTTTTTTTCTCTCTTTGTTTACAGGTTATCTACCACAGAATCTTTATTGTCTTGATTCTGCTTATGGTTCCCAGCATCTCTTAGAAGCTTTACTTCAAAAGTTGTGTCATCACAATATACGAGCAATGGCTGATATTGTTATAAACCATCGTGTTGGGACTACTCAAGGACATGGTGGAGCATACAATCGTTATGACGGAATCCTGTTACCATGGGACGAACATGCTGTCACATGCTGTTCTGGTGGACTGGTAATTTTGTTCGTTCAAACAATTCTTATATCTGGTATTTGTGTTTCAGGATGTAGAAATGTAACATAAACATCTAAAGTTGATCTTATATATATGTGACAGTTCTTTGTGAGTAGATTTTTCACTAGGTTAGCCTTAAAAAGTTCCACATTCATGAAAGTAGCATGTTCTTTCCTATGAAATATTCCATGTTAACTGGCAAAACTTAATGATGTCTTGGATGATCTCTATCAGCAAGGGTAAGCTGCAAGGACTTACCTTTTCCTCTAAATAAGGTGAAAGGAACTTGTTTAACAAGCACTCAAATACATCATGCACTTAACTTGAGTTATGTGGAAGACCTACAAAACATTCTCTTCGAAACTGTGAACATCATATCGAAAGTATTTGTATCCTTGCATTTAACTGTTAGCAGTGAGGGGACATACAACTGACCTTTCACCAAGAAATGATTCTTTGCTACTGTGTCCTCTAGTGTTTTTGCTCAATAAAAAGGAACCTTTTTTTGTTGTTGCATGTAGTCATCTTCAAAATTAATCAAAGCTAACATTTTGGCATGTGTTACTAGTGAAATGATTTATCGTTCCATGGTCAGTTTTGATACAACCATATAATGCTTGGCAAGAAGAATGAAATCTGAGACATTTAGCTTCCTCCATAGTTTGAAGGTTAAATTTGTGCAAATAATTTAGAGTCTGATTTGGTCACGGTTGTGCAGGTATAATTCCAGTCACCTTTGAACATATAATATGTTGGCAAGTATTATTTGAAATTTTATCCAGGAAAATTTATCCTCTACATGCTTTTCCCTTCCCCTCCAAGCAAACAATTATACTTCTACAGTTCTACCTGTGCATACATTTGATTGTAACTGTGTGTGTGTTTGTGAGCTTTTATATAGTGTGCATGACCTATTTATATCTGCAGGCATATGCGTGCATGTGTGCGATGTGAGATACTTGTTTTATGTTTTCTATATGCATTTAATATAAGATAAATGGTGGCTTATTTTATTGCCTAGTATTTGGAAAAACTTGGCTCTTGCTGTTTTGTACAGAGAAAGTTCTGCTGCCATCTTTAGTCACTAGATGCCAAACGCCAGAACCAGGTGATGAAATTATAAGTGTGTACGAGAGAGGTCATCATGATTTGACCGACAATGCACCTGTCAGAGATTGCTCCCTACCTTGACTACTCACTAAGAGATGAGAGGGAAGAGAGGGGACTTTGTACATCTCTCTCCCTTCATCTTTCTGATTTTTTTAGTAGCTTTACGAGCAGATGAATATTCAAAATTTCAATTTAGCAGTCTAAAATTGGCATAATATGAAGGGGCTTACATAGTTCAGAGGAAACTTTGCGGTGGGTGGGGTGGGGGAGGGGAGTTAGAGTTGTTTCGAAAATTTACCCTATTCTTTCTATTTGCATATATTATAGTGGGACTAATGGAGTTAGCTGACCTTGTTCAAGAATCTAGACATTACATTGTTACAATGGTGCCGGAGAGGTATCACTTTGCAGGGTTATGCTTCTGTTGCATTAGGATACAATCATCCTTATTCCTTATGTGTAGTTTTGTACAGCTGATAACAAACTGGTATAGTTATCTGATGCTACTTTTACTTTTATATTTCTACAATCCCAGGGAAATAAAAGTACCGGTGATAACTTTGATGGAGTTCCCAACATAGATCATACACAAAGTTTTGTGCGTAAAGACATAATACAGTGGCTAATATGGTTGCTCAGAACCGTTGGATTTCAAGACTTCCGTTTTGATTTTGCAAAAGGGTGAGTGAATATCCTGTGAAGAGCTGTAACTGTTGGACAGCTTGTTGATGTTGAACTTATTTGATTTAATTCCATTATCACTGTTTCCCTTTGCTCTTTTAGCTATTCAGCAAAGTTTGTAAAAGAGTATGTAGAGGAGTCAAAGCCAGCATTTTCCTTGGGGGAATATTGGGACAACTGCAGCTACAGCACCCCCGAAAATCAATTAGACTACAATCAAGGTACTAATCTATAGCACTGATTATTTGCTATCTGGATTGAGATGAAAAAAGCCACTGTATATGATGAGTTTGTTATCTTTCCAGGTATATATAGTATCCTTGCCTTTATTTTACGAAATGGATTAAAAGTTAACAGCAACAAGGACACAGTTTAGTTTGAGTATCACAAGATTTAATTGCTGATGTTGCAAATTGCATGATCTTAAGTTGCCTAACTGTGACATAGTACTTCACTCAGCAACTTGCCTTCAAGGGTGTATAAAGCCCCTCTCTTCTCGATAGTTTTCTTGAATAGGAATTTGCCACCAAATAGTTGGAGAAAAACTGTCATTCTTTTGTATCAACACTTGTAGCTCCAGTGTAATGCTCCATAACTGATGTCTTCCTTACCGATAGGACTGCACTTGGGACGTGTCTATATATATGTGTCCATATTTTCTTTTGTTATTGATCCCAAATTCTGTTTTATCCATCGGGCTTAAAACCAAGCCCAAGGCTATCTACTTAGTAGAAAACCAATCCGAAGAAACATCAACAGGTTGATGGAAACGGAGTGCTGAATGCAGCGGAATAAAATTGTTCTCGTCTGAAAGTAGTCAGCGAGGACTGAAGAACGAACCTGCGAATGCATAATCACATAGTCACAAATAGGCAATCGTAAACACAATTTTTTATGTGGAAATCCAAAACGGGAGATAACGACGGGACGATCTAGAGTCTAACCCTGAAAATCCTCTACTAATGGAAATTGAATATTACACTACTACTACCAAACTTCTCACACTGATTCACGAACAAATCACAACTATTACTCAACGTCAAATATGAAATACAAAGAAGACATACAAGTTACCAGAATGACAGCATGAAGAATACTACGAAGATCTCTTCCGAATCCTCGTTTAATCTCTCTTAAATATTCTTCATCTCCCTCTCTTGAAGTACAACTGTTGTATATCCTCCAATTGGGTTGAGAAACCCTAGTATAGGCATCCCCAAAATCTTCACAATTCTTGACGCAATCCAGACCATCGGAACTAGCCAAACAGATCTAGGACGCTCGCGAAAAACGTCTGAACCAAAATTCGAGTCGGTCATACTGGAATTCTGAGTGTGTACACTAGTGCGCACAAAATAGTGCTTGAAAAGCCAAAATTCCGGTCAGTCCCAACTGGAATTCCACGTTACCATCATATGGCTTCTTTGTTTTTAAAGCAAAGAATGAAAATTATGGATTATTCATTGATTTATTCATGCTTCTGTACATCCGAATTTATAGATAGTTCTAAACTAGGTAACTAATCTCCTTAATTAAAGGAAAAGTAAAAAAATGGGTTCCTAACAATCTGCACAGCCTACAAATCTCTCAACTACCTAACAATAGTGCATAATCATAATTGCAAAATATTCTAGAGTATCTTCCAACACTCTTCCTCAAGCTGGCATGAATATATCACTCATGGCAAGCTTGCTAACTAAGTTCTCATACTGTGCCCTAGGAAGTCCTTTGGTGAGTATGTCTGCTACTTGGCTCGTGGTGGGTATGTAAGGCATACATACACACCACTGTCTATCTTTTCCTCAATGAAATGTTTATCCACTTCTACATGCTTTGTTCTGTCATGTAGAACTGGATTGTGAGCTATGGAAATTGCATCCTTGTTATCACAATGGACTTTAATATGTGTTGGTGTAAAAACCTTCAACTCTTCTAGAAGTCTTTTGTTCCATAACACTTCACAAAAGCCATGTGCAACAGAGCGAAATTCTGCTTCTGCACTACTCCGAACTCTCTGTTTTTTGCTCCTTTAGGTGACCAAATTCCCTCCTACAAAGGTGCAATAACCCGAGGTAGATCTTCTATCATTTACATCGCCTGCCCAATCTGCATCTGTGTAGGCTTCCACTTGGAGATGACCACTATTTTTGAACAAGAGTCCTTTCCGCGGTGTTCCTTTTAGATGGTTCAACATTTTGAACACTACTTCAAATTGAGTAGGTCCAAGTGAATGCATAGACTGGCTTACTATGCTTACTGCAAAAGCTATGTTAGGTCTTGTGTGAGACAAATAGATTAGTCTTCCAACCAATCTTTGATAGTGCTCTTGATCCACCACCTCATTTGCTACTGCTGCTTTTAGCTTCACATTTGAGTCCATTGGAGTTTTTGCGACTTCATAACCTGTCATCCCTGTCTCCTTGAGCAAATCAAGAATGCATTTACGTTGGTTGATAAAGATTCCCTCAAATTCCATCCCAAGAAAATACTTCAGCTTTTCCAGGTCTTTGATGTCAGACTCGGCTCAAGCTTATTCTTTATATTGTCGATCTCAAATGGATCATCCCCAGTCATAATAATATCATCTACATATACTATTAGAATAGCTATATTACCTTCAGTGGAGTGCTTGAAAAACAAAGTATGATCAGCTTGACTTTGTGAGAATCCGTGCCTCCTTAGTCCTTACAACACCAAATCATTCAAACCAGGCTCTTGGTGACTGCTTTAACCCATATAGGGATTTTCTTAACTTGCAAACTTTGCCTCTTCCAAGACTTTCTTCAAATCCGGGTGGCAAGTCCATATATACTTCTTCATGTAGATCTCCATTCAAGAAGGCATTTTTTACATCAAACTCATATAGTGGCCAGTTGAAATTAGTTGTAAGAGAAAGAAGTATTGTGATAGAGTTAATCTTAGCAACAGGAGCAAAGGTCTTTTGGTATTCTATACCATGAGTTTGAGTAAATCCTTTTGCCATGAGTCTCGCTTTGTATCTTTCAACACTTGTGTAGAATAGAATAATGGGATAAAATATTATTAAATGGGAAGTTACATATATATAGGAGAGGCTAACCCCTCCCACTATTATTTTAGCCAATATGGAACTAAAGTCCAATACTAAACACATACTAATACTTAACACCCTCCTTTAAGCTGGAGCATATATGTCAATCATGCTTATCTTGTTATACAAAAATTGAACTCGAGGACCCAAAAGAGACTTCGTGAAGATATCGACTATCTGATCACAGGTCCTCACATGGTGAAACTTTATCACCCCCTTTGTATACTCATCATAGATAAAGTGGATGTCGATTTCAATGTGCTTCGTCCTTTCATGAAATACATGATTAGTAGCAATGTGGATAGCAGACTGGTTATCACACCACAGATCTGCTGCTTTAGATCCTGCTTTTTCTTCCAGTCATTGTAGAAGATGCTTAAGATATAACACCTCTGCTGTACCATGGACAATGACTCGATATTCTGCTTCTGACGTGCTATTACATTCTGTTTTTTGCTTTTCTACGATACCAAGTTTCCGAAAAAGAATACCGAGTAGCCTGATGTAGACCATCTATATGTCAAATTTGCACCCCAGTCAGCATCGATAAAACACTCAATACGAGTATATCCATGATTCTCCATCCAATTTTTTTTTTCGGATTCTTGACTAGGTAGCACAGAATTTTGAGAACTGCTTGCCAGTGTGAAATTCTTGGAGAAGCCATAAATCTACTTACCACATTTACGACGAAAGAGATATCTTGCCAAGTCATGACCGCCAAGTGGTTGAGTTTTTCTACCACTCGATACTGATCTGGATTGGTCCTCATGACTCCCTCATCTGAAAGTAATTTTGCCCCTGGATCCATAGGAGAGTTTGCTCCCTTAGCTTGCATTATTCCTACACTATTTAGTATGTCCAACACATTCTTCCTCTGGGACATTATAATCTATGTTACCCGGACTCTCCACTTTAAGGAGAAGTACCCGTGTCGACCCTTTAGGACATGGGTATGGGTATGGAATCCGTATCCGATCCTCCATGGTAACAATCGGATCCTTCATAGTGACAATCGAAAGACTGGTAGTGAAGTAGATAGTTTATTTTAATGTGGTAGTGATGTAAATAGTTTATTTTAATGTGGTAATGGTGTAGATAGTTTATTTTAATATGGTAGACTGGTAGTTAAGTAGTAGGAGAGCTGAAGGGATGGTCCCTTAGAGACTTATTCAACTAGTTGAGTAATGTTTACTAGTAATTTATAATTACATGTTGTCTTTTTACGAAACCTTAGTCATATTTCCGTACCTATACCCAAAATTTGGATCCTTTTTAGTCGAGTCTGTGTGTCCTTCAATTATGAGTTTGAAGGGCCCGACTCTTGGATATGTACCCATACCTGACACCCGTACCCGAGTCCAGGTAACATAGATTATAATGTCTCGCTTATCCGTATGACTTCAATGTTCAAGAAGTAGTTCAACGACCTCATATCTTTGGTTTGAAATTGTTCTTCTAGAAACTTTTTTAGGCCTGCAATACCCTGACTGTCGTCTCCCGTGATCACAATGTTGTCAACATAGACACAAAGTAGTATTTTTCAGCTAATGTCTGTCGGTAGAATACTGAATGATTATTCATTGATTGATACATTCCAAACTGAGTAACAACATGTGTAAATCGACCAAACCACGCACGAGGTGATTGTTTGAGACCTTAAAGGGCCTTCCGTAGATGACACTTTACCCTTCCTTCCAAAAATTCGGGAGGTTGTACACGTATAATTCTTCTTCAAGATCCCCATGGAAAAATGTATTCTTGATATCCAGTTGAAGCAATAATCCGTCATAGCGAACATCCAGGGCCAAGAGTACACGCACATATGTCATCCTAACAACTAGAGAGGTCTCAAAATAATCCTTACCATAGGTCTGAAAATATCCTTAAGCCACTAGACGAGCCTTTAGACGATCAATAGTGCCATCTGGTTTTACCTTGATCGCAAACACCCATTTGCACCCAACTGCATGCTTACCGGTAGGCAAATCTACCAAGTCCCAAGTATGGTTTTCTCGGAGTGCTTTTATCTCCTCTTCTATAGCAGCACACGCCAACCATAATTTTTTAGACCCTCCTCGGCAATATGGAGAATCTGAATCCCATCAATAGTAGCTACCAATGACTGAGTGTGGCTGGTAAGTCCTTTGTAGTTGTCAACATACAATGGATGCTCACGACAGGCACATCAAGGTCGAGCTGGCAGAATAGAGGCGGCGGAGACAAATCGGTAGAGCTAAAGGAGAAGGATGGCTCTGTGGGCACTATCTGTGGTGCTCTTTCGGGTGATGTCGATACTGACAGAACTGGTGTTTGCGGACCGTTGAACTGAGATACTTGCAAGGTAGGGAAGGACACCCTTATGAAGGGTTGTGTCGGAATAGGAAACAACAAGAAATTCCCGTCTGAATAAATTTGTAGAACTGGATACGAAGTTTGTGGAAAGGGAGAAAACTCAGTTTCAACGAAGCAAACGTCCTGAGAGAAAAAAAATACCTCTTCAAGGTAGGGGAGAAACACCGATACCTTTATGATCTTTAGGATACCCAAGAAAAACACATTGGATCGCCTTAGGATCTAATTTAGAAAGAGTCTGTCGGGTATCTAGAACATAGCACAAGCAACCAAAACTTTTAAGAGGGAGAGAAAATGGTTCTCTTCCGGGATATAACCGAGAAAAGAGAGTAGTACCATTGAAAACTGACGTTGACATACGATTAATAAGAAAACAAGCAGTGAGCAGCATATGACCAAATATTTTTGGGAGTACGTACTTGAAACATAAGAGCATACACTGTTTTCAAGAGATGACGATTCTTGCGCTCGGCCACACCCTTCTGTTGTAGTGTGCAAGGACATGAAATTTGGTGGATGATGCTATTTCGGTACAGATGAGTACTGAACTCACGAGATAGATACTCACGACCATTGTCACTTCGAAAACATTTAATCGGAACACCAAACTGTATTTTGATTTCGGCATAAAAATTGTACCAAATTTTAAATAATTTAGAACAATTTTTCATTAGATAGACAAAAGTGACACGTGAGTAGTCATCGACAAAGGTAACAAAGTACTTAAAATCTATCATTGATTCAACTGGACAAGGTCTCCAGACATCAGAATGCACCAACTCAAAAGGAGCGGATACAATTTTATTTTAACTCACCAGATAGGAAACCCAGTGATGTTTAGCCAAATGACATGACTCACAATGAAAGTTGACTGGAACATCTAAAGATGGATATATTTTCTGAAGAACTTGGATTGATGGATAGCTAAATGACAATGTGTCACCCTCATTTCCCGTATTTCCCGTATTTCGTATTTATACTCGTATCTGGATTTTGGCATGTATTTTTATTTTTCTCAACTTGTAGAATTTCGGTATTTCTCGTATTTTGGGTTTTGGCATGGCTCGGTTTTAATTGGTTTGGGTTGGTTTGATTTTGGTTTGGTTTAATGTATTGGAACACTTTAGCCTAAGCTCCACCCTCAACACACCACATCCCACCCTCTTTAAAACTCCACCAACATTTTCTCTCTCCTCATAACCACCATTTATTTCCTTCTTCTTCTTCTTCTCCTTCCTCTACACAACTCTCCCAACCCTAGGCAAGTGCACCTTGCCACTACATGAGAACCCTCTTTTACTTATCCATTTGCTAGATTAGGACATGGTGATCAACATTAGAACTTAGCATTTTGTGATTTGGAGCCTCCATTGTTCTAGATCTAAGTTTTCTCCATTTTCGGTTTTGCATGGTTTTGATCTACTTAAGTTGGGTTTTTATGGGTTTTGATGTTTCCTCGTGGAAGAGAGTTTGATTCCACCCCGGTTGGAACTTTGGAAATCCGGATTTGGAGTTCGGATGGCCAAGTTGTGTTGCCTTGAAGTTTTGGAGCCATTGGAGCTTCTTCTCAGCCATGGAGAAGAAGACCCAGACCCTGCGTGCGTGTTTTTACGCGTACGCAGCTCTCTGCTTGCGTGCTTTTGCACGTACGCAGCTCTCTGGCGTGCGTGACTTTTCACGTATGCCGCTCTCTGGCGTGCGTGACTTTTCACGTATGCCGCTCCCTGCGTGCGTGACTTTTCACGTATGTCGCTTCCTGCATGCGTGACTTTTGCGTGTGTGACTTTTCCTCTCCTGCGTGCGTGACTTTTGCGTGCGTGACTTTTCCTCTCCTGCGTGCGTGACTTTTGCGTGCGTGACTTTTTCCCCTCCTGCGTGCGTGACTTTTCACGTATGCAGCTCTCCTGCGTGCGTGACATTTCACGTATGCAGCTCTCCTGCATGCGTGACTTTTCACGTATACAGCTCTCCTGCTTGCGTGACTTTTCACGTACGCTGCACCCTGAACCCCTTGCTTAATCCATTGGCTCTTGGAGTTTTGGCCTTATTTCTTTAAGCTTGGCTTTTCTCTAGTCCTATATATTGATATTTTATTAGATATTTTACGCCCATTTTATATCCTTACGCCTTTTGTCATGAACTTGATTTTACTTAACATATTTGGAATGACTATTGTACATGGCATGGTATGACAAGGAACTAGCATAACACGATAGTGACCCGTAGTGGTGCACTCCTGACATGACCAACCTGACATGATAGTGGCCCGTCGTGGCACACTCCTGACAAGTACCCTGACATAATTTATCTTGATAACCTAATTTGACCTGCCTTGATGTAATGCCTGTGGTTCGTATTACGTATTTCTGGAATACGTGTACGTATTTATTCTTGTATTGCATGATTCCTTGTTTAGTTTTCTTCTTGGCTCTCGGCTTGGTTTAGATCTCGGTTTGGGTTGGCTTGGTTCGGCTGGCCCAATGCTTGGTTCATCATGGGCCAAGGGTGGAACACCTTAGCCTATGCTTCTCCTTCATTTCCACCACAACCCCCCCCCCCCCTCTTTATTATCCCCACCAACCTTCTCTCTCCTCCATAATTCTCATTTACTTCTCCTTCCCCCACCATTACTCTTCTCCACCAACCAAGAACACCATAGGCAAGTGCAACTTGCTTCCACAAGAGAACTCCTTTTGATGGTTTCATTAGCTTCTCCTCATGATTCTAAACCACATTAGAACTTGTCATTTTTCATTTTGAGGCTTTAATTCTTGTAGATCTAGAGTCTTGCTATTTTCGGATTTTTGGTGTTTTGATCTATCAAACTTGCTTGTTTTCAAGTTTTGATGGTTCCATGTTGTAGAGAATTTTATTCTACCCAATTTTGACCTTTGGAAAGTTGGATTCGGACTTGTTTTGACCAAGATATGGACAATTGAAGCTTAGATTCAACTTTAGAGTTCTTGCTGTTCTTGCCATTTGGAGAAGACAGTGAATAGTGAGCTAGCTTTTTAGCTTACGCCGCTGACTTGGGTACGCTGCTCTTTAGCGAGCGTACGCTGACTTGGGTACGCTGCTCTTTAGCGAGCGTACGCTGACTTGGGTGCGCTGCTCTTTAACGTGCGTACGCTAGCCTTGATACGCTGCCTGTTGGCAGCGTGTCTTTTGCGTACGCTAGCGTGAGCGTGCCCTAGACCCTTTCGTACGCTAGCTCAAGCGTACGCAGTCTTGAGCGTACGCTAGCTTGAGCGTACGCTGACCTGTAGCTTGAGCGTGCCCTGGTGTACGCTGACCCTTGCGTACGCTTCCCATTGGAAGTGTATGGACCCTTTGGTACGCTAGCTCGAGCGTACGCAGACCTGATGCGTACGCTAGCTTGAGCGTACGCGTGCCTTGGTACGCTAGCTTAAGCGAGCAAGGCGTACGCTGGCCTCAAGCGTACGCATGACTCGAGCGTATGCTGGCCTGAGCATAGTTTAACCTGAGCGTATGGCCTTTGGCTGACTTGGTCTTATGTCAGCGTGTCAGATTTGGTTTTATTTTCCTTTAGCTTGGCCCTTCTATAGCCCTGTATATTGATATTTTTTTAGATATTTTACGTCCATTTTATATCCTTACGCCTTTTGTCCTGAACTTGATAATCACGAATTTACTTGATATGTTTGGAATTGATAACTGAGCCTGACACGATAGTGACCCGTCGTGGTGCACTCCTGACATGAGTAACCTGACATGACCTGATAGTGGTCCGTCGTGGCGCACTCCTGATTAGTACACTTGACCTGATAACCTGACATGTTATATCTTGTTAAGCTGTTGCGACGACTACCTGACATGACATGACCTGTATAATAACCTGGACACCGTGGGCGATTGTGCTTGTATAAATAATCCAGTCTTGTCTTGCATCATGTCTAGGAGGGGACTCCTGAGTACCACGGTCAGGAGTACCTATTGAAATAAACTAAGGACTAACAACTAGATTAATACATTAGTCATGAAAAGATTTCCCAGCTACAGGCAATCCCGTTACCTGGGCACGCCTTGGGATTTGTAGCCTGCCGTCGAGTAGGGCACATTTCCAGCACACTGTCATGTGTTGCACCCTTCAAGCTACCTAAGGGTACATTCGTTTCCTGGACGATGTACCCACCTGAATTCAACTCTAACCTTTTAACCCGGGGAACCTGGATGGTCTGCAGGGCTTGTGGCTGTGGAATAATCTCACTGCATTTTGTTAGTGATTAGGCTTGTGACAACCCTAGCTAGTTAAAGTATCAAGCCGTAATTCTTGCTTGGCCGTGAAGTGATTGGATGGAGTCTAACCAGTCTAGTCTTGCCCTGATCCTGTTCCAGATTATTGAATGACCAGAATGCTTGTATTTATTTTACCGATAAATGGTGAGAATTCCAAGTTCTGTTCAGACGAAGGGTTACAACCCCGGTCCTTGTTTGGTTTACGGGTTGTAACCTGGTTATCTGAATAGTTCCATGGTTATCTCGTCGTATATCATCCTGGTGTATTTTCTTTATTTCCAGTTCTTACTTTTATTTATATCTTGTGCTGATTGCTGCTTTTAGTTCTTAAGTGAAGCCTCCTTTGTGGCACTTGTTCTTCTGGGGTCTGACCCAGCTGGTTTTGTGTGGCCAAATTTCGGAGCAGCTACCGAGGATCTACCGACATTCCTGCCAGATGGTGAACACTAGAAGGAATCCTGGCAACGAGTGGGTTATTTTTGGCTCTCCCACTCTATTGTAAAAATATTCTTTTGAGGCGTTTAGCCGACGAGCACCTGTTTAGCTCGATTGCACTTTACTTTCTGTCTGCCTACGGGCTGTAACATGATTGACAGATCCTAGGGTTGATCATGTATGACTAAACTCTTGCTAGTCCTGACATTTTGTAACGACTAGCTTCATGATCAACTGAATATGTAATGTTTGGGACGCCTTACTATTGTATATTTAATGATCACACATCTTGTGACTTTTACTTACTTGCTTGTGATTGAGACACAAGGCTTGTTCATGACCTTAAGAGACTGTTGGCTTGTAGATAAACCCTCATGTATCTAGACAGCCGTGACCGTATAGCGAGATGGATTCCATTTCATATACGTAGCTGGCTATGTCTGCCCCCGCTCTCCAGTATTCTGGTTCTGGGGCGTGACACTTGACACCGTGGGTAGTTCTTCTTGCTTGCTTGTTAAATCCACTTGTCCTGTCTTGCATCATGTCTAGGATGGGACTCCTGAGTACCACGGTCAGGAGTACCTACCAAAATGGATTAAGGTTAATAACTAAAATAACTCAGTAGTCATGAAGAGATGACACAGCTACAGGCAATCCCGTTACCTGGGCGCTCTTGGGATCTGTAGCCTGCCGTCGAGTAGGGCACATTTCCAGCACACCGTCGCGTGTTGCACCCTCTAAGTCACCTAAGGGTACATTGTCTCCCGGACGATGTACCCACCTGAATTCAACCCCTAATTTTCGACCTGGGTAACCTGGATGGTCTGCAGGGCTTGTGGCTGTGGAACAATCTCACTGCATCTTATTAGTAATTAGGCCTGTGATAACCCTAGTTAGTTAAAGTAGTAAGCCGTAGTATCTGCTTGGCCGTGATTGATTGAATGAGGTATAACCAGTTTAGCCATGTCTTGATCCAGTACAAGATAGCTTCCTGTCTTGATTTCTTACATTATTATCTTGCCGATAAATGGTGGAAAACCAAGTTCTGTTCAGACGAAGGGTTACAACCCCGGTCCTTATTTGGTTTACGGGTTGTAACCTGGCTATCGGAATAGTTCCATGGTTATCTCGTCGTATATCATCCTGGCATGTTTTCGTAAATTCTAGTTTTAATATTAAAATTTTCTTGTGCTAATTGCTGGCTTTTGTTCTTATTTCGTGGCCCCCTTGTGGCACTTGCTCTTTCTGGGGTTGACCCAGCTGGTTTTGTGTGGCCAGATTTTGGAGCAGCTCCCGAGGATCTACCAAGCTTCCAGCCCAATGGTGGCGACTAGAAGGAACCCGGGCTACGAGTGAGTTTTCTATTTTGTTTCGCTCACTCTATTGTAAATTTATTCTTTTGAGGCGTTTAGCCGACGAGCACCTGTTAGCTCGATGCACATTTACTTACTGTTCCTTGCCCTTGTGGCAGGTTTACAGTATCTGTGGGAACCAGCCGGCCCGTCGGGTACTACTTGTCCCAAGGGGGCTGCCATGTAAGAACTCGGAAATCTATTCTCTCCATGCAATTATTATTTTATTTAACTTAATAGTCTCTACGTTGAGTGAAATCCCATGCCGTGGATCATGGTCATTCAAATGAGTACTTTCGTACGGGGTACGATATGCACAACTCTACAACGATACCAGTGCGGTTAGGTTGCAGGTCTTACATAGCGTAATGCAACAATCAAATCTAACCACGGTAATCATGCCTTGACCATAAAGTACACATGCTTCTTTTGTAAAAAAATAAATAAATAAGTAAATAAATAAATAAATAGATTGAAGCCTGCATGTGCATGTATGTCAATATTCGGGATCAGCCAGTCGATTACAATAGTTCATAACATGAACGTGTCTCATTCATTTAATTTAATAAGACGACTAGCCAGCCTCTTAGTTCCAACTAGGAACGCATGATCAATTTAGTCAAGATAACCATCATTATCAAATGGTGACAAGGCATGAAAATCAACTAATATTCAGTGGGGTCGAGTCTACAACTCTCAGGGTTTAATTCCAGTCAATCGGGGTATCTATACTCAATTCACGACACATGGTACAACCCACGTAACAATCTATATTTAACAGAAATATTAACATATCATGATTATATCAAATTTATGCAAAAAGGCGTAAGGATATAAAATGGACGTTAAATATCTAGTAAAATATCAATATATAGGGCTGCGCTCAAGTCAGGCTACGCTCAAGTCTAGCGTATGCAAGTCCATACGACTCCTTACTATCCAAGTCAGCGTATGCAAGTCATACGCTCCCAAAAGGCAGCGTATGGACTCCATACGACTCCTGACCATCCAAGTCAGCGTATGCAAGTCATACGCTCCCAAAAGGCAGCGTATGGACTCCATACGACTCCTGACCATCCAAGTCAGCGTATGCAAGTCATACGCTCCCAAAAGGCAGCGTATGGACTCCATACGACTCCTGACCATCCAAGTCAGCGTATGAAAGTCATACGCTCCCAAAAGGCAGCGTATGGACTCCATACGACATACGCTTCCAAAAGGTAGCGTATGCAAGACACACGCTTCCTAAAAAGGCAGCGTATGGACTCCATACTGCGCTGCGCTAAAGAGCGCGCACAGCTCAGTGACGCAAGCTAAAAAGCTAGCGTACACTGCTCACTGTCTTCTCCAAACAGCAAGAACTCCATGGTTGCACCCCCAAGCTTCAAAAGTCCATAACTTGGTCAAAACAAGTCCAAATCCAACTTTCCAAAGGTCAAAATTGGGTAGAATAAAATTCTCTACAACATGGAACCATCAGAACTTGCAAACAAAGAAGTTTGATAGATCAAAACCATCAAAATCCGAAAATAACTCATTTCTAGATCTACAAAAATTAAGACTTCGAAATGAAAAAAATGCCAAGTTCTAAACTCTCTTAGGATCTTGCGAGGAAGATAAATGAACTACAAAAACATGGGTTCTCATGGGGAGCAAGTTGTACTTGCCTACGGTTTGGTAGGTGGAGAGAGTAATGAAGAAGAAGAAGAGGAGTAATGGTGAAAATGTGAGTTTATGAGGAGAGAGAAAGAGATGCAAGCTATAAATAGAAAAGGGGTGGTAGGTGGGAGTTGGGCCGGGTCCAATGGGTCGGGTTGTAGGGGATCCAACCAAAGCCAACCCGAACCCAAATAAGCAAGACTAAGGCAGGGAATAAAAGCAGGAAACAAAGTGCAGAAATAAAATTGCAGAAATATAATTGCAGGAAATAAATTAACATAAAAATTTAAAGAGCAGATTAATTGATTAACATAAAATTAAAGGAATTTAAATACAGGATAATACATGATAAATATTAAATAAATACATGATAAATACTAAATAAATACACATGAGTTGTACATGTATAAAAATACGCATTGTGGGAACGGAGAGTGACATTTACACAAGCCTTCATCCCCCCAGGTTTGTTGAACTCCCTCACCATCTCATGAGCTAACAGGCTGTGCTCCGCTATCGACCGTCCCTTGATGAATGCAGCTTGGTTCTGGGACACCAATTCCTGCATAATTTCCTCCATTCGCCTGCACATAAGATGAGTGATGATTTTGTAAAAAAAATTACAGCAAGCAATGGATCGAAAGTCTGCAAGAGAAGTCGCTCCCTCCTTCTTAGGAACCAGCGTCAAGAATGTGTGGTTCATCTCCTTCAGAAGCCTGCCCTCCACAAAGAACTCCTGGACCGCTGCTAGAACCGGGACCTTAAGCACACCCCAGTATCGCTTAAAGAACCCTGACGAGAAACCATCAGGTCCGGGAGCTTTGTTGGGATTAGCCTTCATCACAATGTCTTCCACTTCCTCCATCCTCACAGGGGCCAGAAGTAGCCTGTTCCCATGGCTGGACACCAGTCTCTTCGTAACAAGGGCTGGGAACGTGCTAGCGTAGTCCGTCTGCTGATATAGGTCAGTGTAAAATCTGACGGTCGCCTCCTGAATCTCCACCGGGTCCCCCACAAGACGTCCCTCAGCATTCAGAAGTCTGGGAATGCTATTCCGGTGCTGCCGAGTGCGGATCACATCGTAGAAGAATTTGGTACATCGGTCTCCATCTTTGAGCCAGGTGCATTTGGCCCTCTGTGCCGCACTGATCTCCTCTTACAGTCTCATGACGTTGACCTCCTCAATCAGGAGCTTCTCCTTAGCCGCCAGCTCCCCGTTCAGAATGTCAGCTTGGAGGGCCACCTGGGTATCCCGGAGCTCGGCTTCCTTATCCGCCAGGGAAGTCCGCGGAATCGTCTTCACCCACCCCCTGATGGTCCGCTTGAGCTGTTTGAGTTTGTGAAGCATGCGGAATTGAGCCGTACCATCCCGGAAGTGCTGCATCTCTCTAGTAACCACCTCCTCATATCCAGCCGACAGATACCAGCTGTTGTTATAACGAAACGGCCTCGCCCTAAAAGTGGGTCTCACACAGAGGCCAACCCGGATAGGAGAATGGTCGCTAGTACCCGCCGCAAGACCTTCCGCCACCGAGTTCGGGAAGCACCTGAACCACTCACTATTGCCCAAGGCCCGATCCAGCTGACAAGCAATCCGATTTTGAGTAGCCTTGTTGTGCCATGTCCAGATATGTCCAGATCACTCCAGCCCCCGCATCCCTGACATAAGCAGACACCTCTGGAAGTCATATAGGATCGAGTCCGGGACAGGTCGACCGCCCACCTTCTCATGACGGAGTAGCATAGCATTGAAGTCCCCCATGATGAGCAGAGGGAGGTGCATGCTGTCCGCCAGAAGACTCAGGTGCACAATGTCCTCCCACAAAGCCTCCCGGAGTCTCCGGTCGTTGTGCCCATATACAGCACCCAGAATGAAACGGAACCTACCTTTGTTCACAAAAGTAACGCCGATGAGTTGTTCTGTTTTATGTATCTGCGCCCCCTCCCAGCTACCTTTGTTCCACCTAACCCAGATCCTCGCCATACCGCAAAGATCTAAGTTGTGAATGTGATCCCAGTTTGCCGGTGCAAAACGGCCCCTCTAATCTTTGTCTCCAGTAGGATAGCAATGTTACACAGCTCTCTCCTCATAACTCCTACAATCTCCCTCCATCGTCCAATGGAACACCCCCCCTAATGTTCCATGCTAGGACCGACATCTAAATAAAAGATGAGGGGTCCCCCTGGAACTCATCTGGATCGACTCTCGAGGGAAGAGTCTTATCCGCCGGATCAATGACTGCATCCATCATGGAGGAAGGAGCAAGATGTGCCTGAATCCTGGTAAGGGTAAGTGTCCAGTCAGGGTTGGCTTCAGTCTGGTCGTTCGTATCCCTCGCCTGGGTGATGTCCTCCAGCGTGGCCGGAGCGTGTCTCTTTCTGCTACTGTAAACCATAAGCACCGGGGAGGCCTCCGTCACCATCTGACCACTCTCAGCCGCACTCATACCCCTGGTCACCATGGTCCTCTGTGGCCTGAAAGGGACGAGGGCTCCCTGCGTGCTCTCCTGTCTCTGCGGTGACCCTGGCTCCAGCCCCCTCCCAACCTCCATCACTGTATCCTCCTCCATATGCCTATCAGGCGACGACTCTCCAGGTAAGTGACTGGGTGCCTTCTCCAACCCGGTATCCTCTGTCTGAGCCGCCGGTGGACTGGCGGCCTCCTTCCCCTTGTATTTGCAAGCTCCGGTAGAATGCCCAAAACACGCGCAGTGTGTACACATGGGAGGGACCCAGTCATACTCCACTTACTGGGTCAGAACCTCCCCCGACGGAACCTGGTACTCCAGCATACTCGGAAGATCCGAGCCCGCCTTAATCTCCACGAAGACCCTGGCATACATAAGTCTTGTGCGAAAAGCAGTGGCCTCGTCTGCCTTGATCGGCTTCCCCACGAGGCTGGCCAGTCTCATGAGAAGCGGAATACTCCAATATTTCACCGGAAATTCTGGAAATCGGATCCAAATGGGGATGGCGTTTAGCACCTCCTTCTCACATTTCAGGTCAGGGGTCCACTCCTTCAGTATAATGAGTCTCCCATCAAATGACCAAGGCCCTCCCTGCAGAATCCTAGTCACATCCTCCGCGAGACCAAATTTGACATAGTAGAACCCGTTTTCCCTGGAGAAGAACTCCATGCTCCCTTTGGGTCTCCAGACACGCTCCGCATAACCCCTGATTTGGCCAAAAAACGGTTTGTTCCCTAACACGTACAACACGAGCGTGTTCTTCCAGAATTCCGAGACCACCGCTATTTCCTCGACGGGGAAATACGCCCGTAACCCTCCTCCAACCGACATTGGTGTGACAAACTCCATCGACAACGGACTTTTCGTCACCACCGGCGTGCACACCTCCTTCCACGACCGAGGTCGCTGCTCCTCAATGTGCGCCCTGGCCGGGGGGTTCGCAGCAGCAGGGCCTTTATTGCCAACAGTAACAGCAATGCCCTTAACCTTCTCTGTCGCGGTCGCCTTTGGCCTCCATCCTGGTACAGTGCGTACCGTACCTCCCCCACGACGACGGGACTCGGTTGTGCCTACAGAAGACCGGGTCCCCTAATTCTCTGGCCCCGTCCGCCCCGATATTTGAGTTTGGGTCCCTCGTCTCCCTCCAGCCCGGCGTCTCGTCACCGTCTGCCAGCCCGCCTCTTCTGGGTTGTCCACCCCGGACCCAGACCCGAATTCGAATATAGTAGCCGAAGCCCGCGATCCCCCCATGCCACCGCCCGGCCTCCCCCCCTCCGAGAAGGCCTTGCCGCCGCCACCCGGGCTGAGACCGCCGGGCCCAGCCCCGATTCTGCCACCTCCAGCCGTCCCCCTCCCGCCTTGGGGGGCCCACCGCCGCCTCCCGACCCCCCCCCCCCCCCCCCCCGCCTGGGGGGGGTCTTGCTGTCGCCTCCCGACCCCCCCCTCCGGGGGGGGACGCGCCGCTGCCGCCTCCAGACGACCCTCCCCCGCCTGGGAGGGTCACGTTGCTGCCTCCCGCCCCCCTTGCGTGGGGGGGTCCCTTGCTGGCCGCCGACCAGCCCGCCACTGGCCTGGAGGGGTCGCCCTCCCCCCCCCCCCCCCCCGGGCCGCCCAGCTGCCGAGCCTCCCTCCCCGCGAGCGGATCGGGGGGTCGGGGGGGAGGCGAAGATCCCATCGCCAAAACCCTAGCCGAGGGTTCTTCGCGCCGCTGCTGCATCATTTCTATATATATATATATTTTCTATATATATATATATATATATATATATATATATATATATATATATATCCCAAGTTTCAACTCGACAACGGACTTTTCGTCACCACCGGCGTATATATATATATATATATATATATTGGAAAATGGTAAATTTTATTCCAAAACAACATATAATCATACAATCATACACTCCGAGTGAGTGACCCACGCATCAGTTATCCATCGATTTTACCTCAAATTCAATGTTATGGAGGATGCCTACAAGAGGGGTGATAAGCCCCTCGAAGATGCGACGGTTTCATTCCTTCCATACATGCCAGACAGCAGCAGCCAGCCGAACTCTAGCAGTTTTAAACCAGCCCTGCCCTCTCCCTCTTCTGTCCCGAATCTCAGTGATAATATCACCGATCCACTTTTTCGAGTCATAACCGCCCAGCGTCCTGCATTGTTCCGTCCAAATATGCCAGGTCACTTCACACTCAAAGAATAGGTGTCTCATAGATTCATTCTTCCCGCCACATAGCGCACACTTTGGGTCAGGAATCTGAATCCTAAAAGAAACAAGACGATCCCTCATCAGCAGGCGGCCCAATAGAAGTCGGTAAACACAAAGCTGCATCTTCCTGGCTAGTCCCTTGCACCATATGAACTCATAGTCAGCACTGGGAGGGGATGTACGTCGAATGAGATTATAGCAGCTTTGGAACCTGAACTTTCCAGAACCCACCGAATCTTCCGGTGGGTCTCAGATCCAACAGTCAATTGGCTGTGCCGGGTCAATAACAACCGTGCTGATAACCTCTCCAAGCTCCACAGTATGGCGGTATGACTTAGGACTCCAACCTCCATTCTGGATAATGCGTTGGCAAGTCAGCCCCCTTCCAATCTCCCGGTGCATCCTGACTCTCGTGATCTCTAACAGAGATTGCCGATCTATCCACGGATCCTGCCAGAGGTCCGTTCCAGTCCCATCTTTCATAATCCTCCGGATGGCAGATTGTAGAACCTCCCTGTGCCTCAAGATAAGCTTGAAAGTGACGGAATAATTGTTGTCAGTGGTACATGCCCAGAAGTTGTCCTGCTTCACATATCTACTATGCATCCAATCGGCCCAGAGGGACCCCCTATTAATGAATTTCTATGCCAGCTTCAGCGCCGAGGCCTCCCTGACCTCCAGCAGTGGTCGAAGTCCCACTCCTCCCTCCTTCCTTAGCCGACACAGCTGCTCCCAGGAGATCGCATGTATACCTCCCCTCCAGATGAAATCTGCACATATCCGCTCTACTTTCTTAATGGTGGCAACATGGATCAGAATAGACTGCAGCCAGAACTAAGCCAAAGTCGAGATAACCGATCTGACCAACTCAATGTGACACCTAAAAGAGAGACTAGCGGTTTGCTAACCTTCCACCCTCCGCTGGGCGTACTCCACCAGACTATGACAGTCCTGGTCCCGAGCATAGTTGACTGTCAGAGGAACCCCTAGATATTTTACCGAGAGATCACTCATCTCTACTCCCAGGGCATCGGCTCGTTCCTCCTTCTGGGGGCAAAGGGAACTGAAGTAAACCCTGCTCTTCTTTCTGTTCATTTGGAGTCCTGATAGGATTTCCAGCTCTCCCATAATATCCGAGATCGTATGCAAACCCTCCATAGTCGGTTGTATGAATACCAGGAGATCGTCGGCATATATGAGGTGGGTGATCGGTGGCTCGACTCTCCTGAACAACGGAACAAGCCTCCCACGATGTACCGTCATGTCCATCAAGCAAGTGAAGTATTCCATGACAAGCGTGAACAGGTAAGGCGACAGAGGGTCACCTTGCCGGAGTCTACGGTTGCTGTGGAAGTACTCATACGGGAAAACCTGGATGAGGACAGAGAAGGTGGGAGTCATGATGCATTTCTGAATTCTTGTTACCCAGCGATCATCGAACCCCATAGCAGTCAGTAGGTAGCACATGAAATTCCTATTGACCATGTCATAAGCCTTCCTCAGATCCAGTTTCACACATGCCTTCTCCCCTACAGGTTTGTTGAAGCCCCTCACCATCTCATGTACAAGTAGGCTATACTCCGCAATAGACCTCTCCTTAATGAAAGCCGCCTGGTTTGGAGAGACTAAGTCCTACATGATCCCCTCCATATGCCGGCACATGAGATGCGTAATTATCTTGTAGAGATAATTACAGCACGCAATAGGCCTGAAATCCGCCAGCGATGTCGTACCCTCCTTCTTTGGCATAAGTGTCAAGAAGGTGTAGTTCAGCTCCTTCAGCAGCTTCCCGTTTGTGAAGAACTCCTGTACCGTCTCAAGGACCGGGAACTTCAGAATATCCCAGTGACGTTTGTAGAACCCACTGCTAAAATCATCCGGCCCTGGAGCTTTGTTAGGGTCCGCCATCGAGATAATAGTCTTCACCTCCTCCATAGTAACTGGGGCAAGTAGTATGCTATTCTCATAGGGAGTCACCAACATCTTCGTAACTACATCCGGGAACTCAGCCAGATAGTCTGAAAATATAACTCAGAGTAGTACCTGACAGCCTCCCCTTGGATCTTTGCCGGCTCCACCACCAGATTACCCTCCGCATCAAGCAGGTGGGAAATGTTGTTCCGATGATGTCTGGTCCGAAGACATTATAGAAGAACTTGGAACATCGGTCACCATCCTTAAGCCAGAAACATTTAGTGCGCTGGGCCGTACTAATCTTCTTCTGCAAACGCAAAATGTTAACTTTTCCGATCAACTCCTTCTCTTTCGCCGCTAGATCCCTGTTCATCATGTCTGATTGCATGTCCTGTTGGATGGTCCGTAGCTCCGCCTCCTTATCTTCTAGTGAAGTCTTGGGGAAACCCCTCACCTAGCTTCGTAAGGCCTTCTTCGTGGACTTGAGCCGGTGCACCATACGATACTGAGCCGTACCCTCCTGGTGGCTAGTAAGGCCCTCCATAACAGCTTCCAAGTAGCCCTTTGAGAGATACTAGCTGTTGTTGTACAGGAAGGGGCGTGCCCTCACAGTAGACCGGTCTATGAAGCCAACCCTGATGGGAGAATGGTCGCTCATCCCAGCAACTAGACCCTCGGCCGAAGAATTAGGGAAGCGACGAAGCCACTTGTTGTTATATCTGAAAGGACGAGCTTTGCGTCTCTCTGGTTGTAGAAGGTTGATCCGAATATGACAGTGATCACTAGTATCTGCTACCAAATCCTCCGTAATAGCCGTCGGGAAAGAGGCCAGCTACCTTCTATTTTCCACAGTTCTGTCAAGTTGACAGGCTACCCTTCTTCTCAGAGCCTTATTATTTCAGGTCTAAATATGGCAAGATCGAGCAAGAGGCTGCAATTCCGATCTCAGAAGACAATTTTGAAAATCCTGGAGGATGGTGTGTGGCCACCCACTTTCTCATTATTGTAGAGAAGAGCATTAAAGTCCCCCAAACACATAAGAGGTAAGTTAAGATTGGACTGGACATAGTCACTCAAAGAAATAAGGTCCTCCCAGAGCTTGTTCCTCTTCCGACGATCATTGTGGCCGTACACCACACCAAGAACGAACTTGAGCCCGCCCTTGTTGTGAAACATAATGGATATCAATTGATCAGAAATAGATACAACCTGGCTATCCAAACCGTACCATCCCACCTAATCCAAATCCTAGCCATACTACTAAGATGAAGGTTGTGAACATGCCTCCAATAGGGTGGAATACGTCGATCTAGGATCCCAGGTGCCCTAATCTTCGTTTCCAGCAATACAATAATAGAGCACTTTCCCCCGACAAGCATCTCTCTAATCTCCTTCCACTGCGTTATAGAGCATGCCCACGCACATTCCAGGCTATTATTGACATTAGAAAGAGGACAGGTCCCTGGAATATCACTGCGTGTACCACCCGGGTGAAGAGATACCGCCTCCTGCCTTGGGATATCTTCCTCCATATTTCCCAAACTCCCCAATGAATCCCGTTCTCCCCCTTTGCAGTGCTGGTGGTGTTCTGGACGCCCTGTAAGGAGGAGCATATTCCACTATGGGTTGTCAATGCACAAGGCCTCTTTGTTCCCAGGATCTGAAAGTTCGCGCTTCACAGTGTCATCCAGAGTATCTTGAACTCGCCTTTTTCTGCTATATGTGATGTCAGACAAACTGTCAACATTACCTCCCCCCCCCTTTGGCCCTTTCCGGCAACCTTCTTCCGACTAGCCCCTTCGCTTACTCCTGCCTTACTGCTAAATATTATAGATCCAACTACCGGAGACTGGGAGACAGTAAGCGCTAAGCCTTTTTTCCTTTGCCTTCCAAGCCCGCTGAGGCTGATTGTCCGTCGCATGGCGGGCTCCTGTGACCTGGCTAATCACCAGCTGTCGATCATTTAGAATCTCTGATGTTTCACCCTCGTCCATAGCCTGAGTGTCAGCCTGTCTATCTACTCGTCCCTCCTCTATCCTACCCATCTCTACGGCTGCTGGGTTTCCCGGAGCACCTTTTTCCGTCTGAGTGTCCGGCCTAGGGGGCACTTATGTTTCGTGTGACCAAAACATCGACACTGCTTGCAAACTGGAGGGATCCACTAGTAATCTACCCTCTGCATGTAGACTTCTCCAGAGGGGGCCTCATATTCCAGCAGGGAGGGGAGCACATTATTGGCCTCAATCTCCACAAATACACAGGCATACATCAGTCTCTCTCCTTATCGTGGCCTCATAAAATTTAATCGGCTTACCAATGAGACTAGCCAGCTTCATTAATATTGGCAAACTCCAATAATTAGGCGATAACCCTAGAAATCTGACCCAGATTGGAACGGTATGGAGGACTTCCCGCTCACACACTGATTCAGGTGTCCACTCCTTCAGAATAATCAGGCGGCCGTCGAAACTCCAGGGGCCCTCTTGAAGAATACGATCAATGTCCTCATGAAGGCCAAACTTCACAAAGTAGAATCCATCCTCCCGGACGTAAAACTCCATCAGGCCCTTTGGTCTCCATACCCGGTGGACGAACGCACGTATCTTGCCATAGAAAGGCTTATCACCAATAACTTAGAGAATGAGAGTATTACGCCAATACTTCACAGTCTTCGCTAGTTCTTCCATAGTGAATTGACGTCCGGACCCCACCTTCTACCCTTTTGGGGGCATGTAATGCATCGTCCCATCTCCTTGATATCCTCCAGACCGGCAAGTGTCTGCATACGTTTGTCCACCGCCAACCCCCGTACGCTGCACCCCCCCAGTGCAAGGACGCACAGGAGGCGGAGCATGCCCTCCAGATCTAGGCGTAGGCCCATCCGGACGTCGGTTCCTTCCCCCGGAGCCAAAGGAGGATGTAAGACATGTCACCGATCTGCCTACATCGTATTAGGACGCCGACTAGGCCCACACTTGTCGATGGAGGACGTTGAGCACCTCCCAATCCTCATGACGACAAATCCTGATTTGCCGGCCTAGTGACCCGACCTGCCCGACGACGACGGTCGACCGTTGTTCAGCCTCCTTCTTCATCCTGGCTACCAACGACTCCAGCCTCCCGAACAGCCACCTCCTTGGCCACCGACGTCGCTGCCATGTGTGTCGCCATCGCGCCAACACCCCTCCTGTGCGCGCCCGCCATCGCTACCGCTACGTGCACGCCTCCATCTGCCCTGCCAAGGGCGCCACCAACTGCGCTGCCGTGAGCGCCACTGCTGCCATCTTTTTCACACACACATATATATAATATATATATAGCCTCGTCATCTTTGATCGTTGGATCGAGCGGACGCGCGTGTGGGCCCCACGCGGGCCCCCTGATCTGAAGTTGCAGGGGGGCGGGGATTTGGCGGGACTCCACGGACGGGACATTTGATCCGCTATATCGATTTTGGCATGTCCTGATTCGATTCCGACCGCTACCGCTACAAACCAGTACTGACTCTGGGATCTCTTTCCCGGCTAATTTGGCAAAGAAAGATTGAATGAAGAAGATAGAAGAATGAAAAAAAATAGTGTGAAACACAATCATTCAGTTGTGCCTAAGATTGACAATATTACAACATGTCGATAAGATTCCTTATCGTTAAACTACTATTTATTTGATTCGATTTAAATATAGGAAAATATTCCAACCAATCACTAATAAATAATAAAATTGGATTATAAAATTCAATAACCATTACCATTTGTGGAAGTTGGTATATCAATAAATTCACAACATCCATCCATGTTAATATTTATTCCATTCAAAACTATTTATTGTGGTTGCACTATGTCTAAAGGCAAGTCCATAAACAATAGTATTTATTGCAAGTGGAATATTATTTCATTTAAAATTAACAAGAAACAACATATAATATGTTAAATTATGTTTAAATGTATCAAATATTTTGTATCCTTTTAAATTACTTTCTACAATTTTTGGCTTTCCGAAGCGAAGAAACGCGATACTCCGATCCAAAACAACCGAAATGCTGATACTGATACTCTATAAGGGTCCGGAAATGGTTCGGATACCGATAAAACCTTGAGTTTGACATGATTCAGTGTGAAAATATCATGGCTGCAACCATATGAAGAAGGATATAGAAGACTGCCATCAATACCAAGTGGATTTACAAAAGAACAGTATTATGTTTCATAATACCTCTCTGGTTGCAAATAGCTCTTGCAAATTTTCATAGATAGTTGTGGAAAGGCCTGAATCATTTCAGTAGGAATGTATATGCACCTCTCTATTGCAATCAGAGAAATTATAGTTCTCTTAAGGTAGAGTTAATGTTGGAGGTTAAGAAGATGAAAGCACTATGCATCCTAGGTATTTTCAGAGAGCAAGGGAGTGGGTGTTGTATGTATGAGTTGTGATAATCTAAATTCTAAACTGACTTAACTTATTGGATGATATTAACTCAATTTAGATATTTGGTGTACGTGGAAGTTATTACATCCATTTCACGTTCTTCTTTATGCATCATTCTCTGAAGTAGTGTATATTTTTATAACACAATAACTTTACAGACAGTCATCGACAAAGGATAATAGATTGGATTGACACTACGGGAGGTCTATGTGCTGCATTTGATTTCACTACAAAGGGTATTCTTCAGGTATCACGATAAAGCTTTAATATATATATTTATATAAGGAAAAAAAATGAATCTAAAAACTTGCTCGCTTTATTTGCTGGTGTTTTGATAACTTTATATGGTTATCTAACAAAGATTTTTAAATTCAGGAAGCCGTAAAGGGAGAGCTGTGGCGTCTGCGTGATCCTCAAGGAAAACCACCGGGTGTAATAGGTTGGTGGCCATCTAGAGCAGTCACATTCATTGAAAATCATGACACGGGGTCTACTCAGGTAAACTATTTTTTTATTTTATTTTTAAGTTTTTTACATGTTAGAAAAACTAAAAAGGTTATAGCCTCTCATTTTCTCTTGTAGTTGTTAACTATGCAGAAAGATATTAGATATAATTGTCTATGGTCTGAAATTTGCTCATATGTTATGTTTGCCTACTTCACAGGGTCATTGGCCTTTTCCACTGGATCATGTTATGGAGGTATGTTAGATAAATACACCCATGCTAACTTGAAGACAAAGAAGTAGTTTTAATTTACAATCTTGTAGCAGTAGGTGTGTACTGTGTACGACACTCTTCAGAGCTTCTGTCGCCAAAACAAGACTGTTATACATATGAAGCCACTGTCTGTTGTTGTCTCAAAAAGAGTTTCATTTTACATACTAAGCGAACTTAATAGCATAAGTTGAGTGTTAATAAAGAATGAGCACGCAAGTGCATGTATCTAAGTTAATGAAATTATGCCACATTAATGTTGAATGATACCGATACCACTTTATTGATTATGTTTTTTTTAATATGCCTGTTTTTCTGTTCCATTTTTAGTCCCTCTTTATGGACCAAGAAAAGATGAGAACTTTTACATCTTATGGCTCATCATATTGGTAATGTTTTCTTTTCTTCTGAGGGTCGACAGTATTTGTTTTTTGCATTTACTTAGTGATAGGATTGTCATGATGTTGTAATGTAAATGGAAGAATACACATATCAGAAAATAGAAGAACCCTACAGTTGTGAGTTAATATGTATATCACATTCTTTTATGTAAAACTTGAGATCCAATGTCATATTTGTAGAAGAATCCGTCTATTTTCCTCTTTTTGCAATTTGTTTTATTAACCTTTTGTTTCTCCCACATTGGATAGCCACCAAATTGGGGACTTATCCTTTCCTATACGTACTTACTCCATCTAATGAAACTAATATAATAAGTTCAGTTATTTCCAAAATCAACATGTATCAAACCAATAGGTTCCTACCAAATCCTAGCTTCCTATAGTCATGCTTAGTTCCATATTGCTTAGAAATTAAAGTGAGAGGCTCACTCTCTCCTATATATATATATATATATATATATATATATATATATATATATATATACTTCCCAAAATATATAAAAAAAAAAAAATATATATATATATATATATATATATATATATATATATATATATATATACTTCCCAAAATATATATATATATATATATATATATATATATATACTCAAAACAATCAGTAAAAGATTATCGCATTATTCCCAACGTAGTCTTTATTCTTACACAGGAGTCATCCTTGTAGAATGAGTAATTGTGGATGATTTCATTGATACGAGTGAGTACATATATATAGGAGAGAGTTAGCCTTTCATTATTGGTAGAACTATTGGTTCTACATGATGTGAGACTAAAGCCTAAAGAGTAATACTTAACACCCTCCCTCAAATTGAAGCATAAATGTCAATCATGTCCAGCTTATTACAAAGTAACTGAACACGAAGGCCTAAATGAGACTTCGTAAGGATATCTGCTATATGATCGACGGTTCGCACATAGTGCAATGTTTCAATTACCCCCTTTTGATATTCGTCACAAACGAAGTGTATGCCTCAATATGTTTCGTCCTTTCATGAAATAAGGGATTGGTAGTAATATAGATAGCTGACTGGTTATCACACCACATATCTGCTACTTCTGATCATGCTTCTTCTTCCAGCTCATTTAGAAGATGTTGCATATATAATACCTCTGATGTGCCATGTGTAATAGTTCGGTATTCTGCTTCTGAATTTGGTCGTGAGACCACACTCTGCTTCTTGCTTTTCCACGACACTAAGTTTCCGGCAATAAATACCGAATAGCCAGATGTAGACCGTCCATCTATAAGAATTGCACCACAGTCAACATCTGTAAAGCACTCAGGAGGAGTATGTCCATGATTCTCTATCCGAATTTTTTCTTTTGATTTGAGCAAGATATTGCAAGATCCCGAGAACTGTCTGCCAATGTGGAATTCGTGGAGAAACCATAAATCTACTCATGATACTTACAACAAAGGAAATGTTTAGACGAGTCATGACTGTCAAGTAGTTGAGTTTTCTAACCAGCCGACGATACTGATCAGGATTGGTCATCACTATCCCCTTATCGGGGAGTAACTTTACCCCTGGATCTGTGGGTGAGGTTGCTCCCTTAGTTTGCATCATTCCTGCTTCAGTTATTATGTCAAGCACATATTTTCTCTGAGACATTACAATGTCTTGCTTATCCAATGTGACTTCAATGTCCAAGAATTATTTCAATGCTCTCATATCTTTGGTCTGAAACTGTTCACCTAGAAACTTTTTCAGCCCTGCAAGACCCTAATTATCGTCCTCTATAATCACAATATTATCAACATAGACACTAGGTAGTATCCGTCCGACTGATGTCTGTCGATAAAATACCGAATGATCCTTTTTAGATTGGCACATGCCAAACTGGATAACGACATATGTAAATTGGCGAAACCAAGCATGAGGTGATTGTTTAAGACCGTAGAGGACCTTCCGCAGATAACGCACTTTATCCTCTCTTGCAATGAATCCAGGAAGTTGCACTACATACACTTTCTCTTCAAGGTCCCCATGGTGAAATACATTCTTCACATCTAACTAAAGTAAGGACCAGTTATATCGGAGAACTAATGACAGGAGAATTTGTACAAGGTTATCCTGTCAACTAGGGAGAAGGTCTCAAAGTAATCCATGCCATAAGTCTGAGAATACCCTTTGGCCACAAGGCGAGCCTTTAGGCGATTAAGGGTGCCATCGGATTTTACCTTGATAGTGAACACTCATTTGTAACCTACTGCTTTCTTACTGGAAGGCAAATCTACTAAGTCCCATGTATGGTTCTCCCGTAGCGCCTGCATCTCTACAGCGACACGTCAATCAGGATGTCGGAGTCCCTCCTCGGCAGATTGTGGGATTTGAATCTCATCTATAGTAGCCATCAAGGACTGAGTGTGACTTGTAAGCTCTTTGTAGTTATCAACATACAAAGGATGATCATGACATGCACGACGGAAGCGAGTCAGTAAATCAGTCGGTGGTGAATCTATGGATCCGGAGGACTCGGATGACTACACCTGCTCTATAGTGTTGGGCATGTCTGGTAATGCCATTTCTGATGGAGCTGGTGTTTGCTGACCTTCGGACGGTAAGACTGGCTCGGTAGGGAAGGGCACTCTTACGGACGGCTACTATTTGAACCAGATATGAGAGATGTTAGCCCAATAATTGTATCATAATTTTGAATATGGCTAAATGATTAAGTTTAACATAATGGTATCAATAATATTCACGTAACCACTATCATGTTGCTATCATGTTGCTACTTAAAATTAGGATTGTCATATTGTTCATTAAATTTATCATACTGTTATACTGCTTTGTTTGCCTAACATGTACTTGCAGACAAGCAGTATGCATGATCAAACCAGGACATATACAATGAAGAATTAATGATGGAGCAAAGACGACCTTATACAAAAAGATTTCTCTGGACCGCTCAACGACTATTCGGGGTCTCGCACTCGGGAATTTCGTTGTCCGGTCAGTGAATAGGAATCGAGAGGGCATCTCCCGTAGGAGATCGGGGGCGATGCCCCCAAAAGGTATTCAGATTTTCAGATCTATTTATCTTTGGACGACTGTCGTCAAAGAAAAAGGCTATCATGGTACAAAGGAAGAAGGTGAGTCAGCAATGCCTGTAAGATTCATTTGGACATCTATATGCTGCTCGGCTTTATCTTTCTTATGTAAATTTATACTTTATTGAGTCTAGGACTTATGTACATTGAGTCGTACTTGCTACCAGAAGTCCACTCGACCAAGCAAAGTCCACTCAAACAAAAATCTAAAACCCATTCACAAAAGCCCAACCCATTCCACCAAAATCATTCCAAAACAAGCCAAAAATTCATACCATTTATGTACACCGAACTCTGACTGAACTCTGGCCTAACTCGGACCGAATGCGGTCTTGGCATAATTGGCAATCCCAGACAGTTGTGAAGTTTCAGATATTATGGCTCCCAACGTTCGAAAAAAATTCAAATATACAACCGAATGCTGGCTTGACTCTGTCCACGAAAAGCCTATAAATAGAGATGGGTTTTCACATTCTTACTCACTAACCTACAATTCATTCTTCTATACTATAGTGAGAAAGTCCCTGAGCTAAACCTTCACATCTCCAAGATCAACTCTCCTTCTTCTAGTTCCAAGTGCGATCTCGGTTAGAAGTCGGTTCGAGTTGTAAAAGATTGGTCTATAAAATCTTCTCTCTCCTGTTGTGAAGTCGCGAGTTATTCAGATCAAACCTCGTAGTTGTGAAGTCGTTGTGCCCTTCGGATAAAAGCAGAAGGTATAAGGAGTTGCAAGCACTTCGGATTCAAAGCTTGTGTTCACTATTGTGACTATAGTGGATTCAACTCCGAACAAGAATTCTCGGGTCTGGACTAGTCCTCTCAGAGGGATATCAGGATAAAATTTTCGGTGTTTGTGTTTGCTTTCTAAACTCTACTGATTTACATGTCTTACACACATTTTTTATTCTGTTCGTTACATTCTGCCTTCACTTAGAATAATATTTTTTAATTGGATAGATATCTCTGCTGCACTCTATTCATCCCCCCAGAGTTGCCTAACGGTCCTTCAAAGTTCTCATATGGTAAATTTTGTGAACATATTCTTTAGTTAGAGAGGATGGGGGAACTCAATCTCGACAAAGGTAATATCCTGAGATGTACTATACCTCTTCAAAGTTGGAAAAAAAAATAATGATACCTTTTCCGATCCCTAGGATACCCAAGGAAAATATATTTGATTACCTTTGGGTCAAATTTAGAAAGAGTAGGTCAAGTATCTCGAACATAACACAAGCACCCAAAAAATTTGAGCGGTAGAGGAAATGTCCTACGATTGTGATATAATCTAGAAAAAGGAGTAGCGCTATTGAAAACAACAAATGACATACGATTGATCGAATAGCAAGCTGTAAGAACATCCGACCAAAATTTCTTGGGAGTACTGGCATAACACATTGGAGCACGAGTTGTTTCCAAGTGATGACGGTTCTTACGTTCAGTCATACTATTTTGTTGTGGTAAGGACAACGTTTGGTGGATAATTCCATGTCTAGCCAGATGAGAAGTAAATGCACGAGACACATACTTACGATCATTGTCGCTCTGAAGACATTTAATAGAAACCAAAAATTGGATTTTTATTTCAGTATAAAAACTGCACCAAATATCAAATAATTCAGAATGATTTTTCATTAAGTAGACAAAAGTGTCTCGTGAGTTGTCATCAACAAAGGAAACGATAGGAACCCTAACCCGACCCTAGTCTTCTTCCCATAGCCACTACGTGAACCTTATCCTTCTCCGCCTATCCTACAGTTCCATTCCTCAGATCCAATAGGAACCCTAACCGACCCTAATCTAGTTATCACCATCCTAAATAGAAACTCTAACCTGAATCCCCAAATCCCAAGCCCTAGTCGCAATCACCTTCCAGACTCTAATCCCTAAAACTCAACTCTCTACCTTAGCTCTACCAAATAAATTTCTAACCCTCAAACCTAACCCCAGAATATTTACCTTCCGCCAAAGTAATTTTCTACCAGATAAATCCCTATCCATCTTTCCAAACCTAAGCCGTTATCTTCTTCCCCTTTTCTAAAACCCTAAACTTATCTGTTTTCACTTCCTAATCCTAACACTATATTCTTTCTATCCTAAAGTCCTAACCCTAACCCCAACTTCCATTACCTCTTGGGTCGTTCGTCGACCTTTGCTACTAATGTATACTGATGTTGCTGTAATTTCGACTCATGATTGTGGGTCTACTGATGTTGCTTATACTCATATGATGTTGACCCTACTGATGCCGATCGTCTTTTTAACTCTACTATTGATTCATTTTTCTAATTCATGTAACTGGTTGGACATGTTTTTAACTCTACTATTGATTCAATTTTCTAATTCATGTAACTAGTTGGACATGTTTCACATGCTCCAACTTGAGATTTTGAGGGACGTGTTAAGAGTTAGTATATGTAGTCTACTTTAGTCTGCATTGGTAGGATTGTACAAGGAAGGTTCTCCTGTAAATATGTATGTGAAGCACAATGAAGTATCCCAATGTTGTTTCTTACACCATGCTCAAGATGATATTGTTACTCATTAGTCATATAGGGCCTCTTCATATATCCTTTGTATTTGGGTCTATATTTTGTGACTTGTCATGTCAGACATCATGTGTTCGTGTGAAAGTACGACGCATATGTCCGTGTCTACTAATCATAGCTGTCTTTACATGCTTGCTTTTATCGTTGTAGTAGTCATTTGTTATTGGTTGATAGAAAAACATTCCCAGGACTTTCCAGCAAATGTTACTAAACTTGATCTCATATACAGGGATATGCATACATACTCACCCATCCCGGGATACCTACAGTATTCTACGATCATTTCTATGATTTGGGTGACTCCATCCATGACCAAATTGTGAAATTGGTAACAGCATAATTATACCCATGTAAATTTTCACTTTGTTTTACCTGATTTTCCGATCTGAGTTATCGAGTTGTGTGCACAGATGGATGTTCGGAGACGTAATGATATCCACAGCCGCTCTACTGTTAGAATTTTGGAGGCCCAACCAAACGTTTATGCTGCTGAAATTGGGGATAAAGTGTGCATGAAAATTGGAGATGGTTCTTGGTGTCCAAACGACCAAGGATGGGCACTGGCTACCTGCGGTGATAACTATGCAGTCTGGCAAAGGTAAATGTGACATTTTGTTTGTAAGGTACTTCTTCCAATTCTGCTGCTCTTAAGTTAGTTTGGTAAATGGAAGTCATGTATTGCTCCAGACAGTTTGTTTTATTGGTACCAACTAGCACATTTAACGTGAATCTCTCGCATAGTTATTTAACTTCGGTAAGGTATATATACAATTCCAACCTTCTGGGGGTAGATACATTGTCGGTGGTGTTCACTTGCATAGTTGTAAATTTAGACTTCAACGGATGAAAGAACTTTGTAACTTGGCACCACATTCGTTTAGTGGTGAGCATTATTCTTGTAAGAGATTTAGTTCGGTTTGGAAAAAAATTCGGTTCATTTTGAAAAAGTGAATTTTTTCAATTAAGTTCCGGATTTCGATTTATGTCCAAAACTGAAAATATAATTATACTTATACAATTATGTAAATAATCCTAATTTTCTGCATATTTTGTGATTATAAATGTGTATATTTTGATAACAATAATTGTACGCATGTGTTTCAAAGTCTAATTTTGATAATTTAATAATTAGTCAAACTTTGGACCGAATTGTAACAATTGTATGTATATAAATTATATTTAAATATAGGGAAATTTTATGAAATGTCCAAAAAACGAAAAAGTTTTATGAAAAATCTACCGCGCAATAACATTTCATCGCGTGCCCAGAATTAGCAAAAAATATGTAAAGAGGGTTCCGAATGATCTTTTGTCCTTCCTTCTAATTTAATGAAAACATCCACGAAACTATTCTTAAAAAAATGTTTTGATACTTCATCTTCTTCCATACGCTGCTCACTTTCGAATCTAGATTTTCTTCTCAAAAATCTTCAAAAATTCGCCGAAAAATTTCGAAAAGACCGAGTCAAACGGCAAAAGTAATAAAACGGAGGTCCAAATATCATTTTTTTGCAATTCTAAAATTTCGGAAGGGCGACAAATGGTGAAGCCGTTTATCTCAGGCTCCTCGAAGATACGCTCATTTTGCGACAAACCGGATCTCGTTTCGACCTCCCAGTCAAAAGTTATGGACCTCCAAAGTTTCAAATGACCATAAAATGCAGGAGAATGACATTCTCCGTCTTAATTTAGTACGGAGAATGGTCATTCCAGTGTTAAAACGCAGGAGAATGACCATTCTCCGTGTTAGAAACACGGAGAATGACATTCTCCGTGTTAAATAACACGGAGAATGGCCATTCCCAGTGTTAAAACGTAGAAGAATGGCCATTCTTCGTGTAATTTAGTACGAAGAATGCCATTCTCCGTACTAAATTACACTGAGAATGGTCATCTCCGTGCTAAATTACACGGAGAATGGTCATTCTCCGTCTTAATTTACACGGAGAATGACCATTCTCCGTGTAATTTAGCACGAAGAATGGTCATTCTAGTGTTAAAATGCAGGAGAATGGCCATTCTCCGTGTTAGAAACACGGAGAATGGCATTCTCCGTGTTAATTTACACGGAGAATGTCATTCCCAGAGTTAAAACGTAGGAGAATGACCATTCTCCGTGTAATTTAGCACGGAGAATGCCATTCTCCGTACTAAATTACACGGAGAATGGTCATTCTCCGTGCTAAATTACACGGAGAATGGTCATTCAAATGTTAAAACACATGAGAATGGTCATTCTCCGTTTTAGAAACACGGAGAATGCCATTCTCCGTGTTAGAAACACGGAGAATGCCATTCTCCGTTTTAGTAACACGGAGAATGCCTAATTTACATGGAGAATGACATTCTCCTTGTTAAAATGCAGAAAAATGACTATTCTTCGTTTTATATCGACAGAGAACAGTTGACAGAAACCTAATTTTTTATTTTTTTGTTTTGTTGAAAGAAATTTGACATGAATAAAGATTCAAGAGTTTTCGTTCTTTTTTCAAAACGATGCTAACTCTTATGGAAAAGAAGAAGAAGATCTTCTCTCCATAATTGACCTAATTGTCGAAGAAGAAGAAAATGAGCGATGATCGGAGTTCAACTGAAAAAAAAAGCACGGTGAACTACGAACGATCTTTGCGATCTCTGCTGAAGATGAGAGCAATGTAATTCAGATCTCTCGTGAAGAAGAAGAAGAAGAAGAAGAAGAAGAAGAAGAAGAAGAAGAAGAGAATCGCAATCCAAATCTGAGTTTGTGCGGAGAGGTAGTTATGGTTTTAATTTTGTAAATACAGAGCATCTAAAGGGAATCTTGGAATACTTAACGTGGAAATATATAATTTTTGACATTTCATAAAACCCATCATGTGGGTAGATTTTTCATAAAAATCAATCCCGAAATTAAATTTTTTAGCAATTTCCAGTTAAATATAATATAACCACAATCTTAACTTTTGGCCGGTCCATTAACGATAAAAAAAATAGTCTAATTGGATACCGATTCAATTTTGGATAGGACTAAGTTCAGTTCGGTTTCAATTTTAGATTTTTAAATTTTCAGTTTATTTAGTTTTACTATTTCGACTCGGTTTAAAACATAAAATTGAATACTCACCCCTACATTCGTTTTGAATTACTGCAAGTAGTGTACAGAATCAAGACGGGTCTGATACTAACTTCTTAAGAGTCTAATTTATTGAACATATTGGCATCGCTCAGAAAATTTTAACTGAATTTTGCTGGTTCACTGTAAGAAGTTCTACTCATTGTTTAAGCTCGGGTGCTTTCTAGGTAATATTAATTAACATTTTTTTAGCATTAGTACAGCTGGATCTGTTTCTTCAAACTCCTACGTAAACAAAAGGCTACAAGGAGTCGAACATCTGGATCTCCAACCATAATGTCTTGTAATGTGATATAATTTTTATGTGGCATGATATACAAGATAATATCTTTTTTAGGTGACAAGATTATATTCACACAAGACAACGAAGTAGAAAAATCTTCTCCAATGTAAAAATATTGAGTAGACAATAAAAATCTACTTTTTTCAAACAACTTATTCCATTCTTTCTAATTTTTTTTACTCATACTTGATGATGTGGAGATAAAGATATTATGAAGGGAATTGTATAGCATTGTATAGAATTAGACAACCAATTTCACAATGTCTTTGCTATGTTATGCCACGTCAACTTTATAACTTTTTTGACATTTGCATCGGAGAAAGACTTTTCCAATAAAGCCTTGTTATTCCTATATGGTAATAATTTTTTCCTAAACTCACACTTGCACTAGAGATGCTCTTAGCACTCATTTTCTTTCTAACCAGCAACATGTTCAAGAATTCAGCTTCATTTTTGAATTTTTGTATAGTTAACACTACACTTTATAGTTAACGTTACACATTGATTTACGTGGCACCCAAATTACAGCGTTTGAGCATTTTTGTCATTTTATATTTTATTATTGGGTGTGGCTATCCGCATCCCATGGATTACTAAGGACACCAAAAAAAATTTTCTTATTCTACCCCCCCTCCCATGCTCTGTCTTCCACCCTCGCCCACCCCCGCGGGCGACCCCGACCGGCGACCCCGACGGTCCGACCTCCGCCCCCCTCCCCTGCTCCCCCGACCCCCCTCCCCTCCTCCTCCCCTGCTCCCCCGACCCCCTCTCCTCCTCCTCCGACCCCCCTCCCCTCCTCCTCCTCCGACCCGCTCCCCTCCTCCTCCGACGAACCCCCTCCCCTCCTCCTCCCTCCTCCTCCAACGAACCCCCTCCCCTCCCTCTCGCTCCTTCGATCCCCCTCGGGTTGAGCGGGGCGGGGGGGGGGGGGGGGTGTTCGGAGGAGGAGGAGGGAGGAGGAGGCGGGGAGGGGGGTCGGAGGAGGAGGCGGGGAGGAGGGTCGGAGGAGGAGGAGAGGGGGTCAGGGGAGCAGGGGAGGGGGGTCGGAGGAGGAGGGAGGAGGAGGGAAGGGGGGGTCGGAGGAGGAGGGAAGGGGGGGTTGGTGGAGGAGGAGGAGGAGGGGAGGGGGGTCGGGGGAGCAGGGGAGGAGGGGGAGGGGGTCGGGGGAGGAGGGAGGAGGAGGGGAGGGGGGTCGGGGGAGCAGGGGAGGGGGGCGGAGGTCGGTCGGCGTCGGGTGGTGGTGGTGGTTGTCACGACCCGTTACCCAAATTGTTGGGCCGGGCCGAGCCATGTCCAGCCTACGCTTAAGATAAAGCGCAGTAAGCTGTTTTAGACAGTCAGGTAATAATGATAAATGTGCTAATAATTAAGATAGTTTAAGAATGATCATAACACAGCTTCTATATAGATGAAAAACCACTAAGTTTGATAATAATACAAACCAAAATGTAAGACTGGAGACAAGGTCCAGTTTAAAGGTACAAAACAGCGTCTGTAATAATAACCCAACACTAAGTCAAACTAAGCAGCTAAGCAGGATTCCCTGCTGGAATATCCTCAACTGGAGCTCCATAGTACGGGTCACAAAGCATTTCTTCCTCGGTCAAAATACCTACAACGTTATCCTGTCAGGACGGGAGCAAGTACAACCTCTACTACTAAAGTACTGAATGTATAATGCAAGAGATGTACAACAGGAACATGGTATGATAAGACTGAAAAATAGACATACTGGAATCAGGGTAAATCATATAAAGCAGAAAATCATGGTATATCTTGATTATCATTTTAAGACACTCTTGTCAATTGTGGCATGTGTACATTATGTATTAAAACTGGAGCAGGTATGAGATCGGTCAATAGGTGCTATGCTAGTTTACTGCAATGTACGTATGTACATTCCACAAGTCCAGAAACTACATTGTTAGTTTACTGCAATGTACGTAAGTACATTCCACAAGTCCAGAAACTACATTCTTAGTTTACTGCAATGTACGTAAGTACATTCCACAAGTCCAGAAACCGCACTGCTAGTTTACTGCAATGTACGTATGTACATTCCACAAGTCCAGAAACTACACAATTAGCATACTGCAATGTAAGTGAGTACATTCCACGAGTCCAGTAACTATACTATCAACTCTCTCATAACCCAGTAATCATCATGTAAAAGATACGGGAAATAGTGTAAAGCATGGTGGAAACTGGCAATAGTATGAAACATGTTATGATTTGACTTGCTACTCCAAGGATCAGCATTCACATGGGTTGATTAACATTCTTTTATCACATAACAGTGTTTTAACATGTACAATTAACAAAAGACTTGCAACTGGATTAATGGTACTTTACAAGGTTGTCACATGTACTTAACATTAAAAGACAGTAAATGAGTTTGTAGATGTACTTGCCTGGAGCAAAGCAATGCAATGACAATAAAGCTAAGATGTAGAGTGTCCTGGCACTGAAAACATATATATACTCAGACTCTAAGTTACAAGACAATATAAATACACTAGTGATGTGAGAAGGCTAAATTGGACATTGGCTAGGTGAACTTAGCCTAGGGGTTCAAAGTGAAGTAATTTGGCATCTAAACTAACACATGGGTCTCCCATATTAAGGCTGGTTAGCAATCCAAATACTAGAAATACACAAAAAAAATCACAAGTCATGACTTAGTCATAATTATTGGTAAAATAAACATTCTGTGCACTGTGTTCTAACAATTTTAGAAAATACTAGAAATCTCCAATAAATGCAGAATAATATACTGACAGAAACCTTGTTAATTATAGAAATTTATTATAATTTTTCTGGGATTTATTACCCAACAGAAGTATTTTAGAAAAATCAGTTTTCATAAATATACAGAAAGTGAGTTCTGGTTTCATATGCCAAACTAGGGGCAAAACAGTAAATTAAATACTACAAAAATTATACTAAATTAGCTAACTTAACATAGTATCTAAAAACTATTTTTCCATAATTTTAGCAACACTCAAAGTATTTTTAGAAAATCAAAAACAGTAAGTTACATAATTCTGAAATTAAATAATTAATACTTTACTTAATTTTGTCAATGTACATATATGAACCATAGTCCAAATACATGACTCAAGACCATGTATCAAGTCCAATATGACTTGTACAAGTCTAAAATGTGTGAAAACACATCTGAGCCCAAATACCCATGCTAGGCTTGGACACCAAATGGTTGCAGTAATTTAAATACACTAAAAATACAATTTGATAATAATACAAAATAAATATTATTATTTTAATAAGGCAAAATTTGTACAAGAGAAAATACACATACCTATGCTAAAAGTATATATAGATATATAAGGAAAAATACTTAATTTATAGAGTATATATATATACATATACACAAATATATATATATATAAGAATACCTTTAATAATATAGTGTATATATATATAATATATATACACATAGGAAAATATATATATATATATATATAAACATATATATATAAAGTTTACTAATTTATAAAGTATATATACATATATATAAAATACTGTTAAAAACAGTATACATATATATATACATATATTAATACATATATACATATACATATATATATAAATATATATAAAACAAAAGGAAAAAGAAAAGAAAAAGGAAAAACAAAAAAGAGAACAGAGAGGGGGCTCGAACTCAGTCAGCCAGAGGGGGGGGGGGGGGGTTTAAACTGTGCGGGCTGGCCAGTAGGTCGGGTTCGAGTGATTGTTAGGGAAGGGTTTTAGTTTATTTTATTTAGTACAGAAATTAAATGGGTTTTTACCCGTTAAGCAAAGCCCAAACCCGTTCTCTAAATAACAGTTCACTCGTGTCCATACAGTCCAGGACACGAGAAATGAGATCTGACACCGTGTCGACGTGTCCATGCACTGCACGACACGCACGACACGATCTACGCGTGTCCACACTTACCACTAGGTTCGTCTAGGCTGGGCGAGTCTGTGTCCGTGTACACGAGTCGAGTTTCGACACGGGGACGAAGTGATACGTACGTGTCCGAGCTCGACTTGCTGTCGAGAGGGCGATCAGGCGGAGGAGGCGTCGGCGTCGTGGCGGAGCGGTGGCGCTGAGTTCGCCTCGTCGAGACGAAGGTGATGGTGGTGGTGGATGACGACGACTGTGGCTGTGGAGGCTAGACTGGGGCTCGCCGGAGTTGGGTGGTGGTTGGATCTGGAAGTGGGGATTGGGGGCGGAGCTGGGGCTGTGGAGGGTCGAGGTGGTGATGGTCTGGTCGGGGAAGGAGTGGGGGTCTTTTTATAGGGGGAGTTGAGGCGGTGGGCGGTGGATTACGGCCGGATTAGGGTTAGGGTTACGGCCGGATTAGGGTTAGGGTTAGGGGAAAGGCGGTGGGGGAGATGAGGGGTTTTAGGGTTAGGTCCCTAGAACTTAGGAAATTTCCTATAGGTCCTTTCCATTAGGTTATGCAAATATCAATTTGCAAAAGCCCTCCCGCAGTTAGTTTATGCAAATTAGATTTGCAAACAACAAATAGGAAAATTACAAACAGCATTTAAACAATTCTAAAAATTGCAAAACCTATTTAAAACAATTCATTTTATTGCAAAAAGGTATTTTATGTATTTAAAACCATTTTAAAATTATTTAAAAATTCAGGAAAAATTCCTAATAATTATTATAAAATATTTTAGTACTAAAATAATCATTAATGGCCAATTTAATACTGATTAACAAAAATTTTGAAAAACTGGGGCTGACAAATCTTCCCTCCTTGAAAAATTTCGTCCTCGAAATTTACAAGAACTGAAGACATGCGAGGCAACTAACGTTTTAAAATAATTACAGCGATGACTAAGGCTATCTCCTAATGATGGAACGTCTATGAAACAGGTCTACTGGTCAATGGCTTGTCTTATGAGTGCAACTACTAAATGATGGTTTGGTAAAAGTCTAGTGATAGGTAACTTAATGAGGCACTAGAATCAAACTGTCATATGCAAATAAATCCAACCTGTGGCACCGTCTGTCAAGTATTCTGGCTCTGGCTCTGGGCCCTGCACTGGTACTGCTGCCTGGATGGCTAAAGGGTATGCTCTCCCTGAAGGTCCTCTGGTAAATGGCTTCGCCTTCGGGCACTCCCGAATCATATGGGTGGAAGACCCGCAAGCAAGACACTGGCTCAATTTTTTCCTACAGATGGAGACATCGTGCCCTGGCTTTTTGCAGAAGGCACAAGAGACCCACTTCTGCTGCTGTTGCCCCGGATCTTGGGCAAATGATAACTGATGCTGAGGATGAGCTGGTGGAGAATAGGCCTGCTGGTGCTGGGTAGTCGTCCTCTGCTGGAAAGTCTGGCGCTTGGACGGCCCGTCATGATGTGTGGTAGCTGGCCTCTTGCAAGACAAAAGACGCTCCTCGATACCTCGGGCTCTCTCCAGTAGCTGGTAGTAGTCTGTGATCCCGTTGGCCACTAGCAAGATGCTAATGTCCGGGACAAGACCATGGCAGAATCTGCGAGCCATCTCCTCCGGGTCGGCTACTAAGCTCGGGGCAAAACGACTGAGTCTGCTAAACTCACCTGCGTACTCATCGACTGTACGTCTCCCCTGTTGCAGGTTCTGGAATTGCAATCCCATGGCAACTCTAGCGGTGGTGGAGAAGAACTTCCTCTTGAACTGGATCTTGAATTGCTCCCAGTTTCCTCTGCCGCCAATGAACATCGTCTCATTTCTGAACCAGACCCCTGCCAGGTCTGCTAACAAAAATCCTGCTGCCTCGACCCAAAGGTCGTCAGGTAATCTAGCCCCTATGAGCTTCCTCTCTACGGAATCTAACCAGTCATCAGCTACAACTATGCCTTCCGTCCCAAGAAACTCCTTCGGTTTTAGGTTCATAAAACTCTTGATACTACCTAGCCTCAATTGATGTTCTATAGGTTGCGAGACGGGGGTATGCTGAGTATTCAGGAGCCCCTGGATCAAAGCCAGTAATTGGGTTCCGTCGAGGGAAACAACAGTCTGGGGAGGTATGATAGGAGGTGGGGGTGGTATACCGTCACCTGAGGTGGCGAAATCGGGAGAGTGTGTAGGGTCCATCTATTTATAAAAGACAAAGGAATTATAAGAATAAAGTAAGTAGTCATAAGCAAACAATTTAGTTACACTACCGGTCCTATGCTGTGATGAGTTTTCCTATGTTGCAATCCTAGAAATCCTCTAGGTGTTATAGATGTTGTTCCTAGTGTTATCTAGTTATCCTTAATTTCTGCAGGCGTGCTTGGTACAGTAACGTAACCAAACAACTTTAGTCAGGACCTTGCATGGGCCGCCAAAAAAACATGTCACGACCCGTTACCCAAATTGTTGGGCCGGGCCGAGCCATGTCCAGCCTACGCTTAAGATAAAGCGCAGTAAGCTGTTCTAGACAGTCAGGTAATAATGATAAATGTGCTAATAATTAAGATAGTTTAAGAATGATCATAACACAGCTTCTATATAGATGAAAAACCACTAAGTTTGATAATAATACAAACCAAAATGTAAGACTGGAGACAAGGTCCAGTTTAAAGGTACAAAACAGCGTCTGTAATAATAACCCAACACTAAGTCAAACTAAGCAGCTAAGCAGGATTCCCTGCTGGAATATCCTCAACTGGAGCTCCATAGTACGGGTCACAAAGCATTTCTTCCTCGGTCAAAATACCTACAACGTTATCCTGTCAGGACGGGAGCAAGTACAACCTCTACTACTAAAGTACTGAATGTATAATGCAAGAGATGTACAACAGGAACATGGTATGATAAGACTGAAAAATAGACATACTGGAATCAGGGTAAATCATATAAAGCGGAAAATCATGGTATATCTTGATTATCATTTTAAGACACTCTTGTCAATTGTGGCATGTGTACATTATGTATTAAAACTGGAGCAGGTATGAGATCGGTCAATAGGTGCTATGCTAGTTTACTGCAATGTACGTATGTACATTCCACAAGTCCAGAAACTACATTGTTAGTTTACTGCAATGTACATAAGTACATTCCACAAGTCCAGAAACTACATTCTTAGTTTACTGCAATGTACGTAAGTACATTCCACAAGTCCAGAAACCGCACTGCTAGTTTACTGCAATGTACGTATGTACATTCCACAAGTCCAGAAACTACACAATTAGCATACTGCAATGTAAGTGAGTACATTCCACGAGTCCAGTAACTATACTATCAACTCTCTCATAACCCAGTAATCATCATGTAAAAGATACGGGAAATAGTGTAAAGCATGGTGGGAACTGGCAATAGTATGAAACATGTTATGATTTGACTTGCTACTCCAAGGATCAGCATTCACATGGGTTGATTAACATTCTTTTATCACATAACAGTGTTTTAACATGTACAATTAACAAAAGACTTGCAACTGGATTAATGGTACTTTACAAGGTTGTCACATGTACTTAACATTAAAAGACAGTAAATGAGTTTGTAGATGTACTTGCCTGGAGCAAAGCAATGCAATGACAATAAAGCTAAGATGTAGAGTGTCCTGGCACTGAAAACATATATATACTCAGACTCTAAGTTACAAGACAATATAAATACACTAGTGATGTGAGAAGGCTAAATTGGACATTGGCTAGGTGAACTTAGCCTAGGGGTTCAAAGTGAAGTGATTTGGCATCTAAACTAACACATGGGTCTCCCATATTAAGGCTGGTTAGCAATCCAAATACTAGAAATACACAAAAAAAATCACAAGTCATGACTTAGTCATAATTATTGGTAAAATAAACATTCTGTGCACTGTGTTCTAACAATTTTAGAAAATACTAGAAATCTCCAATAAATGCAGAATAATATACTGACAGAAACCTTGTTAATTATAGAAATTTATTATAATTTTTCTGGGATTTATTACCCAACAGAAGTATTTTAGAAAAATCAGTTTTCATAAATATACAGAAAGTGAGTTCTGGTTTCATATGCCAAACTAGGGGCAAAACAGTAAATTAAATACTACAAAAATTATACTAAATTAGCTAACTTAACATAGTATCTAAAAACTATTTTTCCATAATTTTAGCAACACTCAAAGTATTTTTAGAAAATCAAAAACAGTAAGTTACATAATTCTGAAATTAAATAATTAATACTTTACTTAATTTTGTCAATGTACATATATGAACCATAGTCCAAATACATGACTCAAGACCATGTATCAAGTCCAATATGACTTGTACAAGTCTAAAATGTGTGAAAACACATCTGAGCCCAAATACCCATGCTAGGCTTGGACACCAAATGGTTGCAGTAATTTAAATACACTAAAAATACAATTTGATAATAATACAAAATAAATATTATTATTTTAATAAGGCAAAATTTGTACAAGAGAAAATACACATACCTATGCTAAAAGTATATATAGATATATAAGGAAAAATACTTAATTTATAGAGTATATATATATACATATACACAAATATATATATATATATAAGAATACCTTTAATAATATAGTGTATATATATATAATATATATACACATAGGAAAATATATATATATATATATATATATATATATATATATATATATATATATATATATATATATATATAAACATATATATATATAAAGTTTACTAATTTATAAAGTATATATACATATATATAAAATACTGTTAAAAACAGTATACATATATATATACATATATTAATACATATATACATATACATATATATATAAATATATATAAAACAAAAGGAAAAAGAAAAGAAAAAGGAAAAACAAAAAAGAGAACAGAGAGGGGGCTCGAACTCAGTCAGCCAGAGGGGGGGGGGGGGGGTTTAAACTGTGCGGGCTGGCCAGTAGGTCGGGTTCGAGTGATTGTTAGGGAAGGGTTTTAGTTTATTTTATTTAGTACAGAAATTAAATGGGTTTTTACCCGTTAAGCAAAGCCCAAACTCGTTCTCTAAATAACAGTTCACTCGTGTCCATACAGTCCAGGACACGAGAAATGAGATCTGACACCGTGTCGACGTGTCCATGCACTGCACGACACGCACGACACGATCTACGCGTGTCCACACTTACCACTAGGTTCGTCTAGGCTGGGCGAGTCTGTGTCCGTGTACACGAGTCGAGTTTCGACACGGGGACGAAGTGATACGTACGTGTCCGAGCTCGACTTGCTGTCGAGAGGGCGATCAGGCGGAGGAGGCGTCGGCGTCGTGGCGGAGCGGTGGCGCTGAGTTCGCCTCGTCGAGACGAAGGTGATGGTGGTGGTGGATGACGACGACTGTGGCTGTGGAGGCTAGACTGGGGCTCGCCGGAGTTGGGTGGTGGTTGGATCTGGAAGTGGGGATTGGGGGCGGAGCTGGGGCTGTGGAGGGTCGAGGTGGTGATGGTCTGGTCGGGGAAGGAGTGGGGGTCTTTTTATAGGGGGAGTTGAGGCGGTGGGCGGTGGATTACGGCCGGATTAGGGTTAGGGTTACGGCCGGATTAGGGTTAGGGTTAGGGGAAAGGCGGTGGGGGAGATGAGGGGTTTTAGGGTTAGGTCCCTAGAACTTAGAAAATTTCCTATAGGTCCTTTCCATTAGGTTATGCAAATATCAATTTGCAAAAGCCCTCCCGCAGTTAGTTTATGCAAATTAGATTTGCAAACAACAAATAGGAAAATTACAAACAGCATTTAAACAATTCTAAAATTGCAAAACCTATTTAAAATAATTCATTTTATTGCAAAAAGGTATTTTATGTATTTAAAACCATTTTAAAATTATTTAAAAATTCAGGAAAAATTTCTAATAATTATTATAAAATATTTAGTACTAAAATAATCATTAATGGCCAATTTAATACTGATTAACAAAAATTTTGAAAAACTGGGGTTGACAGTGGTGGTGGTGGTGGTGGGGGCAGCAGCATGGGGAGGAGGAGGAGGAGGGGAGGGGGATCGGGGGAGCAGGGGAGGAGGGGGAAGGGGTCGGGGGAGGAGGGAGGAGGAGGGGAGGGGGGTCGGGGGAGCAGGGGAGGAGGGGGAGGGGGTCGGGGGAGGGGGTCGGGGGAGGGGAGGGGGGTCGGGGGAGCAGGGGAGGAGGGGGAGGGGGTCGGGGGAGGAGGAAGGAGGAGGGGAGGGGGGGTCGGGGGAGAAGGGGAGGGGGGCGGAGGTCGGTCGGCGTCGGGTGGTGGTGGTGGTGGTGGTGGGGGCAGCAGCATGGGGAGAATGGGGGAGAGGGGGTAGAATAGGAATTCCATTTTTTTTTTTGGGATGTCCTTAGTAACCCATGGGGTACAGATAGCCGCACCCTTTATTATTTTATTTTTAATTTTATAAATTACTCTTTTAAAATATATTTCGAAAATTTTAAAATACATCAGAATTTGGGACCACTTTAAAAGAAAATTTGACAATACAATTATTTAAATTGTGTTGTTGTACTGTAGGATATATTTTTGAAGTTGTCTCGATACACTTCAAAATTGACAAATATTTTAAACTGGAAATTGCTGAGAAACCCAATTTCGGGGTGGGCTTTTATGAAATGCCCACCCGCTGGATAAGTTTTATGAAATACCCAGAATTAAGTATTTTCACGTTAAATATTCCAAGATTCCCTTTTAGATGCCACCCGCTAGAAACTGCTATTTTTATAATACCGAAACTACCCCTCCGCGCGAATTGGTCATCTATATGTATTTGAATTCAAAAAACTCAGATCTGGATTGCGATTTTCGTCTTCTTCTTCTTCACGGGAAATCTGAATTCCATTGCTCTCATATTCAGCAGAGATCGCAAAGATCGTTCGTAGTTCGGTGTGTTTTTCTTCAGTCGAACTCAGATCATCGCTCGTCATCATCATCACCATCATCATCATCTTCATCGTGGAGACATTTAAACTCAGATCTTCAATTGTGGGAAGATCTTTCTTCTTCTTTTCCATAAGAATTATCATCGCTTTGAAAGAAGAACGAAACTCTTTATTCCTGAAAAAACTAAATTACACGTTTTAACACTGGAAATAACCATTCTCCGTCTTAATAAGGACGGAGAATGGCATTCTCCGTCTTAATTAGGACGGAGAATGCCATTCTCCGTTTTATTTAAGACGGAGAATGCCATTCTCCGTCCTAATTAACACGGAGAATGACATTCTCCGTTTCCGTCTTAATTAGGACCGAGAATGTCATTCTCCGTCTTAATTAGGACGGAGAATGGCATTCTCCGTTTTATTTAAGACGGAGAATGGCATTCTCCGTCCTAATTAACACGAAGAATGGCATTCTCCGTGTTTCTAACACGGAGAATGGTCATTCTCCTGCGTTTTAACACTAGAATGACCATTCTCCGTGATAAATTACACGGAGAATGGCATTCTCCGTCCTAATTAAGACGGAGAATGGTCATTCTCCGTTTAATTTAGCACGGAGAATGGCCATTCTCCGTCTTAATTAGGACGGAGAATGCCATTCTCCGTTTTATTTAACACGGAGAATGACATTCTCCGTTTCATTTAACACGGAGAATGGCATTCTCCGTGTTTCTAACACGGAGAATGGTCATTCTCCTGCGTTTTAACACTGGAATGACCATTCTCCGTGTAAATCATTCTCCGTCCTAATTAAGACGGAGAATGACCATTCTCCGTGTAAATTAAGACGGAGAATGTCATTCTCCGTCCTAATTAAGACGGAGAATGGTCATTCTCCGTGTAAATTAAGACGGAGAATGCCATTCTCCTGCATTTTATGGTTAGCTGAAACTTTGGAGGTCCATAACTTTTGACTGGGAGGTCGAAACGAGGTCCCGTTTGTCGCAAAATGAGCGTATCGTCGAGGAGACTGAAAGTAACAGCTTCATAGTTAGACGACCTTCCGAAATTTTAGATTCGCAAAAAAAATGATGTTTGGACCTCCGTTTTAGCACTTTTGTCGTTCGTCCCGGTCTTTCCGAAATTTTTCGACGAGTTTTTGAAGATTTTTGAGGAGAAAACCTAGATTCGAAAGTGAGCAGCGTATGGAAGAAGATGGAGTATTGAAACGTTTTTTTAAGAGCAGTTTTGTGGGTGTTTCCAATAAATTAAAAGGAAGGACAAAAGGGTCATTTGAAACCTGTTTTGGATAAGTTTCTGTAATTCTGGGCACGCGATGAAAGTTTTTTTAGCGGTGGATTTTACATAAAACTTTTTTAGTTTTTGGGCATTTCATAAATCTTCCCTATTTTAAAATAATAATTTATAAAATTTGGGTGTTAAAATTGAGGGTTGGAAGGTTAATGTACCAAAAATGTTGAAGATTATAGTTGGAATGTTAAACATGTTTGGTTATCCATTATTTAGTTATGTTTTGAGTTTAAACTTCAAAACCTGCTAAAACTACGTTTGCCTGTCACTACTACATTTTTTGTTTTTGAAATTATTTTTCCAAAAATTACTTTTAAACGTTGTTTTCTCTGGGAGTAAGAAAAAGTTGTTTTCACAAAAACATTTCTCACACTTCCCTCACGCCAGCAGGGTCTCCTCCACACTCCCACATCCCTCACACCATTCTTCTTCTCTCACCTCCTCCTTTCCTTAAACAAAACCCTCCCCTGCCCTCCACCGCCCTCCTCCCTCCGTCGCCCTCCTCGCAGCAGCAAGGTCAAGAAGAAGACCCACAAAAATCTCCATGTCTCCGGCGAGCTCATGGTCCTTCTCGTGGGACCGCCGCTCCATCGGTTCCGGAGTCCACCTCCCACACCGTCGGATCCGACGACATCCCGGGCGCGGACCAAGTGTCCACCTCCCACGCGTCGGATCCGGCCCCTCCCATGCCTGAGGCACCGCCACTCCTTCGGATCCGGGCCCCTTCTTCGACTACGACCGCAATCTCGCCGGAGAAGATGGATTCGTCAATAAGATGTCGTCGTCCATGTCTCCGGCGAGCTCATGGTCCTTCTCGTGGGACCGCCGCTCCATCGGTCCGGAGTCCCACCTCCCACGCCGTCGGATCCGACGACATCCCGGGCGCGGACCAAGTGTCCACCTCCCACGCGTCGGATCCGGCCCCTCCCATGCCTGAGGCACCGCCACTCCTTCGGATCCGGGCCCCTTCTTCGACTACGACCGCAATCTCGCCGGAGAAGATGGATTCGTCAATAAGATGTCGTCGAGATCGGGAAGGCCTACGAGGGCTGGGACTCCCTCCAAGTCATCGGCCACGACGCGACGGTCGAGTTATTGGACTCCCTCGAGTCATCGGCCACGCAGGAACTCGAGACCTCCCCCGGCCGGTGGGGGACACGAGGTCGGTTTTCGGGGTTAGACCCAGAGACAAGAAAAGAATGGACTCGAAACCTCCCATGCCGCCTCGGCCCAGAGCCGCTCACCGAAGACGAGATCTCCTCCATCAACCTCGATGAGCTCGACGCCTTTTGGTCGGGCCCCGCCGAGGGGTCGGAGCTCAAGGACGCCGACCGAGACGGGAAGATCTTCACCGAGGAGCTGTTAGGAATTTTTGACAGTTGGATACGATCAGCCGTGGACACGATTGGAAATTGCACATGGTTAAAGATGGGACACGGTTGAATTTCATAAGAAGCACAAATATTTAAGAAAATTGTGTAAAAGACATTAAAAGTTTATGAAAATAACGAGAAGAGTACTGTTGTGCCTAAAAATAGGACGTGAAAAAATTTGGCTTCCTATTTAGGGGCGTGAAAATTAAAAAATTTCCAAATTTCTCAACCCTTTTAAATAGTCCTAAAATAGAAACGGGATTAAACAAATAAAGCAGCACTAAAAATAGACGCCCTAAATAAGGGCGTAGAAAATATTTTGGTGCCTAAAATTAAGGCGTGGATTTTTATTTTTTATTTTTTTCAGAAAATCGGCGTCCCAAAAAGGGGCGTGAAAAAATATCCACGATTCAGACGTGGATTTTTTCTCCCACAACTTCGAAGTTCAGGCGTTGGAATAAAAATCCATGCCTGAACTGCTTTCAATGTTTTCAATTTAGCCGTTGGCAAATAGACGGGAACAGAATGATTATCCATGAATTTTTATTACAGTACAGAGAGAAAAAATTGAAAACAAACGAAGAAAAAGAAAAAAGAAAAAAGAAATCTACGTCCAAAAAAATGGCGCCAAACTTCTTCATTTCCACGCCCAAATTATGGGCGCCCATTTTACATCCATTTCTCTAATCCATATCCTAATCCCATATCCTTCCTAATACATTTTCTAATCCCATATCCTTTATTTTTGACGCCCATTATTAGGGCGTAAAAAATTCGCGTCCTACTTTTAGGCGCAACGATGCTCAACCTGCAATTACTCCAAACTTGATTCCTTTTACGAAATAAGTTTAAAGTTCAATGCTTACAGTACAATTTTAACGTAAATATAAGTTTTTTTTAAAAATTTTTTGCAAAAATTATTTTCTAAAAGTATTTTACCAAACGAAATTTTTTATTTTTGGTTTTTAAAATTATTTTTCAGGCAAGAGTAACCAAACACACGAACTCATAACCTTTATACTCAAAAAATAATTTTATAACTTATTTTTAGAAAACTGATTTTAGAATTAAATTTTAGAAAACGTATACAACCAGATCTTTAATTTTTTTTATTTATAATTTTTATATAATTGAAATTCGATCCAAAATATTCTTTGAAATTGCCATTTAGGAGACCTATTATTTTTGGCAAATGTTAAGAGCCACCCCCAAATTACTAAGGGCAACTACCCTACTAAGGGCAACCACCATCCTCTCCCATTTTTGCTAAGGGCAACCACCACCCTCTCCAATTTACTAAGGGCAACCACCACCATCTCCTTCGTGCAGCCCTCCGCAGCCCCCCCCCCCCCCCCCCCCTCCGCCCCGCCCCCTCCCCCGCCGCAGCCCTCCCCCGCCGCAGCCTGCTAGGAGCTACTGCTGCTGCTAGGAGCTGCTGCTGCCGCCGCTACGAGCTCGGCCGGGGGGTGGGGGGGCGCCCCCTCCTCCTCCTCCTCCCCCTCCTCCCCCCCCCTCCTCCCGCAGCCCCCCTCTCCCCCGCCGCAGCACCCCGCTACTGCTGCTAGGAGCTGCTGCTGCCGCCGCTACGAGCTCGGTCGGGGGGTGGGGGGGCGCCCCCTCCTCCTCCTCCCCCTCCTCCTCCCGTAGCCCCCCTCTCCCCCGCCGCAGCACCCCGCTACTGCTGCTAGGAGCTGCTGCTGCCGCCACTACGAGCTCGGTCGGGGGGTGGGGGGGCGCCCCCTCCTCCTCCTCCCCCTCCTCCCCCCTCCTCCTCCCGCAGCCCCCCTCTCCCCCGCCGCAGCACCCCGCCCCCAGTCTCCTTCTCTTCATACGCAGGGAGACGGACTGCAGGCCTTGCCTGCAGTCCTGTCTTCAATTTGGACTGCAGGCGAGGCCTGCAGTCACTGCAAGTTTAAAAAAAAAAAAAAAAAAAAACGTCATTCGGGGACTGCAGGCAAGCACTGCAGTCATGTATTCACTTTGGACTGCAGGCAAGGCCTGCAGTCAGTCTTTGACAGAAGTGGGTGGCCCTTAGTGTTTTCAAAATATCAAACTTGTAATTTGTTTGAAGTTTTAAGTTGGTTGTCCTTAGTAATTTGGGGGTGCCCTTAACATTTGCCTTATTTTTCTTGTTTACATTCGATAAAAGTGAAAAAGGACAAGTATTCAGGTATGTCTTTCTGCAGCATGTTCAAGAGGTAGGTGGACCGTGGACCTTATTAATATGGTTGACCAGATCTCAAAGTAAAGAAGAAAAGAGTAGTCACTTTTTCATTTTTCTGTTGAACTTCCTATGTATTGCAGGGATAGGGGGGAGGTCAGTGACTTAGAAGCATGCATGATTGCTTGGATAGCCATCATGAGATCTGCTTCCTTTCTTTCCCATCCCCAATGCAACTCATGTCGACAGTATCTCCACCACCACCCAATCTCCAGCGCAACCCACACCCACTCCCCACGCCCACCCACAACATTATTTTGTCATATTCTCATCTCAAGTATTCATTGGTCTGCACCTCTAGTAAAAGCATCAATAGTAAGTCACAATGTACACTCATTTTTTAAATTTTAGATTTTATATTATATATATTTACATTAATTTTTTGTCACACATTTTTTTTGGGACAGAAGGTTATTCTTTCTAAATTTTTTGTTATTTTCTACTAATTTTTATACATATCCAATTTATTCTAATTAATTTTTTGTTATAAATTTGGACATCAAGATGTGTTTTGGAACTCCAGATGATGCTCTAATAACATATTTAGTATGAGAAATACATATACCTACACAAGTATAGGTTAGAATACACACTGTTAACATGAATATGGGTTGAAAATACACAGGCCGACCCAGAGGGTTGGGTTGTCCTATCCTGGAGCTATTTTTGGTTGTTCCTTAACCGTTATTGTCAGCTAGTCCTGGTGGTTATTCGTGATCCTGACCTTTGGTGGAATCATTCTGAGCCTGGAGGGGTTGTCTTAGCGGTGGAGGGGTTGTCCAAGCCTCAAGTCTTGTCCGGCTTACCCCAGGACCAGCACTGAAAATACACGATGGTATATATACTTTGATTGACAAGGTATATGTGTAGGTTGTGTATTTTCATCGATCTCCCAAATATATACAATGATGTATACTTTACTGCATTTATGTACTGTTGATACTATGTATCCTTAGCCCTTACCTACATACTATTGTGTACCCTTATTCTACACCTATGCACTGTCCATATTCTTGTTTCATCGTCTGTTCTAGTCTATATCAGTGTACCATTGTGTCAAATATTCGTTTAGACTTGTACATCCATTCCAACCACCACCAAGGGATGGTCTCGTAGTAACACTAGTAAGAAAAATGAGAAGTAGATATGGGTTCCAATTTTATTTCGGACAATAATTAAAATAAGAGGGGGTCCTGGTGCTAGTAGTCCATGCATATACTTTGTAATGTCCCGCTTCGCACGGTGCATTATGATGGCTGATCGGTTCACGAAGCCTTGTTGGACTTGGAAATATGCAGAAGGATCGCTCTAAAGACTCTATACGATCGTGGATGGAATTATCTTGATAATGTGAGTAGTGTGAGTTCTTTGAAAATTCTTTAGCTTCACGCTTAATAAAAAGATTGTATACTATGATTTCTTGTTGAGTTACTAAATGATATCTTGCATGGAACTCAAAAAGATAATGAAAGATAAATAATCACGTGTCCCATAAACTGTTATGAATCAAATGTTGAATATTGTACTATTGTAATAAATGTCGGACAAGCAAAGCAAAGTCTCAAATACTTGGACAATGAGTAGATCGAATCACAGCTCGAGAATGTACGTTAACACAGATGATACGTCCCAAGAATTGGGCGGTGAGTATGTTGAGCTACTTGTCACGAACTTAGTATTTTAGGCTATACTTCGACCCGTGCGGCGCACAAGCTTCCTACTTGAAAACCCGTGCCAGCCTTCCTTAAACACTTAGCTAGATCGTTAAGGCAATATTGAGAACAATATGGAGCAAAAGAGAGAGATTCGAAGTATGAAAACTTTACTATACTAGAAAGAGATTACAATTTTTGGGTGGTGAGGAACAAATAAGACCTCCCACTTACTTAGAACTTACAAAAAAATAAAAATAGAATATTCTAGGGATAATTCTATGAAAATATAGAACCTAGATATTTATAAGGAGGCTTCTTGAATATCTAAAAATATTATGAGTCTTCATGAAAGATCTTGAGTCTTCCAGAGGATTTCACCATCTTCTATAATATTCTTTGAGTCTTCCAGAGGATTTTACCATCTTTTAGAAAGTTCCTGAAGCTTCCAGCATAATCTCGATCCGTGAAAAGTTATGAAAGTCTGTCTTGGTGGGGCACAAACATTTGGGCGTGACATTCTTCCCCACCTATTTTGTCAATGCCCTCGTCGACAGGTGCACCAAGTCTCAAAACGACGTCCCGTCTCGTAGGCATGATCGCTACTCATCGTTCATTCTTTGTGCGTCTCATAATGCACTTTCCAGATTTGCCTTTTTTTTCTCAAGATCGAAAGCAAACTGGTTTACCATACCAACTCTGGCCTTGGTCTGTACCATCATCGGCACAGGACTAGTCTCGTACGGGATATCAAGTCGCCAATCCGTCTCGTCTCGTCGCTGCACAACAGTTCCCCACTTCTCTGCATCTGCGAGCCTCATTACCACTATGTCAACCCGAATGTCTCCCACGAGCTCGTCCTTCTCTCCACTCATGCCCACCCTGGTAGCACGATCCACTTTTCTCCGTAGAAGTGACTCCTCGGGACGCCTCTTTGCAATACCCTTGGTCTCGCATAGAAGACCTTACTACTCGAAGTCCTTCTTCCTTTTGAGCACCTCTAGGTATGTCGTCTCCCTTTGGCTACCCATCTTGAGCTGGATGGTGGAGATAGCTTTCCCCTTCAATGACTCACCTCATGCAACTTTTTCCATGTACGATGAGCCTTCCTCCATGAAGCTAACGACTGCCAAGTGTGGCATCAGAACCACCTTTGTCGTGATAAGGAAATCCATGCCAAGTATCATCTTGAAGTCGTCCAGCGACGTAATGATAAAATTGGTAACACCCGACCAATTTTTTACCGCTATGCGAACCCCCTTGGCTCCCCCCTGCACGGGACGCACCTCCGCATTGATCGCCTTCATATTGTTCGAATCTTCCTCCAAGGCTAGACCCAAGCAACGGACCTCCACGTTCGCAATGAAGTTGTGAGTGGTGCCCGTGTTAACCAACGCCTGTGTGCTCATGCCATTGATCCTTACGTCAACGTACATGAGCTCCCTGCTTCAAGTCCTTGATACATCAGACTTGGTTTTCATGGCGTTGAGTAAGCGCAACGCTCACATGTGCATTCCCACTTCGCACTCCTCGTCCTCCATCTCCTCGGTTCGGATGACGCTAATACACATGCTCCTCTTTGAACAATCCTAAGCAAAATAATTTTCTCCACATATGAAGCAGAAAATAACTCGCTCGGATTAGAAGTTCTTGTGCTTCTTTCCTTCGGACGGACCCTCCATAGGAGATCTCACATGCTCTCCCCCACCATTCTCCTTGGTGGACTTTAGCTTAGCCTTGGTATCGTTGTCGTCCCACATGTACTTGATGAGCCTCTCGGCTGCTGCCACGGTGGTGTTCAAGTATTGTACCCTCTGTTGCCGCAATTCTTGAGCCGCCCACGGTTTGAGTCCATCAAGGAAGAAGAATAAGTGATCCTCCTCGTCCATGCTAGATGTTGCGAGCACCAAACATGTAAACTCCACAACGTATTCCTTGATCGCCCGGCTATGCTTGGGTTGCCGCAAGCTTATCCTCGCTACAAACTCCATATTCTTCGGATAGAATTGAGACTTGATCTCCTTCATGAGATCCTTCCAAGTCTCTATCGAGCACAAACCCTTCTCGGCTTCCATGCACCTTCGATGCTACCACAGCATAGCGTCGTCGGTGAAATAGAGTGAAGCAATATCCACCTTCTCGACGTTATCGTTGATATGCAACGCCTTGAAGTATCGCTCCATGTTCTACAAGAAGTTCTCAACTTTTTGGCATCCCGGTCCCCATTGAAGGATTTTGGCTCGGAGATCTTCCGTTTACTCGGTGCCTCCCTACTCGAAGGTCCACATTGGTCTTGAGTTCTCCGCAACTTTCGATCACGATCTTTATCTCCTCGTAGTCTTGGACCTTTCTACGCAAGTTCTTAATCTCCGTACGATGTCCCTTTTGCTCCTCCCCAAGTGCGGATCAGATCTCTTAGAATTGCTTCCGAAATGTTGCTATGGATGAAGTGACACCACTCTCCAACCCATCATAGAACTCCTCTAGCCTCGTATGCTTTGCTCTATGGAGTCCATGCGTATCTCTATGTCCCTCGAACCCATCTCCAACACTCTAACGCGCTCCGGCAAGGCTACGCTCCATCGTAGACTCCTTACTCGTGTCCCTCTTATGGATTTTGGTGTGCCCCTTCTTAGACGACACGAGTCCCTCTTGGACATTCTCGGATGTCGACATGGCACCAACCAACCTTCGCTTTGATACCACTTATCACGAACTTAGTATTTTAGGCTACACTTCGACCGTACAGCGCACAAGCTTCATACTCGAAGATCCGTGCCAGCCATCCCTAAACTCTTAGCTAGATTGCTAAGACGATATTGAGAATAATATGGAGCAAAAGAGAGATTAAAAGTATAAAAACTTTACTATACTAGAAAGAGATTACAACTTTTGGATGGTGAGGAACAAATGAGGCCTCCCACTTTTTTATAGTACCTACAGGGCTTACAAGAAACTTTTAGAAATAAAATATTCCATGAATTCTAGGAAACTCTAGAACCTAGATATTTATAAGGAGGCTTCTAAAATATCCAGAAATATCATGAGTATTCATGAAAGATTTCTAGTCTTCCATAGGATTCTACCATCTTCTAAAATATTGAGTTTTCCAGAGGATTCCAGCATCTTCTAGAAAGTTCTGGAAGCTTTCAGCTAAACTCGATCCGTGGAGAGTTATGCAAGTTCATCTCGGCGGGGCACAAACTTTTGGGCTTGACATACGACTCGAAGGATGCATGGTATTAAAATTGTGGGAAGGATTTAGTAATCACATTTTATTAACTGGTGCTATTGTAGAATGTTGATTACACTAAGACCCTGGATTGGGCAGTTGGTATTGCGAGCTACGGCTCAAGGCAAATGAGGCAAGACAGATAAGAACTGAGGCATAATTACTATAGTTTCATATTATCATGCATTATATGTTTTCTCTTATATCTAAGTTGTATATACTTGCATGGTCATGGACAACTGGTGCACAAAGTTTTATTTCATGAACGGTACTTCGAGGCCTTGGATCCTCGTCCTAGGGGGAACAGTGTGCTGATGTAGTAGCACAGTGCTGAAATAGTAGCATAATGCTAAAGTAGTAGCACGGTGATTTGGAAACCTTCAGGATGGGCTAGCTACCTGTCGCTGAAGGGGAGCTGTTTAACCATAGTCCAACATGTCGTGTCGCTAGTGACCTTCGTATAGACATGTCATATACTAATGATGTCTTACGTAGGTAGAGTAGGTTATTACTCATATACATGGAAGGATATCGGCTATTGGTAAGAATCACCAAAAATTGTAAAAATTATGATATTGTGTCCTAACATGTCTCATGCAGGTAAAGTAATTATTGTTCAATTACAAGGATGGCTAAACGACAATGGGTAAGATTCACCAAGGGGTGATAACATATATACTTTACATTATGCTGGCTGTGAATAATATGCATGCTTTACTTCTGTCGGATATGAACTCTAAATGACCTTAAGGTAACAGAAAGATCACTTATAATAATGTTCCTATCACATGATTACTTAGTGTTGCTTTCTTAGGTGAGTTGGGCCAGCACTTCTCACCAGTACACGATAATATACTGACCAAAGTTTATGGGAATCTTTGCAGGTGTTTGTGTATGAGGGGATCGTTTGATCAGTACTGTGTCATTGATGAATCAAATGGGTGTACAAAAGTGCTTCTAATAAAATGATGTCTTCGGCTATACATGACATAATGTATGGAATATTGTTAATTCAGTGTACCAGTGAGATTGTAAGCCAAGTCGACAAGTTTATTGTAAGCCTAAATGGCAAGAGTTTTAGTTGGCGACCATGAGTCCATTTGTAATCAGTTGTATGCTTTGTATTCCGCTGCAAACCTTGTACTTCATTTCAATTACCAATAAAGAGAATATATGTTTCTATATATCTAGTGTGACTTCAAGTTATCTGCTTAGTTCCACTATGATGTCGTTATTTTCTGAAAAATATTATGAACTGTAATAGTTTTGTTTTGTACAAGTACAACCTAGACTTGTACGACATCACACCTAGTGGATATCTTTTGATTCTTCAAAATCGGGATGTGAGATAATGGTGTCAGAGCATGACTTTACGTGCTTGGATTCTTACTCGATTTATTCCAAGTCAAAGTTGCTCATATGATGATTCAAAAGTCACTTCTACGAGTATTCAAAGTTACTTTCGCGATTATTCAAAGTTGTTTTACGATTAATCAATTTTTTTTAGTGATTATTCTGTGTTGCTTCCAATCAAAATTGCTTCTATGATCATTCCAAGTTGCTTCCATATTCGAAAGTTCTTTGACCCTTATGGCTGCTCACTAGATGTTCCATACAAGAAGTCTAAATATGTGGACTGCTATGTTTGTGATGTATTGAATTCCTAATGATACCAAAATAAACAACAATGATACGATGCCATAATAAGTTGGTAATGTGATTGATGCCTTGTATGTGGGATTCATAGAAGATGCATGATTGCTGTGTTATAATCGGCAGTAAATTATGGCATGGTATGTCGGGAAGAAATTGTGCATGAACTTCAGTTAATGGGGATCAATAAAAAAATTTGAGTTGACCCATGTGTTTTAGCTTTGTTATGTTTCATTCTTGAAGAATTGTCTTGGTATTGTGGACGGTAGAGCCACCGCAGGATGGATAGTCCAGAATGGACGTTATATCAGTGCAAAGGGAAATATTGTGTCAGAAATGGCTTAAGTTCTGAGTGGTATATGTGTCTACCCTTATAGTGATAAGATATCCCTTGACCATATTTATAGTAATAGTACTGCATTACCTATAACGTATAGGGTAGTATCGCGTAATAGTTAGGATTATAATTTGATATATGATGGCTATGTGTGTCCCTTGATAATTGAGTTCGGATGACCCGTTGCGAGACTTTGATGGTTACCGTTAGGTTACATAAAGAGAATGTGAGAAGTATAAGGTAGATGCTTTGGTTGGGAATGACATGAATTATATATTCAGGCAGCGACTTGAATCAGCTAGATAAAAGATTTTTGATTTGGTATTGATGTTAGGGTGTTGATATCAAAAGTTTATTGGAAGAAAAAAGCGAACCAAATATTGAATAATGATGAGAATAATCGTATCGAACTTGTATGTTGGATACTGATGAATTGATGGTAATATTAGAAGTTTATCAAGATGTGGCAAATTATTCAGACGATGCAAAAAGTTGCACCAGTGACCCAAATATAGAGATTGTACTCGAGGAGTTAGATAGTCTTTGCATATGTACAAATATGTATGGGAAGTTTAGATGTGTTTCGTAGTAACAAGTAATGACCCTTGAATATATTGAGGCATAGAGAATGATTACTGGTCCCTTGTTGTATAAAAGAAAATTTGGATGTTCTTATGAGACTCTGATGGTTGAGATACGAATAGAGATTAAAGTGTAGTAGGATGTAATGAACCCTGTTGATGGACAATGTGTCGCATGAGTAATGCGTTGGCTGAGATGTAAAATTGTTGGGTTTTGACTTAGTTGTATGATTCATGTCATATTGACTAAGTTCGTATGAATTTTGATGCTGGATGATTTATTGTTGGGCTATACGGTCAATATATAATGATGTAGTGGCTATGCATTTTATTTGGTGTTTGAATGGGAAATTCTTTTGTAAGACTTTGATGAGGTGTTGTGAAATAAACATTGATGGTTAATATGAAATGGTAAAAGTTGCCATAAGTATTGATGGAATTACATAGAGGAGGCTATCGAAGGAAACTTGAATGTATAATTACACTATCGATTGGTTAACAAGTATAGACCGTCCGAATGATTTGAAATGTAGGAATTGAGTATACATTGTGAAGAGACAGAAAGCAAAGATCACAAATAATAGATTATTGAGGTAGCGATGTTGGATTTGAAAATTAAATAGTTAGCTCGATTGGATAAGAACAACTTGAGTATGATATAGGATGTAAGTTGGATCAAGTACAAGATGGTATGATTATGTGAGTGGAATTTAGAATTTGAAGTTTGATGGATGAATTCACATGATGGCTTCGAGATTGATCAATGAGAATTACTGGATTAAACTTGTCGATCGTGGGGTAAGTTTAGAATGACACTTCATTGGATATAAGTTATGAAGATGAATATGAATAGATAGATTAGACCCTAGAATGTCGGTTGGTTGCCTAGTGTCGGGTTGGTCGGCATTGATGTTTCAATTATTCGGGTTGGAATTTAAGTCCATAAGATTGGGGTGGTATCCCTTGCCCCTTAGACCGATCGAATCATAGACTGTCTCCGAGATTACAGATAAATTGTCCCTATAATAAGGATATATTGCCCTTAAAATGAGAGATGAGTATGTCCCTAGTCCATGTTAGATGAGTTACCTGAATGTTTTGTTTTAGCTTAGAATAGTTGACCTTAGAGACTTGACCGGACCGAAAAAATAAATTGACTGTTGGAGACCCTTAGTATGTTCCTATTGATATTGTAGGAGTATAGTCGAAATTGAGTTAAGATTGGAAATTCAATAATATAATGTTGGTTGGAATGACGGATCGTATTGGTTTCAAAATTTTGATTGCGTTCCTTGGAACGTCAGAATTGGTTGGGTCTGGTTGGTTGGTCGAATCGTATTGAGCTGTTCTAATTGATTGATAATTACATTGGGATCGTTAGAATAGTTTTAAATAATGGATAATCAGATCAGAACCGAGAATAAAGCGTAATGACAAGATGGAGTAGTGCATGCAATTGGGATCGACGAGAGCGTTGCCACTGGAATGACCCTTGGATTTAAATGTTGCTAGAGATGAAGATTGCGCATGTGAGATGATAATATGTTGTCTTAATCAATATGAGAAATTTAAGAAATTTTGATAGTATCGATTAATGGTACAACTTGGAAGATGGATCATGATAAAAAATTTGATGGGTTGCAAATAAACTTGGATAGATGTGAATGATAAGAATTAAGTGACTGTTTCGATAAGAATTTTGCTATCAGATGGATTGTTGCTACTGAAATTTTATTAATCATGGTGGTTTGGATAACATATGGATTGAAGGGGAACTCTGAGTTCGTTGGAAATTTGATATAACTAAGTCGAAATACTTTTAGGAAATTCTCGGATCAGTTGTGAAAAATTACTTGAGTTGGAATTGGTAACATTCATTGTGTTCTTAATTGGTTGAGATGATGCAAAGTATCCTAGTCGTTCCTAAGAAATGTTAAGGATGGTAAGTTACAATTAGATATTTACCTAAGTTGGTACTTGACTTGGGTGGTCCCTGATGCTTGAGTGTTGGCGGTATAGAGAATAAGATGGTAAAACAGAAATTTGTATGAGGTACCCATGAAATTGAGGGAAAGATTAGATCGAAAGAATATTGATGTAATTTTGTGATAAATTAAACTGAGGTATGGTTATACGAGTTGTCCAAGAGAAATGGCTAGCATTCGGAAACGAAGTTGCACCTGTAGCTTGTTCAATTTCTCTAATCAATTGGCTTGGATGAAATGCATGTATTTCTTTATGTGTATGATCGAACTAATAGGTTAGCTGAATTCAAACAAAGCTATAGGGAAAATTATCATGTGCTAATAAAATTGCTCGAGTGTTGGATAAAGAAAAGAAATAGTGAAATTATTTTGAATCAATCAAAATGTTAAATCCAAATATGAATTAAAGTTGTGGGAATTCAGTTGATGTTATGGGGATGAGTTTAGTTTAAGTTTTGAGGACAATTTTTTTTCCTGCGTGGTATATTATGTAATGCCCTGCTCCGTAAGGTGCATTATGATGGTTGGTCGGTTCGAGGAAGCCTTGTTGGACTTGGAAATATGCGAAAGGATCGCTCTAAAGGCTATGCGATCGTGGCTAGATTCATCTTAATAAAGTGAGTAGTGTGAGTCCTTCGAAGATCCTTTAGCTTCACTCTTAATAAAAAGGATTGTATGCTATGATTTCTTGTTGAGTTGCAAAATGATATCTTGCATGGAACTCAGAAAGATAATAAAATATAAATAATCATGTGTCCCGCAAACTATTGCGAATCAAATATTAAATTATGTACTGTTGCCATAATTGTCAGACAGGTGAATCAAACTCCCAAATACTTGGGCAGTGAGTATATCGAGCCACGACTTGAGAATGTATGGTAACATAGATGATAAGTCCCAAGAATTGGGTGGTAAGTATGTTGAGCTATGGCTCCAAGGATGTATGGTATCAAATATGCGAAAAGAATTGAGTAATCACATTCTATTAACAGGTGTTGTTATAGAATATTGATTAAACTAAGATCCTGGATTGTGCAAGATAAGATACTGGATTGGACAGTTGGTATTGCAAGCTATGGCTCAAGGAAAATTAGCAAGATGGATGAGAACCCACACATAATTACTGTACATTTTTTTTCTTATCATGCATTATATGTTTTTCCTAATAGCTAAACTGCATATACTTGCATGATCATAGACAACTTATGCACAAGGTTTACTTCTGCGAACGGTACTCCAAGGCCTCAGACCCGTTCGTCCTAGTGGTAACTAGTGTGTTGAAGTAGTAGCACGGTGATTCTAAAACATTCCAAATGGACTAGCTATCCACCACTGAAGGGGAGCCATCTAACCATAGTCCAATATGATGTGTCGCTAGTGACCTTCATATAGACATGTCACATACTAATGATGTCTTATACAGGAAGAGTAAGTTATTACTCATATACATGGAAGGATATAAACTGTTGGTAAGAATCACCAAAAAGAGTAAAATTTATGATATTGTGGCCTTGCAATGGCTCATGCAGGCAGAGTAAGTATTGTTCAATTACGGGGATGGCTAAACGACCGTAGGTAAGATTCACCAAGGGGTTATAGCATATATGCTTTACATTATGCTGTCTATGAATAATATGCATGCTTTACTTCTGTCAGATATGAACTAGTAAATGACCCTAAGGCATCAAAAAGACCACTTATAATAATGTTACTGTCACATGATTACTTAGTGTTGTCTTCTTAAGTGAGTTGGGCCGGCATCGCTCACCAATACATGACAATATACTGATCCACATTTGCCGACATATTTACAGGTGTTCGTGTATGAGGGGATCGTTTGATCAGTATTATGGCATCGGATCGGATGGGTGTGCAGAAGCTCTTCTAACAAGATGATGCTTCTGCTATACATGACATAATGTATGGAACACTGTTAATTCAATTGTACCAATAAGATTGTAAGCCATGTTAGCAAGTTCATTGTAAGCCTAAATAGCAAGGTTTCAGTTGGCGCAGCCCATTTGTAATTAGTTGTAAGATCTGTATTCCACTGCAAGCCTTGTACTTCATTTCAATTATCAATAAGGAGAATATATATTTCTATATATCTAGTGTGACTTCAAGTTATCTGCATAGTTTTGCTGTGATGTCGTTATTTTTTGAGAAATATTATGAACTATAATAGTTTTTCCTTGTACAAGTGCAACATGGACTTGTACGACATCACGACAGTAGCTATCTTTTGATCCTCCGGAATCAGGACATGACATACTTTCAATACATATATGCGTACCTTATGTGCCCATAACTCATATTTGTATAATTATTTAGCACAAACTATAAAACGGTTGTAATATATCATTTACAATTATTATTTATTATTTATGGAGCTCACATCATCGTTAACAACAAATGAGATTTTGCTGAAGTGCCACATCTCACTATCAAAATATGGAAAATTGTGCCATGTGAAACAATCCAACTACTTACCAAGTGGAATCAAACACAACTTCATATGTATAAGCTGTCTAAGGTTGGGTGTTTTAGCATTCACATCCTATAGTTTAGCCTACATGAATGCATCACATGAAGACTACTTCAGCTCGAAGAGTTCATCTCAGAAGTGACTATTTGGTCGTTGTGATTTTTACTTGTTATTATGTATTTTTATGTTTATTTTATAGGACCAATGTACATCAGGTCACATTGGCACAAGGAATCTCAAACCCAATCCTCTATAAACTTCATAATCCACCAAATATGCCTGACCCAAACCCACAACATTCTAGCTCAGGAGAAGCCAAACTCGGGCAGAGTTCGATCCTACCGAACTCGGGGCTGAATTCGGTTTTTGTTAACCCAGTTTTAGAATTTCTCGCTCCTCATTGAGAAATGGTCTCCAATGTTCGAAATTTTAAATATTACACACACCGATTTCTGGCTAAGTTTCTACTCAATCTTCATATCTCCAAGATCAACTGCCCAGCCTTCTTATGGCAAGTGCGATCTCTGTTAGAAGTCTGGTAGAGTTGTAAATGTTTGGATTTTTAAGTTACTACTTTTTTTGCTATTTGAAGTCGAGGAGCCCTTCGGATCAAAGCTCGTGGTTGTAGGAAGTCGGCGAGCACTTCGGATTGAAACTCGTGGTATAATGTTATTTTTAAAATAATAGATTAGTTGCTAGTAAGAGTGTGCAGGACTGTAATTCCTGTAGAAGCATGGAAAAGAACAGAAGAAGCCCATACGGCTCAAAACAGAAGAAGTCCATGCGGCTCAAAATAGAAGAAGCCTATGCGGTTCAAAGCAGAAGGAGCCTCATACGGCTCAGGAATCTATCAGAGCCTCATGCGGCTCAGAAACTCTTCAATAGACTCATGCGGCTCAGGCAATAATCACGTGACCCTATGCAGCTTTACAGCTGGCCATAAAGTGACTGCTCCCAGTAAATGCTCTGACATAAAGTAATAACTTTGACATTAAAGCTGAAATGATGAACTTCGATATGACGGCGTATTTCTCGAAAAACGGAGAAAATCTCCTCTGTAGCTGGCACGATCCACCAACTACAAAGCCCCCTATGCGGCTGCCACCACCCCATGCAGCTGATGCTCGCATGCGGCTCGGAGCGTGAAGACCCTTGTCATGCGGCTCAAATTATGAACAGTTACCCTATGCAGACGCTGTTCTCATGCGGCTCGGATCATCTCCATGCGGCTCACGTCCATGCAGCCTTGACACGTGGCAAGTCCTATGCGGCTCAATTGAAAACCACCCCCATACGACTCAGATTTCGGAGGCTTCACCTATGCGGCTGCCACCTTCATGCAGTCCAAAACCTAAGAAGCTACCCTCATGCGGCTATGGCTCGCGATTATGACACGTGGCAGAAGATCAGTTTCCCACGTGGCACTAAATCAATCAAGAGTTATCAACAAATCCCGACAACCTGATTTAGTGCAATCATCATAATTACCCGAATCAAAACAGATTTATGGCAATCACATGGATTAAACACGTGGCAGGAGATCCGAGCTTCCCAAGATTCATGACAATCAACATTGATTGCCCATACGAATTTTACACAATCAGCATTAATTGTCCAGATTTGTTGCAATTAAGATTAGTGGTCCAGATTAATTGCCCACAAAATATGATCAAGGAAAATGGCAATTAAGTCCCCAAGATGCCGACTTTTTTTAGGGTGATCATTGCAAACCCTAATGATGACACCCCCACTTCTATAAATAGCAAGGTGCCATTCCCTTGCAAACCCTGGAGAATTCAGAAGAAAAAAAGAGGAGAGATAGGATCCAGAGAAACAAAAAAATATAGCAAGGTGCCATTCCCTTGCAAGAGATATCCTCTCCACCCGGCTGGACACACAGAGAGACAAAGACGCGCACAGAAGAGTCTTCCCATCTTGAGAGCAGTTCTTCGCTGGAGCCAAGGCTACGTCTGATCATCCAAGGAGTAAGGCAGAGCGGCCGTCGCTTTCCCGAGCCTCTACCGTCACCCCCCAGAATCAAAACTAAACAATCGTACTTAGACTGCTGTAACTAGATTTTTGTCCCTAGGCTTTCTTTGTACGAGCGAGTTTGTATTATGAGTCTAAGTCCAGTCCTCCTATATAATTGTTCTGTACTTTTACAATCAATGGCAAACACGATGGCGACTCTGCTGGGGACTAACTTCTCCATGAGGAGTTAGTGTTGCAATCAGACGCAGCCAAACTTGGCTCCACTCAACAAATGCTGGTCGCCCGGTTCGACCAACATGCATTTGAAGAAATGCTCTCCGACGGGAGTGCTGGTCCGGTCCAGCGGCGAGCCCGCACAAAGAAGGTCCGTAGGGAGTGGAGACCCAAAAATTTTGTTCCTCCCCAAGCTCTCGAAGAAGTACTCTCTGTTGACCGAGACAGCGAAGAAGTCTCGCTTGCGGCCCCACTTCAGACCACAGAGGACTCTGCTGTCCCCAAGTCCGGCAGAAGAAAATACTATGATACTGGACTTGCAGGGGCAAAGAGGAACTCTGTGCAATCCAAGCCGCATAAGGGCGCCAGCCGCATGAAGGCTCATACGGCCGCAACTGTCAACCGCATGGAGAGAACTCATGCGGACACACAAGTCAGCCGCATGCAGACAGCCTGCACGGCCATTACATCTAGCCGCATACAGAAAGTTCATGCGGCCACAAAGGATAGCCGCATGCCGACAGCCTGTACGGCCACGACATCTAGCCGCATACAGAAAGGTCATGCGGCCACACATACCAGCCGTATGTAGACAGCCTGCACGGCAACCGATCCCAGCTGCATACCATCTATTCCATGCGGCTCGCAGTCAGTCTTTGACCGCCTCTCATACGGTACTGACCATGAAGGATCTCTGGAGCATATGCCAGACTCTGTGGTGACCAGCTTGGACTCTTCCTACTATGCACTCTCAAGTGCTAGAAGGAAGAAGTCTCGGGCAGCGCGGGCTCGACGAGCTCAGTCGGCTGTTCCGACTTCTGACTACCAGGGCGTCCCGATGTCTATTACTCGGGCCCCTGATGGAAAGTTGTACAGAAGTACCCGTGTCCAACCCCCGGCGGCCAACGAACGGGATAGTCATCAAGAATCTCCTAACAAGGATCAGGGGTAAGTACCCACGCTACTCCCACATCAGGGTGTAGACAGGAGGACAATGCACTCATCAGCCCATAAAGCAGGTGACCCACGCAACATGATTCTTCACAAGCACAAGGAAAGAGATAAAGGTTTGACGTGCAAAGAGTCCTGTCAAAGACATCAATGCACCCAAGTCATAGTCAACTGTTGCTGCAACAAGGCAGCAGAACAAAAAGACCGACAGTCCGTCTTCGAAAGGCTGTAACACCCAAACTCAGAAGACGAGGCGGTTCTCGTCGCCTCTTGTAATTCTGCTATAAAGATTCCTGGCAGCGAAAGAGGGAAGAAAATAAATGTCTCCACCCCGAAAATTTCAACCGGCGTAACCAAGAAAATTTCTTCTAAACGGCTGTCTACCGCCGTTGTAGGAGAAGTTTACCAAGGTACCCGCTCAAAGACAAAATCTGCCACACTGGAAGATTCGTCCACATCTATGGGAGACACTGGAGCCGGGGTAGCATTCCTCCAAATATCCACAATAACCCGGTGTTCCAAGAAGATAGTCCGGGGGGACTGGTTCACCCAACAGATGCAGCAGATCCCGACGTCCCCGAGGACGTCCACAATTCCCAAGACGAGGCAAGCTCTAAAGATGGGGGTACCACTCTTTCTGAGTCAGAACCAGAAGAGGGCATTCCCACATACCCGGACGACTTCTCTGTACAAGGGTATGACTCAGAGGGCACGTCCTCTACCGTTCCTTCCATCTCTTCTCATGTGAGGACGGTGTTCATGACAGACAACAACCAAGAAGGTTCCAGTGATCGCTAATGCATCGACACTCTGGAGGCCATACTACATGCTTTGGTCAAGTCGGTGGACGAGATCAAAGCAGCCCTTCCAACTCTGCAAGGGAGAATGCCTGGCCAAACAAGCTTGGGTCCCGCGGTCAATGCGGACTCGAACTCAGCTGCACCAAACCCGGGCGATAGTCCTCCTAAAATATCGGCTCCTACCGCTGCAGACGAGGCCAGGGAGGCAAGAATAGAGGTCCAGGAGCTCCGGACCATGTTTCATGCCCAAAAAATTGCCAAGACCTCAGGATACGACAACCGTAATGTTCCCTTCCCACTAAAATATAAACCATTCCACATCAATCCATATGATGGAAAGACATCTGCAAGCAGGTACATCACCTACTTTGAAGTCACAACCGACCATCTGCCTCATGACGACGCCATCCTTACGCGGTTGTTCATCAGAGCCTTGGAAGGGGTCGCCTTCGACTGGTATCGCAACTTGCCGGACAATTGCATCCACTCCTTCACCAGCTTCGAACGCATGTTCCTAGAGAGGTTCTATGAAGAAGGACAAGACGTGACAATGTCCACTCTCATGGACGTTGTTCAGGAAGAAAAGGAGCTAACAAGAAATTATATCGAGCGGTTTCGCCAAACCGCGATGAAGCTGCCCTCTGGCAACCCTGATTCCTCCTTGATTGAAATTTGCCAAAAGAGACTGCTTCCCACAATCAGCCTCTGGATGGGCAAAAGTTAGTTCAAGGATTGGAAGACGTTCATCATCAGTGCCACTAGCGCAGAAGACAAGGTGAAGAAAGCTCGCCAACTGGGATTGCACATCTCGGAAGGGAAAGACAGGGACAAACGCCCTAACGTCAACAACAACAATGGTGGTAATTCCTCCAGCAACCGAGACAACAAGGACAAGCAGGCTATGGTGACCAACACAGCCCCAAAGCCCGAATCAACGTTGGCGGAAAAGCAGTGGCCTCAGATGACCTACTCCTTCGAGGATGGCCATGTTAAACCCATCTTAGACATGCTCATCCAAGGAGGTCGAATTCAGCTCCCTCCTCCCAGGCGTAAGTCTCGTCCTGCAGATATGTAGAGCCCCAAGTACTGCCATTACCATCGCTATGTTCACCATGCTACACAAGACTGCTATCAGCTGAAGCGATACATCCAACATCTCATCGATTCTAAGGCCCTGGCCATTGATTTTGAAGAGGTAACCATAGCAGCCAACATGGTGTCAGTACAATTCGGCAACTTCCCTCCGACAAGGACTCAAGACGGAGTAGTACCTGTCTTCCGAGCAAGGATGGAGGACGGTAACCTTCCACCTCCTCGAGACCAAGCTGCTGGTCTAGTACCCCTTACCACATCACGAGGAGAGATCATGTGGGTCCATCCGGACTTGGTACCTGAGGTGACTCAGTCCGCGTCTCCCTCCACCAGCAAGAAGAAGAATGGGAAAGTCAAATCATGTCGCACGATCTCGACAGAGGTCGAAGAAGCTACTGCTGTTGTTACCCGCTCCGACGTACAAACCCAACCTCCACCGGGTAACTCGGCTGAAGAACAGCAGCCGACAGCTGCAGATGCTCCAGGACCTCCGCAGCCTTCGACGACCGACAAGCCTAGGCCGAAGGAGACTCGCTTCGACAAACCACTCCGAAGAGAGATGCCTCATGGGCTAGAGAGGCCATACAACTTTGACATCCTGGCGCAATTGGCCAACACACCCGCCAAATTGTCGCTATATGAGCTCCTGAGACTCTCCAAGGATGTCCGCGTCGCACTAAGCGAGGCACTTCAGAATGCTGACGCATATCTAGCTCAGTCCAACCTCACCGGGGAAAGCTCGCCTGCAGACCTCCAGGATAGCGCTTGCACAGGGTCAATGCCAAATATTGTCTTCACTCCACAGGATATGCTTATCAAAACTAACCTACACGATCGCCCTCTGTATTATACTGGGTACATTGGCGATATCAAGGTCGATCGGATGCATATTGACCCCGGGATGCGCAGATGGTGTAGTAGGCTCCACGTTCTGCTCCATCCATGGAGCCCCTGATAATCAAGTTGCCCAAGTCATCCTCTCAGTCTGTATTTACATAGGGGGTGGCTGAAGAAGAGTCAGAGCTGGCCAAGTATGTGGCTGCTGACACTGATATTCCATCTGCAGACAATGTAATCCTACTGGAAAAGATACCTTATTTCATCAATAAAGGGCTATCTTTGAATTACCTCGAGCTTAATAAGCTTTGTACAATGTAAGCTATGGAATACTGTATAGGCGCTCACCTGCACACACAAGTGACAAATGTCTACACCGCAAACCAACTTACTCCAGTGGAAGACGTTTACCGCATAATCGAGGGAGGGGATCACCCAATCATCTTCGGCCGGAAGAATGATCTACGGCCCTTCAAGATAGAAGAAGTTGAGCTCGAACCTGACACCGAAAGATTGCCCCTTTATCTGTATAGTCCCCAATCCAAGTACCTTATGCAAAAACAAGGGTATGATCTAGAAACTACACCAGGCTTGAACTACGGCACTGGACGACGATTATCCTTACAATCGCCGGTCCCGGCTGGGAAACCACGAGACTACTACAATAAAACCAGATGTGGGCTAGGTTATGTCACACCCGCGACGACACCTGAAAGCTCAAACGAAGAGTGCGACTGGCACTCACACTCAACCGGATCACCTACTTCCGATTCAAATATCAGCATCGGGGATATGCTCAGGCAAGTCTGGTCCGTCAATATGGCACTTGCCGATGCCTACGAAGAAGATGAAGACATTCCCGAACTTCTTGAGCTAGAGCCATGGGCACAACAGCTAGATGCGCAGTAGGAGAAGCGGTTCGAACAAAGAGAGCCTCCCACCGAGGATGAGATTGTACAAGTCGATCTCGGTGATGAGTCCTCTCCAAAGCCCATCTTCGTCAGTAAGAACTTGACAGACGAAGAGCGAGAATCACTACTACAACTCGTCAGAGAATACATCGACGTGTTTGCCTGGAGCTACGAAGATTTGCAGGACTAAACTCCGAGATTGCACTTCACGAACTCAATATCCGTCCAGACGCAAAACCAGTCAAACAACAGCAGCGACGATTTCGTCCCGACATCATGAATGTCGTTGAAGTTGAGGTCAATAAACTGATAGCCAGCGGCTTCATCCGTGAGGAACAGCATCCTGACTTGGTCGCCAACATAGTACCGGTCCTCAAAAAAAGTGGAAAGATTCGAATCTGCATCGACTTTCGCAATCTGAATGAGGCTTGTCCTAAGGATAAGTTCCCTCTCCCTATCACAGACATCATGATCGATAACACCTACGACTTTGAACATATGTCATTCATGGATGGATTTTCGGGGTACAACCAGATCAAGATGTTCCCTGACGACGAAAAGCATACATCATTCCGAATACCGATTGGCACATACTGTTACACAGTCATGCCTTTCGGTTTAAAGAACGCTAGCGCCACCTATCAAAGAGCTATGAGCATCATCTTTAGAGACCACTTGTGCAAGACAGTGGAATGCTACGTCGACGACATCGCCGTCAAAATTCGCTCTAAGGAAGATCATCTGCATGATCTGAGGACAGTGTTCGACCTGATGCGAGCGCACAATTTGAAAATGAACCCCACAAAATCCTTCTTGGGCGTGTCCAGCGGGAAGTTCTTAGGTTTCATCATTACCTCCCAGGGTATCCACGTAGACCCTGAGAAGACGAAGGCGATCATGGAGATGGGTCCCCCGAGAAATCTCCGTGAACTCCGAAGCCTTCAAGGAAGACTAGCCTATATCAGGAGGTTTATCTCCAACCTCTCCGGACGATGTCAGCCATTCACTCACCTCATGAAGAAGGGCGTCTCATTCGTATGGGATGAAGAATGCCAATGTGCCTTCGACAGCATCAAAGAATACCTGACAAACCCTCAAGTCCTGGTAGCCCCGATTGCAGAAAGGCCATTCTTGCTCTATGTACGAGCGATGAAACATTCTCTCGGTGCTCTGTTAGCACAAAACAACGAGGCAGGCCACGAACAAGACATATATTACATCAGCCAAATGATGATGGGGCCGGAGCATCGATACACTGCCGTAGAGAAAGAGTGCCTAGCTCTGGTTTTTGCCATTCAGAAGACGCGACACTACGTCACAGGACAAACCATCTATGTCATATCAAGAGTCAACCCCCTCAGGGTCCTCATGACTAAGCCAGGTGCACTCAGCTCTCGCCTCGCTACCTGGGCGATATTACTGTCCCCCTACCACATGATCGTCGTCCCACAAAAGGCTGTTAAAGGTCAAGCTCTGGCAGACTTTTTAGCAGCTCATCCAGGTTCGGAGTCAACCAAAATAGACGAAGAGATGCCAGACGAGGTCGCTAATTCAAATATGGCCTCCCGTGGTACCATATGGCGAATGTTCTTCGACGGCGCTTCTAGAACCGAGCCCAAGGGCAACATCGTCGCTGGAGTCAGAATAATGCTAATTTCTTCTACCGGATTGGTGGTCAATCGGGCTTATTCTCTCACAGAGCCCTGTTCAAACAACGTGGCCGAGTACAACGCTTTGGTCATTGGCCTTCGACTTGCAAAAGAGCTGGGGGTAGAGCAACTTGAAGCATACGGCGATTCGCAGCTAATCGTCAATCAAATCCGGGGCTCGTACGAAGTACGTCATGAAGACATGATCCCCTATCACCAAACAGTGATTGACATCATCTCGTCCTTGGAAGGGTTCTTCATAGAACACATTCCCAGGCTCCAGAACATTGAAGCCGACGCCCTAGCAGGCCTAGCCGCTTCCTTAGCAGTTTCGAATAATGCTCATCATCTGGTTGACATCATAGGCCGTGAATTGGTATGTCCCAGGAATAATGTTCAGTATGTCGAGAGCTACTCCGTCCTGACAGTCGATGAAGCATCATACTGGAGACAACCGTTCATCGACTTTGTAGTCTACGACATCCTGCCGGAGAATCCGAAGGAAGCCACTTCTATTAGAAGACGTTCCCTCAGATTCTTCTACGATACAGAGACAAAAATGCTATATCGGCGATCATACGATAGATTACTGCTTCGATGCCTGTCAAATACAGAAGCCAAAAAAGTCGTGTGTGAAGCTCACGATGGCATCTGTGGGGCCCATCAGCCTGGCCCGAAACTACAAGATCGCCTTCGCCGAATGGATTACTACTGGCCCATAATGGTTGCAGACGTAATAGACTATGTACGAAAATACAAAGCCTGTCAAGTCCACGCAGATTTCATCCACCAGCCATCCGAGTTTTTACACCCGACGGTGGCATCCTGGCCCTTCGAAGCATGGGGAATGGACATCATCGGCCGATCACTCCGCCTTCGTCCCGAGGACATCGCTTCATACTCGCAATCACAGATTACTTCTCCAAATGGGTGGAGGCTGTTCCGTTTGCAGAAGTAAAAACTTCAAACGTGATCAGCTTCCTCAAGCATCACGTCATCTATCGCTTTGGACTGCCCCGAAGGATCATCCATGATAATGGTCTGCAGTTCGCAAGCCACGTCTTCTATCGGTTCTGCGATAAGCACCGCATCCAGAATATTGCTTCAACACCATATAATCCAGCGGCTAATGGTCTGGCTGAAGCATTCAACAAAATAATCATCAAGCTTCTCAAGAAGTTCGTTCCATCAAACAAGCGTGACTGGAATGAGAAGCTTGTCGAATGCTTATGGGCGTACCGTACCACAGTACGAACGGCCACCGGGAACACGCCATTCTCTCTAGTATACGGAAGTGAGGCAGCTCTCCCATTGGAGACTCAAATCCCCTCACTACGCGTAGCTCTCACATATAGATTGACGACGGACGATAATCACCATCGCAGAATACAAGAATTGGAGGCTCTAGATGAGAAGCGCCTACTAGCTCAACAATGAATCGAGCTATACCAGGCACGTAGCTCCGAAGCCTTCAACAAGAAGGTTAAAACCAGAACATTCCAAGTGGGCGACCTCGTTCTGGCAGTTCGAAGACCGATGGTTATGACTCACAAAACTGCCGGTAAGTTCCAGCCAAAGTGGGAAGGCCCGTTCATCATCGATGCTGTATTCTCCAACGGAGCTTACCGCCTCGTAAAACAAAATGAAGACTTGCTCATGTTGCCCATCAACGGCAAGTTCCTAAAGAAGTATTATGTCTGAAATAACCTCTGCTAGGGTGTTGAGTTACGTACCCGCTGGTACCATTGAACTCACATCCCGCCTACAAATCTGCCACAACAATGAGTTACGTACCTCCTGGTACCGCTGACCTCACATCTCGAAAATAAATCTGCCACAGCAATGAGTCATGTACTCTCTCGTACCGCTGAACTCACATCCTGACTACAAATCTTCCAGAATGACAAGTCATGTACTCTCTCGTACCGCTGAACTCACATCTCGACTATAAATCTTCCAGAATGACGAGTCATGTACTCTCTCATATCGTTGAACTCACATCCCTACTACAAATCTTCCAGAATGATGAGTCATGTACTCTTTCGTACCACTGAACTCACATGTCGACTCCAACTCTCCCAGATTATCGAGTTATGTACCCGCAGGTACCGCTGAACTTATACTCTGGTCACTTCAGATAAATCTATATCGCCTCTCCTAGGTAGTAAGTCATTATGATCATACCTCTGAACTTTTCTCCTAAAAGAGCTTCCTTCTTATGATCTAATACCCGCACTTTCAGTGCACAAAAAGGGTAACAGATCCACAGATTTTCCGAAACAACCACGTCGATGCTACCACTGAGTTGTTTCACTTCCATAAAAAACAAACCACCCCTCACATAGAACCTCCATGTCCTCATTACCTCTGAGTTGTTCTATATTCCCTTCATGGAGCCCACTCCTACCATGTCCTCATTACCTCTGAGTGGGAAGGCTCCATCGAAAAAACCCTCATATTTGCCATGTCCTTATTACCTCTGAGTAAGTATGTTGGTTCTCTCTCGACTTATTATCTGTACCAAAAAAAACCTAGGGTACGCCAAGGATAATAGGTCCACAAATGTCTTCCGACGACCACAAATGTCCTCTGTTGACCGCCAATGTCCTCTGTTGACCACAAATGTCCGCAGTCGACCACTAATGCTGTACTAAATTTTCTAGTACATGCCACTCTTTTTTTATCATGTCTTGGGAGCCCAGCTACTCCCTGGCATTCTTTCAATACCAAGAACTTCCATAAATCGCAAAGTTGTTCTAGGTATCCCTCTCAAACTTGTTGTCCGTACCTAAAACCAAGGTATGCCCAGGGTAACAGGTCCACAAATAATCCCCCAGTGGGACAAAACTCCACGAACACGACCAATACCAGAAATGAAGGATGAGTCGAGACATGCTCATTTATTCAGAATCTAAGGTACTACATTATCTGGGACTATGTCCCTATTACAAGACAAAAAAAGAAAGAAAAAGAGCATAAACAAAAGAAAGAAAAAAGCCGACTATTGTTCGACGATACATAGTGCCCTGAGACGATCCCTTAACAAGGCAGTCGACCGCTCAAACCTCTGTTTGGCCCGACGTTCAGCCTCCTGAGTCAGCAGCGCCGCATCTTCCAAGGGCGCGTGAGCCCGCCAGCCCTCCTCAAACTTCTTCAGAGCACGTTCCAGATTAGCAGAAGCTCTGGAAATCCTTTCGACATCCTGAATAATCAGCTCTTTATCCGTACGAGAAGCTTCAAGCTCAGACTCCAAGAAGGCCAGCTTCTTCTGAATTTCGAGAATCTGCTCCCTTGTATCGATTACTCCCTGGGAGGCGGCCGCTTCCCGAGCCCTGCAAACCTCGCTCCGGTGGCTCAGCTGGTCGTACAAGAGAGACAGGTCACCAAGGTCCTTTATTATAACCGGCTTAGATGTATCCCGTGCGAGCCTTATCTTTTCCAAGGCAGTGGTAAGGAACCCCCACTCCTGATCAATTGCTGCGGACAGATCAGCTTGTCGTAACACTTGAAACTGGGCCACAAGCTGATCAGCCTCCAATAGTTTGGGCTCCAAAAGCGCAGCTATCCCTACCCCGCCAGGAAGGGTTTTGAGAATGTCAATTTGGCCTTGGGCGCATTATCGGGCCAAGGCGAAAGGGGTTCCTCGCTCCACAGCAGCTTCTACTCCTCTATTCAAATGGCGGTAGAAACTATCGACCACATCCTGCGATGCCTCATCTAGTACTTTCGTAGAGGATGGTGTCAAAGGAAGTGTGGCTGGCAGTGTCGAAGAAGACGCAACAGAACTTATCGTCCCTGCCACAAGGGAAATAAATTCTGAGCGAAAGGACGCTTGAACAACGGCCAATTCTTTCTCCGCAGCCCGAACAATCTGGATGCTCGGTAAAGCTGAGAGGTCAACCCCCAAGGTCATACAAACAGAGGAAGATACAGGGACCATTGCTCCCTGTCCAGGCTGGGCCGCCATATGACCTCCCGAACTCGATCCGGCGGGAGGCCCCTCAAGATAAGTCGGAAGAGGAAGGGGCATCCTCCCTTCTACCAAATCCCCGCTAGCAGAGCCTACCTTAATAATGTCCGTCATCGACACTGAAAGGGCAGGACCTGTATGTCTAGAGCAACCATCAATCAACGTAACCCGAAGGATGTGATAATAGAGCGAATGGGCCTCCTTACTAGTCAAAATTTGGCTTATCTTACCAAAGGAGGATTACAGAGGCTGAGGTTCGCTTACAACCGCCATAGTCCCCTCACCAGTAACCCCCAAGCCGAATTCAGCTGGCTCTTCTACCCCAGTCGCCCCGGAAGGAGGTACGACTGGATCAGCGTCACCTTGATAAAATTCGGTAGTTTCGGGGACAGGTTCATCGGAGCCCCCGTCGTCTCGAGTTGCGACCTCAGCAACGTAAGATCCCTCAGCCGCAATCGAGAGAGCCCCGACAGAAATAATCCCGTCACACATGTCATTGATCAAAGTATTCAGGGCCGAATCGACTTCAGAAACAGTGGTCGGTTCCCGAGATTCCTCTTCTTCTGACACCTACAAGAGGAAAAGAAAATAATTAAGGTCAAAGTTCAGAAGAAAGGAAGAACTGAATAAAGTGGGTAGTAACTCTATTTACCTCCGAAGCGGGATTGACGTCCTCGCTTCTCTCCTTTATAGTTAGCTTGTGACGTCTGGTTGCAGCCCGTTTTCGGGAGTAAGGAATACCACCAACAGAGGAGATTTGCCTGCTACATTTTTGTGCAGGACCAGGTGTAACAGGCGGCTGATCCGCCACCATCTCACCTGATATAACAGGCGGTTGATCTGCCCCAACATCTTCCACCGGAAGGGAAGAGTCATCTGCCTCATGCTCATCATTCTCTTCGTCCGCGGTGGTGGACTCCGAGTCAGGCACGTAAACTGTGTTCGCCTTCCTCTTCCTTTTTTTAGACCCCTTGGGCTTCTCCTCCAAGCCAGTACCCACGATGAAACTGGTACTCGGGTCAAAACCAACGGGAGGCCTGCTCGCCGTAACATGATATAAGGCTGCCATGTACAAAATCTCTCCTGACACTCCACAGTCAGGGACTGAAAAGGTGGTTCAGGTATGAACCAAGTCATAATAATGCCATGTCCTGATACCATCCAGCATGCTACCCTCAAAGCCCAGGCAAGAGCCGGGACTATCAAAGAATAACTGGCTATACCCGAACTGACGGGCAAACCTGCTGGGCAAGTAGGGCTCCAGGAAGACGAGGTTGCGGTTACGATACACCAGGTGCGCTGGACAGATATTGCGCAGCCAAAGGAGCATTTTCTCAGGTAAGAGGAGAGGAGGTTCGGTACCATCAACATGTACACTCCTCACTTCTTCAGCTATAAAATGAGGCACGGACATAAAAAAGTCGTATCCGTCCACTCTCGCCAGCGCTCTCCGGCAGGCTGGTATGGTGCTGCATTTCCAGAGCTAATGGCGGAATCAAAAAATAAAAGCGTCATCAACTGTAACGCCATTTTCTGCTCCAGGCCGCATCAAAGACCTGTTGTGCATTAACAGCCACCCCATCAGATAATGGTATGGCAGCTCTATGCGCTCAAAGTCCATCGTCGTGTCACGGGCGATGAGCTTGGAAGAAAAGGCGCGAAGGCCATGGTGTATGCTACACACCATGGCCGGAAGAAGAGCCAGCTTGACCCCGAAGACCAACTTTACGGTGGGGAGGATGAAGTGGCGGCTGATCCTCTCAATAGAACCTGTCCCTCCGGAGACTACGCAGTTCCGTAGCCACACCATCAAGAATCCCGCCAAAAGCCCCTTCTTCGACAGTGGTCGAGTACCGTGATAAAAATAGCTGAAAGAGCCAGTTCGACTACCAAAAATGTCTCTTGTGGACCTCGACCTCCTGGCAGTCGACGCCTGGTGTTGTACCTCCTCTGGGGTCTGAGGATCTCGGAAAGAAATCCGGCCTGAGGCACCAAGGGTAACAAGGTATGAAACCCATGAATTGAGTAATCACATTCTATTAATAGGTGTTGTTATAGAATGTTGATTAAACTAAGATCCTGGATTGTGCAAGATAAGATACTGGATTGGACAGTTGGTATTACGAGCTATGGCTCAAGGAAAATTAGCAAGATGGATGAGAACCCACACATAATTACTGTACTTTTTTTCTTATCATGCATTATATATTTTTCCTAATAGCTAAACTGCATATACTTGCATGATCATAGATAACTTATGCACAAGGTTTGCTTCTGCGAACGGTACTCCGAGGCCTCAGACCTGTTCATCCTAGTGGTAACTAGTGTGTTGAAGTAGTAGCACGGTGATTCTAAATCCTTCGGATCAAAGCTCGTGGTTGTAGGAAGTCGACGAGCACTTCGGATTGAAACTCGTGGTATAATGTTATTTTTTAACTAATGGATTAGTTGCTAATAAGAGTGTGCAGGACTGTAATTCCTGTAGAAGTATGGAAAAGAACAGAAGAAGCCCATGCGGCTCAAAACAGAAGAAGCCTATGCGGTTCAAAGCAGAAGGCGCCTCATGTGGCTCAGGAATCTATCAGAGCCTCATGCGGCTCAGAAACTCTTCAATAGCCTCATACGGCTTAGGCAAGAATCACGTGACCCTATGCAGCTTTACAGCTGGCCATAAAGTGACTGCTCCCATTAAATGCTCTGACATAAAGTAATAACTCTGACATTAAAGCTGAAATGATGAACTTCGATATGACGGAGTATTTCTCGAAAAACGGAGAAAATCTCCTCTGTAGCTGGCACGATCCACCAACTATAAAGCCTCCTATACGGCTACCACCACCCCATGCGGCTGATGCTCGCATGCGGCTCGGAGCGTGAAGACCCTTGTCATGCGGCTCAAATTATGAACAGTCACCCTATGCGGCCGCTGTTCTCATGCGGCTCGGATCATGAGGATCATCTCCATACAGCTCACGCCCATGTAGCCTTGACACGTGGCAAGTCCTATGCGGCTCAATTGAAAACCACCCCCATACGGCTCAGATTTCGGAGGCTTCACCTATGCGGCTGCCACCTTCATGCAGTCCAAAACCTAAGAAGCTACCCTCATACGGCTGTGGCTCACGATTATGACACGTGGCAGAAGATCAGTTTTCTACGTGGCACTAAATCAATCAAGAGTTATCAACAAATCCCAACAACCTGATTTAGTACAATCATCATAATTACCCGAATCAAAACAGATTTATGGCAATCACATAGATTAAACACGTGGCAGGAGATCCGAGCTTCCCAAGATTCATGACAATCAATATTGATTGCCCATACAAATTTTACACAATCAGCATTAATTGTCCAGATTTGTTGCAATCAAGATTAGTGGTCCAAATTAATTACCCACAAAATAGGATCAGGGAAAATGGCAATTAAGTCCCCAAGCCGCCGACTTTTTTTAGGGTGATCATTGCAAACCCTAATGATGACACCCCCACTTCTATAAATAGCAAGGTGCAATTCCCTTGCAAACCCTGGAGAATTCAGGACAAAAAAAAAGGAGAGATCGGATCCAGAGAAACAAAAAATATAGCAAGGTGCCATTTCCTTGCAAGAGAGATCCTCTCCACCCGACTGGACACACAGAGAGACATAGGCGCGCACAGAAGAGTCTTCCCATCTTGAGAGCAGTTCTTCGCCGGAGCCAAGGCTACGTCTGATCGTCCAAGGAGTAAGGCAGAGCGGCCGTCGCTTTTTCGAGCCTCTACCGTCACCCCCCAGAATCAAAACTAAATAATCGTACTTAGACAGCTGTACCTAGGTTTTTGTCCCTAGGCTTTCTTTGTACGAGCGAATTTGTATTGTGAGTCTAAGTCCAGTCCTCCTATATAATTGTTCTGTACTTTTACAATCAATGGCAAATAATTCCTTCTGCGAAGGATGTAAAGGACACCAATATATATTACGGTGCTTGCGTGCTTTAACTCCTTAACTCTATTTTTCTTTTTAATGATTTTTAATTAAGTAATTAATACTGCTTATTGGTTGATTACTGTCTTCACCCTATTCACCCCTCTCTAGGGTTGCCTATAAGTAATATCAGAGCTTGGGTCTTATCTTTTAGATTAGCATCCTAAGAGTGGATCCATGGCACCATGCCTTTTGTCAGTACTAACCAAGGTAAAGGACATTCAACCAATAGACCTCCTCTATTTGATGTCACAAATTACTCGTACTGAAAGACACACATAAGAATTTACTTAAAATCACTTGATTTCGATTTATGGTCTTGTATTATTAATGGTTACAAAAAACCAAACAAAATTTTGATTGATAATAATCTTGTTGATAAGCGACAAGAATCGAGCCAATCTTGATGCTAGATATATGAATGCTTCTTTATTTGTGTTGTTGATTGAAATGAATTCAATAGAATTTCTACCTACATGACTTCATTTGAGATTTGAAAACTTCTTGAGGTTACTCATGAAGGTACTTCACAAGTAAAAAAAAAAAAATCCAAGATTAGTAGATTGACACAATAGTATGAGGTCTTCAAAATAATGTCAAATGAGACTATTACTCAATGTTTACATGATTACTTGATATTATAAATCCTCTTCAGACTGTTAGAAAAATATATTCGAACCCATGAGAAGATTTGAAAGGTGCTTCGGGAACTTATAAAGAACTGGAACCCTAAAGCTATAACAATCATTGAAGGGATTGATCTCACCGTCATAACCCTCGAGACACTTATGGGTAAGCTAATGACTCACAAACTCGACCTCAAACAATTTAAAGAGTCAACCCTCAAAGAGAAGGTCATTGCATTAAAGACACATCATAAATGATACATTTGAAGACGATAAAACATATGATGATGAAGTGGCTCTGATCTCCAGGAACTTCAAGCAATTCATAAAGTTTGAAAGATCAAATTACAAGGAAAAATAACATAAAGAAGAACCTGCATGCTACAACTGCAAAAGTATTGGCCACATTAAGAAGGACTGTCCAGTTGCCTAAAAAGGAAGTCGATAAGAACGCTCAATCAAAAGAAGATCTTCATCAAGAAATTTTGCAAACACAAGCATCTGGTGTGAAAGTGAATGTAATGCCTGTTGTTCGTATTACGTATTTAAGAATACGTGTACGTATTTTATCTCGTATTAGGCCATGGTTCATCTTGGTTTGGGTTGGCTTGGGTTGGTTCAGCTAGGCTTGATTAGCCTTGGTTCATCATGAACCAAGGGTGAACCCCCCTACCTACCACAACCAACCCCATTTATTAACCTCTTCCCATTCTCTCTCCTCATTATTTCCTTTCTTCTTCGTTACTCTCCACCACCAACCAAGAAAACCTTAGCCTAGGCAAGTGCAATCTTGCTTCATGAAGAAACCTACCATTTTTATTATTCTAACCTCTTCTTTGCAACTTTCTAATCCACATTAGAACTTATCATTTTCTATTTTGAAGCTTGGATTTTTGTAGATCTAGAATTTAGTTATTTTCGGATTTTTATGGTTTTGATCTATTAAATTCCCTTGTTTTCAAGTTTTGATGGTTCCATATGGTAGAGAATTTCCTTCTACCCAATTTTGACCTTTGGAAAGTTGGATTTGGACTTGTTTTGACCAAGTTATAGACTTTGGAAGCTTAGGGTTCAACCATGGAGTTCCTGCTGTTTGGAGAAGACAGTGAGCAGTGCGCGAGCTTTTTCGCTTGCGTCACTGAGCTGTGCGCGCTCTTTAGCGCAGCGCAGTAGACCCCATACGCTGCCTTTTGGAAGCGTATAACTCGCATACGCTCGCTTGCTTGACAAGGAGTCGTATGGAGTCCATACGCTGCCTTTTTAGAGCGTATGACTTGCATACACTCACTTGGATAGCCATGAGTCGTATGGAGTCCATACGCTGCCTTTTGGAAGCGTATGACTCGCATACGCTCGCTTGCTTGACAAGGAGTCGTATGGAGTCCATACGTTGCCTTTTTGGAGCGTATGACTTGCATACGCTCACTTGGATAACCATGAGTCGTATGGACCTCATACGCTGCCCTTTGTGAGCGTAGGCTTACCTGAGCGTACGCTTACCTGAGTGTAGGCTTACCTGAGCGTAGGCTTACCTGAGCGTAGCTTGACTTGAGCGTAGCCTGACCTGAGCGTATGACTTTTGCACTGAGCGTATGGCCTTGGCTGACTTGGTCTTATGTCAGCATGTCACTTTGGTTTTATTTTCCTTAAGCTTGGCTCTTCTATAGCCCTGTATATTGATATTTTATTAGATATTTTATGTCCATTTTATATCCTTACGTCTTTTGTCATGAACTTGATAATCATAAATTTATTTAATAGGTTTGTTAATAATAATTGAACACGGCATGGCAGGACAAGCATACCTAACATGATTATCTCGAATTGCTGTTGCGACGGCTAACGTGACATGACCTGACAAGAATGACTAACCTGGACACCGTGGATGATTGCGTTTGCACAATAAACCAGTATTGTCTTGCATCATGTCTAGGATAGGATTCCTGAATACCACGGTCAGGAATACCTACTGTAATTAATTAGAATAATTCAGTAGACATGAAGAGATTCCCAGCTACAGGCAATCCCGTTATCTGGGCGCATTAAGTGGACTTGTAGCCTACCGACGAGTAGGGCACACTTCCAGCACACAGTCATGTGGTGCATCCTTCATAAATGGACATTCGACCTAGATAACTTGGATGGTCTGCAGGGCTTGTGGCTGTTGAAATAATCTCATTGCATCTTGCTAGTAACTAGGCCTGTGATAACCCTAGCTAGTTAAAGTATCAAGCCGTACTTTTGATTGGCCGTGATTGATTGGATGAAGTTATTCCAGCTTAGTCTTATCCTGATCCTGTGCAAGATCGTGACAAGACACGATTATTGATGCTTGCCTTAACAATAACGATCGGGGGACCAGTTCTGTTCAGACGAAGGGTTACAACCCCGGTCCTTGTTTGGTTTAAGGGTTGTAACCTGGCTCCCAGAGCAGTTCTGTGCCTTTCCCTTCGGTTATTGTCTTATTTTTACCCCGTGCCATGCTTGTCATGTTCTATCTTACTTCAGTAACATGATTATCTATAATGGCCTTAACAATAAAGATCAGGAGTCCAGTTCTGTTCAGGCGAAGGGTTACAACCCCGGTCCTTGTTTGGTTTAAGGGTTGTAACTGGCTCCCGGAGCAGTTCTGTGTCTTCTTTTCGTTTATTGTCTTATTACCTTGTCCGTAGTATTTGAGACGGATTTCCATTCAGGTAAAGGATTGCAACCCCGGTCCTTGTTTGGTTTAAGGGTTGTAGTCTGGCTACTTGAATGGTTTCCTCGTACTCAATTATTGTTGTTATTTCTGATAATTTAACTTTAAAGTTCCTTACTATATGCTGGTTTTAGTTTCTAAGTGAAGCCTCCTTTGTGGCACTTGCTCTTACTGGGGTCTGACCCAGCTGGTTTTGTATGGCCAGATATCAGAGCAGCTCCAGAGGATCTACCTAACTTTCAGCCAGATGGTGACCACCAGGCGTAACCCTGGTAACGAGTGGGTTTCTTTTTGTTCATCCACTTATTTGTAAAAATTATTTTTTTGAGGCGTTTAGCCGGCGAGCACGTGTTAGCTCGATTGCATCTTTATTTACTGTCTGCCTACGGGCTGTAACATGATTAACAGATCCTAGGGATGATTATGTATGACTAAACTCTTGCTAGTCCTGACATTTTGTACGACTAGCTTCATGATCAGCTGAATATGTAATATTTGGAACGCCTTATTATTGTATATTTAATGATCATACATCTTGTAACTTTTAATTACTTGCTTGTGATTGAGACAATAGGCTTGTCCATGACCTTAGGAGACTGCTGGCTTGTAGTTAAACCCTCATGTATCCTAGACAGCCGTGACCGTATAGCGAGGTGGGTTGCACTTCAATATACGTAGCTGGCTATGTCTGCCCCCGCTCTCCAGTATTCTGGTTCTGGGGCGTGACATGGTTTAAGTGGTAGCCCATGCAGGTCTTGTAAATCAAGATATGTGAGGGTTTACCGAATAGATGTCTCAATCAGTATTCGTCCTTGATCTCTGCTCGTATCTTCTGAATCCCTGGATTCTTGTCCTGATCATATGCTTGTATCGTTGATCTGTCCTGGTCCTTCCTTATTATTCCCTATGTCATCTTCTTCAGCGGCATTGTTCGTGGTCCTACTGACCAGCAAGGCAGAGCTCCTCCCGCGGACCAGCAGCAACCTGGAGATCAAGCCCAGCATTCCGGAGTAGCCTATAGAGTCGTGCCTTCTGACGGAGAGCCACCAGTCCAGCCAGTTCAACCAGTAGAACATGATGACGGCACTTTGGTAGGACTCGTCAGGACCTTGATAGCTTCCCAAGATAGTCGTGGAGATGCCTTGCAACAGGCAGTGACGGATGCTTTGACCCGGGGTGGTCATCAGGGTAACAGCGCGGCCAACAGCTTCAAGCGCTTGAACCCTCCCTTCTTTGACGGTAGTGAAGATGCTATCGCCGCAGATGCTTGGCTTCAGGATACAGAGGTGATTCTAGAAGCAGCCAGGACTCCAAAAAATGAGAAGGTGGCCGTTGTGCGCCTGCAGCTATTAGATCTTGCCCGCAGTTGGTGGGCGGCGTAGGCCGAGGGATTAGTGGCACCCATTGCTTGGGCAGTGTTCAGAGAGAGATTCCAGACGAAGTATTTTGATGCTGTGGCTCGGTATGACTTGCAGACGAGGTTTACCAACCTGAAGCAAGGAGGCAGAACAGTCGATGGTTATGCATCTGAGTTTTCTAGACTCAGTAGGTTTGCCCCCACCTTGGTGGCAACCGAGTTTGATAGGGCCCAGCGGTTCCAGCAGGGGCTATATTTGGAGATTTTACTAGCAGTTGAGCAGTTCGAACACCAGACGTTCGATGCAGTATTGAGGGCGGCTAAGAGGCATGAGTACACCTCCCAGCGGATCGTGGATAGGACCGGAGGTAGGAAGCGGTCCCACAGTCAGATGCACCAATCATCAGCTCCAGCCCCGGCAGCTAGAGGTTTAACTATTGGAACTCCGAGGCGGGCGGCCTCGGTGACGTCGGTTCAGCATTCTATCCCGACGCACCCTCAGCAACAGAAGCAGAAGCAGTCTTCCGCAGTGGGATGTTCACACTGCGGGAAGCCAGGGCATGTGGTGTCAGAGTGTCGCAGAGCACAGGGATTGTGCTTGGTTTATGGTGCCCCGGACCACAGGGTTGGGAACTACCCGAACAGGGGGAGTTCATCAGCTTTCTCTAGTCCTTCAGTTAGAGGACCAGCGCCAGTCCAGCAGCAGCAGCAGTTGCAGTACCCGCTTCCGAGGCCATTGCTGATGCAGGCCCAGGCATTCCAGTAGCAGAGACCGCAGCAGTATGCTCAAGCACAAGCCCTGATCCAGAGCAGGCAGAGGAATTTTTAGCAGAGGGGACCCGCCCCCAGAGGACATGGTCAAGTGCTGGCCTTGACCATGGGAGAAGAAGGAGTAACACCAGGTGAGGTAGTGGCAGGTACTATTCTCGTCAACACCTTTCCAGCTTCAGCTTTATTTGATTCTGGTGCATCGCATTCATTTATGTCTGTACGATTCGCGACACGGGTAGGATTGGAGCCCGAGTCATTATCAGTAAGGCTTAATATACTTACTGGTAACGGACTTGTGGGTGTAGATAGAGTATTTTCCTCGTGTCGGATCGTAGTTAGCGGTAGAGAATTCCCCGCTAGATTGATAGAATTCCCGATGGCCGATTATGATGTGGTCTTAGGGATGGATTGGTTGAGGGACCAGTATGCTAGGATAGACTGCCACATTGGCAGGGTTGTTTTTAGCATTCCAGGAGAGCCGGAGTTTTCTTTCTCTCGAGGCGAGGTTGAGCCTTCTCCTCCAGTATTGCGGATGGAAGTAGCAGCAGTTCAATTGCCCAGGATAGTGGATGAGTTCCTAGATGTTTTTCCAGAAGAGCTTCCAGGTATGCCGCCAGAGCGGGTGATCGAGTTCACCATAGACTTGATTCCCGGGACAGCCCCGGTGTCAGAGAGAGTCTACAGGATGGCGCCATCAGAGTTGGAGATCTTGTACAAGATGATTGAAGAGCTTAGAACCAAGGGATTCATTCGTGATAGTGGATCGCCTTGGGGAGCTCCGATGCTTCTTGTGAAAAAGAAGGATGGTACGTCCAGATTATATGTAGATTATCGTACCTTGAACTCAGTGACAATCAAGAACAGATACCCTCTCCCGAGGATAGATGACTTGTTTGATCAACTCAAGGGGGCATCAGTATTCTCGAAGATTGATTTGCGCTCAGGCTATTATCCGATCAGAGTCAGAGAGCAGGACATTCCGAAGACAGCTTTTAGATCGAGATATGGGCATTGGGAATTCCTTGTTATGCCCTTTGGAGCAACCAATGTGCCGGCAGTATTCATGGACCTCATGAATCGTATTTTCATGCCTTACTTGGATCAGTTTGTGATCGTATTCCTAGACGACATTCTGGTCTACAGCAAGAATGAGGCGGAGCATGAGCAGCATCTCAGGGTTGTTCTTCAGATACTCAGGGAGCACCGGTTATATGCCAAGTTCAGTAAATACGAGTTCTGGCTCGATCATATTTCGTACTTGGGTCATATCATCACCAGAGGAGGAGTAGAAGTGGATCCCCAGAAGATCGTGGCCACTGAGTCATGGCCGGTGCCCAGCACAGTTGCAGAGGTTCGTAGTTTTCTTGGATTGGCCGGCTACTACCGGCGATTTATTTTGGACTTCACTCGGATCTCGGCGCCGCTGACCCAGTTGACTCGCAAGGATGTACAGTTTGCTTGGACAGCAGAGTGCCAGGAATCTTTTGAGAAGTTGAAGCGAGGCTTAATGACGGCTCCTATTCTCACGCTTCCTGATGGGTCCGAAGGATTTTTGGTATACTGTGACGCTTCAGGCAGAGGTTTAGGATGTGTTCTGATGCAGCATGGGAAGGTAATAGCTTATGCATCATGGCAACTTCGTGATCATGAGAGGAATTACCCAACCCATGACTTGGAGCTGGCAGCAGTGGTGTTTGCACTCAAGTTGTGGAGGCACTATTTGTATGGAGATAGGGTGGAGATCTTCACCGACCACAAGAGCCTGAAATATGTTTTCACCCAGAAAGTTCTTAACATACGTCAGAGGAGATGGCTGAAGCTACTTGTGGATTATGATGTCAACCTGCAGTATCATCCTGGAAAGGCCAACATTGTTGCAGATGCATTGAGCAGGAGAGTGGGAGCTTATTTTGTAACTGCGCAACCAGAGCTGTTAGCAGATCTTCAGAAAATGGATATTGAAGTTGTTCTCCCTTCCAGTGTGGCCTTGATGGCCAGTATACAAGTTCAGTCCACTATAGTCGAGAGGATCCGGATGGCGCAGTCGGCAGATTCCAAGCTTCAGCGACTCAGAGCAGAGTGTGAGGCGGGACGAAGACCAGAGTTATACATTCATGAAGATGGTACACTTCGACATGGTAAGCGTCTTTGTGTACCCAGCGGAGATATCCGGTAGGAGATCATGTCAGAGGCGCACAGTTCGCAGTATTCCATCCATTCTGGCAGTACGAAGATGTACCGTGATATCCGGCAGCATTTTGGTGGAATGGTATGAAGCGGGAGATAGCTCGGTTTGTCTCTCGGTGTTTGGTTTGCCAACAAGTTAAAGCTGAACATCAGAGACCAGCAGGACTGCTTCAGCCCTTGCCGATTCCAGAGTGGAAGTGGAAGCATGTGACCATGGATTTCGTGACTGGATTACCTAGATCCCCAGCTAGTAGAGATGCTATTTGGGTTATAGTTGACCGGCTCACGAAAGTGGCTCACTTTCTTCCATTCAGAGTTGGTCAGTCAACGGCTCAGCTAGCGATGATGTATCTTAGACAGATTGTCAGATTGCACGGTGTGCCAGTCAGTATCACCTCGGACCGAGATTCTAGGTTTACGTCGCACTTTTGGCGTAGCTTGCAAGAGAGTTTGGGGACTCATCTCCAGTTCAGTTCAGCATATCACCCGCAGACAGATGGTCAGTCGGAGCGCACGATCCAGACTCTTGAAGACATGTTGCGGTCTTGCACACTTGACTTCGCTGGTTCATGGGAAGATCACTTGCACCTGGTAGAATTCTCGTACAACAACAGTTTCCAGGCCAGTATCCAGATGGCACCGTTCGAGGCACTGTATGGCAGGAAGTGCAGATCCTCGCTAGCCTAGGATGATGTTGGAGAGAGACAGATGCTCGGTCCAAAAATGAATGCCCAGACAGTTGAGGTGGTCAGGCATGTCAGAGATCATCTTCGAGTTGCCCAAGATCGCCAGCGTCATTGGGCCGATTTTCATTGGCGCCGTCTCGAGTTTTCGGTCGACGATCATGTATTCCTGAGGATTTTACCTAACCGTGGCGTCATTCGTTTCGGCGTACGGGGCAAACTTAGTCCTAGGTATATAGGACCGTTTGACATTCTGGAGTGAGTAGGAGATATATCCTATCGTCTCGCTCTTCTACCGTCGCTAAGCGAGGTGCATGACGTGTTCCATGTATCCCAATTATGGCGGTATATCCCAGACCCGAGCCATATCCTAGATCATTCGGAATTGGTTGTTGGTACCAACCTTTCGTATGAGGAAAGGCCCGTGTCTATATTGGACCGAAGAGAGAAGACGCTCAAGAACAAGACTATCAAGTTAGTCCGAGTTGCTTGGGGTCACCACTCTTTGGGTGAGTCAACGTGGGAACGTGAGGAAGATATCCGATCGCGGTATCCCGACTTGTTTGACTCATGAGGTATAATGTCTTCCTTATGCCTCAGGTCTTCGATTCCTTGCTTGAATGAGTGATTGCTTGCCTAGTTATAGTTTGCATGTAATTAGTATAGCTTGTTCTAGTCTCTCTAACATCTTAATTAAATTCCGAGGATGGAATTCTTTTAAGGTGGGTAGAGTTGTAATGCCTGTTGTTCGTATTACGTATTTAAGAATACGTGTACGTATTTTATCTCGTATTAGGCCATGGTTCATCTTGGTTTGGGTTGGCTTGGGTTGGTTCGGCTAGGCTTGATTAGCCTTGGTTCATCATGAACCAAGGGTGAACCCCCCTACCTACCACAACCAACCCCATTTATTAACCTCTTCCCATTCTCTCTCCTCATTATTTCCTTTCTTCTTCATTACTCTCCACCACCAACCAAGAAAACCCTAGCCTAGGCAAGTGCAATCTTGCTTCATGAAGAAACCTACCATTTTTATTGTTCTAACCTCTTCTTTGCAACTTTCTAATCCACATTAGAACTTGTCATTTTCTATTTTGAAGCTTAGATTTTTGTAGATCTAGAATTTAGTTATTTTTGGATTTTCATAGTTTTGATCTATTAAATTCCCTTGTTTTCAAGTTTTGATGGTTCCATGTGGTAGAGAATTTCCTTCTACCCAATTTTGACCTTTAGAAAGTTGGATTTGGACTTGTTTTGACCAAGTTATGGACTTTGGAAGCTTAGGGTTCAACTATGGAGTTCCTGCTGTTTGGAGAAGACAGTGAGCAGTGCGCGAGCTTTCTAGCTTGCGTCACTGAGCTGTGCGCGCACTTTAGCGCAGCACAGTAGACCCCATACGCTGCCTTTTGGAAGTGTATGACTCGCATACGCTCGCTTGCTTGACAAGGAGTCGTATGGAGTCAATACGCTGCCTTTTTGGAGCGTATGACTTGCATACACTCACTTGGATAGCCATGAGTCGTATGGAGTCCATACGCTGCCTTTTGGAAGCGTATGACTCGCATACGCTCGCTTGCTTGACAAGGAGTCGTATGGAGTCCATACGCTGCCTTTTTGGAGCGTATGACTTGCATACGCTCACTTGGATAGCCATGAGTCGTATGGACCTCATACGCTGCCCTTTGTGAGCGTAGGCTTACCTGAGCGTACGCTTACCTGAGCGTAGGCTTACCTGAGCGTAGGCTTACCTGAGCGTAGCTTGACTTGAGCGTAGCCTGACCTGAGCGTATGACTTTTGCACTGAGCGTATGGCCTTGGCTAACTTGGTCTTATGTCAGCATGTCACTTTGGTTTTATTTTCCTTAAGCTTGGCTCTTCTATAACCCTGTATATTGATATTTTATTAGATATTTTACGCCCATTTTATATCCTTATGCCTTTTGTCATGAACTTGATAATCATGAATTTATTTAATAGGTTTGTTAATAATAATTGAATACGGCATGGCAGGACAAGCATACCTGACATGATTATCTCGAATTGCTGTTGCGACGGCTAACGTGACATGACCTGACAATAATGACTAACCTGGACACCGTGGATGATTGCGTTTGCACAATAAACCAGTATTATCTTGTATCATGTCTAGGATGGGATCCCTGAGTACCACGGTCAGGAATACCTACTGTAATTAACTAAGAGTAATAAACTAGAATAATTCAGTAGACATGAAGAGATTCCCAGCTACAGGCAATCCCGTTATCTGGGCGCATTAAGTAGACTTGTAGCCTACCGACGAGTAGGGCACACTTCCAACACACAGTCATGTAGTGCATCCTTCATAAATGGACATTCGACCTGGATAACTTGGATGGTCTGCAGGGCTTGTGGCTGTTGAAATAATCTTATTGCATCTTGCTAGTAACTAGGCCTGTGATAACCCTAGCTAGTTAAAGTATCAAGCCGTACTTTTGATTGGCCGTGATTGATTGGATGAAGTTATTCCAGCTTAGTCTTATCCTGATCCTGTGCAAGATCGTGACAAGACACGATTATTGATGCTTGCCTTAACAATAACGATCAGGGGACCAGTTCTGTTCAGGCGAAGGGTTACAACCCCGGTCCTTGTTTGGTTTAAGGGTTGTAACCTGGCTCCCGGAGCAGTTCTGTGCCTTTCCCTTCGGTTATTGTCTTATTTGTACCCCGTGCCATGCTTGTCATGTTCTATCTTACTTCAGCAACATGATTATCTATAATAGCCTTAACAATAAAGATCAGGAGTCCAGTTCTGTTCAGGCGAAGGGTTACAACCCCGGTCCTTGTTTGGTTTAAGGGTTGTAACCTGGCTTCCGGAGCAGTTCTGTGTCTTCTCTTCGTTTATTGTCTTATTACCTTGTCTATAGTATTTGAGACGGATTTCCATTCAGGTGAAGGATTGCAACCCCGGTCCTTGTTTGGTTTAAGGGTTGTAGTCTGGCTACTTGAATGGTTTCCTCGTACTCAATTATTGTTGTTATTTCTGATAATTTAACTTTAAAGTTCCTTACTATATGCTGGTTTTAGTTTCTAAGTGAAGCCTCCTTTGTGGCACTTGCTCTTACTGGGGTCTGACCCAGCTGGTTTTGTATGGCCAGATATCGGAGCAGCTCCAGAGGATCCATCTAACTTCCAGCCAGATGGTGACCACCAGGCGTAACCCTGACAACGAGTGGATTTCTTTTTGTCCTTCCACTTATTTGTAAAAATTATTCTTTTTAGGCGTTTAGCCGGCGAGCACGTGTTAGCTCGATTGCATCTTTATTTACTGTCTGCCTACGGGCTGTAACATGATTAACAGATCCTAGGGTTGATCATGTATGACTAAACTCTTGCTAGTCCTGACATTTTGTATGACTAGCTTCATGATCAGCTGAATATGTAATATTTGGGATGCCTTATTATTGTATATTTAATGATCATACATCTTGTAACTTTTAATTACTTGCTTGTGATTGAGACAATAGGCTTGTCCATGACCTTAGGAGACTGCTGGCTTGTAGTTAAACCCTCATGTATCCTAGACAGCCGTGACCGTATAGCGAGGTATGTTGTACTTTAATATACGTAGCTGGCTATGTCTGCCCCTGCTCTCCAGTATTCTGGTTCTGGGGCGTGACATGGTTTAAGTGGTGGCCCATGCAGGTCTTGTAAATCAAGATATGTGAGGGTTTACCGAATAGATGTCTCAATCAGTATTCGTCCTTGATCTCTGCTCGTATCTTCTGAATCCCTGAATTCTTGTCCTGATCATATGCTTGTATCGTTGATCTGTCCTGGTCCTTCCTTATTGTTCCCTATGTCGTCTTCTTCAGCGGCATTGTTCGTGGTCCTACTGACCAGCAAGGCAGAGCACCTCCCGCGGACCAGCAGCAACTTGGAGATCAAGCCCAGCATTCCGGAGTAGCCTCTAGAGTCGTGCCTTCTGACGGAGAGCCACCAGTCCAGCCAGTTCAACCAGTAGAACATGATAACGACACTTTGGTAGGACTCGTCAGGACCTTAATAGCTTCCCAAGATCGTCGTAGAGATACCTTGCAACAGGTAGTGACGGATGCTTTGACCCGGGGTGGTCATCAGGGTAACAGCACGGCTAACAGCTTCAAGCGCTTGAACCCTCCCTTCTTTGACGGTAGTGAAGATGCTATCGCCGCAGATGCTTGGCTTCAGGACACAGAGGTGATTCTAGAAGCAGCCAGGACTCCAGAAAATGAGAAGGTGGCCGTTGTGCGCCTGCAGCTATTAGATCTTGCCCGCAGTTGGTGGGCGACGCAGGCCGAGGGATTAGTGGCACCCATTGCTTGGGCAGTGTTCAGAAAGAGATTCCAGACGAAGTATTTTGATGCTGTGGCTCGGTATGACTTGCAGACGAGGTTTACCAACCTGAAGCAAGGAGGCAGAACAGTCGATGGTTATGCATCTGAGTTTTCTAGACTCAGTAGGTTTGCCCCCACCTTGGTGGCAACCGAGTTTGATAGGGCCCAGCGGTTCCAACAGGGGCTGCATTTGGAGATTTTACTAGCAGTTGAGCAGTTCGAACACCAGACGTTCGATGCAGTATTGAGGGCGGCTAAGAGGCATGAGTACACCTCCCAGCGGATCGTGGATAGGACCGGAGGTAGGAAGCGGTCCCACAGTCAGATGCACCAATCATCAGCTCCAGCCCCGGCAGCTAGAGGTTTAACTATTAAAACTCCGAGGCGGGCAGTCTCGGTGACGTCGGTTCAGCATTCTATCCCGACGCACCCTCAGCAACAGAAGCAGAAGCAGTCTTTCGCAGTGGGATGTTCACACTGCGGGAAGCTAGGGCATGTGGTGTCAGAGTGTCGCAGAGCACAGGGATTGTGCTTGGTTTGTGGTGCCCCGGACCACAGGATTGGGAACTACCCGAACAGGGGGAGTTCATCAGCTTTCTCTAGTCCTTCAGTTAGAGGACCAGCGCCAGTCCAGCAGCAGCAGCAGTTGCAGTACCCGCTCCCGAGGCCATTGCTGACGCAGGCCCAGGCATTCCAGCAGCAGAGACCACAGCAGTATGCTCAAGCCCAAGCCCTGATCCAGAGCAGGCAGAGGAATTTTCAGCAGAGGGGACCCGCCCCCAGAGGACATGGTCAAGTGCTGGCATTGACCATGGGAGAAGAAGGAGTAACACCAGGTGAGGTAGTGGCAGGTACTATTCTCGTCAACACCTTTCCAGCTTCAGCTTTATTTGATTATGGTGCATCGCATTCATTTATGTCTGCACGATTCGCGACACGGGTAGGATTGGAGCCCGAGTCATTATCAGTAAGGCTTAATATACTTACTGGTAACGGACTTGTGGGTGTAGATAGAGTGTTTTCCTCGTGTCGGATCGTAGTTAGCGGTAGAGAATTCCCCGCTAGATTGATAGAATTCTCGATGGCCGATTACGATGTGGTCTTAGGGATGGATTGGTTGAGGGACCAGTATGCTAGGATAGACTGCCACATTGGCAGGGTTGTTTTTAGCATTCCAGGAGAGCCGGAGTTTTCTTTCTCTCGAGGCGAGGTTGAGCCTTCTCCTCCAGTTTTGCGGATGGCAGTAGCAACAGTTCAATTGCCCAGGATAGTGGATGAGTTCCCAGATGTCTTTCCAGAAGAGCTTTCAGATATGCCGCCAGAGCGGGAGATCGAGTTCACCATAGACTTGATTCCCGGGACAGCCTCGGTGTCAGAGAGAGTCTACGGGATGGTGCCATCAGAGTTGGAGATCTTGTACAAGATGATTGAAGAGCTTAGAACCAAGGGATTCATTCGTGCTAGTGGATCGCCTTGGGGAGCCCCGATACTTCTTGTAAAAAAGAAAGATGGTACGTCCAGATTATGTGTAGATTATCGTACCTTAAACTCAGTGACAATCAAGAACAGATACCCTCTCCCGAGGATAGATGACTTGTTTGATCAACTCAAGGGGGCATCAGTATTCTCGAAGATTGATTTGCGCTTAGGCTATCATCAGATCAGAGTCAGAGAGCAGAACATTCCGAAGACAGCTTTTAGATCGAGATATGGGCATTGGAAATTCATTGTTATGCCCTTTGGAGCAACCAATGCACCGACAGTATTCATGGACCTCATGAATCACATTTTCATGCCTTACTTGGATCAGTTTGTGATCGTATTCCTAGACAACATTCTGGTCTACAGCAAGAATGAGGCGGAGCATGAGCAGCATCTCAGGGTTGTTCTTCAGATACTCAGGGAGCACCAGTTATATGCCAAGTTCAGTAAATGCGAGTTCTGGCTCGATCGTATTTCGTACTTGGGTCATATCATCACCAGAGGAGGAGTAGAAGTGGATCCCCAGAAGATCGTGGCCATTGAGTCATGGCTGGTGCCCAGCACAGTTGCAGAGGTTCGTAGTTTTCTTGGTTGGCCGGCTACTACCGGCGATTTGTTTCGGACTTCGCTCGGATCTCGGCGCCGCTGACCCAGTTGACTCGCAAGGATGTACAGTTTGCTTGGACAGCAGAGTGCCAGGAATCTTTTAAGAAGTTGAAGCGAGGCTTAATGACGGCTCATATTCTCACGCTTTCTGATGGGACCGGAGGATTTTCGGTATACTGTGACGCTTTAGGCAGAGGTTTAGGATGTGTTCTGATACAGCATGGGAAGGTAATAGCTTATGTATCACGGCAACTTCGTGATCATGAGAGGAATTACCCAACCCATGACTTGGAGCTGGCAGCAGTGGTGTTTGCACTCAAGTTGTGGAGGCACTATTTGTATGGAGATAGGGTGGAGATCTTCACCGACCACAAGAGCCTGAAATATGTTTTCACCCAGAAAGTTCTTAACATACGTCAGAGGGGATGGCTGGAGCTACTTGTGGATTATGATGTCAACCTGCAGTATCATCCTGGAAAGGCCAACGTTATTGCGGATGCATTGAGCAGGAGAGCGGGAGCTTATTTTCTAATAGCGCAATCAGAGCTGTTAACAGATCTTCAGAAAATGGATATTGAAGTCGTTCTCCCTTCCAATGTGGCCTTGATGGCCAGTATGCAAGTTCAGTCCACTATAGTCGAGAGGATCCGGATGGCGCAGTCGGCAGATTCCAATCTTCAGCGACTCAGAGCAGAGTGTGAGGCGGGACGAAGACCAGAGTTATGCATTCATAAAGATGGTACACTTCGACATGGTAAGCGTCTTTGTGTACCCAGCGGAGATATCCGGCAGGAGATCATGTCAGAGGCGCACAGTTCGCAGTATTCCATCCATCCCGGCAGTACGAAGATGTACCGTGATATCCGACAGCATTTTTGGTGGAATGGTATGAAGCGGGAGATAGCTCGGTTTGTCTCTCGGTGTTTGGTTTGCCAACAAGTTAAAGCTGAACATCAGAGACCGGCAGGACTGCTTCAGCCTTTGCCGATTCCAGAGTGGAAGTGGGAGCATGTGACCATAGATTTTGTGACTGGATTACCTAGATCCCCAGCTAGTAGAGATGCTATTTGGGTTATAGTTGACCGGCTCACGAAAGTGGCTCACTTTCTTCCATTCAGAGTTGGTCAGTCGACGACTTAGCTAGCGGCGATGTATCTTAGACAGATTGTCAGATTGCACGGTATGCCAGTCAGTATCACCTCGGACCGAGATTCTAGGTTTACGTCGCACTTTTGGCGTAGCTTGCAAGAGAGTTTGGGGACTCATCTCCAGTTCAGTTCAGCATATCACCCGCAGACAGATGGTCAGTCGGAGCGCACGATCCTGACTCTTGAAGACATGTTGCGGTCTTGCACACTTGACTTCGGTGGTTCATGGGAAGATCACTTGCACCTGGTAGAATTCTCGTACAATAACAGTTTCCAGGCCAGTATCCAGATGGCACCGTTCGAGGCACTGTATGGCAGGAAGTGCAGATCCTCGCTAGCCTGGAATGATGTTGGAGAGAGACAGATGCTCGGTCCAAAAATGATTGCCCATACAGTTGAGGTGGTCAGGCGTGTCAGAGATCATCTTCGAGTTGCCCAAGATCGCCAGCGTCATTGGGCCGATTCTCATCGGCGCCCTCTCGAGTTTTCGGTCGGCGATCATGTATTCCTGAGGATTTTACCTAACCGTGGCGTCATTCGTTTCGGCGTACGGGGCAAGCTTAGTCCTAGGTATATAGGACCGTTTGACATTCTGGAGTGAGTAGGAGATGTATCCTATCATCTCGCTCTTCCACCGTCGCTAAGCGAGGTGCATGACGTGTTCCATGTATCCCAATTACGGCGGTATATCCCAGACCCGAGCCATATCCTAGATCATTCGGAATTGGTCGTTGGTACCAACCTTTCGTATGAGGAAAGGCCCGTGTCTATATTGGACCGAAGAGAGAAGACGCTCAAGAACATGACTATCAAGTTAGTCCGAGTTGCTTGGGGTCACCACACTTTGGGTGAGTCAACGTGGGACGTGAGGAAGATATCCGATCGCGGTATCCCGACTTGTTTGACTCATGAGGTATAATGTCTTCCTTATGCCTCAGGTCTTCGATTCCTTGCTTGAATGAGTGATTGCTTGCCTAGTTATAGTTTGCATGTAATTAGTATAGCTTGTTCTAGTCTCTCTAACATCTTAATTAAATTCCGAGGACGGAATTCTTTTAAGGTGGGTAGAGTTGTAATGCCTGTTGTTCGTATTACGTATTTAAGAATACGTGTACGTATTTTATCTCGTATTAGGCCATGGTTCATCTTGGTTTGGGTTGGCTTGGGTTGGTTCGGCTAGGCTTGATTAGCCTTGGTTCATCATGAACCAAGGGTGAACCCCCCTACATACCACAACCAACCCCATTTATTAACCTCTTCCCATTCTCTCTCCTTATTATTTCATTTCTTCTTCATTACTCTCCACCACCAACCAAGAAAACCCTAGCCTAGGCAAGTGCAATCTTGCTTCATGAAGAAACCTACCATTTTTATTGTTCTAACCTCTTCTTTGTAACTTTCTAATCCACATTACAACTTGTCATTTTCTATTTTGAAGCTTAGATTTTTGTAGATCTAGAATTTAGTTATTTTTGGATTTTCATAGTTTTGATCTATTAAATTCTCTTTTTTTCAAGTTTTGATGGTTCCATGTGGTAGAGAATTTCCTTCTACCCAATTTTGACCTTTGGAAAGTTGGATTTGGACTTGTTTTGACCAAGTTATGGACTTTGGAAGCTTCGGGTTCAACCATGGAGTTCCTGCTGTTTGGAGAAGACCGTGAGCAGTGCACGAGCTTTTTAGCTTGCGTCACTGAGCTGTGCGCGCTCTTTAGCGCAGCGCAGTAGACCCCATACGCTGCCTTTTGGAAGCGTATGACTCGCGTACGCTCGCTTGCTTGACAAGGAGTCGTATGGAGTCCATACGCTGCCTTTTTGGAGCGTATGACTTGCATACACTCACTTGGATAGCCATGAGTCGTATGGAGTCCATATGCTGCCTTTTGGAAGCGTATGACTCGCATACGCTCGCTTGCTTGACAAGGAGTCGTATGGAGTCCATACGCTGCCTTTTTGGAGCGTATGACTTGCATACGCTCACTTGGACAGCCATGAGTCGTATGGACCTCATACGCTGCCCTTTGTGAGCGTAGGCTTACCTGAGCGTACGCTTACCTGAGCGTAGGCTTACCTGAGCGTAGGCTTACCTGAGCGTAGCTTGACTTGAGCGTAGCCTGACCTGAGCGTATGACTTTTGCACTGAGCGTATGGCCTTGGCTGACTTGGTCTTATGTCAGCATGTCACTTTGGTTTTATTTTCCTTAAGCTTGGCTCTTCTATAGCCCTGTATATTGATATTTTATTAGATATTTTACGCCCATTTTATATCCTTACGCCTTTTGTCATAAACTTGATAATCATGAATTTATTTAATAGGTTTGTTAATAATAATTGAACACGGCATGGCAAGACAAGCATACCTGACATGATTATCTCGAATTGCTGTTGCGATGGCTAACGTGACATGACCTGACAAGAATGACTAACCTGGACACCGTGGATGATTGCGTTTGCACAATAAACCAGTATTGTCTTGCATCATGTCTAGGATGGGATCCCTGAGTACCACGGTCAGGAATACCTACTGTAATTAACTAAGAGTAATAAACTAGAATAATTCAGTAGACATGAAGAGATTCCCAGCTATAGGCAATCCCGTTATCTGGGCACATTAAGTGGACTTGTAGCCTACCGACGAGTAGGGCACACTTCCAGCACACAGTCATGTGGTGCATCCTTCATAAATGGACATTCGACCTGGATAACTTGGATGGTCTGCAGGGCTTGTAGCTGTTAAAATAATCTCATTGCATCTTGCTAGTAACTAGGCCTGTGATAACCCTAGCTAGTTAAAGTATCAAGCCGTACTTTTGATTGGCCGTGATTGATTGGATGAAGTTATTCCAGCTTAGTCGTATCCTGATCCTGTGCAAGATCGTGACAAGACACGATTATTGATGCTTGCCTTAACAATAACGATCGGAGGACCAGTTCTGTTCAGGCGAAGGGTTACAACCCCGGTCCTTGTTTGGTTTAAGGGTTGTAACCTGGCTCCCGGAGTAGTTCTGTGCCTTTCCCTTCGGTTATTGTCTTATTTGTACCCCGTGCCATGCTTGTCATGTTCTATCTTACTTCAGCAACATGATTATCTATAATGGCCTTAACAATAAAGATCAGGAGTCCAGTTCTGTTCAGGCGAAGGGTTACAACCCCGGTCCTTGTTTGGTTTAAGGGTTGTAACCTGGCTCCCGGAGCAGTTCTGTGTCTTCTCTTCGTTTATTGTCTTATTACCTTGTCCATAGTATTTGAGACAGATTTCCATTCAGGTGAAGGATTGCAACCCCGGTCCTTGTTTGGTTTAAGGGTTGTAGTCTGGCTACTTGAATGGTTTTCTCGTACTCAATTATTGTTGTTATTTCTGATAATTTAACTTTAAAGTTCCTTACTATATGCTGGTTTTAGTTTCTAAGTGAAGCCTCCTTTGTGGTACTTGCTCTTACTGGGGTCTGACCCAGCTGGTTTTGTATGGCCAGATATCGGAGCAGCTCCAGAGGATCCACCTAACTTCTAGCCAGATGGTGACCACCAGGCGTAACCCTGGCAACGAGTGGGTTTCTTTTTGTCCTTCCACTTATTTGTAAAAATTATTCTTTTTAGGTGTTTAGCCGGCGAGCACGTGTTAGCTCGATTGCATCTTTATTTACTATCTGCCTACGGGCTGTAACATGATTAACAGATCCTAGGGTTGATCATGTATGACTAAACTCTTGCTAGTCCTGACATTTTGTACGACTAGCTTCATGATCAGCTGAATATGTAATATTTGGGACGCCTTATTATTGTATATTTAATGATCATACATCTTGTAACTTTTAATTACTTGCTTGTGATTGAGACAATAGGCTTGTCCATGACCTTAGGAGACTGCTGGCTTGTAGTTAAACCCTCATGTATCCTAGACAGCCGTGACCGTATAGCGAGGTGGGTTGCACTTCAATATACGTAGCTGGCTATGTCTGCCCCCGCTCTCCAGTATTCTGGTTCTGGGGCGTGACAGTGAAGCTAGCGATTCAAAGAAAGAAAGTCCTCGACATGCTACAAATATATGCATACATAATGGCATTAGCCAATGAGGTACAAGAAAATCCTCTATTTGGAGAATTTTTTTATGGTGAACTGTCTAATGCTTTTAAGAACTTATTTTACGATAGCAAAAAGCTTAGAAGTAAGTATAAGCAAGCTAGAACGGATATCCAATCACAAAAGCTTGAGAATGAAAAGCTTACATGCTCATTAAATGTTGTTAGATACACTTCTTCTTTTGATAACTCAGATGTTCTTCACTTAAGCTGAGCTTGCGTGAAGCACTCAAATGCATCAAGAAAAGTGCACAAGAGAATGCTATACTTAAGGAGAAATTATAATAAAAAAAGAAATTTTTGATTGAGTCTCTAAGAATTGATGCTCTTACTACGAAATATAATGAAGTATATGCTTTAAATAAGAAATTAGGAATCAGATTCAGAAAATAAGTTGATCAACCTACCACACAATCTAACACCAAACACGTGAGACACGTGAGTAAACAAAAAGTCACCTCTACGAGAGCATTTCAAAAATGTATTAAGAAGGATATAAATCCTCACAAACATGTCTTTTTCTATACACAAACACGAAAGAATGTTCATATCACACGTCGCACTTAAACACTTGTCTTAAACACGAATATTTATGCTATATATCACTTTTTTGGTTTGAGAGGAAACATATCTAGACAGTGCCATGTTAGAAGACAAAATATGAATATATTAAAATGGGTTCTCGAGACTAATATTTAAGGACCCTCCAAGAAATTGTTACCAAAGGCCACATCTTCAACTTGTGTTGTAGGTGGACAAACTCTCGTATGCTAGAAGAAAGTGGATTCTTGACAATGGATGCTCACGACATATAACAGATGATGCTACTCCCTTTGTAACGCTATTGATGAAGAAAGAATGATACATCTTCTTCGGTAATAACCTCAAAGGCCACATTATTGGTAATGCTAATATTAGTAGAACTCCTTTTCCTGTTATTAAATATATTTGTTAGTAACAGAATTGAACCATAACCTAATGAGTATTAGTTAGTTGGTTGATAATGGTTATGGAGTCAATCTCGTTAAGAACGAATGTCTTATTTATGATAAATCAAATAGAAAAATAATCTATCTACGAGGAATTAGGGTAGACAACATATATCTTTATAGTCTTTTGGAAAGTACTAATCATGCAGGAAGATGTCTTCTTGCTAAACAGGATGAGAGCTGGCTACAACATATGCAACTAGGATACGCAAACATGGATACCATCGCAAGGCTCTCAACCAAGAAGTTTTAAGAGGCTTACCATAGTTATCTTTCAAGAAAACATAGTATGTGTAGTCTGTGAAATGAATAAACAAACCAAGTCTTCTTTTAAGTGCATTAACTCTATAAGTACTTCTAGACCTCTCCAACTGTTTTATACGAATTTATGTAGACCAAGTCGTCACCAATCGTGGTGGTAAATCATATGCCTTTGTAATTATTGATAATTTTTTTTGCGTTTTACATGACTTTTCTTCCTTACAAAATAAAAATGAGGCATTTTATGAATATGTCAAATTTTATAAAAATGTACAAAATGAAAAAGGCTTTATAATTACTTATATTCGAAGTGATCATGGAGGCAAATTCGAAAATGTTGATTTTAAGAACTTTTATGTTTACTCATGAATTTTCTTGTCCTAGAACTACTCAATAAAATGGTATTGTGGTGCGGAAGAACAAAAATCTTAGTGATGTGGTTAGAGTCATGCTAAATCAGTATAATTATCCAAAATATTTTTGGGCAGAGGTTATCATAATAGAATGCCATGTTTTAAATATGGTTCTTGTTTGACCTATTTCGAAGATAGTCCCCTACTGTTAGGGTTTCTTATATTAGTTATGTCAAAGTTTTTGGTTGCAAATATTTTATTTTTGTAGAATGGAATAAAATAGATGATTTCTTTATTGAAGAGAGACTACATATATATATATAGGAGAGGCTAGCCTCCTCTCCTATTACTCTAAGCAATGTGGGACTAAAGTCCAACAACTAATAACTCTAATATAACACTTAACACCCTCCCTCAAGCTGGAGCATAGATGTCAATCATGCCCAGCTTGTTACATAAAAATTGAACCCGGGGACCCAGTAGAGGCTTTGTGAAGATATCAGCTATCTGGTCGCCGGTCCGCACATGTTGAAACTTTATCACTCCTTTTGTTTATTCATCACGAACAAAATGAATGTCAATTTCAATATGCTTCGTCCGTTCATGAAATACTGGATTGGTGGCAATATGAATAGCAGATTGGTTATCACACCATAGGTCTGCCACTTGAGATCCTGTGTCTTCTCCCAGTTCTTGTAGGAGATGCTTCATATATAATATCTCTGACGTGCCATGAGCAATAGCTCGATATTCTGCTTCCGAGCTTGAGCGTGCTATCACACTTTGTTTCTTGCTTTTCCATGATTCTAGATTTCCGCCAATAAATACTGAGTAGCCAGATGTAGACCGTCTATGTGTCAAACTTTCCCCCCAGTCAGCATCAGTAAAACACTCAATACGAGTGTGTCTATTATTCTCCATTCGAATTTTTTTCCCTGGATTCTTTACTAGATAACACAAAATTCTGATAACTGCCTGCCAGTGTGGAACACTTGGAGAAGCCATGAATCTACTTACGACGCTTACTGCAAAAGAAATATACGGACGCGTCATGACTGCCAAGTAGTTGAGTTTTCCAACCACTCGACGATACTGATCTAGATTGGTCATCAGGACCCCTTCGTCTGGGAGTAATTTTGCCCCTGGATCCATAGGTGAGTTTACTCCCTTTGCTTGCATCATGCCTGCATCATTTAGTATATCCAGTATATATTTTCTTTGAGACATTACAATATTCCGCTTACCCCGTGTGACTTCAATGCCTAAGAAATAGTTTAGGGATCCCATATCCTTGGTTTAAAATTATTCTCCAAAAAACTTATTGAGACTTGCAATACCCTGGCTGTCATCTTCCGTGATTACAATATCATCAACGTAGACACCAAGGAGTATTCTTCCAGCAGATGTGTGTCGATAGAAGATTGAATGGTCCTTCTTCGACTGACACATTCCAAATTGAGTAACCACCTGTGTAAATCTACCAAACCATATACGAGGTGATTTTTTCAGGCCATAGAGGGCCTTCCTTAGACGACACACCTTACCCTCCCTTACAACGAACCCGGGAGGTTGCATCACATATACTTCTTCATCAAGATCCCCGTGGAGGAAAGCATTCTTTATATCGAGTTGAAGTAAAGGCCAGTCATAGCGAATGGCCAAGGCCATGAGGACACGAACGGACGTCATTTTGGCCACATGAGAAAAAGTCTCGAAGTAATCCTCACCATAGGTTTAAGAGTAACCTTTGGCCACCAGACGAGCTTTCAATCGGTCAAGAGTGCCATCCGATTTTACCTTAATCGTGAACACCCATTTACAACTGACTGCCTGTTTACCATAAGGTAGATCGACTAAGTCCCAGGTAAGATTCTTCTGGAGAGCCTTCATCTCCTCGTGTATAGCAGCACGCCAACCAGGATGTCGGAGACCCTCCTCAGCGGTCATGGAGATCTGAATCCCGTCAATAGTAGCTATCAGAGACTGAGTGTGACTGGTAAGTCCTTTGTAGTTGTTAACATACAAGGGATGATCTCGATATGCATGACATGGATGTTCTGGAGGCAAAATCGTCGGAGCTGCTGGCAGAATTGGTGGAGCTACTGGAGGGACAGATGGAGACAACTCACTCGAGTCGGAGCTGCTGGTAGAACCAGAGGAGAAAGATTATGTGGTTGAAGTCGTTAATGGCTGAATCGGTGTATATGGACCATCATCCTGGGAGACTGGCTCGGTAAGGGAGGGCACCCGTACGGGGGGTTGTTGTGTTTGAGGAGGAAACAAAAAAAAATCTTCTTCGGGATAGATCAGGGGAGCCGGACCTTTTGATTGGAGGAACGAAGGAAATTTTGTGTCGACAAAGGTAATATTCCGAGTAAAAAAATATCGCTTTAAGACATGAGAGAAACACCGATACCCTTTCTAATCTTTAGGATACCCAAGAAAAATATATTGTATAGCCTAGGATCTAATTTAGAAAGGGTTGGTCGGGTATCCCGAACATAGCATAAGCAACCAAAGATGCGGGAAGGCAGAGAAAACGGCTCTCTTTCAGAAAAGAGCCTAGAGAAGGGAGTGCTACCATGGAGAACTGACGACGGCATGCGATTAATAAGATAACAAGCTGTAAGGACCGCATCCGACCAAAATCTCTTGGAAGTATGTGCTTGAAATATAAGAGCACGTGTTGTTTCCAATAAATGACGATTCTTGCGTTTGGCTACACCATTTTGTTGTGGTGTGTACGCACAAGAGGTTTGGTAGATGATGCTATTGCTGGCCAGATGATTATCAAGATCACGAGATAAATACTTACGACCATTGTCACTCCGAAAGGTTTTGATTGGAAGACCAAATTGTGTAGTTATCTCGGCATAAAAGTTACACCAGATGTTAAATAATTCAGCGTGACTTTTTATTAAATAAATAAAAGTGACACATGAGTAATCATTGACAAACGTGATAAAGTACTTAAAACCTATTATAGATTCAGTCGGACAAGGTCCCCATATATCAGAATGCACCAACTCAAAAGGAGCGGTTGTAAGATTATTTGGACTCACCGGATAAGAAACCCGATAATGCTTAGCTAAACTACATGGCTCACAATAAAAAGAAGAGGGAATAGCTAAACATGGGTACATTTTTTGGAGAACTGGAGACGACGGATGACCTAACCGACAATGTAACTCGACCGGATCAAGTTTCATGCTTGCACAAACAACAGAAGGAGTTACGTCAAACAGGTACAAGCCTCCAGCCACATGCCCTTACCAATAGTCTTCCCAGTTGTCAGGTCCTATAAAATACAATTATCAGGAAAAAAGGTTACCGAACAATGAAGTTCACGAGTAAGTTGACTGATAGAAAGTAAATTGAACGGGTTCCTAGGAATAAGTAGAACAGAGGTAACTGACAGTTCGGGAGAAAGAGTGGCACTTCCATGGTCGCGGACTGCCAGAGAATTGCCATTGGCAACAGTAATACCAGAAGCATGATGGACAGGTACATAATCATGTATCATACCTGCGTCACCAGTCATGTGTGAGGATGCACCAGAGTCAATTATCTACTGCTTGGGTTTTACTATGCATGTTGTAGAATATCCGGCTGTAGAACCAGACATTGATGCTTCACCACGACGTTGAGCCTGGAACTTAAAAAATTTTGCGTAAGAATCGTCGCTCATCTGAACCGAACGAACGCTATTATCAGTTGCATCCGAAGTAATATTGGCAACATGAGCTTTAGGGCACTGCCGCTGGAAATATCCCTGTTGACCACAGTGGAAGCATGTTCGTAGTCGTCCCCCATTACGACTACCATTATCGCGTCCGCCATCGCGATCATAAGTTCGACCACCTCGTCGTCCACCACGTCCACCACGAACGCCAGGACGAGCAGCGCTACCAAGGGCAGATCGATCAGCAGGAGTATCTTCCGGAGTGGTCTCAACCACCTTTGCAGCCCGAAGAACACGGAAGTGGGCCTCCATCAAAAATGGAACATCAGATCCAGCAATGATCTGGGATCGAGCCAAGTCCACATTAGGACGGAGAGATGCAAGATATGCCATGACATGAAGCTGCTCGCGTTGAGCCCGAGCTTCATTGATATCCGACGTCAGAGGAAGAACACGATCAATTTCATCCACCATAGCCTTGAAGGATCGGAAGTGGTCCTTATGAGACTTGTCTCCTTGAGTTGCTCGGTAAATGCCAACAACCGAGTCGTATATGTGAGACAAGTCGCATTTTCCATCAAACGCCGTTGCTAGGACCTCCCATAGCTCCTTGACCGTGTCCGTGTTTTGAACCATGTCCTCGACGGACGGTTCCATGGAGTTCATCAACTGTGTAAATAGTCGACTATTATCCGTCTCCCACTGTTCAAATGTGGGATCAGTCGTTGCCGGAGGGCTGTCAGTTAAATGTTTAGATAGCCGCATCCTACGAAGTGTTTTCTCAACTTTCTTCTACCATGTTCAGTAACCATCTGGACCGTCCAATCGACGGTCGACAAGTTGAGTCAAAAAGATCGTTGTGCCAGTGCTCGTCGTGTTGCTGACACCGTTACCATCATCTGCCTTCGAATCTGTCATCCTGAAATGGAAGCAACCGTCGTAAGTTCTTTCCAACCCCAAAAATCATACCAACTTTACGAATGTGCTATAAACGTGGTTAACACCGTCGCGCACATAAAAAGTAAACACGTCAGGACACAAGAGAAAACACGATCATTCTCTGTGTAGATTTGGATGTGAAGATTAGGGTAGGAAAATTATTTGTTAAGTCCAAACGGCTTAATCTAGGAATAAAGCATTGGACCACTGACTTTTTTTTTTCTTTTTTTCCTTATTTTCTTCTTTTTTTAAACTAGGGTACGGAGGGTGTGTGGTGGCTGATGGAAAATGTTAGGGTTTTGAGCCATCGTGGGTGATCCGAGTGTCTACACAGCAGATCCAGGGCGTGGGGGGATCCGGGTGTCTGTACAGCAGATCCGGGGTGTGGGGGAGCCGGGTGTCTGCGTCGCAGATCCGGAGTGTGGGGGATCCGGGTGTCTGCACAGCAGATCCGGAAAGGAAAAGAGAACCGGGGGTCTGTACAACAGATCCGGGCAGGGGGGGCTGGATTGGGGGGGTCGACGAAGGGGGAACAGCAGGGGGTCGACGAAGGAGGGGTGACTGGAGGGGCGCTGGACAACTGGGGGTTCGACGAAGGGGGAGAGCAGGGGGGGTCGGCGAAGGTGGGGGAGAATTTTTTTGTTGTGGAAATGGGGGGGTCGGCGAAGGGGGGAATTTTTTTGTTGTGGAAATTTTTTTCTTCCTTCTATGGCTCTGATACCATGTAGAATTGAATAAAATAGATGATTTCTTTATTGAAGAGAGACTACACATATATATAGGAGAGGCTAGCCTCCTCTCCTATTACTCTAAGCAATGTGGGACTAAAGCCCAACAACTAATAACTCTAATATAACACTTAACAATTTTGAATACCAAAGATAACTTGGACAAATTTGATGGAAAAGATTATAGAAATTTTTCTTTATTATGCTTCTAAAAGCAAGGATTTTCTCATTTTCAATAAACGCTCTTTAATTGTTAAAGAATCTATAAATGTTTTTTGATGAGCTTAACTCTTAGTTATCAAGTGATAGCGATGACGAAGATGTCAGAACCATACCTAGCAAGGAAATTGCTCTTAAAGAAGCAATACAATGTGCAACTGGTACAAATATTTAGAAAATCATCCAAAGAAGTTGTGATTCTCAACCAATCATCTGGAGGAATTGATCATATGTGATGTATTAAAGGGAGTAAGCACTTGTTCCACTAGAAAAAATCTAGCTTCTAATATTGCTTTTATTTCAAAATTGGGCCTAAAAATGTTAAAGAAGCTTTCATTTATAAATTTTAAATTTTTGCAATACAAGAGGAATTAAACCAATTCGAAAGAATTTTTGGGAGCTTGTTAATAGACCTAATTATTATTATTAATTGGTACCAAATGGGTAATTCGAAATGAATTTAGTGAGCACGGACTAGTCACACATAACAAAATGTTTTGTAGCTCAAGGCAGTAATCAAGAAAATGACACATGATGCCTCTTCATCTAATCCTCCACCATAGGAAATTCCTACTCGTATCTTTAGTCCACCTAGGCTTGAAGATGGACTATGTGCGGGCTATGGCTCATGGTTTGGAATATCATGCATTATATGTTTTCCCTTATAGCTAAGTTGTATATACTTGCGTTGTCATGTACAACTTATGCACGAGGTTTGGTTGCGCGAACGATACTCCGAGGCTTCAGAATCGTTCGTCCTAGGGGGAACTAGTATGCTGAAATAGTAGCAGAGTGCTGAAGTAGTAGCACGGTGATTCAAAAACCTTCTGGATGTGCTAGCTACTCACAGCTAAGGGGAGCTATCTAACCACAGTCCAAGATGGTGTGTCGCCAGTGACCTTGATATAGACAGGTCACATACTAATGATGTCTTATGCAGACAGAGTATGTTATTACTCATATACGTGGAAGGATATTGACTATTGGTAAGAATCAGTAAAAAGGGTAAAAATTATGATATTGTGTCCTAATAATGTATCATACAGGCAGAGTAAGTATTGTTCAATTATAGGGATGGCTAAACGACCGTAGGATAGATTCACCAAGGGGTGATAACATATATTCTATCTATGAATAATATACATGCTTTACTTTTGTCGGATATGAATTGCTAAATGACCCTAAGACATCAGAAAGACTACTTATAATAATATTCCTATCACATGATTACTTAGTGCTGCCTTTGTAGGTAAGTTGGGCCAGCACCGTTCACCAGTACACAATAATATACTGACCCATGTTTACGGGCATCTTTACAGGTGTTCGTTTAGAGGGATCGTTTGATCAATACTATGGCATCGATGAATGGAGTGGGTGGGCAGAAGCTCTTCTAACAAGATGTTGATTCTGCTATACATGACATAATGTATGGAAAACAGTTAATTTAGTTGTACTAATAAGATTGTAAGCTAGTTCGTCAAGTTCGTTGTAAGCCTAAATGACAAGGGTTTCATTTGGCGACCAGGAGCCCATTTGTAATCAGTTATAAGCTTTGTATTCCGCTGCAAGCCTTGTACTTTATTTAAATTATCGATAAAGAGAATATATATTTCTATATATCTAGTGTGACTTCAAGTTATCTGCTTAGTTTCGCTGCGATGTTGTTATTTTCTGAGAAATATTATGAACTGTAATGGTTTTGCCTTGTACAAGTGCAACCTAGATTTGTACGGCATCACGCCAGTGGCTATCTTTCGATCCTCCAGAATCAAGGCATGACATACTTTCAATACATATATGCATACCTTATGTACCCACAACTCATATTCGTGTAATTATGAAGCACAAACTATTTAATGGTTGTAATATATTATTTATAATTGTTATTTATTATTTATGGATCTCACCTCATCCCTAACAACAAATGAGATTTTGACCAAATGCCCCATCTTATTATCAAAATATAAAAAATTTAGCCATGTGAAATAATCCAACTACTTACCAAGTGGAATCAAACACAACTTGATATGTATAAGCTGACTAAGGTTGGGTGTAACCCCGCTTTCCAATTTCATGAATTTTTGAATGATTAAATATTTGACTAATTGTATTTATAATAATTACTTTGGAAATTATTCCAAGTTGTGAATTTTAATTAACTAAAAGTTAAGAAGCATTATGTTTTTCCTATAATATTTAGGATTCTGTTATGCTAACTCTTATAGCTAAATATTGATGTGTCCTAAGAATATAACTTCTGCCCTTGGGCCTTGGCCTCTGTTAAGCTTTAAGCCTTGGGCCCACTACTCGGCCTACTGCGTTTTCAATCGGAAGACTTGAATTGGATTTTCCCGCCATTTCTCTAACTGCCTATTTAATCTACCAATTTCTTCCATCTCACCATTTTGTTACATTTCTGTAACAAAAATTTTCCACTTCTTTCTCCTCTTGATTCCTCTCCTGGAGATTCTTGAACCCAAACTTCTGAAGGAGTAAGACATGGCCATGGCAGGAAGCATCCAATCTCAGAATCAGCAAGAGGTGCGCTCCTCTCTCTAACGGTGGCAAGACGTTCCTCCGATGGACTTTGACGGCGTACAGTGTCCGACGACGATGCGAATTGTCTTCATCGGCTAGATTGACAGAGTTTCTGGTAAGGATCGGTCGATCTCCTGGTAGCAATTCAAATCAAAATTCTCATCTCTGAAATTGGATTTTCGTTTGATTTTCTCAGTGTCCTGTTCTTATTCGGAAGTGCTCCGACGATTTGATCTGGATTGATCAGTCGAATCAAATCAACTCAGTGCTAACTCGATTGACGAACTCGATCTAGGTAAGTTGTTTTGATTTCCTCTAAAATTTTGAATGTGAGCGCGTTTCTGAAATTGATGTAGAAGTCTATTTTCTGGAATCAATCGATTTGATCTTGAGTTCTTATTGGATTCTTGATTTTCTGCTTGATTTAAGTTTCACTTGTGAATCGAAGCCAACGAGATTTTGTGGATCAGCTGGGGAAGTGGTTTAATCTGAATTTGTTCGGTGAGATCTAAATTCTGGCTGAGTTCTTCATTGATTTCTCAAGAAAATTTCAAGAGAAATTATTTTGAGTGCTCTTTCTAATTCACTTTCAAACTGTTCGATCAATTGTCGCAGAGGAGTTCGAGATCAGTATCGGACACGAAATATTCATATTCGACACGTCAGGATCGACTCCTTGCTTTGAGGAAAATTTTCTTAGGTAAATCTCTTTAAACTCGATGCTATGAGTTTTAATGTTGTAGCGTGTCCAGGTGTATGGTGTCGAGTTCGTGTGCGTGGCTATCCCCGTTCGTGTTCGACCCACTGACGTGTCCAGTTCGTGTGTGTAGCCTAGCTGTGCGTTTAACCTGGTGTGTGGGATCATTTGGAGTCTGCTGTATGGTGTGGTGTCAGGCTTTGACGTCTTCCTGGGCTATATATTCTTCTCTGTTCAGTGAACTGCGAGGATGAGCATATAGCTGTTGAGAAGTTAGAAGCCAACATTTGAATTTGTAGCAGACTTGTATACCTTCATTTATGTATAATTCTCCTCGCCTGGTTATTGTTCTAATTTTGTGATTGGATTCATTAGTTGAGATCCTGACTGTGTTTCCAAATGTTCACTTGAGTTGGGTGTTCACCATATTGTTTCTGTATGATCTCCTTTGGCTAACTTCGATTTCCATTAATTATAAACTCTATTCAGAGTTACACTTCTAGTTTGAATGTTGAGAGGAAATGTGGGTTTTGAGCTCAAAGGTTGCTCACAGGGATGTTGCCAGTAGAAATTGTATTCAATTAAGTATTAGTTTTCCTTAGTCGAGTTTCTCTTGTAGTTATGGTGCTGCAAACACCTAGTATGAATGTATATTCATTTTATTTAGTTTTGAATCTTTAGTTATGATGAGTAGTGTGGCTCTGGAAAGAATGATATGATGAGCACTGGAGTATCATATGTTAAGTGAGGACTTAATCCTTTGTTAGCTCCAACTTTTGTGACCATGCATATATGTAATATATATTGTTCTACCTGAGCATGATACTAGCTACAACTGTACTGTAGGCTAGGACTTATTAGTCTAAGCCAAGTTAGACATTAGTGTTGGCAAACTAGATACTTGGTAGCATCTATTGTAATATCTGTGACTAAATAATTATGAATGTTGTGAATGCTCAGTTGAACATATAGATATGTTTGAATATAGTAAGTAAACATATTTTCCTTTATCTATATACAACTACTAAACCCTGTAAAAATTCTATAGTTGGACTTGGTTAGTAGAATGGGGATAGTTGGTGTTACTTGTTTAGAGATAACCAACTTATACCAATTAACCAGGTGGACTTACAGCTCTACTTCCTTTTCTCGATCACCCTGAGTAAGGCAAGTACATTCTATGGTTCATGTTCATTTACATTATTCCTGTACTTTTCTTGTGACACGTCATGACACGATATCATGTTCTCTTGTACTTTTATGTCTTGTACCTATTTGTGGTCGGGGAGGAAAAATACACTACCTATGTGACCAAATCCAGAGATCAGAAATTCATGTGAATAGCTTAGGCCTCGCATCGTGCACATGGAGCCTAAGCCGTACGCATTTCATGTGCTTCCTGTGCTTACCCTAGCTGGTTACATATGCTAGTTGTATTTCAAATATTGTGCACATGTCATATCTTGTACTTCATATTCATGGTTTACATTCTTATACTTTATTTCATGTACTTTACATTCATGTACTTTTCTGTACTTTACATGTTCTCTTGTACTTTTTATATCATGTCGTTCTTGTTCATTACCTAGAATTGTACTTTGCTCCGCTCCTGACTGGATATGTTACAGGTGTACTTGAGGATACCGTTCCACCTTATGGGCTAGAGTCCGGGATCTTAGCTGAGTAGGATGAAGTCATGACTTAGCTAGAGGTTACAGGTTTAGATTTGTTTAGCTTTACTTCTAGATGTTGTATATTGAGAGTTCATAGTTGTATTTCATTCTTATTACCAGATCAGCCTCTGGTACTTTATGTATAAATTGTATTATGACTTGTGGATTATGGTGATCATTCTAGGACGGTTAGATGTTGTGATGTTTACTTTCATGTTATTCTTGGAGTTTTTCCTTAGATGTTTACAGCTTACTACGTTGAGTCTCCCAACATAGGCTGGGCATGTCCGATTCGTATCCGAATATTCGGGAGTGGGTCATGACATTGGGTGCTTTAGCATTCACATCCTATAGTTTGGCCTACATGAATGCATCACATGAAGACTATACTTCAGCTGGAAGAGTTCATCTCAGAAGTGAGTATTTGGTCGTTGTGATTTTTACTTGTTATTATATATTTTATGCTTGTTTTATAGGACCAATGTACATCGGGTTGCATTGGCACTAGAAATCTCAAATCCAATCCTATATAAAAATCCTAGTCCGCCATATAAGCCTGACCCAAACCCACAACATTCCAGCTTAGGAGAAGCCAAACTCGGGCTGAGTTAGGTCCTACCGAATTCGGTTTTTGTTGACCCAATTTTAGAATTTCTCGCTCCTTGTTGAGAATTGGTCTCCAACGTTTAAATTTTAAATTTTATGCACACCGATTTCTGGCCAAATTTTTACTTAATCTCTGCGATCTCGGTTAGAAGTCTACTAGAGTTGTAAATGTTTGGATTTTCAAGTTACTACATTTTTGCTATTTGAAGTCGAAGAGCCCATCGAATCAAAGCTCGTGATTGTAAGAAGTCGACGAGCACTTCGGATCATAGCTCGTGGTATAATATTATTTTATAAATAATGGACTAATAGCTGATAAGAGTGTGCTGGACTGTAATTCCTTCCGCAAAGGATGAGAAGGACACCAGTATACATCACGGTGTTTGCGTGCTTAAACTCCGTTTATTTTCTTACTAATTTTTAATTAAGTTATTAGCACTTCTTATTGGTTAATTACTTCCTTCACCCTATTCACCCCTCTCTAGGGTTGCCTACAAGTAATATCAGAGTTGGGTCTTATCTTTTGGATTAGCATCCTAAGAGTGGATCTATGGCAACCATGCCTTTTGTCAGTACCAACCATGGTAAATGACATTCAATCAAAAGACCTCCTCTATTTGATGGCACAAATTACACGTACTGGAAGACATGCACAAGAATTTACTTAATATCACTTGATTTTGATTTATGGCCTTGTGTTATTAATGGTTACATAAAACCAAACAAAAATTTGATTGATAATAATCTTGTTGATAAGCGACATGCTACAAATAAGAATGCTTTATTTTTTGTTGTCGATTGGAATGAATTCAATAGAATTTTTACCCACATGACTTAATTTGAGATTTGGAAACTTCTTTAGGTTACTCATGAAGCTACTTCACAAGTAAAAGAATCCAAGATCAGTAGACTAACACAAGAGTATGAGGACTTCAAAATAAAGTCAAATGAGACTACTACTCAAATGTTTACAAGATTTTTTGATATTATAAATCCTCTTCAGTCTCTTGGCAAGAAATATTCGAACCATGAGAAGGTTTGAAAGGTGCTTCAGGAACTTATAAAGAACTGGAACCCTAAAGCTATAACAATCATTGAAGGGATTGATCTCATCGTCATGACGCTCGAGACACTCATGGGCAAGTTAATGACTCACAAACTCGACCTCAAATAATTTAAAGAGTCAACCCTCAAAGAGAAGGTCATTGCCTTAAAGGCACATCACAAATGATACATTTGAAGATGATGAAACATATGATGAAGAAGTGGCTCTAAGCTCCAGGAACTTCAAGAGATTCATAAAGTTTGAAAGATCAAATTACAAGAAGAAAGAAAAAGAAGAACCCGCGTGCTACAACTGCAAAAGTATTGGCTATATTAAGAAGGACTTTCCAGTTTCCTAAAAGGGAAGTCGATAAGAACGCTCAAGAAAAAAAGATCTTCATCTAGAAATTTTTCAAACACAATCATCTGGTGTGAAAGTGAAGCTAGCGATTCAGAGGAAGAAAGTCCTCGACATGCTGCAAATATATGCATAAGTAATAGCATTAGCCAATGAGGTACAAGAAAATCCTCTATTTGGAGAATTTTCATATAGTGAATTGTCTAATGTTTTTAATAACTTATTTTACGATAACAAAAAGCTTAGAAGTAAGTATAAGCAAGATAGAACGGATATCCAATCAGAAAAGCTTGATAATGAAAAGCTTACATGCTTATTAAATGATGTTAGATACACTTCTTCTTTTGATAACTCAGATGTTCTTCACTTAAGCTGAGCTTGCATGAAGAACTCAAATGCAACAAAAAAGTGCACAAGTGAATGCTATACTTAACGAGGAATTATAATAAAAAAAGAAGAATTTTTTGATTGAGTCTCTAAGAATTGAAGCTCTTACTACGAAATATGATGAAGTATATGCTTTAAATAAGAAATTAGAAATTAGATTCGGAAAATAGGTGATCAACCTACCATACAATCTAACACCAAACACGTGAGACATGTGAGTAAACAAAAAGTCACCTCCACGAGAGCGTTTAAAAATGTATCAAAAAGGATATAAATCCTCACAATCATGCCTTTTTCTATACACAAACACGAAAGAATGTTCATATCACACATCACACTTAAACACTTGTCTCAAACACGAATTATATGATGCGTATCACTACTGTGGTTTGAAAGGAAACATATCTAGACAATATAATGTTAGAAGACAAAATATGATATACTAAAATGTGTTCCCAAGACTAATATTTTAGGACCCTCCAAGAAGTGGTTACCAAAGGCCGCATCTTCAACTCATGTTGTAGGTGGACAAACTCTCGTATGCTAGAAGAAAGTGGATTCTCGATAACGAATGCTTACGACATATGATAGATGATGCTACTCTCTTTGCAACGCTATTTCTCAAAGGCTACTTTTTTGGTAATGGTGATATCGGTAACACTCATTTTCCTATTACTAAATATATTTGTTTAGTAACAGAATTGAACCATAACCTAATGAGTATTAGTCAGTTGGTTGATAATAGTTATGGATTCAATCTCATTAAGAATAAATGTGTTATTTATGATAAATCAAATGAAAATAATAATCAATCTATGAGGAATTAGAGTTGACAACATCTATGTTTATTATTTTTTAGAAAGTACTAATCATGCAGGAAGATGTCTTCTTACCAAAAAAGATGAGAGTTGGCTATGGCATATGCGACTGTGGCACGCAAACTTGGATACCGTAGCAAGGCTCTCAACCAAGAAGTTGTAAGAGGCTTACCATATATATCTTTCAAGAAAACATGGAATGTGTAGTCCGTGAAATGAATAAACAAACCAAATCTTCTTTTAAGTCCATTAACTCTATAAGTACTTGTAGACCTTTTCTGTTGTTTCATATGGATTTGTCTTGACCAAGTAGTCGCCAGTCTTGATGGTAAATCATATACCTTTGTAATTATTGATAATATTTTGCGTTTTACATGACTTCCCTTTCTTAAAAATAAAAATGACAATATGTCATATTTTATAAAAAAATGTACAAAATGAAAAAGGCTTTATAATTACTCGTATCCGAAGTAATCATGAAGGCAAATTCGAAATATTGATTTTAAGAACTTTTGTGATTCAAATGGTTTACTCATGAATTTTCTTGTTCTAGAACTCCTCAATAAAATGGTGTTGTGGAGAGGAAGAACAAAACTCTTAGTGATATGGTTTGAGTGATGCTAAATCAGTATAATCATCTAAAATATTTTTGGACATAGGCTATCAACCTAGAATGCCATGTTTTAAATAGGGTTCTTATTCGACATATTTCGAAGATAGTCCCCTAATGTTAGAGTTTTTTTTTTCTATTAGTTGTGTCAAAGTTTTTGGCTGCAAATGTTTTATTTTGAGTACCAAGGATAACTTGGACAAATTTGATGAAAAAGCTGATGAAGGAAAAATATCTTTATTATGCTTCCAAATGCAAAGATTTTCACATTTTTTATGAACACTCTTTAATTGTTGAAGAATCTATAAATGGCTTTTGATGAGCTTAACTCTCAGTTATCAAGTGTAGCGATGATGAAAATGTCAGAACCACACCTAGCAAGGAAGCTGCTCCTGAAGAAGCCATATAAAGTGCAACTGGTATAAAATATTTAGAAAATCTTCCAAAGATAGTTGTACATGTTTTCTCTTGATCATATTGTGCAACTGGTATAAAATACAACTTCATCGATGCTTGCTGTTTTTTTTATCATTTTCTTATATTGCATGATTTCTTGATCATATTGTACATGTTTTTTCTTGATCATTGTTTCATATATTTAGTGTTATATTGCTTTATATTGTAGTTGTATTATGATAGCTTAAATTTGTACTTGTTCTATTCATCTGAAAACCTATTTTTTTAGCTTTGTCAGTTGCTACCCTTCGCACTTGGAACCTTGTTGGAGGAGATAGAGATCTTTTGAAGGCCAATCTTAGATTCTAGATTGATTAGATAGTTCTAGAATTTAAATATTTAGCAAATTTGTTCCCAAATATTATTTTAATGTATTAATGGATTTGTAGATTAATTGAATATTTATTGTGAATGAGAAAATAGATGATATTATGAACAAATATTGTATGTTAGGATTTGTGATTAATTTTGAGGTCTAGACAGCGTACTACCGTAGATAATGTGGCATAAGTTGGACTTGGTCACGTACTCGTATCCCAAAAGTGGGAGCGGGTCGTACAATATATATAAGGTGTTTCCAAGTCCTAGAAACAATCTATCAATCTACCAGAGATAGAGATCAATGCTTTATAACTTTTGGAGAGAGAGAAGGGATTAAAGACTATCTCAAAAAGAAGATTATTTTGTGTAATTGTCACGCCCCAGAACCAGAATACTGAAGAGTGGGGGCAGACATAGCCAGCAACGTACATTGAAGTGCAACCCACCTCGCTATACGGTCACGGCTGTCTAGATACATGAGGGTTCACTACAAGCCAACAGTCTCTTAAGGTCATGAACAAGTCTAGTGTCTCAATCACGAGCAAGTAAGTAAATGTTACAAGATGTTAGATCACCAAATATACAATAGTAAGGCGTCCCAAACATTACATATTCAGTTGATCTTGAAGCTAGTCGTTACAAGATGTTAGGACTAACAAGAGTTTAGTCATACATGATCAACCCTAGGATCTGTCAATCATGTTACAGCCCGTAGGCAGACAATAAGTAAGTGCAATCGAGCTAAACAGGTGCTCGTCGGCTAAACGCCTCAAAAGAATATTTTTATAATAAAATGGGAGATCAAAAATAAACCCACTCGTTGCCCTGGTTACGTCTAGTTGCCACCATCGGGCTGGAAAGTCGGTAGATCCTCTGGAGCTGCTCCTAAATCTGGCCATACAAAACCAGCTGGGTCAGATCCCAGAAAGAGCAAGTGCCACAAAGGAAGCTTCACTTAGGAACTAAAACCAGCAATCAGCACAAGATATACATAAAAGTAAGAACAGGAAAAAAAAATTTATCAGGATGATATACGACGAGATAACCATGGAACTATTCAGATAACCAGGTTACAACCCGTAAACCAAACAAGGATCGGGGTTGTAACCCTTCGTCTGAACAGAACTTGGAATTCTCACCATTTATCGGTAAAATAGATACAGGCATTCAGGTCATGCAGTAATCTGTAACAGAATCATGACAAGACTAGACTGGTTAGACTCCATCCAATCATTTCACGGCCAAGCAAGAATTATGGCTTTATACTTTAACTAACTAGGGTTGTCACAAGCCTAATTACTAACAAGATGCAGTGAGATTATTCCACAGCCACAAGCCCTGCAGACCATCCAGGTTACCCAGGTCGAAAGATTTGGATTGAATTCAGGTGGATACACCGTCCAGGAAACGAATGTACCCTTAGGTTGCTTGAAGGGTGCAACACATGACAGTGTGCTGGAAATGTGCCCTACTCGACGACAGGCTACAGATCCTAGGTGCGCCCAGGTAACGGGATTGCTTGTAGCTGGGAGATCTCTTTATGACTACTGTGTTATTCTAGTTATTAGCGTTAGTCCATTTCAGTAGGTACTCCTGACCGTGGTACTCAGGAGTTCCTTCCTAGACATGATGCAAGACAGGACTGGATTATTTGTACAAGCACAATCTCCTACGGTGTCCAGGTCATTTATACAGGACATGTCATGTCAGGTAGCCGTCGGAACAGCTTATCAAGATATATCATGTCAGGTTATCATGTTAAGTGTTCTTGTCAGGAGTGCGCCACGACGGGCCACTATCAGGTCAGGTCATGTTTACTTGTCAGGAGTGCACCACGATGGGTCACTATCGTGTTTAGGTACATGTACAAGGTATCATAGTGTAAGCATTCAATCAGGAGATCCAAGCTATGCTGAGGTTACAAGACATGAATTAACAGTAATAATCAAGTAATACAACATAGAATACAGTCGATAGAAAGCCATGCGGCTCGGGCACATGCGGCCAAGAAGAGAATCCATGCGGGAGCAGCTCATGCGACTGAGGGTGGAACAGCCCATGCGGCTCAGGGTCCAAAGCCCATGCGGCTGAGGAGAAGGAGGCATATGCGGCTAGATATATAAGGTCTTTATGCGGTCTGCAGGGAGCAAGGCCTTATGCGGTTGGACGAGCCCTGCGCTTATGCGGCCAGGAGATAAGGGGGTGCATGCGGCTCAGGAAGTTGACCCTCATGCGACAAGCGGGAAGCAGGTCCATGCGGCTCGGGAAGAAGTTCTCATGCAGCTGGGTCAAGTAAAGTCCCATGCGGCCAGCGGGGAGAGAGGGCACATGAGACTAAGTCAGAGCATTCATGCGGCTGGAAGAAGCGGGGTCCTTATAAGGCCAGGGAGGGTGCATACGGCTAAACGGGTAACGTCTCATGCGGCTCAAGAAGTACAGAGTAATATACGGCTGGAGATTGAGCGAGTTATGCGGCTAGATGAGTTCGGCCCTCATGCGGCTCAAAGTACTTCCGGTTATGCGGCTATATAGAACACTTGCCGCGTAAAATATTCATGCGGTCAAGTCAAGCACAGTTCATCTTCTCCAAAATTCCGAGAAGAAGAACACCATGAGAGCCAAGTTCTCAAGCTCCATAACTCTATCATCCGGAGTCCAAATCCGAACTTCCATAGGTCAAAATGGGGTAGAACGAAATCCTCTACAACATGGAACCATCAAAAATAAAAAATGACAAGGTTAAATAGATCAAAACCCAGGAAATCCGAAAATAATATAAACTTAGATCTACAAGAATATGGCCATGGAAGGTAAAAATGCCAAGTACTAAAGTAAGTTAAAATGCTGTAAAGAAGATAATAAAGCAATAAAATTGGAGATCCTCCATGAAGCAAGTTGCACTTGCCTAGACCTCTCTCTGGTAGGTGAAGAAGTAATGGAGGAAAGAAGAAGAGTAATGAAGAGAGAGAGAAGGAAGAATGGGTAATAAATACCAAGGGTGGTGGTAGGTAGGGGGTTCACCCCTTGGTCCATGATGAACCAATAGCAATCCCAAACCGAACCAAGCCAACCCGAACCAAGAATAACCCAAGCCAGGAAGGAAACTAGCAAGGAATCATGCAATACAAGATAAAATACGTACACGTATTCTAAAATACGTAATACGAACCACAGGCATTACAACTCTACCCACCTTAAAAGAATTCCATCCTCAAAATTTAATTAAGAGACTAGGGAGACGAGGACAAGCTATATTAATCACAAGCAAGCTATAACTAGGCAAGCAATCACTTATTCAAGCAAGGAATCGAAGGCATGAGGCATAAGGAAGACATTATACCTCACGAGTCAAACAAGCCGGGATATCGTGATCGGATATCATCCTCACGCTCCCATATTGACTCATCCAAAGAGTGATGACCCCAAGCAACTTGGACTAACTTGATAGTCTTGTTCTTGAGTATCTTCTCTCTCCGGTCCAATATAGACACGGGCCTCTCCTCATACGAAAGGTTGGTACCAACAACCAATTCCGAATGTTCCAGGACGTAGCTCGGTTCCGGGATATACCGTCGTAATTGGGATACATGGAACACGTCATGCACCTCGCTTAGCGACGGCGGAAGAGCGAGACGATAGGACACATCTCCTACTCACTCCAGAATATTGAACGGCCCTATATACCTAGGACTAAGCTTTCCTCGTGCGCCGAAACAAATGATGCCACGGTTAGACGAAATCCTCAGGAATACATGGTCGCTGACAGAAAACTCGAGAGGGCGCCGATAAGAATCGGCCCAATGGCGCTGACGATCTTGGGCAACTCGAAGATGATCCCGGACTCTTCTGACCACTTCAACTGTCTGGGCAATCATTTTTGGACCGAGCATCTGCCTCTCTCCGACATCATCCCAGGCTAGCGGGAATCTACACTTTCTACCATACAGTGCCTCGAACGGTGCCATCTGGATACTGGCCTGGAAACTGTTGTTGTACAAGAACTCCACCAGGTGCAGGTGATCTTCCCATGAACCACCGAAGTCAAGTGTGCAAGATCTCAATGTTTCTTCAAGAGTCTGGATTGTACGCTCCGACTGACCATCTGTCTGCGGATGATATGCTGAACTGAACTGGAGATGAGTTCCCAAACTCTCCTGCAGGCTACGCCAAAAGTGCGACATGAATCTTGAATCTCGGTCCGAGGTGATACTGACTGGCACTCCGTACAACCTGACAATCTGTCTGAGGTACATCTCTGCTAACTGAGCTGTCGACTGACCAACTCTGAATGAGAGAAAATGAGCCACCTTCGTGAGCCTGTCAACTATAACTCAGATAGTATCTCGACCAGCTGGGGACCTAGGCAATCCGGTCACAAAATCCATGGTCACATTCTCCCACTTCCATTCTGGAATCGGCAAGGACTGAAGAAGTCCAGCGGGCCTCTGATGTTCAGCCTTAACTTGTTGACAGACCAAATAACGAGAGACATACCGGACTATCTCCCTCTTCATGCCATTCTACCGAAAATGCTGACGGATATCACGGTACATCTTCGTACCGCCCGGATGAATGGAATATTGAGAACTGTGAGCCTCTGCCATGATTTTCGGTGTGATATCTCTACTGGGTACATAAAGACGCTTACCATGCCTAAGTGTACCATCTTCATGAATACTCAACTCTGGTCTTTGTCCTGCCTCACACTCTGCTCTGAGTCGCTGAAGCTTGGAATCTGTTGACTGTGCCATCCGGATCCTCTCGACTATAGTGGACTGAACTTGCATGCTGGCCATCAATGCTACACTGGAAGGGAGAACAACTTCAATACCCATCCTCTGAAGATCTGTTAACAGCTCTGGTTGTGCTGTTAGGAAATAAACTCCGGCTCTCCTGCTCAATGCATCTGCAACAATGTTGGCCTTTCCGGGATGATACTGCAAGTTGACATCATAATCCACAAGAAGCTCCAGCCATCTCCTCTGACACATGTTAAGATCCTTCTGGGTGAAAACATACTTCAGGCTCTTATGGTCGGTGAAAATCTCTACCCTATCTCCGTACAAGTAGTGCCTCCACAACTTAAGTGCAAACACTACTGCTGCCAGCTCCAAGTCATGGGTTGGGTAATTTCTCTCATGATCATGAAGTTATCGTGACGCATAAGCTATTACCTTCCCATGCTGTATCAGAACACATCCTAAGCCTCTGCCTGAAGCATCACAATACACGAAGAATCCTCCGGTTCCATCTGAAAGCACGAGAATGGGAGCCGTCATCAAGACTCGCTTCAACTTCTCGAATGAACCCTGACACTCTGCTGTCCAAGCAAACTGTACCTCCTTGCGGGTCAACTGGGTCAATGGCGCTGAAATCCGAGCAAAATCTAAAATAAACCGCCGGTAGTAGCCGGCCAATCCAAGAAAACTGTGAACCTCTGCAACGGTGCTGGGCACTGGCCACGACTCAATGGCCACGATCTTCTGGGGATCCACTTCTACTCCTCCTCTGGTGATAATGTGACCCAAGTACGAAATGCGATCGAGCCAGAACTCGTATTTACTGAACTTGGCATACAACTGGTGCTCCTTGAGAATCTGAAGAACCACACGGAGATGCTGCTTATGCTCCGCCTTACTTTTGCTGTAGACCAGGATGTCATCCAAGAACACAATCACAAACTGATCCAAGTAAGGCATAAAGATACGATTCATGAGATCCATGAATACCGTCGACGTATTGTTGCTCCAAAGGGCATAACAAGGAACTTCCAATACCCATACCTTGATCTAAAAGCTGTCTTCGGGATGTCCTGCTCTCTGACTCTGATCTGATGATATCCTGAGCGCAAATCGATCTTCGAGAATACTGCCGCCCCTTTGAGCTGATCAAACAAGTCATCTATCCTCGGGAGAGGGTATCTGTTCTTGATTGTCACTGAGTTCAAGGTACGATAATCAACACATAACCTGGACGTACCATCCTTCTTTTTCACAAGAAGCATCGGGACTCCCCAAGGCGATCCACTAGCACGAATGAATCCCTTGGTTCGAAGTTCTTCAATCATCTTGTACAAGATCTCCAACTCTGAAGGCGCCATCCGGTAGACTCTCTCTGACACTGGGGCTGTCCCGGGAATCAAGTCTATGGTGAACTCGATCTCCCGCTCTGGCGACATACCTGGAAGCTCCTCTGGGAAAACATCTGGAAACTCTTCGACTATCTGGGGCAACTGTACTGCTGCTACTGCCATCCGCAACACTGGAGGAGAAGGCTCAACCTCGCCCCGGGAGAAGAAAAACTCTGGCTCGCTTGTAATGCTAAAAACAACTCTACCAACATGGCAGTCTATTCTAGCATACTGGTTCCTCAACCAATCCATCCCTAAAACCACATCATAATCGACCATCGGAAATTCTATCAATCTAGCGAGAAATTCCTTACTGCTAACTACGATCCGACACGAGGAAAATACCCTATCGACACCCACAAGTCCGTTACCAGTAAGTATATTGAGCCTTACTGATAATGACTCGGGCTCCAATCCTATCCGTGTCGCGAATCGTGCAGACATAAAAGAATACGATACACCAGAATCAAATAAAGCTGAAGCTGGAAAGGAGTTGACGAGAATAGTATCTGCCACTACCACTCCTGGTGCCAATCCTTCCTTTGCGGTCATTACCATAGCCTGACCATGCCCTCGGGGTGTTGGTCTCCTATGTTGAAATCCTCGCTGCCTATTCTGACTCTGGGCATGGACTTGTGCATACTGCTGGAGGTTCTGCTGCTGGAATACTTGGGCCTGAGGCGGCAAGGGCCTCGGCAATAGATACTGCTGCTGCTGGACCGGAGCTGGTCCTCTCACCGAAGAGCTAGAAAGGTTGGACGATGATGAACCTCCCCTATTCGGGCAGGATCCAACCCTATGGTCTGCTGCTCCACAAGCCAGACATAATTCCTGTGCCCTGCGACACTCTGCCACTACATGGCCTGGATTCCTATAATGAGAACATCCCACTGCGGAAGTATGCTTCTACTTCTGCTGCTGCTGCTGAGGGTACGTCGGGGCTGAATGCTGAACCAATGTCACTGAGGCCCCTCGCCTCGGAGCTCCAATAGTCAAAGCCCTGGCTGCCGGGGCTGGGGCTGAAGACTGATTCATCTGGCCGTGGGATCTCTTCCGTCCTCCGGCCCTATCCACAATCCTCTGGGAGGTATACTCATGCCTCCTAGCTAATCTCAAGACTGCATCAAAAGTCTGATGCTCAAACTGCTCAACCGCCAATAAAATCTCCAGGTGAAACCCTTGCTGAAATCGTTGGGCTCTATCATACTCGGTTGCCACCAAGGTGGGAGCAAATCGACTAAGCCTCGAAAACTCGGCCGTATATCCATCGACCGTCCTGTCCATCTGCTTCAGATTGGTGAACCTCGTCTGTGGATTATACCGAGCTACAGCATCAAAATACTTGGTCTAGAATCTCTCTCTGAACACCGCCCAAGCAATGGGTGCTGCAAATCTAACAGCCTGAGCTGCCCACCAGCTGCAGGCAAGATCTAGCAACTGCAGGCGCACCACGGCCACCTTCTCGTTCTCTGGGGTCCTGGCTGCTTCTAGAATCACCTCTGTGTCCTGAAGCCAGGCATCTGCTGCGATAGCATCCTCACTACCGTCGAAGAAGGGAAGGTTCAAGCGCTTGAAGCTGTTGGCCGCACTGTTACCCTGATGACCTCCTCTGGTTAGAGCATCCGTCACTGCCTGGTGCAAGGCGTCTCCACGACGATCTTAGAAAGCTATCAAGGTCCTGACGAGTCCTACCAAAGTGCCATCATCAGGCTCGACAGACTGAACTGGCTGGATTGGTGGCTCTCCGTCAGAAGGTACGACTCTGGAGGCTACCCCGGAATGCTGGACTTGATCTCCGGGTTGCTGCTGATCCGCGGGAAGTACTCTGCCTTGCTGACCGGCAGGTCGAGGAACGATGCTGCTGAAGAAGACGACATGGGGAACAATAAGGAAGGACCAGGACAGATCAATGATACAAGCATAGGATCAGGACAAGAATCCAGGGATTTCAGAAGATACGAGCAGAGATCAAGGGCGAATACTGATTGAGACATCTATTCGGTAAACCCTCACATATCTTGATTTACAAGACCTGCATGGGCCACCACTTAAACCATGTCACGCCCCAGAACCAGAATACTGAAGAGCAGGGGCAGACATAGCCAGCTACATATATTGAAGTGCAACCCACCTCGCTATACGGTCACGACTGTCTAAATACATGAGGGTTCACTACAAGCCAACAGTCTCTTAAGGTCATGAACAAGCCTAGTGTCTCAATCATGAGCAATTAAGTAAATGTTACAAGATGTTAGATCACCAAATATACAATAGTAAGGCATTCCAAACATTACATATTCAGTTGATCATGAAGCTAGTCGTTACAAAATGTTAGGACTAGCAAGAGTTTAGTCATACATGATCAACCCTAGGATCTGTCAATTATGTTATAGCCCGTAGGCAGACAATAAGTAAGTGCAATCGAGCTAAACAGGTGCTCGTCGGCTAAATGCCGCAAAAGAATATTTTTATAATAAAGTGGGAGATCAAAAATAAACCTACTCGTTGCCCTGGTTACGTCTAGTCGCCACCATCGGGCTGGAAAGTCGGTAGATCCTCTGGAGCTGCTCCTAAATATGACCATACAAAACCAGCTGGGTCAGATCCCAGAAAGAGTAAGTGCCACAAAAGAAGCTTCACTTAGGAACTAAAACCAGCAATCAGCACAAGATATACATAAAAGTAAGAACTGGAAATAAAAAAAATTCATCAGGATGATATACGACGAGATAACTATGGAACTATTCAGATAACCAGGTTACAACCCGTAAACCAAACAAGGACCGGGGTTGTAACCCTTCGTCTGAACAGAACTTGGAATTCTCACCATTTATCGGTAAAATAAATACAGGCATTCAGGTCATGCAGTAATCTGGAACAGAATCAGGACAAGACTAGACTGGTTAGACTCCATCCAATCATTTCACGGCCAAGCAAGAATTACGGCTTTATACTCTAACTAACTAGGGTTGTCACAAGCCTAATTACTAACAAGATGCAGTGAGATTATTCCACAGCCACAAGCCCTGCAGACCATCCAGGTTATCCAGGTCGAAAGATTAGGATTGAATTCAGATGGGTACACCGTCCAGGAAACGAATGTACCCTTAGGTAGCTTAAATGGTGCAACACATGACAGTGTGCTGAAAATGTGCCCTACTCGACGGCAGGCTACAGATTCCAGGTGCGTCCAGGTAACGGGATTGCCTGTAGCTGGGAGATCTCTTTATGACTACTGTGTTATTCTAGTTATTAGCCTTAGTCCATTTCAGTAGGTACTCCTGACCGTAGTACTCAGGAGTCCCCTCCTAGACATGATGTAAGACAGGACAAGATTATTTGTACAAGCGCAATCGCCCACGGTGTCCAGGTCATTTATACAGGTCATGTCATGTCAGGTAGCCGTCGCAACAGCTTATCAAGATATATCATGTCAGGTTATTATGTCAAGTATTCTTGTCAGGAGTGCGCCACGACGGGCCACTATCAGGTCGGATCATGTTTACTTGTCAGGAGTGCACCACGACGGGTCACTATCGTATTTAGGTACATGTACAAGGTATCATAGTGTAAGCATTCAATCAGGAGTTCCAAGCTATGCTGAGGTTACAAGACATGAATTAACAGTAATAATCAAGTAATAAAACATAAAATACAGTCAATAGAATGCCAGGCGGCTCGGGCACATACGGCCAAGGAGAGAATCTATGCGGGAGCAGCTCATACGACTGAGGGTGGAACAGCCCATGCGGCTCAGGGTCCAAAGCTCATGCGGCTGAGGAGAAGGAGGCATATGCGGCTAGATGTATAAGGTCTTTATGCGGTCTGCAGAGAGCAAGGCCTTATGCGGCTGGACGAGCCATGTGCTTATGCGGCCAGGAGATGAAGGGGGTGCATGCGGCTCAGGAAGTTGACCCTCATGCGGCAAGCGAAAAGCAGGTCCATGCGGCTCGGGAAGAAGTTCTCATGCAGCTGGGTCAAGTAAAGTCCCATGCGGCCAGTGGGGAGATAGGGCACATGAGACTAAGTCAGAGCATTCATGCGGCTGGAAGAAGCGGGGTCCTCATGCGGCCAGGGAGGGCGCATGCGGCTAAACGGGTAACATCTCATGCGGCTCAAGAAGTGCAGAGTAATATGCGGCTGGGGATTAAGCGAGTTATGCGGCTAGATGAGTTCGGCCCTCATGCGGCTCAAAGTACTTTCGGTCATGCGGCTAAATAGAACACTTGCCGCATGAAATATTCATGCGGTCAAGTCAAGCACAGTTCATCTTCTCCAAAATTTCGAGAAGAAGAACACCATGAGAGCCAAGTTTTCAAGCTCCATAACTCCATCATCCGGAGCCTAAATCCGAACTTCCATAGGTCAAAATGGGGTAGAACGAAATCCTCTACAACTGGAACCACCAAAACTCAAAAATGACAATGCTAAATAGATCAAAACCCAGGAAATCCAAAAATAATATAAACTTAGATCTACAAGAATATGGTCATGGAAGGTAAAAATGCCAAGTACTAAAGTAAGTTAAAATACTGTAAGGAAGAAAATGAAGTAATAAAATTGGAGATCCTCCATGAAGCAAGTTGCACTTGCCTAGACCTCTCTCTCTCTGGTAGGTGAAGAAGTAATGGAGGAAAGAAGAAGAGTAATGAAGAGAGAGAGAAGGAAGAATGGGTAATAAATACCAAGGGTGGTGGTAGGTAGGGGGTTCACCCCTTGGTCCATGATGAACCAATAGCAATCCCAAACCGAACCAAGCCAACCCGAACCAAGAATAACCCTAGCCAGGAAGAAAACTAAGCAAGGAACCATGCAATACAAGATAAAATACGTACACGTATTCCAAAATACGTAATATGAACCACATCTTTCATGGAATGACCACTAGCACGTACTCAAGTTCCAAAATACGTAATACGAACCACATCCGTCAAGAGTGTCTTCTACTATTCAGGTAATGTACTAACACATCTTTCATGTTAGTCCCAATTATATTACATCAGAAACAAGCTTTCAGTTTCTTCTTTATAGAGTTTTTCTATTCTTTTTCAAATATTTCTCCTGTATAATTTAATATGAACTTAATGTGCTCACCTTCTTTTGTCTTTGTTGGTATGAAGGCTTTTCTGGAATGACCACTAGTACGTACTCAAGTTCCATTATTTCCATTGGAGAAGAAAATGATGGATTGTTGGTCAAAAATATATTCCAGCACATTCAGAGTTCGAGGACCTAATTATTTTATGTACAGTTAGGTAAAATTATGTATTATTTATTGTATGGTACGACAATTCGTGGAGCTAGAAGTTCGAAAAACTAGGTAATCATCTTCATCTAATACATCTTCAACTACCTTAAATAAAGAAGTGCAAGAGTTGCAGGTCCAACTTCAGATGGAAAAGAAAGCTAGAATAAGATTTGCTGAATAGGAGGAACAAAAGCCTCAATGGGACGTTGTGATGCAACAACTACAAGTACTTGTTACCAGATTCTCAATTCCTGAACCTACTCATTTATCTCATGAAGACAATGAAGATGAAGACGATCAAGATGGTGACGAGAGCGATCATAATCCATCTCTTACTTAGATTAGATCTTTTATGGTTGTAGTTTACTAAATACTTTTGTTGACAATTAGTTTATTTTTTTGGACTAAATATTCGTTGTTTTGAGTTGTGATAAATATAATGTAATGATATTCATACGTGATTCTGTTTAATTTACTTCTATCTATTGAGAATAAAATTGTATGGTACACGATACAACTAATTTGGTTGCCCAGAATATAAAGAGGCGTAATCTCCTTTATGCTATATATTTTCCTTATATATTTTCTCACTTAAATGTTCCTTTTAAGGATTTTACGATGTTGCTCCTTCTTACCTAATAAAGGCTCGTAGGACTGATACTCTTGCTCCTCAAGAGAAACCTGATGATTCATTTAGTTTATCTGATTCTTCTGCTGCTGCTACTCCTTATCTTCAACCAGTCACTTTAGACTCTCTTCATACCATGATGAGAGATTAGCTTCATCTCATTGACTACCATTCATTCATTCTATTTTCTGTTATTGCCAACTCCCTTCCTGACCTCTAATATAGTCTTGCCAACAAACCTGTTAGGGCTATACCTGTAGTTCGTAATCTAGCTCACACAGGTTACCGCATTAATGATGCTTTTGCCATGAGACATCTGGACCCCTCAACTGTTTACTATGATTGTGGTGATCCTTGTACTATTCATACTCGAGATAGTGACAATGAGGAATAGCCCTTTTGGTAGTACCTACTTAGAGACTTTAGTGTTGCTACATTTGATATTCTAGTTGATTTCATGTTCTATTTGTTTTTTATGATTCATTAGTTGTATTACATATTATAGTATTTTCTTTTTTGCTAGTTGGAACTATGGAATATGTACTTCTGCAATTATGTTTCACTCTATGGTACTCTCTATATATGGTACACTTTATTAGTATTTATACTTTTTGCACTCTGTGGTGATGATACTATTGTTTGTCTCAATTTTTCTTTCATGTGATGATGTCCCTAACTCTTATGTTTTTAACGTATCCTTGGTTACGGGGGAGCCGTACCATTATTGATGCTTTAACGAAGGGGAAGAACAAGATACATGATATTGTGCTATTGTTCCGATACTTTCGATACATGATGTTAGTCACAAATTATGGAGGGCATTGTTCCAAGTTGTTTATCTTGCGTATCGGTCATGATTTGTCAAATATCATAATATAGGAGATTATTGGCCCATTTAGTTAATGCCCATCTCGTTTTTGATATTTGATCAACCATGATTTTGATATGACTTGTAAAAAAATGCAACACATGAATGCATCACATGAAGACTGTACTTCATGTCAAAGATTTCATCTCAGAAGTGACTCTTTGGTCATTATGATTATCACTTGTTATTATGTATTTTTATGTTTATTTTATAGGACCAAATGTACATCGGATCACATTGGCACTAGGAAGATGAAATCCAATCCTATATAAACATCTTAGTCTACTAAAAAACCCTGACCCAAATCCACAACATTCTATCTCAGGAGAAGTCAAATTCGGGCTGAGTTTGATCCTACTGAACTCGGGCTGAATTTGGTCCTTGTTGACCCAATTTCAGAATTTCTAGTTCCTCCTTGAGAACTGGTCTCTAACGTTTAAAATTTCGAACATTAGGCACAATGAATTATCGCAGAATTTGGACCCTAGAAAAACTATTAAAAGACATTAGTTTCTCCATTGAAACTCACCAATTCACTTGTTCATTCACTTGCAAACTCAATGAACTCAGAGATTCTCAATATTCCTATCCCCAAGATCAATTTATCAGCCTTCTAGTTCCAAATGCGATCTTGATTAGAAGTATGTTAGAGTTTTAAAATCTTGGATTTTTAAGTTACTGTTGCTTGAAGTCGGCGAGCCCTTCAAATCAAAGCTTATGGTTGTAAGAAGTCGGTGAGAACTTTGGATCAAAACTCATAGTGTACTATTGTTTCACAAATAGTGGATTAATATCAAGAGTCTCTGGGATTGGATTGCTATCCACGAACCAGTATACATTACAACTCCTTAAACTTTGACTATTTGCTTACTAATTTTTTATTAAGTTATTAGCATTGCATTATTGGTTAATTGCCGCCTTCACCCTATTCACCCCCTCTAGGGTTGCCTACATTTAGATGTTGCACTATGATTCTATATAGTATTATGGATGCATGGATACTTCAATTTAAGATTTGAATTTTTTTAGAAGTTATCGGTTATCATGTCCTTTCGTATCCGATATGGTCTTGTCCAACATGTCGAATCTTTTTAAACGCTGATAGCATACCTTGTTGAATGTAGTTCTATTTTCTTATATTAATATTCTGCTATTATATTTCAAGTAGTATACTTGTTGATTGATCCTGGGCTTTCGAGTTAGACTCTGGATTGATCGACCAATTGATATGGTTAGGATCGATGGTTAGCCTAGATTGATCGTTGTATACTTGTAGGGTACTATGTTATCTCGTATCCTTTGATATAGACTTGACCCAAGGACACATGGTCATTACATTAAAGTTTGGACACACTCTCCAGTGCTCCATCTTCGTCAGGACGTATACCAGTTCTAGGCTTCTAAGATGGATTATTGCTTTCGTTGTTATTTATGGATTCATAGTCTATGTGACTGATCGACAGATGTTAGGGTTCGATTGGACGTATCACGGATACAACCCATGTAATCTCATTGGGTACATAGGACAGTTACTAGGTACCTCGACCCTTTTATACGTCTCTTTCATATAATACGATACGTTTTGTTTCTTACTCTGGTCACTAGTGCTTCTCTGGAGAGCTACTTGCTTGTTGTATCCCCCTTATTTTGACACCTTATGCGTGCTAATATTGTTCTTAACTTGCACTTCACTTAGTTGGTAAGCATTAGATATAACTCATGATTCCGTGGAGTGTGTTATATTTAATGCTTTAATTTCTACATGCTTATATGTATCTTGGTATCCCCTTTGAGGACCTGGTTACCTCCCAACACTACCAAAATCTGTCCAATCAGCGACGCTGGAGAACGTCGCTAAATCGGGCAGATACGTCGCTAAATCGAATTGGCGACATAATTTGCGATGTTTCGGCGTAGTCGAGATTTACCTAGTCACTAAACACCAAAACGTCGTAATACGTCGCTATGGCGACGATAATTAGCGACGAAGATGCGTCGCTGATTTAGCAACGACTAGCGATGTACAGCGACTGTCGTTACCGATGTCACCTAGCGACGTTTTTGTGACACACATTACAGCCATGCTGACCTGGCATATCACGACATTAGCGACGTTCTGCGACGTCAGCACGTCGCTATATTACCGACACATAGCGACGTATTGGCGACGTCTATAGGTAAATGCCAATCAGCATGGTAGCGACGTTTAGTGAGGATCAGCGACGTGATGACACACAATTAGCGACGTTCCGATACTTACTTAGCGACGTTTATTTTCGTCGCTGAACGTCGCTACACGTTGCTGAACGTCGCTAAATTTGGGAAAAAATAAAAAAGTACAGCATTTGCTGCATTTGTAGCAGCACCTACAGTAGCATTTACAACAGCACCTACAACAAAACCTATAGCAGCATTTTCCTGGGTTCGCTGACCCCTTCGGTGGAACACTCAACACCGGCTGATCAGGAGGAGCATCACGAACACAAAGTATCAAACAATATGAAACACAATCACGAACACATATGAAACACAATCACATCACTCAACACAGATATATGAATTTTTTTTAACAATAGTGTCAAACAATATGAAACACAATAACAATGTATATAGAAACACATAAAAGATCCAACAATGGGCCATCATACAATAATATGTCGACTACGGCTGATCAGGAGGAGAACCACCGCTCCTGGAAAGAAGGTAAGCATATTGCTTCGGTGTAAGAACCACCGACGATGATGAAGGAGGAGACAATGTAATCGATGTAGAAGGAGGCAGTGTAACCGCTGGAGAAGGAGGCAGTGTAACCGCTGGAGATGGGTGCGTCCGCATCTCCTTTAGGGCTAGCAGTCTGGCGCTGCATTACTCCATGCAAGCCACTATCCTAGTAACGGTGCCGTAAATGGACTCCTGCGTCCCTTGTACGTTCCTCACGGTGCGTTCGAGCATGTCAAAGTGTGCGGTGACCGACGCAGCGTCCCCTTGCACCTGAGACCCTAGCTGCTCAGAAATCCTCCTCAGCATATCGTCGTACAGCTCAGCAATCTGGCGGGCAATGGTATCCTCGACTCGGGCCGACTCGGCCTATGAGGGCTGTGAATGCGCACTGGCAGAGGGAGCCCTGGATGCCTGCATCACAACAAATGTGCCGTAGGACCCCGTACCGTAGTGCGTACCCCGATGAAGACCACCAATGGCGGTCTTCCAGAGCTCGTCCTCCGACTGAGGCGGAGAGGGCTGCGATGTACCAACCCTTCCCTCTGCAGGTGTACTAGCACTCGCACTCTCACGTAGCCTAATAAACTCGTCCTAGAAAATTGTGCATCTCTATAAATTAGTACTTACCTAAATTAGCCTAATAAATGTCTAAAGTATTTAATTATTATTAACTATATGGTTATATGTATATTCTTCAAGTTATGTTAAAATTAACGAAATCTAAATTAGTACTTACATATCTCCGAGTAGCCCGTTCGTCGATGAGCTTCCCGTCCTTCCGATGGATGGCCTGGAAGACGATCACCATGTTTGCGTCCTCACCCCTCTGTACCTGCATGTTTGTTATATTTTATTCTTTATTAAAATAGAAAATTTTCTTTCCTACTATCAATAAAATCTTATATATTGTAATAAATTACATACCATGGGACGAAAATGCTCCGTCATAGGAATCGATCCACCACACCACTTTCCGGCCCTCGTCCTAGCCGCCTTCGTCTTCTTCGACCGCTCTCCGTACCGGGGCTCCTCAAATCGAGCCCTCATCGCGGTCCACTGGTCAGGCGTGATCCAACCAGTAATCAGCTTTCCGGAGTGTTGACGAGCTTTCTGATCGTCAATTGCATCACGGATCAGCTTGGCGGCGACGACAGGAAACTGCCCCTCAATCTGCTCGTCCCGGTGTGGTAGATAAAAATAGGTCCTCTACAAGAATTATAAATTAAAATAATAAGTTCTAAAAATGCTTAAAATTATATTAATTCTACTAAATTAACTATCTTTAATTACCTTGAAGTGGGCAAACCAGAATGCATTCCTCTCTTCCGAGGCATCCGAGTAGTTGATCTACGGACCCCCATAGTTGGACGTCAGAAAGAAGCCCAACGCTCTCTGTACCAACGAGGGACGATATCTGTATACAACGATAATTATATATATATATATATATATATATATATATATATATATATATATATATATATATATATATTAACCCCCTCATTTTATTAAAATTAGGCTCAAAATGCCGAAGCCTGAAGACGTATACAAGGTACAAAAGGACAAAGTCTATACAAGTATACCACCAAAAGGAAAGAAGAGGGGGAGAGACGACTCATCCACTAAGAGTTTGGGGTGGAGCAATGTCCAGAATGCTCTCGGACTGTGGGAGCACCCAGTGCTCTTTTTGCGGTATTGGCAGAAGACTTCCCGAATGAGCTGGTCTGCTGTGTATTGGTGCCCTTCGTATCTCGCCTTGTTGCTATTCTTCCACATCGCCCACGTTGCGGCCGCTGCGACGATCTGGTGGCCATGGAAGGCTGAACCCCAGGATACCGTGAGATCGTGGAAACGTCCACCACTCGGCTCAATACTGCAGAGGTGGTTAAGGGTCCTCCAGATACTGCCAGGCAGGCTTTCCTGGCAAAAGATATGGTTTATAGTCTCAATCTGACGCTCAGAGTAGCACGTGCAGGCTGATGCTAAGCTGATCCCAATGGTGTTGAGGATATCGTCAATGGGCAATTTCTGTCTAATGACTCTCTACATTAGGCGACCATTTCTTAGGGATGTAGGATTTCCAATAGTGTGCAATGGAATCGTACAGCCGCCCGATTCCCTGAACAGCAATTCTCACCGATCGAACCAAAAATTTCCCGAGGCCTCGAGAGTCCACTTCAGCGCGTCGGCCTCTCGGACGATACATAAGCCACGCAGTCGGATGTTATCTGCCGTTTCGTTGCCAGACCATTCCTTAATTTTGTCCCAGTTCCACTCGTCTGTGGTGTAGTTCCACAGGTATTTAATTCTACTATCTCTCGGGGTCTCCGTGAGACTCGGGTTCATGGTATCCCCAACCCATCGCTCGAGGAATGGATCCGAATCACCCGCCCCCAATTGGAGTCTCATCGCAGGCTCGGCAAGGTCGTGCCCGATAAGGATACGATGCCCGGCCGCTGAGGATCTGCTGTTGGATATGGCCATTGAAGGGTGGACTTGCTTGAAGTACCAGGCCTTCAAAAACCTGGTCCATAAGTTGTTGCTCGTATAAAGTTTCCACCATAATTTCATCGAGAAAGCTTTAACGATGTGAGTGAGTTTGGTAAATCCCAGCCCCCTCGTTAGTAGGATGAGCCATAGATTCCCAGCTAGCCCAGTGATGCTTGTCTTGGCCGTTGCTATGCCTCTAAAAGAAGTTATAAAAGATCTGTTTGATTGAGGAAAGGACCTTCTTGGGCGGGAAGTATGGATGGGGATAGAGGAGAGCACGTGGTTGATGAGGGTCATCTTGCTGCCTGGGGATATAGTGGCATTATGCCACCCTTCAAGTTTTTTCCTGATTCTTGTGATCAAGTTCTCAAAGATGCCAACGTTGGACTTCCCATACACCAGAGGACAATCGAGATAGTTGAACGGAGGATGGTCAACAGAAAATGATGTTAAGTTGGAGAGGTTGATAGCGTGTTCTCTCTTGATGTTGTGGTGGACGTAGATGACGCTCTTTAAGGGATTGATTTTTTGGTCGGAGCATCTTGAGTACCTCTGAAGGGTGTTGTGGACCACTTCCACCGCTCCTTCGTCTCCGGATGAGAATATGAGTAGATCATCGACGAAAGCCAGATGGATGATGATAGGGCATCCGTCGGATGTGTGATAGTGCTAGAAGTACGGGATGTTGACCATGTTATTAAGGTTCCTGCTCAGGGCATCAGCTGCCATGATGAAGACAGTGGATGATAGAGGGTCGCCCTGTCTAACCCCACGCTTGAATTTGAAAAACCCCTCTGCTTGACCATTGATGACCGTAGAGAACCATGAGTTGCTGATGGATCTCCATACGATGTTGGTCCAGGTTTTCGAGAATCTGAATGCCATGAAGATCCAGATCATGAATTACCAATCCAGTCTGTCATACGCTTTTTCTATATCAATTTTGACAGCGATGTTGCTCCCTCTAACCAGAAATTTTATACATGTGATTAACTCTTGGGCCAGCATAATATTGTCTTGGATATTTCTCCCGCGAACAAACCCGCTATGCTCCTCTGAAATGATCTTGGGGAGAATGCCAGCCATCCTAGTTGCAATGATCTTGGAGATGATCTTGTTGGTGAAGGTGTAGAGACTGATGGGGGCAAAAGTCGCAAAATGATTCCGGGTTTGTCTTTTTTGGGGATAAGAATCAGCTTGGCACTGGAGATGGCTTTGGGGTAAGTAGCACCTTCGAAGAAGGCGATTGCCGCTTCGGTGATGTCATGTTTGATAATATTCCAGCATATGCGAAAGAATAACCCCAAAAAGTCGTCCAGGCCTGCGCATAATGCACATTCAGAGCCCACACAACATCTTTCACTTTTTGGGCGGCAGGGGGTCGTTCTAACTCAGCATTGTCGGTAGTATTAATGAGTAGGGGATTTGGTCTAGGAAGGAGTTATCTCTGTGAACCGTCTCTTTGGAGAATAGTTTGGAATAGAAATTCGTAGCAGCCGCTTGAATGCTCTTTTGGTCTGTCATGATGGTCCCTTTGTCGTCAGTGATACTGTGAATCGATAGCTTCTGTCAGCGGCCATTGACACAGGCATAAAAATATTTTAAGTTTTTATCCCCATCGATGTCCCATTTCAACCTCGCTTTTTGTTTCCAGAAGTCAGTCTCAACTTTGAGCCTGAATTTGAGAATAGCCTTGGTGAGGTTCAGGGCTTGCCTGGCCACTGTGGAGCGGTCCGATACGAACTTGGCTTCGGCACGGGTGACGTCGTCCTCCGTGACCCGAACGGCTTGAAAAATATCCCCGTAAGCTTGTTTTCTCCAATGAGACAGTGCTTTCCTTGTAGCCTTGAACTTGTTGCTCACCCGAGAAAGGGGATTGAGAGAGTTCTCACGATTCCATGCTTCTGCCACGATGTTTAAAAATTGTGGGTGCTCGATCCAGAAATCGAGGAATTGGAAGTTTTTTGAATGGATTAGTAATATTTTTAATTTCAACCAGCAGAGGAGCGTGGTCTGATTAGAGGAGTTGAGGTGGGATAGGTTGGTATTGAACCCCATTCCGTGCCAGAATGTGTTCGTGAGGGATCTGTTGACGACGGTTGCCTTCCTACATATTGTACCAGGTGAAGGCGTTGCCGGTGATTTGGAGGGATGCTAGATGGGCATTGTATATGAAGTTGTTAAAATCTTGCATGGACGACATGGGAGGAGGGCGACCGCCGATTTTTTCTTCTCTGCAGGTAATCGCGTTAAAGTCTCCAATACAGAGCCACAGAGAGTTTCTATAATGGAGGTAGATGTCTAGCAGGTCGTTCCAGAGGTGTTTTCGCTCTACAATATCGCAGCTGCCGTGAACCGCCGAGTGGATGGTGCGATCAGGGATCATGGGGTGTTCGAACCAACAGAAGAGGGCCTGCCTGGCATCCTGGATGACTCCGATGTTGATGTCCTTCGTACAGAGGATCCAAATATCGTGTCTGCCTGCTATGGCCGTGGGGAGGCCCAGCTACAGCTGGATTGATTTTAATCCTTTGGGAGGAATTTTGGGTTCTAAAATAATGAGGATTTCGATCTTGTGGATTTTTCGAAGGCTGGTTATTCTCCTTAGTGTAGGTTCGTTCGCCAGGACGCGAACATTCCAGGATAGTATGTTAAGCATTAAGGACGTTGTGTGAGGGTTTTTTGTTTCGCTTGGCGACGGATCTGGTTTAGATAGTTGTTGTTTCGGTGGATCCTTGTTTGACATTGGCCCCAGAGGTTGATGCTTCTGCCTTTGTCGAGGTGGGAGGGTCGCTAATAGCTTGCTCGTGTGGGTCCAAGGCGAGACCTACTGATTCTTCGGCGCTGTCCAAGATAGGATTCTCGGGGTGTATAACTAAAGAGTTATTGGCACTTCCTATCCGGAGAATAGTTTGCTGTAGAGGATGACCGGCGGCTAGGACTTGTATTCCTCTCTGAACTTGGTCTGGCCCTAGAATTGCTAGGGCTTCTGCAACAGATTCTACATTAGTGAGTTATCGATCTGCGTCGATGGTGACATTGGTCACCTCTACGTCTTCCAGTGTCTCGCTGAGAGCGCGATCATCTTGGGGGCGGGAAAAGTCTCCGATGGTGATTCCACGTCCTCCGAATCAAGAGAGTCGAATTGGTTGGAGAGGGTGAGAGCTTGGGTGTTGAAAGGGATCAAGGCTTTGCTGGAGGGCTCGCTCTGATCTGACTTGACTTCACTGGATCCTAATCGTGTGTGTGAGTTCGGGAGTGGTAGAAGGGGTGGCTTGGGAGTCCTCCCTTCTGTTGGTACGTTGTCGTTTCGGGGAGATTTCTTTTTTAGTTCTGTGTGGAGACGGTGGCAGTGCTTTGGAAGGTGACCTCTTAAATGGCAGTGGTTGCAGAACAAGATGTGGTTGTCATAGAGGATTTGTTGGGTGTGGGTCTGGTTTCCCAGCTCGATTGTAATAAAATTGGGCAGTTCAAAAGTGAGGTCAAGTTACACACAGATTTTGGCATAGTGAGCCTTAGTGAGGTTGCTAGTCTCAGGGGCTATGGCCACATAAGTACCGATGGAGTTGGCAATACGCCTAAGGGCCGCTGGAATAAAGCAGATGAGGGGTAGGTTGGGCAGGATAACCCAGGCGGCAACCTGCGCTGAGTCTTCTTTGGTGCTAAAGCCTGCTGACCACTTGATGATCTTCATCTGGTGGGAGTCAATCCTGCAAGTGCCTTTGGACCATACGGTCCTGTGATCTAAATCGGATGATAGGTGGAGGAGAATATATCTGGGGTCGAGGGGTGCCACGCGATAATCCATTGAGAGTCTCCAACTCGCAATCATTTCTTGCACCCTGGAAAGCTTGGGACAACCAGTCGAAAATTTGAGGATAAAAGTGCGGGAGAAGGAGGTTGATAGAGAGGACACTTCCACTGCGGAGAACAGAACCAAAGGCACAGGAGACTCCTGGGAATACACAATGTCTGAGAGGTGGACATCCAGTAGCATGAGACCCTGAGCCGAGGCAAGGTCCGGGCGAAGCGTGGCGATGTAGGATGGCTGGGCTGCTCCCGATGAAGGAGGGACCAGGATCTCTCCGCCGGAGGGCGGAAGAGCAGACGGGGATAGGATCAGCCCTGGGCGAGGTGAGGGTGCCAAAGGGACGGCCAAAGGGGACCTCCCTAGGGAGGAGGGAGGGTGAAGCCGCCGAGCTGACGAAGAAGGAAGGGGCGATAGCCGTACCGAGTACGGTAGGAGACACCGTCTGCGCGCCAATCGACGGGGCCACCGCGGAAGGGCCCTCACTCCCATCTGTGCCCGAGGACGAGCTGGGAGCTGAGGGGCGAGAGGGTGCGGTGGTGACGGTGGTGGAGACGGAGACGGGGACCCCCTGAACGGGTGGTCCAGGGGACGGGAAAGGAGCCGGTGGGGGGGAATGGGCCGCGCTCACATCGTCGTCAGCGGAGGACGTCGGGAAAAGGATTACGGGGTGGCAGATATATATACAGACGTGTATAAAATATATATATATATATTCATTTAACTTACTTCGTAGGACCGTCGGCCCAAATTTCCATCCTCGTCTCGTCCTGAGGTGCGCATGGAGGGTCGCTCTGGTATGGAACCGCACGAGCGGGAGTAGGGTCTACCTCATCCACCTGCTCCCCACCCTCCATGCTGCCGTCAACGGTAGGAAGGCTAGGGGAAGGATTATCAGCAAGCCTAGAACTGCTCGTCCCAGGTGTACTGCCACCCGGACCTGCGATCGTATGGTACAATAGAGTGCTCGGGCCAGACGATGGTCCAGAGCCATCCTTTGGTAATGGAGCTCTCTGCCCACCTAAGGACACGGCTCGTCCTGACCTATCTCCGCGTCGTCCTGCTATGCCTCTGCGTCGTCCTGTCATGCTGATAATAACAAATAATTAAAAATATAAATAAATACAATGACTGTTTAGAAATATCTGTATACATTGGAGTTCATTATTTAAGTTTACAGAAATATGAATACATTGAAATCACAGTTTCTCAATCATCCTCTGAAAATTTATCTTCTTCGTTTGCCTCCTCCTCCTCATCCTCATCCTCTTCCTCCTCATTTTCACTAGCATCTCCTTCGTCTTAACCTTCTGTCACGAACTGCATCCTAGATTAAGGGCACGAGACGTGGGTACGTCCAGCCTACGCCGCAGTGTCGGCGGTAGAATGCTGTCCTAGGTTACATACATCTAACAGTTATAAGGTACCTGTACAGTTTATACACTCCGAAAGGAGGTGACATAAATAAGTACAACTCAATCACAACTAAGGAAGAAAGCACGGTAAGATAGAATAGATGAAACACAGAATCCACAGATGATAAATACAAGATAAAGATAGCTGAAAGTCTAAGATAAACATCCCCACAAATCCAGAATACAAACTCCAAATATAAACAAGTGTATCTGACAAGACATGAAGATAAATAGAACTAGCCTAGCTAACTTGCCTAGTCTACAAGGGTAGTGTCATCAGCAAGTGCTGGGTCCTCCTGAGGGTCCAGCTCGCATGTGTCGTCTAGGCTTGCTCCCTAATAGGTGGGACACAGCTCCTCAAAATTATCTGTAATATTTCAACAGGTCCAGTCAGGAATAGAGCGAGCACAGTACATCTCACGTAGTTCATATCATGACAGGAATAAAATACAGGCAATAGAGTAAGATACATGAAACGCTGAAAAATATACATAAAGTAAAAAAGAAGGCTATAATGAAATATCTACTATAAATAAAGAGCTACAGTGAACTAGTAATTTAGAGTACAAGCTAGACATGTGAACGACTTGATAATAAATATGAGAGTTTGCACATGACTACACTACTTTGGAAATTGTCCACATGACTACTAATACTCTCCCGTTTTCTCAATCAATACACAAGGATCCGTTCAAGTTATGTTATTGCACATGAATTCACATGGGGGCCCATAAATGGGTGCACATAAATATAAACATGGGGGCTTCGTGAACATGAGAGTACATGAATCACGAGAGTGCACATGAATGGTGAAAGCACAAGAATACATGATAAAAGTAAAACACATATGACATGATGTATCTGATGCTCCCGAGGGAGATAACATCGTATAAAAAGATCCATATAGTACTAATCCGTGTTTCCATCGTGTCAGCATCAAGTAAAATAACCTAGAGCAAGAAAATACTCCTAGCAAGTATGAAACGGTCAGAGAATGTACTCGCCTGATATCTTGAATGTCTGAAGGAAATACTGCTTAAGGAGTGGTGTCTGGCTCCTAATCAGAACAGTACAAGTCACAACATATCCAACTAATAAAGTAAGCTACTATGATGTAGTCTACATGATGTTGGATCAATTTTAGACTAAAGTCAACCCTGGTCAACTTCAGTCATCTAAATAGTCAAAGCTAGGTCAACTAGGTCAACCTAGACCCAATCAAGTCTCACTAGGCCTAACCTTGTCTACCCTAGCAAGTATGCACCATACACAACTCTATATGACTACTCATGTACATATTTACCATATGCCAAGACCATACATGGATACCATAGGCTATGTTACCTAGGTTATATGCCATAGGCTATACACATACAATTTCCATACATTTATACACACACACTATTTATATAGGTAATGCCTATATTGTATGACAAATATCACATTAGTTAAACGTTTATATATACATACATAGAGAGTTAGAGAAGGAAGTGCATGCGAATGTGTGTGTGTGTAGCTAGGATACATGAAGGTGTCATGTGACAGTTAGCCTTCCTGTGTACATTAGGATATAGGCATGTGTGTGTAACAGTGTGGCAATGTGAGATTAGTGTGTGAGTGTTCGATTTAGGTAGTTAACAACGAATGACAGTTTACCCATTTATAGATTTCACATAGTGAAGTGTAGGCATGATCATTATGTTCTCATGTGTGTATAACATTGCATATACATGTACTCTTCAATTTCCAGATTTTGTGTGTGAGTATGTAGCATATGTGTATACAATCTCAGATTCTAGGTTTATAGGTTAACATAAACATCATTAAACTCTCAGTCCTACCTGTGTGTGTGTGTGTGTGTGTGTGTGTCAACCCATTCTCAGGTTTGTGACAAGCAAGTATCATTGTGTGTGTGTGGGACATGTGTACATGGTTTACAGGTTTCCAAGCTTTGTTAACAGTGAATGGTAAACATTACATTTCAGTGTTTAGGTGTACATATTCACAAAATTGAAATGCACTAATGTTTAGTCCTAGAATAAATCTCAGGATTATGTGACAGGAATGAAGGGCTACCATGCATATAGGTTCATAATGAGCACATGGGGTTAAATTGTGTCTGTGTATATGGCATTGGCAATGTACATACTCATACATTCACATTGCATAAACTAAACTTACATATTACGTTGCATTCAGTTATAGGGCTAATAGTTCCCAGATTTAATGAGTACAACAGTGTATACAAATGTGTGTGATAGGAACAAATGAGTGTGTAATACACATGAGTGTGTGTATAGGTTAGATTGAAACCATTCCAGATTTCGTGTGAATCATTCAATGTGTTCTCAAAAATTAACAGTGAATTAGAAGTGAATGCTAAGTTCTCAGATTTCAACAAAGTGACAGCGATATATGGGAAAAATCAGTGTACATGTACATGTGTATATAAATCCCAGTTTTCTCAATACAACCATTCACATCTACCACCACCTAATCATGCTAGAAGAAGCCCTAACATATGAACTACTTACTGCATAAGAGGGTATCCGTGAGTTAATATGAAATCGAATATAACAGGAAAAATGGGAAGGCAGTACGTAAACTCGTTTCAGAAAAATAGGGATTCGATCGCAAACACCCAGCTTAATCACCAAAAACTGAACCCTAACGTAGTTTTTAGGATTATGATAGATTACTGTATATTAACATTGTAAAATAACATGGGTTTACACTGAAATATATGAATCAATTTGGAAAGAAATAGAGAAAACATCCTGATACTAACCCGTATCAGAGAAATAGGGATTCCCTATTTCGAATACCAAATAAATCAACTAACAACAAAATAGGGTTGGTAATCATCCAGGCATATGTGCACATGTCTTACTAATCCTTCACGTGTCCAAAAATAGGACACAAGTGTCCAGAACCCACACGAACCAATCACAACATAACTAGACACGAATAGTGCAACCCATGCATGAGTCCTAGCACTCTCGACACAATACCATTGGACACGAGGCCTTGGGGGTGTCATGTCAAACACTGTCCCTCCCTTCGTGTCCAAGGACACTTGTCCTCGTACCCTAAAACACCCGTACGAGCACCCGAATAGCAGGACAGCCCGGCTGCGCACACGCGAGGCGTGTCCACGACCCTAAGGCGACACGAATAGGACTCGATCCATGCTCAGTCACAGAGAAAGTGTTAAGCCACTCAAAAATGAACTTTCCTATTCAAAAACAATTCAAAAATAGAGACGAAAAGCCCACTGTGGCATTACGTCGAACACCACAGCACGTAGGCTGATACGTGTCCGATACGGACACATAAGGGACATGACTCCACACGAAATCTATACCTACAGCTACAGGACACCTAGGGCTATGCAAATATGCAAGGAAATCTGGAACAAATGGTTAAGTAGGAAGTTACCTATAGCTTGTTCCTTCTCAAGAAAACCCAAAAATGAAGATCCTTCCTAGCTAGCTCAAAGCTCCAATAGAGACCAAAACTGAGATTCACCTCCACCAACAGTAGGAGAACAATATTCAGATTACAATGCAAAAGATTTGAAAGAAAATGGATGAGAAATAATCAAAATAGGAAGGGTTGAGGGAGAAATAAACCTTTTCTCTTGAAAATGGAAGAGTGTGCAAAAGAGGCAAGAAATTTTGAGAGGCATTAAATAGGGGGTGGATCCCTAGGTGGACGGCCTATTATTCTAGGGTTAGGGTTTTGGGGGATCAATCAATGGCTCTCCTATCATCTAGTCAAATCAAGGGTCCATAATTTCTATGTTACACACTAGTCTAAGTCATGGATCCTAGTTAGCTCTAACTAACCATGATTAACCAAGACTAACCAAAATTAATCATGACTAACTAATACTAACCATGGCTAACTATGACTAATCTAGGTTAGGTCCAATCTAGATTAGGGCTAAATCACAACACATGGCAACTAATTAAATAATTATTAAACCACACCATTCCAATAAATATATTAATTTTAAATAAATTCAAAATAACAAAAATATCCTCAAATTAGAAATGTGGTAGTGACAAATCTACCCTCCTTAAAAGAATTTCGTCCTCGAAATTGAAAGGCGAAACTAAACAAATGAGAAGGATAGACAATCATACCTCACGGTCCAAAAAGATAAGGGTATCGCTCGCGCATCTAATCCTCCCGCTCCCAGGTAGACTCTCCTGGAGAATGATGCCTCCATGCGATGCAAACCAAGGGTATCACCTGGTTTCTCAATACCTTCTCTCGACGATCCAGAATCTCCACTGGCTGCTCTATATAACTGAGAGTAGGTCCCACCTCAATCTCCGAGTGATCGAGTACATGGCTAGGGTCAGCCACGTACCGTCTCAACTGTGATACGTGGAATACGTTGTGGACACCTACTAGTACAGGTGGCAAGTCTAGCCTGTATGCCACATCACCGACTCTCCCGCTGATCATGAAAGGTCCGATGAAGCGCGGGCTAAGCTTCCCACCTCCACCAAAACGTATGGTACCACGAGTCGGAGATATCCGCAGAAAAACCATGTCTCTGACCTAACACAAACAAGGTCTCATGTTACTAAATAATCAAACATGATCAACAAACAAACAATCAACCTACTTCTAATCCTGTCTCCAGTCAACTAAGTCAACTATAGTCAATGGTCAACTACCGGTCAACAGCTACTCAGTTTGGACTATTGGGTCAATGGATAATCTAGGGTTTAGACTAAAATAGTCTAAAGTGTAAAAAAAATATCAAGACCAACTAAATCCTAAGTTTAAAACATACACATGTCTACTCTACATTAAACTAGACTCATAACTTCTAACCCTTAACCATAACACATACTCTAAAATGCCTCACATAACCCCATATATCTTACCCTCTAATACCCATATATCTCTAATGTAACCCATAGAACCCATACTATTCTAAGTGTATCATCTATGCATACATATAGACTAACCATCTCATATGCATAATCTATATAATATATGCAGAACCCCTTAACCTATATTACTTATCACATATATCCCTATAATATATATACAAAATATATAGCATTAGCCTAACATGGAGGTTTACTAGCACAAGCAGCAATTAACCAAAACAAGGGGACAGGATATACAATGGTTATTATGATATACTGCAGGATATGCAAGTGGTAAAAGTATGTGAAGTACAGGAATGAATGAGCGCATGTGAATCAAGGATATGCAAGGAATGTTATGTGAAGTACAGGGCTTGTGCTAAGGTGCAGTGCCAATTTGTGTGGACACTTCAGGTATGCAGGATACTAAGGTAGTGCAGTAGTTCATCTATATAGGACATGATCAAATTTGTAGGTTATATGCCTAAGTAGCTAGGGAATGAAGTGTCAATTACAAGAGAGTGAAGTGTGAATTGTGTATCTGAGTCTAGCGTATCAGAAAAGTCGTGTGATAATGATAAAGCACAAGATGGCGTGCCCGAGTAGGACACAAAGGTCATGGCTGACTTACTGGAAAGGGTAAGGGAAAAAATAATAAATCATCAAGGCTGTAAGACATACTAACATCCTATATGGAAATTGGTTGGTCAGGAGAATCATCTACAATGGGTTATTATTCTAATACTAATGCTAAATATCATCTCTAGGGTACAGACACCCTACAAGTCGTCGTATCATTACACTATGAAAGAGCTACATATGAATAAGTTCTACAAAACTAAAATGTCCCTACTCCTAAGTTATTTGATGATGGAATACAATTTTTATAACAACAGAAGGGTATGATAGAGATGATATATTTAAAAACCTTCTCAAGATATAATCTAATAATCATATGCGTCTGTCCAAAATCATGTTACTCAGAGTCTTCGTCATGCTAGTGAGCAAGGCTACGATAATCACAGAGTCCTTGACTAGGGTACATACCTCTAGAATTATGGTATTTAAAATTTTTGTATTGTCGCATGCTTGACAGCGGAAACCTTAAATTTCCACACCCAAGAAATACGTCTAAAATCTGACTATATGTCCTCACTATGCCAGCTAACATGACTATCGAAGATTCTAGATCCCATAACTAAGGTTACCTAGCCCATATGATTTATATTGGCAGAAAAAAATCGACAATGAATACCAAGAATCAGATTTATCTACGAACAAGAACGATAAGCAAGATATATTGGAGCTGAATTTCGAGATGGTTAAAATATGGCAAGGAACGAAATTGAGATGAACAGAAACTGTGATAAGCTCTCCTACTGCCTGTGCACCCTCAGTTGCCATAGCGGAAGCTCGCCCCTGCTGGCCTCCTCCAACCTGATGCTGCACGAATCTCTGCTGCTGAGTCTGTAAGGGTAGTCCCTTCTGTTGGCTCACCGGAGCCCTCGCTCCTGCTTCCTGAGCTGTCCGTCTAGGAAACTTGGGACACTCTCTTAACTGGTGATATGATGCTCCGCAAAGTAGGCACTTGCCTAACCTTATTCGATATTTACTCCAATCGTGCCCTGGTTTCCTACAAAAAGGGCAACTGGTAACATGCTGCCGTCTAGGGGTCTGCTGCGTCTGTAACGGTGGTCCCCTCGGCTGCTCTGTCGGAGCCCTAGCTCCTGCTGCTACCTGAGTCATTGCTGTCTTGCTCTATGGACACTCCCTACACCGATACTCCGCTGAATCTCAAAGTAAACACATACCAAGTCTCATCCTGCAGTCGTTCCATCCATGGCCTGCCTTCTTGCAGAAGTTTTACCTAGCGTCCTGCTGCTGTCTGGATGCCTGGTAGAAATATGTACGTCCCTGACCCTGAAGGTGCTGCTGAACAGGCCCCTGCTGATACTGATACTGAATCTATACGTGAGACCTCTTAGCCTGACCTCTACTGCTGCTAACCCTATGAATGTCATGTCCCCTCTTGAACAACTGTTGCCGCTGAGTTTCCACTATCTGCTGGAAGAAGGAGAACAACCGCGCCACGTCCTCTGATCCTGATGGCGACTGCTGCTGAAGAACGTTCAGGATGACTGAAAAAAGTCTCGGAGTAGGAGGAGGTGCACTCCCATAAGCTGCAGATATCTCAGCCTGAGCTGGCATAACAGGACCTGCAGTCTCGGGGCCCTGCTGATCAGGATGAGGAGTGGCAGACCCCTCAGTGGTGTCTTCCCGATCGAGACGATGAGATCGCGTCTCTATAACCATCCTAAAGACAGATCAAACGAGAGGACAATCACTGAGAATGAAGCGATAATATCAAGGGAGGATGATTTATTTTCAAGGAAAGACAATAATGCAGCAAATTTTTTTAGGTAACAGGAATCTGATTAAGAGTTTTTCCTAATGTGATTGAGTACCTTCAAATATATCCTAATCCTACTGTAGGCTGTAGTGATACTCTAGTTCGAATACCACTACACAAACTCGACCTGCATGGGCCACCACTAAAAGCGTGTTACGACCCGCACCCTAGAGTAAGGGCACGAGATGTGGGTACGTCCAGCCTATGCCGTATTGTCGGCCGTAGAACACTGTCCTAGGTTACATATATCTAACAGTTATAAGGTACCTGTACAGTTTATACACTCCGAATAGAGGTGACATAAATAAGTACAACTCAATCACAACTAAGGAAGAAAGCACGGTAAGATAGAATAGATGAAACACAGAATCCACAAATGGTAAATACAAGATAGAGACAGCTGAAAGTCTAAGATAAACATCCCCACAAATCCAGAATACAAACTCCAAATATATACAAGTGTATCTGACAAGACATGAAGATAAATAGAACTAGCCTAGCTAACTAGCCTAGTCTACAAGGGTAGTGTCATCAGCAAGTGCTGGGTCCTCCTGAGGGTCCAGCTCGCATGTGTCGTCTAGGCCTGCTCCATAATAGGTGGGACACAGCTCCTCAAAATCATCTGTAATATTTCAACAGGTCCAGTCAGGACTAGAGCGAGCACAGTACATCTCTCGCAGTTTATATCATGACAGAAATAAAATACAGGCAATAGAGTAAGATACATAAAATGCTAAAGAATATACATGAAGTAAAAGAGAAGGCTGTAATGAAATATCTACTATAAATAAAGAGCTACAGTGAACTAGTGATTTAGAGTACAAGCTAGACATGTGAACGGCTTGATAATAAATATGAGAGTTTGTACATGACTACACTACTTTAGAAATTGTCCACATGACTATTTATACTCCCCTGTTTCCCCAATCAATACACAAAGATCCGTTCAAGTTATGTTATTACACATAAATTCACATAGGGGCCCATAAATGGCTGTACATGAATATAAACATAGGGAATCCATGAATATGAGAGTACATGAATCACGAGAGTGCACAGGAATGGTGAAAGCACAAGAATACATGATAAAAGTAAAACGCACATGACATAATGTACCTGATGCTCCCGAGGGGGATAACATCGTATGAAAAGATCCATATAGTACTAATCCGTGTTTCTATCGTGTCAGCATCAAGTAAAATAATCTAGAGCAAGAAAATACTCCTAGCAAGTATGAAACGGTCAGAGAATGTACTCGCCTGATATCCTGAATGTCTGAAGAAAATACTGCCTAAGGAGTGGTGTTTGGCTCCTAATCAGAACAATACAAGTCACAACATATCCAACTAATAAAGTAAGCTACTATGATGTAGTCTACATGATGTTGGGTCAATTCTAGACTAAAGTCAACCCTGGTCAACTTCAGTCAACTAAATAGTCAAAGCTAGGTCAACTAGGTCAACCTAGACCCAATCAAGTCTTACTAGGCCTAACCTTGTCTACCCTTGCAAGTATGCACCATACACAACTCTATATGACTACTCATGTGCATATTTACCATATGCCAAGACCACACAAGGATACCATAGGCTATGTTACCTAGGTTATATGCCATAGGCTATACACATACAATTTCTATACATTTATACGTACACACACACTATTCATATAGGTAATGCCTATATTGTATTACAAATATCACTTTAGTTAGATATATATATATATATATATATATATATATATATATATATATATATATATATATATATATATATATATATATATATATATATATATATACATAGAGAGTTAGAGAAGGAAGTGCATGTGAATGTGTATGTATGTAGCTAGGATACATGAGGGTGTCATGTGACAGTTAGCCTTCCTGTGTACATTAGGATACATGAATGTGTGTGTAACAGTGTGGCAATGTGAGATTAGTGTGTGAGTGTTCAATTTAGGTAGTTAACAGCGAATGACATTGTGTAGGCATGATCATTATGTTCTCATGTGTGTATAACATTGTATATACATATACTCTTCAATTTCCAGATTTTGTGTGTGTGAGTATGTAGCATATGTGTATACAATCTTAGATTCCAGGTTTATAGGTTAACAGGAACATCATTAAACTCACAGTCTTACCTGTGTGTGTGTGTGTGTCAACCCATTCTCAGGTTTGTGACAAGCAAGTATCATTGTGTGTGTGTGGGACATGTGTACATGGTTTACAGGTTTCCAAGCTTTGTTAACAGTGAATGGTAGACATTACATTTCAGTATTTAGGTGTACATATTCACAGAATTGAAATGAACTAATGTTCAGTCCTAGAACAAATCTCAGGATTATGTGACAAGAATGAAGGGCTATCATGCATATAGGTTCATAATGAGCACATAGGGTTAAATTGTGTCTGTGTACATGGCATTGGCAATGCACATACTCATACATTCATATTGCATAAACTAAACTTACATATTACATTGTATTCAGTTATAGGGCTAATAGTTCCCAGATTTAGTGAGTGCAATAGTGTATACAAATATGTATGATAGGAACAAATCAGTATGTAATACACATGAGTGTGTGTATAGGTTAGCATTGAAACCATTCCAGATTTTGTTTGAATCATTTAATGTGTTCTCAGAAATTAACATTGAATTAGGCATGAATGCTAAGTTCTCAGATTTTAACAAAGTGATAGTGATATATGGAAAAAATCAGTGTACGTGTGCATGTGTATATAAATCCCAGTTTTTTCAATGCAACCATTCACATCTACCACCACCTAATCATGCTAGAAGAAGCCCTAACATATGAACTACATACTGCATAAGAGGGTAACAGTGAGTTAATATGAAATCAAACTTAACAGGAAAAATGGAAATGTAGTACATGAACTCGGTTTCAAAAAAATTGGGGTTCGATCACAAACACCCAGCTTAATCACCAATAACTGAACCCTAGAATAGTTGTTAGGATTAGGATAGATTACTGTATATTAACATTATAAAATAACATGGGTTTACACTGAAATATATGAATCAATTTGGAAAGAAACAGAGAAAACATCCTGATACTAACCCGTATCAGAAAAATAGGGATTCCCTATTTCGAATACCAAATAAATCAACTAACAACAAAATAGGATTGGCAATCATCCAGGCATATGTGCACGTGTCTTACTAATCCTTCACGTGTCCAAAAACAGGACACGTGTCCAGAACCCACACGAATCAATCACAACATAACTGGACATGAACAGTGCAACCCGTGCACGAGTTCTAGCACTCTCGACACAATACCATTGGACACGAGGCCTTGGGGGTGTCATGTCAGACACTTCCCCTCCCTTCGTGTCTAAGGACACTTGTCTACGTGTCCTAAAACACCCGCACGAGCACCCGAGTAGCAGGACAGCCCGACTGCGCGTGCACGGGACGTGTCCACGACCCTAAGGCGATACGAATAGGACTCGATCCGTGCTCAGTCACAAAGAAAGTGTTAAGCCACTCAAAAATGAACTTTTCTTTTCAAAAACAATTCGAAAATAGAGACGAAAAGCCCACTGTGGCATTACGTCGAACACCACAACACGTAGGCTGATACATGTCTGATACGGACACATAAGGGACACGACTCCACACGAAATCTATACCTACCGCTAGAGGACACCTAGTGCTATGCAAATATGTAAGGAAATCAGAAACAAATGGTTAAGTAGGAAGTTACCTATAGCTTGTTCCTTCTTAAGAAAACCCAAAAATGAAGATCCTTCCTAACTAGCTCAAAGCTCCAATAGAGACCAAAACTGAGATTCACCTCCACCAACAGTAGGAGAACAATATTCAGATTACAATACAAAAGATTTGAAAGAAAATGGATGAGGAATGATCAAAATAGGAAGGGTTGAGGGAGAAACAAACCTTTGCTCTTGAAAATGGAAGTGTGTGCAAAAGAGGCAAGAAATTTTGAGAGACATTAAATAGGGGGTGGATCCCTAGGTGGCCGACCCATTATTCTAGGGTTAGGGTTTTAGGGGATCAATCAATGGCTCTCCTATCATCTAGTCAAATCAAGGGTCCGTAATTTCTAGGTTACACACTAGTCTAAGTCATGGATCCTAGTTAGCTCTAACTAACCATGATTAACCAAGACTAACCAAAATTAATCATGAGTAACTAAAACTAACCATGGCTAACTAAGACTAACTATGACTAATCTTGGTTAGGTCCAATCTAGGTTAGGGCTAAATCACAACACATTGCAACTAATTAAATAATTATTAAACCACACCATTCTAATAAATATATTAATTTTAAATAAATTCGAAATGACAAAATACCTCAAACTAGAAATGTGGTAGTGACACCTTCAGATACTTGTATCTCTTCTACACAAGTAGACATAAAATGGGGTACTTCTGCTGAGTCGACATCAACTGTATTTGGTATAACAGGCAACTCGTCCGCCTGATAAGCCACTTCGTCGATGTCGTAGGTATTTCTGGCTTTAGTCTTGCATACTGCCCACCAGTCTTACCTCGTTGTTTCACGTCTAGGATATGTTGTAAAATATACGAGTTGAGCTTGACTTGCTAGGATAAATGGTTCGTATCCTTGGTATCGACGACGGTAGTTAATATCCATAAGACGATGCTTATCAATTTTCCATCCTTGATCTTGTATCGGATCTAAACAATCAACTTTGAACAACACGATCTTGGCAGGCTCTGTGCCATAATTGTACGTCAATTCCATAATCTCCCGTAAGATGCCATATAAATCATTGCCTGGAGTGACATCTTTGTAGTTTGTAGATTTGATACACAAGCAACTATTTTTTGTGGAATCAAGATCCAGGAATCTATCTTTGATGAGAGCATTTGTTGATTTGAACTTAAACCCATTCACGCAATAACTTGGCCATATTTTGACGGCATAAATTGGTCCCTTCGCAAGAGTTCTAATAGATTCATTCTCAAGGGTCACGTCCGGACGATCGACCTAAACACGAGAAGATACAAAATTAAGTTCAATGTTAAGTTATTTTTTGTACAAATACAAATGGAAGAAGTTTCTAACTAGCTTCTTACATATGCATTCAACCAAGACGGGAAATGAAGTTTCATTTTTTTTCTACTTCTTCATCTGCAATGTATGGTCTACTTGACCTCACCTCATCATTAAATTTGTAGAAAACCAATAAATATCGGAATACACTCGTTAAATTATAATAACGTAATCAATAAATAGATGACTTGACCGTTGAAGATTTTCACTTACCACTCTAGATTTTTCACTTCATCTTCCTCGCAGTTGAGTAATATATATAACTGGGCAGCCCTTAGTTCCTCATCATTCAAATATCTCTTTTTCAGTTTTCCAGAAGGCTGTCCAAGAGCATTGAAGACTTTCAATAATGCATCACTATATTCTATATCTCCATCGTCGTTCCTCGGAGCTCTTGTTCTATTTGTAGCAATATGAGGCTTAAAATACATTGAACAAAAGTTTGTAATCTCCTCAAGGACATAGGCTTCACAAATAGAACCCCCGACTCGTGCCTTATTTTTTTACCTTCCTCTTCAGGTGGTTTAGATGGCGCTCGAACGGGTACATCCACTGATAACCGACGGGCCCACCAAAACGTATCTCATAGGAAAGATGAATTGGCAAATGCTCCATAGAGTCGAAAAATCTAGGAGGGAACTTCCTCTCACGCTTGCATAATGTTACTGTAATATCCTTCTCCTGCTTTTCAAGCCGATCGATGAGCAACTTAGTAGAACAAAGATCTCTGAAGAATATGCTAAGCTCTGTCAGTGGATCCCAAACGACCTGGGGAAAGAATTTCCGAAATGCAATCGGAATTAACCTCTCCATAAAAATGTGAAAGTTGTGGCTCTTCATATCCTGTAGTTTATTCTCCTTCGGGTCAACATATCTTCTCAAATTCGATATGTACCCATCTGGAAATTTTAGGCCCTGGATCCACCTACAAAGTCTACCTTTGTCCTCCTTGTCCAGTGAGAAAATGGCCTTGGGCTGCTTATACTTTCCACTGCCTTTCTTTATCAAATACAACTCTGGACGTCTGTATATTTCTTCTAAGTCCAACCTGGCCTTGGGATTGTCTTTCGTCTTCTTCTTTACGTCCATCACAGTATTTATTATTTTGTCAAAGACATTCTTCTCGATATGCATGACATCCAGGTTATGTCTGAGCAGATGGTCACTCTAATATGGCAGGTCCCAGAATATACTCCTCTTCGTCTAGTTGTGAGCATGGCCAAATCCATCACACTTGTACCCCGCTGTAGGCTCTTCAATAGCACTTGACAATTCTTTAACTTCCTCCCATATCGTGTCCCCGGACCACTGTAGCGGTGGACTGGACTTCTCTACCACCCCAGCATGAAAAGCATTCATGTTCCTCCGGTACGGATGATCCTTCGGCAGGAACTGTCGATGACAATCGAAGAAGTACGATTTTCCTCCGTATTTCAAACGGAAAGCCTTAGTGCAATCCATGCAATACGGACATGCGACACGACCATGGGTGCTCCAACCCGATAATATTTTATAGGCCAAAAAATTATTGATGGTCCACATTAGTGTGGCCCTCATATAAAAGTTCTGCTTTCTGGAAACCTCATATGTGGTTGCACTTACTTCCCACAACTGATTCAACTCATCTACCAAGGGCTGTAAGTACACCTCGATGTTCCCCTTCGGGTTCTTCGGACCTGGAATAATAACAGTTAGGAACATATACGGAGTCTTCATACACATCCAAGGTGGCAAGTATTACGGAGTAACAATCACAGGCCAAGAAGAATATTGTGAGCCCGAAAGTCCAAATGGGGTAAAACCGTCGGAGGAAAGCCCCAATCTCATATTACGCGGCTCTGAAGCAAAATCGGGATACACTCGATCAAAGTGCTTCCATGCTTCCCCGTCGGATGGATGATCCAGTACTCAATCTATTTATTCTTGCTTGTGCCAACTCATATTATCAGCTGTCTCCTTTGCCATAAACAACCTCTGTAACCGCGATATCAAAGGCAAATAGTGCATCGAATCTACTAGCTTGTATGCACAAAATCTGTAGGCGTCTTCATCCTTGTCGTCCTTATAGTACAACATGCATCCGTTGTGACATGCATCAATTTTTTCATATCCCATCCAGAGCGATCTCACCATTCTTTTGGATCGGTAGAAGTCTTTAGGTAACTTGGCACCCTCCGGCAATATATCTTTAATTAACTCTAGGATTCGGTTGTAGCATTCTTGAGACATATTGAAATCTGATTTTATGCTCAGCAGTCTTGTAATCACCTCCAAAGGTGAATGGTCATCACAACCAGGATATAAAGGAGTCTTGCATTCTCCAACAACTCTATAAACTTTGTAACATCGGCAGTCGGTGCCTCCTCAGCTGCATATTGATTGTTCGGATCGAAACTAGGCCCCGCAGCATTGAAAACTATGTTCGACCATCCTTGGTCGTATTCAGCATGCTCGTAGACATCTACATAAGGCTCAACATAAGGCTCCGGCTCGGATGCTAAAGGCACAAGTTCTCCGTGTGCGGTCCACTGATAATAATTTGGCATGAAACCCCTCGAATACAAATGATATGTCACATCCACTTCTGAATGATATTTCAAGTTACGACATCTCACATATAGACACTTAATTTTTGTACGGTCCATGTACTGAGGGAACGCCTTGGCAAACTGCAAGAACTGTTACACACCCTGTATAAATTCATCCCGCACACCGCACATGTCATCAGGATGACGATTGTACATCCACAAACGGTTCCGCAGATAGTAATTCATATCCATTTTAAGATAATTCTGTAAAGATTGACACTCAATGTATAATTCATATATTTTTTGTAATTCTAGAAAAGAAACAAGTGTGAGAACGGATGGCTCAGAACACATTTTCATAAGCAGGTAAAAAGGTTATATTCAATTTTTTCGAAAGCAGATAAAAAGGTTATATTCTACTTTTAGACAAGTGTGAGAACGAATGGCTCAGAACACAACCCAAATGAAATATATCGTGAGAACAGATGGCTCAGAACTGACGCACGAAAATGAGGGGCTCAAAGCTGGAACAAGTAAAGTTGTGCTTTGGAAAGAGAACTCTTGTTAACTATTTGTTCACAAAGCAAGCTATAATTAAAGAATACAGAACAAGTATCGAGTTCGTAACTCAAGTATAGAGCTTACAAGAGTTATAAACTCGATACTTATTTTGTATTTATTATATTTTGCTTTGTGAACAAAGAGCTTATTAGAGTATAACATCCAAAATACAACTTTATTTGTTACAGCTTTGATCCCCTCCTTTTCGTGCGTCAGTTCATGTCGGTCTGCACTTTCTACAGTAACAACCACAAGTTTTATGTTCTTCAACGATATATTTCACATGCTTAATTGCCAAGTGTGGGGACGAATGGCTCAGAACACAACCCAAAATTCATTCTAGCATACATTAGTTTGAATCATCTATGTTCTGTACATATGGTGTAGTATATGTTCTTATCGAATCTAGTATCTGAAGGATGTAACAGAATCAAGATGAACCCACATAATGTAATACTAAGACATCATCTACTACTAAAAGATATAGTGATAGGTTGTCGTATCATCATTGCCGAGGGATAGGGGTCAGAGGACAGTCAACTTTATCTACGGCTACATAGTTTCTTCCTCGCCAGTCGAATGGCTGCAGGGACTATGTCCTGATCACGATGTCGTACCGTAGATTAATGCAAATTCCTTATATCAAATGTCGTACATAGATTTCTGTTTCGCCAGTCGAATGGCTGCAGGGACAGTATCTGGCTGGTACCAATCCAGTATCTATCGAGAGATTGATGGTCATTGCAACATGTATGTATATTAAGTAGTAAATACATACTTGTTATTTAATAAATAAAATTTATTTCACTTTTGATGCACTTTCATTCATATATATACTTTATTATATAATATTCCAACTAGAATATCCAATATACACTGGGATTTGACAGAATATCCAACTAGAATATCCAATATCCAACATACACTTTTATTCATATATATATTTTATGCCCATAGAACATCTATGAAACAAAATTGTTAAATTTGACAAAATATGGCTATAGATAAAATTAAAGAGACCAACACTTGGGATATCATAAGTAGAGAACAAATAAATCCTAAATTATCAATGAAAAACTGGGAAGGGAATAAAGCAAGCCATCCAAGTTGTGTACTTCCAAACCCAGACTCACCCCTCATATTAGAAACATGTAATTCAAAATCAGACCCCAATATTGATGGCCTACTGTCCTCACATAGCTTATGACACACTCAAACTCACTGGAATGAACAATTCTATTGGTTTGGGAGCTGAACAATATGTTAGTATAGGATTTCTATGACTGATACATAAAGGAATGATACAACATGCCTTAATAACTGAGACATGAAAGAATGATACAACACACACACACACACATATAAGTGACTTACTATCGTATGCATCACTCAAGCTATTTCCCCTCTTAAACTGAACAATAGGACATGCTTATAGGATACCCTAAGTTAATCACACTGATACTAAGAGGGATGAGGGACTGATAACTAAGGTAAGTGGACTGAATCACCTATGGGTATTGAACAAGGATTGATCATTCATGTATCAGTGGACTGATACAAACATATGCATTTGGGACTGATCCCTAAGGACTAGAAACTTGTATACTTGAACCTAACAAGGATTGGCAATGACTTATATATGATGTAATAGATGACTGATACAAAGTTATGTGTTGGCTTTCCTGTGAATGAAGGACTGAACTCTATGGCAAATATGACTGGACAATCTCAAATAAGGACTGATACTCAGTGGATTTTCAAGTGAATAATATCTGGACTTATCAATGAAAGGACTGAACATCTACTAACATACATTACCTATTCACCTTAACCCATATATATTTCCTATATATATAGACACTACACACACAGGCACACACTAGATCACCTTGCCCTGCCTATTGTAGTGCCTCAATGCACAGGTCACACCACCTGACAGGTTTGAATCTCCCCTCTAATCCCTCCCTGATACACATGCACCCCATCATATACAATATCAGTTTATATGTTAAGAGGCATAAGGAACTCACACACACACACATACTATATATATATAAATATATATATATATATATATATATATATATATATATATATATATATTTATATATATATATATATATATATATATATATATATATATATATTGCAAAGATTAATGGGACAGTTACTTCCAAACCCAGACAAACCCCTCACGTTACAAACATGTCGTTCAAAATCAAACCCCAATGGAGATGGCCTACTATCCTCACACAACCTATGATACACTCAAACTCACTGGACTGAACAATTCTATTGGTTTGGGGACTGAATAATATGTTTGTATAGGATTTCTATGACTGATACATAAAGGAATGATACGACATGCCTTAATAACTGAGAAATGAAGGAGTGACTGGTAGTATGATCATCAGCAAGTGACACTTGACTTGTATAATATGATCAGAATTTTTGCCAGCAGCATAGAGTAAAAGTAAAGTCCCGAAGGGATGTGAACATGGCAAGATCATTACGAATTTATGTAAATTTGACAAAATAAGTCGTTGATGTGAGTTTGAAAAAAACCATGCCCCAGGGGCCTGCTTGAGGCCATAAATCACCTTGCGCAGATGAAAAACTTACATCATAGAATAGAAGAGGAGCCATGTAGGCATCCTTAGTAAGATTTCTATGAGGAAAGGCGGTCTTTATATCCATCTGATAAAGAGGCCACTACCATGCCCTAGATCCGAGCGGGGGAGAAGAGAGAGAGGGGATTAAAGATTATCCTAAAAGTGGGAACGGGTCGTACAGTATATATATGGTGTTTACTAGCCCTAGAAACAATCTATCAATCTACCAGAGATAGAGATCAGCGCTTTACAACTTTTGGAGAGAGAGAAGGGATTAAAGATTATCTCAAACAGGTGATTATTTTGTGTAATTTTTCTCGTCATCTTTGTTCTTTGGAAGTTTGTAATCTAGTTTTATGCTTCAAGTAGTTGTGGTGATCTGGTTTGAATTTGTGAGAAGTCTACAAGGAGTCATTGTACTTTTTTTATTCTATTACTGGAGGCTTTTTAGGTTTGGACTCCGATAGTCCTGTGGTTTTTCTCGCAAGAGTTTTCTACGCTAAAATTGTTGTGTGTGCTTTGTTTGTCTCTCGTTTAATTTTGGCTATTTGGTGTATGTATTTTACTTTGTTCTCTCATAGTCTTCTTGGTGTAGGGGAACAATGTCCGTATTTTATTACCAATAGAGTGGTATCATAGCTTTGGGTTGAAAAGAGGTGTCAAAGTTAATAGTTAAACCTTGGAGAAGATATGGATGCGAAGCTGGCGCGCATGTTAAACCTAAACGGTTCTAATTACAACTATTGGAGAAGCAAGATGAAGGATTTATTATTCGTCAAGAAGGTGGATCTTCCGTTATTTGCTTTAGAAAAGCCCGATGAGAAATTTGATGAGGACTGAAATTTTAAGGACAAACAGGTATGTGGGTATATGAGATAGTTTGTTAATAAGAACGTGTACAATTACGTCGCAAATATGGAAAACACAAGAACACTTTGGGAGAATCTGGAATCTTTGTACACAAAGGAGACCAGGGTAAACAAGTTGTTCCTGATCCGATAAATGATGGATATATATAAAAATACATGAGATTATGTTCTATATATATATATATATATATATATATATATATATATATATATATATATATTTATATATATATATATATATTTATTTATTTATTATATATATAAATATATAAATATATATATATAAATATATATTTTTATATAAAAAAATATATATATATATATAAATATATATATATATATATATATATATATATATATATATATATATAGAATTATATAAAAAAATAGAATTATATATGGATTTAGTTTTATATAGTTATAAATATATTTTCTTAAATAGCTATGGTATAAATTATTTTATACGCATGAATGTTAAATTCACTGTAGCGTAAGTATGTATTCATATACTATATAAATATATATATATATATATATATATATAGATATATATATATATATATATATATATATATATATATATATATATATATATATATATATATATATATATATATATATATATATTCGTATATATGTATATGTCTATATATAAATATTCATATATATGTATATGTATATGTATATACATATTCGTATATATGTATATGTATATATATAGGAAATAGAAAAGGAAAAGAAATAGAATAGCCCAGCCCAGCCAAGCGACAGGCCCACATGCCTACAGCCCATCCCAGACCTAAATTCCCTAACAGCAGCAAAAACCCTTTCCAGCTGAGTTAAGCCCATGAACCAACCAGCCTGAGCCCGACCTTGCATTACTCAGCCGAACAAAAAAAAATACACAGCCTATATATAGGGAGAGATCAAGTGAGGAAAAGGACGCAAACCCTAACCCTATCGATCTTACACATTCACTACCCCTAGCCCCGACGCGGCGCACACCCCTGGACTGCCGCGCGCGACCGTCGAAGGCCGACCACGGCCGGGCGCACGAAATAGAGACGAAAATGACAGCAGCAATGGCAAGGGTCGCAGCAACTTCGCGACACAATATCTCAACGATCGTTCGATCGTTTCACGTCCCGTAAACTCTAGTACGATCTAGATATAACCAACTTTGCTTCCCTTCAATTAGAATTTATTCTAGTACAGCTAATTGACCGAAAAATACTTATGAACATCGCAAGAGAAACGACAACTTACTGTCAGATTTTTAGGTGAAAACCCGAACTTGGAAGGCAATTCATTGCTAATCCATCGACCGAATTGAGAGTCTAACTAAACAGGATCACAGACAACATATACGAGATTAGAACCCTTTTTGTACTTTTTATTTTCATCAACTATGTGACCAGAAAATAGTTTCTAAAAATCGAGAAAAATAGTTTTTAAAAGAGTAAAATTTTAATAAAAACCTTCGATACGACGTGCGTTCCACCAAACTGGGCGAAGTGGTCACGAACCGAAAGCATCAAAAGGTGCGTAACGGCTTCATGGATGTGTGGGCTTTGACAGAATTCAAATTGGTCGCGTGTGCGCGACGAATTTGATGCGTATCCGTCAAAATTTACCGTATCGGACTCTGTGCAAATTTCTCAATTACTTTGTGCATGTTCGTCAGATCGAGATGAAACTTGCACCAATAGGACCTTATATTTTTTCTGGTCCTGTATGCCAAGTTTGGTCCGATTCTGAGACAGTTGATTGGATCGCCGTTTTGCAGGCCCCACGATCCGATTCAACGGACGATTTTGTGCACGGCCCACCGGAATCCAAAAATGGACATACCGTTGGGTTCGTACCATCAAAACGGATCCGTAAATATATAGTTTGACGACTTTAGAGACCATTGACTCTGGTATGCTTTTCGGTGCAAAGCGGGTCCAACGACGAACACCATTTTCGTCCAAAATTACCGTTTTGCCCCTGTGTCCAGAATTAGACTTAAGGATAGGCAATCCTAGCTAATTTGACTATTCTGAGAATGTTGGTAATATTTATTTCAGCTTTTGGAGACAGTTGTGATGATTGGAACTTTATGGCTTAGTAGTTGACTATATTTTGTTGAATCTGCGTGCAACCTCCAAGCAAGATAACTTGCCTCCCTCTACATTTTAATTTCATGCTTATGGTTTTTCCTGTTATTATTTGGTTATCATTGGATTACTCTAGTTCTATGGATTTATATGTTATTGTCAGTTCTCTAGTCGACTTGATTTATATATGTTCTTTATACCATGTTCATTAGTTCTTTGACTTGCATGTATATCATCTTCATGACTTGATAGTGTAGATATGCCAGGCTTGTTTACCTTATGAGTTCATTTTAGAGTTGTCCTTACCTGGGTCTTGACTGAGTTGTACCTTGTCGTTACTTATACCTCGATTGGTTCGTGTCATAGAACGAATACGTGTAATTGAACTGCTAAATCCTTGTTATTATTTCCTTGGCATCAGAGAGTCCACTCGGGACGAGGGTGTTTGTATTGATCAGTTGCACCAGAGAGTCCACACTCGGGACGAGGGTTGACCATTTGTACCAGAGAGTCCATACTCGGGATGAGGGTGTTTGTCGTATTTATTTGCACCAGAGAGTCCACACTCGGGATGAGGGTCCCTTGTCGTGAACTAACCAGAGAGTCCACACTCGGGACAAGGTTTAGTGATTAGTTCAAACCTGCGAGTCCACTCGGGGCGAGGGTTTGGTTTCCATTGATCTCGTGTTCACTTGTTCATCCAGCAGTTCAGTTACGTGTAGTTGTTCTTATATTCCAGTTCATAGTCTCCTATCAGAAGTCATTAGTGTTAGCCACTTGTTAGCAGTCGTCTTGTCAGGTGCTACTAGCTAGTTATAGTCACCTGTTAGTTGTTACTGGTCTATAGTCACATGTTAGCAGTCCTTGGACAGATGTCACTTGCCGTGCTTATGACTCGTTTCCCTGTTTATATCTTGTTTGTTCTTTATGCATGATTAAACTGCTAGATAGACATATTTTTATGTATCTTGCTATGTCCCCTAAGGACCTGATGATCTCTTCAGGTTAGTGATTGCATGGAGTTAGTTAGCAGAGCGGATGGTGGATGATTGTGATGCATGATTCAGGTATTTGTCAGTGATATTACATTGTTATCCTTTCGTGCTTTACATTCCTTATCATGAGATATCTTGCTTATTGATTCAGTTTAGAGACTCTTGTTATATTCCTTGGAGTCTCATCGGGCATATATGCTAGTGGGCTGCAGACCATGACCCATAGTGTTTATTCATGTTTTGTACACTTATTGTGAATTTGAGATATAGATTTGTTTTGCCATGATTTGATAGTATACCATAGCCTTGACAGCGTTTACGTATTCGAGTTGGGATGGAGTCCGCTTGATACGTAGCTGCTTTGCTCACGTTCTCGCGTCCGAAAAGCGGGTGCGGGTCGTGACAAGTTTTTTTGGTGGCCCATGCAGGTCAGAGCATATCGTATCGGTTACATAACTGTACTGATACGAGCCTGCGAATTTGACTAAACTCTTAGGAATCTCAATCCACACTGCTTTAAAAATTCTCTTAGAAATTCTCTACGTCCTTGAAAACTCCATATTTGCTCTCGATTATACTTTCTTGCTTTATGTACTATTGATTCTCGTCCCCTTTTATTTCGAGGTGATGAACGATCGTGTTGTCTAGGATTTATCAAAAATTCCTAAGTTATAATATAATATTGCTTGATTATTGAATATTTGGCTGTTTATAGATATGAGAAATTATAGATGCCATATGCCTAGAGATCTGTAGGTAAAATTGTTAGCAACTAGTTAGAAGATTATAAGATTTTAGTGATCGTAATTGAGAAGTAGTGTGACCAAAGGTGGGTAGAATCCTCGAGGTTTCGTAGTTACAACATGGCTAGGAGGAGGATATAAACTATTTTGAGAAATTAAATTTGAGAAGATTAATGTAGTAGTAGACCTTGAATTTTTAGGAATAATTATGAATTTGAATTTCGAGGACGAAATTATTTTAAGGTGGGTAGATTTGTAGCCTCCCTTCCCAAAAATTTTTGAAATATTTTTTTATTATTTATTTAATTTAAATGGTGATTTTTAGATTTTTATAAATAATTATTTTAATTAATTATTACGGTAGATGCTTTTAGCCATGGTGGAGTTTTGGAGTACAAGACGACTAGGAATCATGGCACGGATAATGCAGTGGCGTGTCTTGACTAGTCTATTAGCCATGCCAGGGAAGATCCAGCCATAAGTGTGTCCTAACTAAGAAAACCAGGTCATGTTGTGAGTTATTCCCTATAAATAGTTTAATTAGTTATTTATTAATATTTGGACTTTTAGGAAATTCGGTTATACCAAACTAGTCCGGGCTGGGCCCGAACCGAGCCCAAGCCCGTGTAGGCTTATAGTAAGTCCTAAGACATCCATGTAGGTGCTCTTTATGTAAACTTTGTATTTTTTAAATGGGACAATAAATATGTTGCGATGCGACTGTTACATATATGAAAATGTGTTATTGATATTAAATTAGTATTTTATTTTATAATATAGGAAAACCTCCTTCTTGTGATATATTTATAGATTCCTAGGATTTTATACCATGTATATATTTATTACTTGTGCATGTGTAAAATGCCATCCTAGACATGTGTATGTAAAAATACATGAGATTATGTTCTAATATATATATATATATATATATATATATATATATATATATATATATATATATATATATATATATATATATATATATATATATATATATATATATATATAGAATTATATATGGATTTAGTTTTATATAGTTATAAATATATTTTCTTAAATAGCTATGGTATAAATTATTTTATACGCATGAATGTTAAATTCACTGTAGCATAAGTATGTATTTATATACTATATATTGTATATATAAATATATGTATATAAATATATGTATATATATATATATATATATATATATATATATATATATATATATATATATATATATATATATATATATATATATGCATTGGGTGCTTATATAGATATGATTATTGATGTATATATATACATAGATATATATATGGGTGTATCTAGATATTATTTGGTTTTATGGGTGTGAATATATATATATTTATATGTATATATATAAATATTCTTATATATATATATATGTCTATATATAAATATTCGTATATATGTATATGTATATTTTTTATATATGTATATGTATATGTATATATATAGGAAATAGAAAAGGAAAAGAAACAGAATAGCCCAGCCCAGCCAAGCCACAGGCCCACATGCTTACAGCCCATCCCAGGCCCAAATTCTCTAACAGCAGCAAAAAACCCTTCCCAGCTGAGTTAAGCCCTTTAACCAACCAGCCTGAGCCCGACCCTGTATTACTCAGCCGAACAAAAATACACAACCTATATATATAGGAAGAGATCGAGTGAGGAAAAGGACGCAAACCCTAATCCTATCGATCTTACACGTTCACCACCCCCAGCCCCGACGCGGCGCGCACCCCTGGACTGCCGCGCGCAGCCGTACGGGCTGTCGGAGGCCGACCACGGTCGGGCACGCGAAACAGAGACGAAAATGACAGCAGCAATGGCAAGGGTCGCAGTGACTTCGCGATACAATATCTCTACGATCGTTTCACGTCTCGTAAACTCCGGTACGATCTAGATATAACCAACTTTGCTTCCCTTCAATTAGAATTTATTCTAGTAAAGCTAATTGACCAGAAAATACTTGTGAACGTCGTAAGAGAAACGACAACTTACTGTGAGATTTTTAGGTGAAAACCCGAAGTTGGAAGACAATTCATTGCCAATCCATCGACCGAATTGCGAATCTAACTAAACAGGAACATAGACAACATATACGAGATTAGAACCCTTTTTGTACTTTTTATTTTCATATACTATGTGACCAGAAAATAGTTTCTAAAAATCGAGAAAAATAGTTTTTAAAAGAGTAGCATTTCAAAAAAAAACCTTCGATATGACGTGCGTTCCGCCAAACCGGGCGACGTGGTCATGAACCGAAAGCATTAAAAGGTGCGTAACGGCTTCGTAGACGTGTGGACTTTGACGGAATTCAAATTGGTCGTGTGTGCGCGATGAATTTGATGCGTATCCGTCGAAATTCACTATATCGGCCTCTGTGCAAATTTTCTAATTACTTTGTGCACGTTCGTCAGATCGAGACGAAACTTGCACCAACAGAACCGTATCATTTTTCTGGTCCTGTACGCCAAGTTTGGTCTGATTCTGAGACAGTTGGTTGGATCGCCGTTTTGTAGGCCCTACGATCCGATTCAACGGACAATCTTGTGCACGACCCACCGGAATCCAAAAATGGACATACCGTTGGGTTCCTACCATCAAAACAAATCCGTAGACATATAGTTTGACGACTTTAGAGACCATTGACTCTGACACGTTTTTCGGTACAAAGCGGGTCCAACAACGGATACCGTTTTTGCCCAAAATTATCGTTTTGCCCCTGTGTCCAGAATTGGACTTAAGGACAAGCAATCCTATCTAATTTGACTATTCTGAGAACGTTGGTAATATTTATTTCAGCTTTCGGAGACAGTTGTGATGATTTGGACTTTATGGCTTAGTAGTTGCCTATATTTTGTTGGATTTGCGTGCAACCTCCAGGCAAGATATCTTGCCTCCCTCTACAGTTTAATTTCATGCTTATGGTTTTCCTATGATTATTTGGTTATCATTGGATTACTCTAGTTCTATGGATTTATATGTTATTGTCAGTTCTTTAGTCGACTTGATTTATATATGTTCTTCATACCATGTTCACTAGTTCTTTGACTTGCCTATATATCATCTTCATGACTTGATAGTGTAGATATGCCTGGCTTGTTCACCTTATGAGTTTATATTAGAGTTGTTCTTACCTGGGTCTTGACTGAGTTGTACCTTGTCGTTACTTGTACCTCGACTGGTTCGTGTCATAGAACGAATATGTGTAATTGAACTGCTAAATCCTTGTTATTGTTTCCTTGGCACCAGACAGTCCACTTGGGACGAGGGTGTTGTCTTGATCAGTTGCACCAGAGAGTCCACACTCGGAACGAGGGTCTTTTTCATGTTTATTGGCATCAGAGAGTCCACACTCGGGACGAAAGTTGACCATTTGCACCAAAGAGTCCACACTCGGGACGAGTGTGTTTGTCCTGCTTATTTGCACCAGAGAGTCCATACTCGGGGCGAGGGTGCCTTGCGATGAACTAACCAGAGAGTCCATAATCGGGATGAGGGTTAGTGATTAGTTCAAACCCGCGAGTCCACTCGGGGCGAGGGTTTGGTTTCCATTGATCTTCTGTTCACTTGTTCATCCAGCAGTTCAGTTAAGTGTAGTTGTTCTTGTATTCCAGTTTGTAGTCTCATGTCAAAAGTCATTGGTGTTAGCTACTTGTTAGCAGTCATCTTGTCAGGTGCTACTTGCTAGTTATAGTCACATGTTAGTTGTTACTGGTCTATAGTCACATGTTAGCATTCCTTGGACAGATGTCACTTGCCATGCTTATGTCTCATTTCCCTGTTTATATCTTGTTTGTTCTTTATGCATGATTAAACTGCTAGATAGGCATGTTTTTATGTATCTTGCTATGTCCCCTGAGGACCTGATGATCTTTTCAGGTTAGTGATTGCATGGAGTTAGTTAGCAGAGCGGATGGTCGATGATTGTGATACATGATTCAGGTATTTGTCAGTGATATTACATTGTAATCCTTTCGTGCTTTACATTCCTTATCATGAGATATCTCGCTTATTAATTCTGTTTAGAGACTCTTGTTATATTCCTTGGAGTCTCATCGGATATATATGCTAGTGGGCTGCAGACCATGACCCATAGTATTTATTCATGTTTCGTACACTTATTACGGATTTGAGATATAGATTTATTTTGCCATGATTTGGCAGTATACCATAGCCTTGACAGCGTTTACATATTTGAGTTGGGCTGGAGTCTGCTTGATTCGTAGCTGGCTTGCTCACGTTCTCGCGTCCGAAAAGCGGGTGCGAGTCATGACACAATTTTATTACATTGAGAATATGCTCACATGATATGGATATTAGGATCTTCCAGGATCGATATTCCATATAGGTGTGACAAGATGCTGAAGCAAAATTCAAGGGAAAACATCGGACAACTGGAGTACTCAAGCATCATCGAAAGTTTGATGTATGCGACAATTGCATATGATCTGACATAACTTTTGTCAGGGGGATGCTGAGTCGGTTCACAAGCAATCCAAGTGTGTGGCACTGGAAAGCTGTAAAGAGAGTAATGAGATATCTCAAGAGGATTCATAAGTATATACTTTACTATATCCGTTATCTGACAATAGTGGAAGGCTTCAGTGATACAATTTGGTGCTCAGAAGTAGAAAAAAATGATCCACATGAGGATACATCTTCTTCATGGTGGAGCTGCTATATCGTAGAAGTCGAAGAAGCAGACTATGCTCTCATATTCTTATATAGAATCTTAGATTATACACTGGCAGCTACAGCAGATGAAGCGAAATGGCTTCGGAAGCTCATGTATAATCTTCCAATAGTTAGTGTGCATATTTTGACGGTGTCGATATACTGCGATAATCAGGCGACTACAACAGTTGAATCAAATAATCTCTTCATTGGCAAGAAGATACCTGTACGATTGAGGCATTGGGCGGTGAATGATCTTATCAAAAGAGAAGTCATTACGTGGTTGATATCCGAAGCCAGAAGAATCTGGGGGATTCGTTCACCAAAGGTCTCAAGCGCCAGCTAGTCTAAGACACAGCAAAAAAGGGCTTGAAGACATTCTGATATTATATCTTTGTAATTCTACCATAAAGTTTTATGTTGTTAGTTCAAAGAAAAATCTACTAGACATCTAGCTTTTGGTTCAAAGAATGATCATTGACTGGAAGAATATTAGGAACATAGGGTAGTCCTTTGAGATATTGAGGTGTTACGGATCCAGAACCATTGTTGTCTACTACTTGTTCTTAATGTAGAACAAGTTCTATTGAAGGATGGCTTAGACGCCTTAATGAGTTGTCGGGTATGTTGAATGTTCGGCCTGTTTATAGGAGGTACATGTAGTATAACATTACAAATGAGCATAGTACTCTATGCTATAATAGGGTGATTCCACAAGTACCTAGAGAGGATAAAGCCTCGGCTTCGGGCCATTTTATAGTGGCGTAGCACCGCATATAGGCAGGTCGCTAAATGTTATAGAATGAAGAGTGGTAGACAACACTACAAAGAGGTCAGTGACCTCATGTTACAGTGGTATGACACAACCAAAAGATAAAAGATATAAAGCCTCGGCTTCACGAGCCATAATACCACAAGGAAGTGTAAGGCTTCATGCTAGGTAGTATAGCACTACAAAGAGGCTGGGGTCCTCATGCTATAATAATATGACACCACGATGAGGTGTAGTCTTCATGCTACAATAATATGATACCACAATGAGGTGTAGTCTCGGCTTTGGGCCATTTCATAGTGGCGTAGCACCGCAAGAAAGCGCAAGACTTTAGGCTATGACTTTTTAAAAGAACTCTCTTAGAATGTATGGAAATAGACATATCGTCTCTTGAGAGTAAACTTGTCGACACTAATATACATACACCAAAACCAGGAAAGAATATGGTCTTTAATGTGCAACCAGAAGTACAGTTGATGTCATTGTATAAGTGAAAAGAATTACAGTTATGTTACAAAATTTAAGGCTTAGCTATTCTTGTATCTTACTGCTATTTGACATATGTGAAAAGATTCAAGTCAAAGCGACATCTATACTAATGCATAATGCACAGTCATTGTGGAAAATGCTCAACCCATATATTGCGATATGTGGGGGTTTATTGGTGTTTTTGCCTTTAGACTAGGAAAGATAGTTCTATATTAGCTACACCAAATTGGTGAGTATCTCAATATAATGCTTTGCTTGTGTTGAAGTGTGCACACCGGGTGTTATGGGGCACAAGTGGATGTCATGTGGGGGTATTTTTTTAGGAGAAAAAATGATTAACTTCTCAAAAAACATTTATGCTTTTTGTCATTTCTCGTATCCATTAAGAGCTTTACCCAAGAGGGGCTTAGCGACTCGGACTCGGGCTCTAGGGCCCATAGTGATGCTTTTATGGCACACTTTGTACTTTGTACGTCAGCATCTTTGTGTGGTGCTTGTGCGTATTTGTTGCGCTCGTACGCTCGTTTCATGCGTGAGTTGTATGAGCAGGCGCATGTGCGGACGCAGGTATGGGCGCATGAGCGGACGCATGCGCAAGTGCTGGCGTGGGCGCAGGAGCGGGCACACGCGTGGGCTATGTACAACTATGCGCGTATATACACATGCGTCGTTGCGCGTATGCGCATTTATGTGTCTTTGCACGAGCTATGCACGGCTATGCGTGTATGTGCGGTTACGCATATGCGCATATGGATTGCCACGCTGTTAGCATATGCGCGTAGGAGCAGCTGTATTTGTGCTACTGGGGTGCATATGCGCACATAGCGTTGTTGGTGGATGTTGCCGTTTATTGCAGGATTTGAACGTTTATGGAAAGATATGGTCAAATATTCACATTCAATTTTTGTGGAATTTGGATTCAAATCAATCATGTTTTTTTGTAATCAGTTGGCGGCCATGATTTGGATTAGTGTTTTAACCCAACTCTATAAATACTCTCTTCGTGCTTCTTTGAGAACTAACTTCGAAAATAGTGAGACGAAGAGATAATTGTTGTTGCCGCCATTGAAATCCAAAGGAGGTCGTATAAGTCCAGACAGGAGGTGACGACAATTGTTCCAGAAGTTCAACGAAAGCTTGCTGGTTCCTGGGAGCAGTTCGTGTGGGATGAATCTTGTTTTGAGCAACGGTGATCTTCATCACCCCAGCAAGAGTTGTCTTCTTCTTTATTTTCTTTTAGTTTTCTGCAAATTGTAATCCATTCTGTCGGTTTACAACTGCGATTGCAAAGAAAGGACATGAAGTAGTTTTATGTCAGTTTGTAGCAGAATTGTAATCAGAAGTTTATAAGTAGTATTCGATTTCCTTGGAGAGCAAGCAGAAGAACTCCGAAGTCTCAGCTTCAAACTCAGAACAGAGAAGCAAACTTGTTTGCATTAAATCTCAGTTTCTGACAATTTCTTTATATGAGATTGAGCCTCGGAACTAACAACGTTAAACACTTACCACTGCCACGTGATAGTCCAGACTCACTAAATAATCTCTCTTCTTTACGATAACCACTTGTCCGTGCCAAAAGAATTAGGCCCGATTTGGTTCAGTATAATATAATTGTAATCACAATGTAATCAAATAAATAAATTTATTATTATTATTTGATTGTATTGCGATTATGATTACATTACAGTGTACCAATCGAGGCCTTAGTCCAATTCGACCCTTTTCTGTTGGGGTTTTTAGCCTTTTCTTTAGAAACTTTAGTCCCACATCGGATAGGCCAAAGAAGTTGTATCTCTATATATTAGCTATGCTAGTTTAGAGATACACATGTGGTGTGGAGGTGCACAAGGGTGTGTCATGTGGGGTTATTTTTCTAATGGAAAAAAGGCTAAATCAACAATTAAAAGCATTAATGCTTTTTGCTCTTGGGAAATTTATTTCCATGGGAGCTAAGCCCCTTAGGGGCTTAGCGACTCGGACTCGGACTCGGGCTCATGGGATCATGAGACGTAATGTGGCATTTTGTTGACGCACTTTGCACTTAGCACGTCAGCATCGTCGCTAGGCGTATAGTGCGCTTAAGTTGTGCTCGTTGCACGAGCCACTTGCGCGGCCAGGCGCGCTGCCAGGTTGTGCGGCCAGTTGCACAGGCCAGGTTGTCACCCTCGGTTTTTGTTATACGTATTTTGGTATACGTGTACATATTTTGGACCCGTATTTTGACTTGTCCTGGCTGGCTAGTCTTGGGTTTCTTGCATTGGCATGTGTTAGTTGGCATTTCAAGGCTCGTGTGGTTTTTTCTGGCTGGGGCATGCATCGGGTTCGGTTGGGTTCGGTCTGGTTGGGTTTGGTTTGGGTTAGTATGCAAACCCCTACCTACCACCATCCCCTATTTATTAATCCAACAACCTTTCTCTCTCCTCATTCATTCCTTATAACTCTCTTCTTCTTCATTTCTCCATCGACCACTGCAGTAGGCAAGTACAACTTGCTTCATGGAGGAACTCAATTTTTGTTGTTGTTCTATTGTCTTCCTCACGAGATTCTAAGATACTTTAGTACTTAGCATTTTTAATTTGCGTGGTTCATTTCATATAGATCTAAGTTTTAGTATTTTGATCTTCATGGTTTTGATCTACTGAACTTGGTTGTTTTTGGAATGGAGAGTTCCATGTGGGAGGAATCTCGATTTTACGCAAGTCTGGTTTTGAAATGGTTGGATTTCATCGAGTCTTGACCGAAATGGGGTTTTCTTGAGCTCTTGAGCTTTTACGCCTGCTTGTCTTGGCCTTGGGGAGAAGATAAAGTTTTTATGCACACATTCTTACGTGCTAGCGTAGTATTTAGTTTTTACGCCCACATTTTACGTGCCAGCGTATCATTTACCCTCTTTACGTACACGGTTCAAATGCTCGTATATTAATTACTCTTTACGCACACGTTTCACGTGCCCGCGTATTTATTACCCTTTACGCACAAGTTCTTATGTGACCGCGTAATCAATTCTACACAGTGCTGAACCGAGCTCTACGCAGAGGCTAGACTCCCGCTCGCATAGAGGGGTCGCCCACGTAGAGTCTCGCCCTTATGCGGCTTTGCTAGCGTAAAGCGCTTGCTCGTGTAGAATCTCCCCACCTGCTCTCTTGCTCACGTAGAGCTGCCTATCCTTAGGTCTTTTCCGCGTAGAGCTGTTTTACGCTCGGGATCTCTTTGACCTAGCGTAGTCTTGCTCGCGTAGAGACTTTGAGTCCTTATGGCGTACCCCATTTCCCTTGTACATTCTTACGCCTTTTGTCATGAACTTGATAATCACAAATTATTTAATATGTTTGGAATGGTAATTGTACATGGCATGGTATAACAAGTGAATTGACATGACATGATATGACAAACAAGCATGATGGAAACTATTGAAGCTGTTATGACAGCTAGCATGACATGACAAGAATGAATGGCGTGGACACCGTAGACGATTGTGTTTGTACAAATGGACCAGTATTGTCGTGCATCATATCTTGGGCAGGGAACCCTGAGTACCACGGTCAGGGGTGTCTACTTAAATTGACTAAGGCTAATGACTAGAATAATCCAGTAATTATGAAGAGATTTCCCAGCTATAGGCAATCCCGTTATCTGGGTGCCCCATTATGGGATCTGTAGCCTGTCGTCGAGTAGGGCACATTTCTAGCATACTGTCATGTTTTGCAGCCTTCAAGCTACTTAAGGGTGCATGCGTTTCTTGGACGATGTACCCATATGAATTCAACCCCTAATTTGCGTCCGGATAGCCTGGATGGTCTGCAGGACTTGTGGCTGTAGAGTAATCCTATTGCATCTTGCTAGTAACTAGGCCTGTGATAACCCTAATTAGTTAAAGTATCAAGCCGTACTTACTGCTTGGTCATGATTGATTGGATGGAGTCTAACCCAGTCTAGTCTTGTCCTAATTCTGTACAAGATTGTTGCATGACCTGAATGCTTGTGCTTTACTTTATCGATAAATGGTGGGAAACCAAGTTCCGTTCAGACGAAGGGTTACAATTCCAGTCCTTGTTTGGTTTAAGGGTTGTAACTTAGTTATCTGAATAGTCCCATAGTTATCTTATCGTATACCATCATGATTTTTTATATTTTCTGTCTTATTATATAATTATGTTTTGTGCTAATTGCTGGTTTTAGTTCTTAAGTGAAGCCTCCTTTGTGGCGCTTGCTCTTTCTGGGATCTGACCCAGCTGGTTTTGTATGGCCAGATGCCGGAGCAGCTCCAGAGGATCTCCCTACCTTCCAGCCAGATGGTGACCTCTAGCCGTAACCCTGGCAACGAGTGGGTTTTATTTTGGCTCTCCCACTCTATTGTAAAAATATTCTTTTGAGGCGTTTAGCCGACGAGCAAGTGTTAGCTCGTTGCAACTTTACTTACTGTCTGCCTACGGGCTGTAACATGATTGACAAATCCTAGGATTGATCATGTATGACTGAAACTCTTGCTAGTCCTCACATTTTGTTTGACTAGTTTCATGATCTTCCAAATACGTAATGTATGGGACGCCTTACTATTGTATATTTGGTGCTCTAACATCTTGTAACATTTACTTACTTGCTTGAGATTGAGACAATAGGCTTGTTCATGACCATAAAAGACTGATGGCTTGTAGTTAAACCCTCATGTATCTAGACAGCCATGATCGTATAGCGAGGTAGATTATACTTCAACATACGTAGCTGGCTGTGTCCGCCTCCGCTCTCTAGTATTCTGGTTCTGGGGCGTGACACGGTTTAAGTGGTGGCCCATACAGGTTTTGTGAATCAAGATATGTGAGGGTTTACCGAATAGATGTCTCAATCAGCACTCGCCCTTGATCTCTGCTCGTATCCTCTAAATTCCTGAAATCTTGACCTGATCACATGTTTATATCTTTGATCTATCCTGGTCCTTCCTTATTCCTTCCTGTGACGTCTTCTTCAGCGGCACTGTTCCTGGACCTGCCAATCAGTCGAAAGGAGCTCAACAAGTACTCCCGCAATAAGAGGATCAAGCTCAGCACTCAGGAGCAGCTTCCCGAGTCATGCTTCCCGGAGATCCAGAACCCCCAGTACAGCCAGCCCAGCCTGCGAGGCAGGATAATGACGTCTTGGTTGGACTCATCAGGGAGTTGCTTGCATCGCAGGATCGTCGAGGTGATGCATTGCACCAGACAGTACAAGATGCTCTGAACAGAGGTGGTCATCAAGGTAACAGTGCAGCCAACAGCTTCAAGTGCTTGAACCCTCCCTTCTTCAATGGTAGAGAAGATGCTATAACCGTAGATACTTGGCTACTGGATACTGAGGTTATTCTAGAAGCAGCCAGGACCCCAGAAGACGAGAAGGTGGCCGTGGTGTGCCTGTAGTTATTGGATCTATCCCGCAGCTGGTGGGCGGCGTAGGTCGTTGTATTAAGGGCACCTATTGCATGGACAGTATTCCTTGAGAGATTCCAGACCAAGTATTTTGATGTTATAGCTCGGTATGATCTACAGACGAGGTTTACTAACTTGAAGTAGATGGGCAGGACGGTCGATGGATATACGACCGAGTTCTCCAGGCTTAGTCTATTTTCTCCCACCTTGGTGGCGACCGAGTTCGACAGAGCTCAGCGGTTCCAGCAAGGACTGCACCTGGAGATTTTACTGGCGGTGGAGCAGTTTGAGCATCATACCTTCGATACAGTATTGAGAGCAGCTATGAGGCATGCGTATACCTCCCAGAGGATTATGGACCAGATCGGAAGTCAAAAACGGTCTTACGGCCAGATGAACCAGTCTTCAGCACCAGCCCCGGCAGCCAGGGCTTTGACCATTGGAGCTCCGAGACGGGCGGCTTCCGTTGCGTCGATTCAGCATTCGACCCCGGCATACCCCCAGCAGTAGCAGAAGCAGTCTTCCGCAATGGGTTGCACTCATTATGGGAAGTCAGGACACGTGGTGTCAGAATATCGCAGAGCACAGAGTTTGTGCTTGGTTTGTAGGGCACCGGACCACAGGATTGGGAACTGCCTGAATAGGGGGAGTTCCTCTTCATCAACCTTTTCTAGTCCCTCGGTTAGGGGGCCAGCCCCAGTACCAGTCCAGCAATAGTAGTACCCATTTTCGAGGCCTTTGCCACCTCAGGCCCAAGTATTTCAGCTGCAGAACCACTAGCAGTATACACAAGTCCAAGCTCAGACCCAGAATCGCCAGTGAGGTTTCCAGCAGAGCAGACCAGCACCTAGAGGACACGGTCAAGTGATGGCTTTGACCGTGGAGGAGGAGTTAGCATCAGGTGAGGTAGTGGCAGGTACTATTCTCGTCAACTCCTTTCCAGTATTAGCATTGTTTGATTCTGGTGCATCGCATTCATTTATGTCTGCACGATTTGCGACACGAATAGGGCTGGAGCCCGAGTCATTATCAGTAAGGCTCAATATACTTATTGGTAACGGACTTGTGGGAGTAGATAGAGTATTTTCCTTGTGTCGGATCGTAGTTAGCGGTAGAGAGTTTTCCGCTATGTTGATAGAATTCTCGATGGTCGATTATGATATGGTCCTAGGGATGGTTGGTTAAGGGACCAGTATGCTAGAATAGATTACCATATCGACAAGATCATTTTTAGTATTCCTGGTGAGCCAGAGTTTTCCTTTTTTCGAGGCAGAATAGAGCCTTCTCCTCCAGCATTCCGGATGGCAGTTGCAGCGGCAGTCCAGTTTCCCAGAATTGTAGAAGATTTTCCCGATGTTTTCTCCGAAGAGCTTACAGGTATGCCACCAGAGAGAGATCGAGTTCACCATAGACTTGATCCCCTGAACAACACCAGTGTCAGAGAGAGTCTACCGGATGGCGCCGTCAGAATTGGAGATCTTGTATAAGATGATTAAGGAACTCAGAACCATGGGATTCATCCGTGCTAGTGGATCGCCTTGGGGAGCCCTGATGCTTCTTATAAAAAAGAAGGATGGTACGTCCAGATTATGTGTTGACTATCGTACCTTGAACTCAGTGATAATCAAGAACAGATATCCTCTTCCGAGGATAGGTGACTGGATTGATCAACTCAAAGGGGCGTCCGTATTTTTGAAGATTGACTTGCGGTTAGGATACCATCATATCAAAGTCAGAGAGCAGGACATCCCGAAGACGGCATTTAGATCCAGGTATAGGCATTGGGAGTTCCTTGTTATGTCCTTTGGAGCAACCAATGCGCCGGCTGTATTCATGGACCTCATGAATCGCATCTTCATGCCTTATTTGGATCAGTTCGTGATTGTGTTTATAGACGACATCCTGGTCTACAGTAAGAGTAAAGCGGAGCATGAGCAGCATCTCAGAGTCGTCCTCCAGATTCTCAGAGAGCATCAGTTGTACGCAAAGTTCAGTAAATGCGAGTTCTGTCTCGATCGTATTTCATATTTGGGTCATATCATCACCAGAGGTAGAGTGGAAGTGGATCCCCAGAAGATCGTGGCTATTGAGACGTGGCCAATACCCAGTACAGTTGCAGAAGTTTGTAGTTTTTTTGGCTTGGCCAGCTACTACCGACAGTTTGTTTCGAACTTTGCACGAATTTCAGCACATATGACCCATTTGACCCGCAAGGATGTGTAGTTTGCTTGGACCGCAGAATGTCAGGAATCTTTTAAGAAGTTGAAGCGAGGCTTGATGACGGCACCCATTCTCACGCTTCCTGATGGGACCGGGGGATTCTCAGTGTATTGTGATGCTTCAGGCAGAGATTTAGGATATGTTTTGATGCAGCATGGGAAGGAATAGCTTATGCGTCACGTCAACTTCATGATCATAAGAAGAATTATCCAACCCATGATTTGGAGCTGGAAGCAGTAGTATTTGCACTTAAGCTTTGGAGACACTATTTGAATAGAGATAGGGTGGAGATTTTTACCGATCACAAGAGCCTGAAGTATGTGTTTACCCAGAAGGATCTTAACATGCGTCAGAGGAGATGGCTAGAGCTACTTGTGGATTATGACATCAACCTGCAGTATCATCCTGGGAAGGCCAACGTTGTTACAGATGCATTGAGCAGGAGAGCCGGAGAGCCGAAGTATATTTTCTAACAGCACAACCAGAGTTGTTAGCAGATCTTCAGAAGATGGGTATAGAAGTTGTCCTTCCTACCAGTGTGGTATTGATGGCCAGCATGCAAGTTCAGTCCAGTATAGTTGATAGGATCAGGTTAGTTCAGTCATCAGATTCTAAGCTTCAGCGGCTTAGGGCAGAATGTGTAGCAGGGCGAAGACCAGAGTTATGTATCCATGAGGACGGTACACTTTGGCATGGAAGGCATCTTTATGTACCTAGTGGTGATATCAGACAGGAGATCATGACAGAAGCTCACAGTTCTCAGTATTCGATTCATCTGGGCGGTATGAAGATGTATCGTGATATCCGACAGCATTTTTGGTGGAATGGCATGAAGAGGGAGATAGCCCGGTTTGTCTTCCGATGTTTAATTTGCCAACAAGTTAAAGCTGAACATCAGAGACCGACTGGACTTCTTCAACCTTTGTCGATCCCAGAATGGAAATGGGAGCACATTACCATAGATTTTGTAACGGGATTACCTAGATCCCCAGCTGGGAGAGATGCTATCTGGGTTATAGTCGACAGACTCACCAAGGTAGCTCATTTTCTCCCTTTCAGGATTGGTCAATCGATGGATCGGCTTGCAGAGATGTACCTCAGACAGATAGTCAGGTTGCATGGAGTACCAGTCAGTATTGTGTCCGACAGAGATTCCAGATTCACATCGTACTTTTGGCAGAGTCTTCAGAAAAGTTTGGGGACTCGTCTCAAGTTTAGTTCAGGTTATCATCCGCAGACAGATGGTCAGTCGGAGCGCACGATCCAGACTCTTAAAGATATGTTGTGTTCATGTACACTCGACTTCGGTGGTTCGTGAAAAGATCACTTGCATCTAGTGGAGTTCTCGTACAACAACGATTTCCAGGCCAGTATCCAGTTGGCACCCTTCGAGGCCTTATACGGTAGGAAGTGCAGGTCTCCCTTAGCTTGGGACGATATAGGCGAGAGGCAAATGCTTGGTCCCAAGATGGTAACCCGGACTATTGAGGTGGTCAGACAAGTCAGAGATCATCTTCGAGTTGCACAAGATCGCCAGCGTCATTGGGTCGATTCTCATCGATATCTCCTTAAATTTTCTGTCGACGACCATATATTCCTCAGGATCTCGCATACCCGTAGCGTCATTCATTTCGGCGTACGAGAAAAGCTTAGTACGGAAAAAGCTTAGTCCTAGGTATATAGGGCCATTTGACATTCTAGAGTGAGTAGGTAATGTGCCCTATTATCTCGCTCTCCTGCCGTCGTTACGTGAGGTGCATAATGTCTTCCATGTATCCCAATTACGACGATATATCCCGGATCCGATTCATGTTCTTGATCATTCGGAATTGGTTGTTGGTACCAACCTTTCGTATGAGGAGAGACCCGTATCCAGATTGGACCGAAGAGAGAAGATGCTCAACAACAAGACTATCAAGTTAGTTTGTGTTGCTTGGGGTCATCACTCTATGGGTGAGTCAACGTGGGAGAGTGAGGATGACATCCAATCGCGATAACCCGACCTGTTTGACTCGTGAGGTATAATGTCTTCCTTATGCCTCATGCCTTCGATTCCTTGCTTGCATGATTGATTGTTTGATTGATTTCTTAGTTATATCTTGCCTGTGGTTAGTGTAGCTTGTTCGACATCTCTAGCCTCTTAATTAAATTTTGAGGACAGAATTCTTTTAAGGTGGGTAGAGTTGTCACCTTCGGTTTTCGTTATACATATTTTGGTATACGTGTACATATCTTGGACCCGTATTTTGACTTGTCCTGGCTGGCTAGTCTTGGGTTTCTTGTATTGGCATGAGTTAGTTGGCATTTCATGGCTCGTGTGGTTTATTCTGGCTGGGGCATGCATCGGGTTCGGTTGGGTTCGGTCTGGTTGGGTTTGGTTTGGGTTAATATGCAAATCCCTACCTACCACCATCCCCATTTATTAATCCAACAACCTTTCTCTCTCCTCATTCATTCCTCATAACTCTCTTCTTCTTCATTTCTCCACCGACCACTGCAGTAGGCAAGTGCAACTTGCTTCATGGAGGAACTCAATTTTTGTTGTTGTTCCATTGTCTTCTTCATGAGATTCTAAGACACTTTAGTACTTAGTATTTTTAATTTCCGTGGTTCATTTCATGTAGATCTAAGTTTTAGTATTCTGATCTTCATGGTTTTGATCTATTGAACTTGGTTGTTTTCGGAATGGAGAGTTCCATGTGGAAGGAATCTCGATTTTACGCAAGTTTGGTTTTGGAATGGTTGGATTTCATCGAGTCTTGACCGAGATGGGGTTTTCTTGAGCTCTTGAGCTTTTACGCCTGCTTTTCTTGGCCTTGGGGAGAAGATGAAGTTTTTACGCACACGTTCTTACGTGCTAGCGTAGTATTTAGTTTTTACGCCCACGTTTTACGTGCCAGCGTATCATTTACCCTCTTTACGCACACGTTGCACGTGCCCGCATATTAATTACTCTTTACCACTACTACAAAAATGGATAACAATGACGGCTAAATATGCTAATTGATGACATTTGTCTGGCCGTCATCTACGTTGGTGTCATCTTTATCGTGAGAAATCAATGATGGTTTAACATACGTCATCTTTATTTACAAAAGATGACTTTTCTGCATCATCTTTATTTACAAAAGATGACTTTTGTATGTTATCTTTATTTATTCATTTGCAAAAGATAACTCATATGTGTCATCTTTACAAAAGATGACTTTTGTATGTTATCTTTATTTATTTATTTGCAAAAGATAACTCATATGTGTCATCTTTATTTACAAAAGATGACTTTTGTGCGTCATCTTTATTTACAAAAGATGATTTCTATATGTCATCTTTATTTACAAAAGATGACTTTTATACGTTATCTTTATTTATAAAAGATGACTTTTATACGTTATCTTTATTTGCAAAAGATAACTTATACGTGTCATCTTTATTTACAAAAGATGACTTTTATCTTTAAACAACAACCGTTATAAATGTTATAAATGGACACTTTATATATAACACTTTTCCTATGACAACGTTATAAATATTACAACTATATATAACATTTAATTTCTAAAGCGTTATAAATATATTTCATATATATATAACACTTATTTTCGAAGCATTATAAATGGAAAATATATATATAACGCTTTTTTAAACTGTTGTGGATGTATTTCACACGCACACACTATATTCAAAAACATTCAAAGCGTTATAAAAAGCAATTATCAATGTTGAACGTTTCTGAAACATTCATTTCGATTAGACAACCTGCTATATTTAGGAAATCAATTTAAGAACTCTTGAAACAATAGTCAATTGGTTCCATTTACAGATTCTACAACAAAGAATAAAATGAATTGGGTACAATAGAAAAGAGTAAACAAAATTCTTATTTTCGAGAGTACGACTCTACTCAACTCCCTCTCTCATGAGCCAAGTTACAACATCACTCTGAGATGGAGTCGTTGAAATCACTTGGACTTTGGTCATCACCGCTGCTTCAAACATCTACACCACTCTCTATGCATTGTTGGGTGATCCTCTGAACTTGAGAAGATGCACTGAATTGCGACTGAAAGCATGACATCCTAGCTTACAGTTTCAACTCCTTCATAGTAGGGATATTATTTCTCTTTGACGGTCCTCGACAACCAAAAAAAAAAAATTCAACTACAGATCAAAAAAATGTACTTAGAACCACCTCATAGTGAAACAACAAAAAGAGCCTTTATAACAATGAGCCATATCAATGCCACTTTAGAGGAGTCAAATATAAGCAGTTTCTCAATAAACACTTCTCTTAAGAAAATATAGGAAGAATCTAGTAATAATGTTATAAACTTCTTGGTATTCCACAAGCACGAATTCCTAGGACACATAACAATAAAATTTTATTATATAAAACTCTAAATCGATGTCACGAAAAACTTGATAGTTACCTGGGGTTCACTATGTTGATAGGACGAGTGTTCTCTCCTTCCATCAGCTGGATAAGACCATCAACCTTCACAATCCGAAAATGTATGCTATCATATAATCAACAAAGAGGTTTTTTAATAGAAAGGTACCAATAATACAAATGATAACCTGTCATTACCATGTCAGAAACATAGCAGAAGCTTCATATTTGTGTTTTGGTAATTAGACTGTTATTACCAGGAGAAGTATTTAAAAGATGCAATTGTCATAATTCTGAACTAAATCATTTTGCCAAATAAGTTTATCAACTTTAGCGTATAATAACAAACAACAGTGATTCTTCTAATCCAGAAAGTGCATGCATTAAGTGCGAGCTATCTCTACTCTTTATCTATACAACTAAGCAAAAAAGACAATCCTCCTGTGCGAAAGCTCGTATGTCCGGAAGAAAACATGAGTTTTGTTCATATTGAACATTGTTTCAACCCATATTGTCCAGGTAGTTAAGGCCATCCTCAAGGCAGAAGTTAGGGACATTCCAAGCTTAAGTGATCTTCCTGCCTGGAAATAGCAGCCCCTGCAGAGAATCCACAAAGATGAATTTAGTATCTGTGTACATATATGAGGAGGCATGACGAGCATGATTCACATAAACATTATTACTCACTTTAAACATGAACTTCAAGAAAATTAGTACAACTCTGTCTAAGCCGCTACAACTACCAAAACATGAACTATTAATCAGACAGATCCTAATACAAATCTCCAAGTTATTCATTTAAGAATGCGGATGCTGATACAGATACACACATCTAAGCACATTAACAACACTCATATCAACCTTCTTATAGATAGTTTATTACCAAGAAGAAAGACAAAATTAATATATAAATATTTGATTAGTCCACAACAACCAAAGAAAAGATTGAAAGTATATATACACCTCGCTTCAACACTAGTAATCCCAGGATATACTAGGATTGTTCTCATACATTCTTTGCTAAAGTTTAGCAAAATATTTTCCTATGACCATAATTTGCAATTTAGCTTTCAACCTTCCACAAGAAAGCCTGCTTTGATATATGGTCAGCAACAACTGAGCCCCTCCACTTTCTTTATGTAAATGAACCCCCTAATTCTGTAAAAATTGTTTACATTCTAAGCCCGATAGCATGACAGGTCATGTAGGTTTGTGGGGCTAATGAGAAGAATACCAAACCAAACACTTTCTCACTTATTTCACCTTTATTTCTTCTGGTAAAAGGAATACTACATATTCCATAGCAATGTCAAAGGACTAGAAAGACTGATACCATAAAATTTATCAAGGAACCCTATTGTTTGCATTCTAAGCCCGATAGCATGATAGGTCTTATAGGTTTGTGGGGCTAATGAGAAGAATACCAATCCAAACCCTTTCTCACTTAGTTCATCTTTATTTCTTCTGGTAAATGGAATAACACATTCCACAACAATGTCAAAGGACTAGAAAGACTAGTACCATATTCGAAATGATCCAGGAAGTAAAGGAAGCTTACATAAGAGATAATACCATGCAAATTCAATGCCAACAAATTCCATATTAAAAGAAGAAAAAGAAACAACATATGTCAAACCCAGATGAATTTTACCTTGTTAACTAGCCCATCGTTAATGACAAAACTGCTAAAGCTCTTGTACAGTTCGAACAGTGCCTCAAATGCTGACTTTATAATAAGATAATATCACAAAAGCAAAATAAAAAAAGTTTCAAAACACCATATTAATATCAAAGACATATAACAAAACAACTTTTTTGATCAAGAATCTGACCCAAACAGATTACTAACTTCCAATAGTTCCCTCTTTCCTCTCACTTCAAAGACATAACGAAACTTCCAAGACGCACGTAGTAAAATATTATCTTAATAACTTAAAGAAATGATATTAAAACCATGTAAATGGCAGAAATTGACAAACAAATTCATACACATTAAGTTGTTGAGGAGGTAGATTAGCACAAAAGAGAAGACATGAGACCCAAACACAATTTAATTTCCTTGTAAGTTGCCTAGAAGACATATTCTTGTTTTAAGACCAAATATGTTCTTAAGTAAGCGCACTAGACCTCTTGAATCAAGACGAAGTACGATAAAATGTACGCAATGTAAGATAAGGAATACATTCCACGTGTGTACATATACAAAAGAAATGTTTATAACATGTATAGTACGCCATTCACCTTAAGTACAAACTAGCGCTGGACGAATCGTCCAAATATTATCAAAAATTGTGGTTATAAGTCGCATTCAAAAGTATCATAAATCTAAGAACATATAAGTGAAACAACAATTAACTCATAAACAAAGAATCAAAAAACATGTAAATGAATCCGAATAAAAAAATGATACCAAACTCTAGCAATTCAATAGCAAAGACTAATATCAAGCCATTTTTGAAGCTGGAACAGTCCAAAAATAGTTGTCTGTGTCCGTGTAGCATCGGAAATTCCAAATACACTAAGAAGCACCAAAATATTTTCCCTATATTCAAATCTTCAACAGGGATCAGCATTGTAATTTTTAGCCAAAATTAGCATCTCAATATAATTCCAACACAAATCACCTCCTTAAAATTTTGAGTTCTTCCTCAAAAAAAAAACCCCACAACTCTGCAAAGAATTGAACAGAAAGATTGAAACTTTAGGAGCTTACAACAGTTTGCGACAAGAGAAGCACCAGATCCTCTTCTCCAATACAAAAGCATTTGGGCTAGGAAAAAAAGACGTACATATACAGCAAGTTAAAAAGAATAGTACAAGCAAGTAGAACAAAAAACAAATATGGCAACAAAAGATTTAGTTGGCACAAACATACATAATATTGGAGATTAGGAGTTGGATAATAAAAATATATAGCTGAACAGGCAAATGAAAGAAAAGATTAAATTAATGTATGTGTTGATGTCTAGAACATGAAGCACGAACTCTGTTTGCAGCAGGTGTCACTACGTCATAGGGCAAGTGAGGCAGATATAGTAGTTGCCATCAGAAAAATAAAAAATGGCACGACTACTTGATTTAAGAAATTATATAACGGTTTTAGCTGTGTTTGGTTGGTGACAAAGTAGTGGAAAATAAGACTATGTTGTGTAGTTCTGAACTTAACTTACTAGAACCACAAAACTGACTAGGAAAAAGAAATTTAAGCCACCTTAATTTTGAAACAAAATCATTAACAAAAACAAATTACGTATAAGACTACAAATACGTATAAGACTACAAATACATACAAGACTACAATAAACAAAATCATTAACAAAAATAAATTACACTCAAATATGATCTTTGATCTTTGATTTCAGCTCTGTTAAGGGCCTATCCTCTACATCATAAATAAAAATAATACACTCAACTCAAGCTTTAGCTAGTGACTGCATGTACATATGAATTTGGACACATACATGTTCTTTTGAAGTTCCAAACATGTGTCGGTACAAGCAGTAACATTTAGTTGTCTAGGTTTGTCAAGAACTAAGAGCATGGCATTCAAGATTGTGCAAACTTAGTTGCCATAAGGGAATTAAAAAATTTAAAGAAATATTATATTATGACAATATGATGTGACATAATAAAATTCTAGTAAATAAATGAAATTTAGCAAAAAAATGGGTAAAGTAGTTAAGCACCATATGTTTAATTGAAATCCGAAAGCTAGATTTGACTTTTGGTGTTTCCAATATTTTTAAACTCTGGCAGTGACATTATGTGTCTGTTCTAACCTATTATACCCTATCTCTGCTAATTATCGAAATGTGGGGACTAAAGTTTTGTCGAACTCCCATTACACCTCCACCAACATACAAAAGAAAATGATTCGTCGACTGGTTTGCGTATTTTCTCAAATAGTTTACATGCAATATGTTACAATATAGTGCCATATGTTACAATCTACAGATCAAAGCGATCTACCTAGGAAGTTAGGCTAAAGCGATTCTTGAACCTACACTTGGGGAGCCTCCACCGCAGCGAAGTTTGCCATTACTTAATCCCAAACTTTATCGCCCCTATGTCTTTCTTTCTATCCAGGCGTCTTCCCCCTCCCGGACCCCATCCCCCTCCCCTTCCTCCTCTTCTTCTTTCGATCCCCTTTGTTGGCCTGGAGGTCGTTCAGCAGCAGTCTCATGGTCGAAAAGATTTTCCAGAATTAGAAGGTCGGGATCGACGACGGTGCGGACGGGATTAGGGTTTTGGCATGGAAATAAGGTTAGGGTTTTGGGGAGGGAGGAAGGAGGAGGGTGGTGACGGTAAAGGAGTTAGAGTCTAGAGGAGAGGAAGGAGAGTAACCGAAACATGGTCGAACGGGGAGTACTAGTAGGGGGTTTTCTTTGGTCGATGGTTTAGTAAGACCAGAGCGTTGAGCTTTGGGCCAGGTATAGATTGACTCCGACATATTATATACTAACTCAAGAATTTATATTCCTAAAAATTATTCAAAATTGATACTTTTACCATAGTAAATAGTTCTTTCAGAAATATAGAATTTATTTTTAGAATATAAGTTTTTATGTAGAGAAACAAATTTATCTAAAATTCTCCCACCTTACCAACCATGCAAAAATTAGTTGGAGAAGTCCAACTGGTCCGTCTAGCATTCTCAATATTTTTTTTAACTCTATCACGAAATCGCAAAACCTTCTGGCATTTTTTTTAATAAAAATACCAATAACATTTTTATAATTTCTTCTACGAAAAAAATACAATAAAAATAAAGTCGCCTTTATGATCAATTTAAAATATATCTTATGACAACTTTGCTTTTTGTCAGATGTTTTACTTATTTTTCTTATTTTCTTGTGATTCGATTCTATAAAAGTCATGTTCCTTTTTTCAATTTAAGAAAATATTCTTAAAAAAATTACGCGACAAAAAATTATTAGTATGTCATTTTCTAAATAATATATTACGACACACACTTGGTCTCCGTCATTGTTTAAACTTATTATGACCTATAAAATCACTGTGTCATTGTTAGTGCCACATTTTCTTTTTTCAAACACAAACTATGACATCCATAAATTTATTTGTCTTCTTAGACTATTTATCATGACGCTATCTTTTTTGATGTCATTGATAAAGTTATTGATGATGATCATTGAATGAGCCGACATAAAAAGTATCATTAATGACATTTTAAGATGAGTGTCATCTATAAAGTGTCATTGTTAACGATTTTTGTAGTAGTGTACGCACACGTTTCACGTGCCCGCGTATTAATTACCCTTTTCGCACACGTTCTCACGTGACCGCGTAATCAATTCTACGCAGACCTGAACCGAGCTCTACGCAGAGGCTAGACTCCCGCTCGCGTAGAGGGGTCGCCCACGTAGAGTCTCGCTCGCATGCGACTTTTCTAGCGTAAAGTGCTTGCTCGCGTAGAATCCCCCCCACCTGCTCTCTTGCTCGCGTAGAGCTGCCTATCCTTAGGTCTTGCCCGCGTAGAGCTGTTTTACGCTGAGGATCTCTTTGGTCTAACGTAGTCTTGCTAGCGTAGAGACTTTGAGTCCCTATGGCGTACCCCGTTGCCCTTGTACATTCTTACGCCTTTTGTCATGAACTTGATAATCACAAATTATTTAATATGTTTGGAATGGTAATTGTACATGGCATGGTATAACAAGTGAATTGACATGACATGACATGACATGACATAATATGACAAGCAAGCATGATGGAAACTATTGAAGCTGTTGTGACGACTAACATGATATGACAAGAATGAATGGCCTGGACACCGTAGATGATTGTGTTTGTACAAATGAACTAGTATTGTCTCGCATCATGTCTAGGACAGGGAACCCTGAGTACCACGGTCAGGGATGCCTACTTAAATTGACTAAGGCTAATGACTAGAATAACCCAGTAGTCATGAAGAGATTTTCCAGATACAGGCAATCCCGTTATCTGGGTGCCCCATCATGGGATCTGTAGCCTGCCGTCGAGTAGGGCACATTTCCAGCACACTGTCATGTGTTGCACCCTTCAAGCTACTTAAGGGTACATGCGTTTCCTGGACGATGTACCCACATGAATTCAACCTCTAATTTGCGTACGAATAGCCTGGATGGTCTGTAGGGCTTGTAGCTGTGGAACAATCTTATTGCATCTTGCTAGTAACTAGGCCTGTGATGTCATGACCCGCACCAACTGTGAGGGTACGAGTACGTAACAGCGTCCAGCCTACGCCGCAGTGCCGACGGTAGAACGCTGTCCTAGGTTACTATCTAATCAACAACTCATACAATTATATAATGTACTTGTCAAACCTCAACTGCGAACGGAGGACAAGTATAGATATAATAGAATCTCAATCACAGTCTAAGCACGATATGATAACACAGAAGATTATAACTAAGACTGAATATAACAATAAAACTAACTACTAAAATAGTATAATCTCCAACAAACTCAAAACAACATATCTCAACTTAATTACAATCAAGTTCTAAAACATGAAATCTAAACCAAGTCACTAGCTAATCTCCCGATCACTCCTGAGTATCGGGGCCAAGGGTAGCTAAGCCGTCTCCTAGTCCATAATGAGTAGGGCAAGTATCCTCAGGACAATCATCTGTAAAATTTTTAACAGGTCTAGTCAGGACAGGAACGAGCACAATCTCATCTAAAAAACCCAAGTAAATGACAGAGAACTATAAAGCAGTTATAGACAGTTGTATTGATGAACATAGAAGTTTATATTCAGGTGATGGCATAGAAAGACAAATAAAGTACAAGGAAAGTAAGTAACTAAACAAGAGAAGAATCATGGCAATAAAGACTGTAAAATAAAATCTAGCTGAATTAGAATAACATGATGAGTCCAGACAGTACAATATAAGTCGAGTGTAATCCCAATGTGAGTCTAATACAAAAAGAATCGAATGTGATTCTAATCATTATTCTGATAAGGTGATTCGAATAAGGTGATACGAATAAGGTGATACGAATAGTGATTCGAATAATAATCAACAATGATTCGAATAATTCTCCAAGTGTATTTTAAAATACTTAGATAGACATGTAAACGGCTAAGGGTAAATTCGACACATCACACACCTGGCCGGGTGTGGAATGGCTATCGTTCGAATATCATTCACAGGGGGTAGTTCGAATAGTAGGAATGTTCACATGTCTAATCAAGTATTTTCCTGCCCATCTAATACAAATGAATCCAAAATCTGACACATCAATCGAATACAAGTCCAACCAGCACATGAAGATACGAATAGGTGGTTCGAATAGTGATTCGTATGGTGATTCAAATAGTAGAGGCAAAACGAGTAAGTATGTATGTCGTATACATGGATTCAGTAATAACAATACGTGTTTGAAACATAGAATCACATACAACTAACTAGAACTGAAGTACAGTAATTGACAAGTAAATGAGAGAACTATCAGAGAATGTTGTCACAACCCGCACCCGGATATACGGGTACGAATACATGGGCCACGCCCAGCCTACACTGCAGTATCGGCGGTAGAGCGCTGTCAAGTATACTATACTAACTACAACATCTAAGGATCCATAACTAGAATGTACTCATGTCACATCACGAAAACTAAGGAAGATAAGACAAGGAATAATAACAATATCACTAGAACAACTAGAATCTACCATGATCATAAGACAAGAAAATAAAGAAGGAATAACAAAACTAACTAAGGATAACTACCAGGCAACTCACATAGAAGAATAGTGAGATCCACCTCAGCTAGCAACACCATGAAGTCCAATACCGAGGGCACAACTACTCCTAAAATTTTGTCAACATATCCAGTCAGGATGGAACGAGTACATATATCTCATAACAGATCTCAAGATAGAATAAAAGCCATAAGACTCTAAATAGAGCATATACAATAAAATCATGGAGTGTACATATATGTATCATGGCATGGTAAGCTGTAGAGCTAGAGCTAGAACAGGAAAGTAGAACTGATCATGGTATGTACACAAATCAGGGTAAGCCATCTATCCAATATGCGTGAGTAGTAGTTTCAACTTGTGATCGGCTTGGGCACCTGTAAGTAACTGGCCTGGCTAGTCATAAGTGCGGTATATGACTAACACTATTCAAGAATGCAAGATAGATTTGATCACAGGCACACGCTACTACTCCCCCACCCCCAACTGGTAGATTGGATCCAAACAGGACACGTCACTACACAGAATTCTATGAGAAGGGAGCAAGTCTTCTCTAGAATCAGTGACCACATATTGTGCAAGAGCTACAAGGGAGCTTGCACAATACATCCCAAGCTAAAAAGGAGCAACATCTCTCGTCGAGATCCAGGAATACCAATCCGTGAGAACCATGTGTCAGGAATAAGTATATCTACACTAAGTACATGAATCATAACAGTTATCATAAATTGGGAAAAAGTTATCAGAGAATGTACTCACCTGCGATCTGATGGAATATGTCAACTGAGTCCTAGAACGGTGCCTCGAGGACCTATAGATAACAAGACGTATCAATACTATGTTTAGGAAGTAAAGTCAAATCAAATTAAATCCTATTCTGTCATTCTAGGTCAAGACAAGTCTAGTTAGGTCAACCTTGGTCATAGAAGAACATTGGAAATCAACCCATATCCGAGTCCATCTTGAACAACGAAACCCATATCTTGGCCGTAGGCCAATATCTTAATTTACTCTTTCACTAAATTTGACTCACTCACAAACCCTCTCTAATTTGATTTCCTACATTCCCTTCTCCTTCTCCTTCTCCTTCTCTTATTTCCTTCCCTTCTCCTTATTCTTATTCTCCGTCTTATTCTTCTTCTTCTTATTCTCCTTCTCCTTATTCTTCTTCTTATTCTTCTTCTCCTTATTCTCAGTCTCCTTCTCCTTATTCTCCGTCTTATTCTTCTTCTTATTCTTCTTCTCCTTATTCTTATTCTCCGTCTCCTTCTCCTTATTCTCCGTCTTATTCTTCTTCTTATTCTTCTTCTCCCTATTCTCCTTCTCTTTCTCCTTATTCTTCATCTCCTTCTCCTTATTCTCCGTCTTATTCTTCTTCTTATTCTTCTTCTCCTTATTCTTCTTCTCCTTCTCCTTATTCTCTATCTCTTTCTCCTTATTCTCCGTATTATTCTCCTTATTCTCCGTCTTATTCTTCTTCTTATTCTCCGTCTTCTTCTCCTTATTCTCCGTCTCCTTCTCCTTATTCTCCATCTTATTCTTCTTCTTATTCTCCGTCTCCTTCTCCTTATTCTCCGTCTCCTTCTCCTTATTCTCCATCTTATTCTTCTTTATATTCTCTGTCTTCTTCTCCTTATACTGCTGCTCCTACTGCTATTTCTGCTAACTGCTGCTGCTGCCAGTGCTATGGCTAATGCTGCTGCTGCTGCTACTGTAGTAGTTGCTGCTACTGCTCCTGCTTCCTATTGCTATCGCTGCTACTTTTTTATCTCTTCATTCCCTCCCTCTATATATATATATCTATCTATATATTATCTAAACATCTAGCTATCTATCTATATATATATATATATAGACTCTCAAACACACAACTAAAACACACACTCTCTCATGACACCACCACCACCACTCTCCTCTACACACACACACAACACACACACACACATATATATATATATATATATATATATATATATATATATATATATATATATATATATATATATAATATTATATTCCTCTCTAAAAAGGAAAACCCTTAATAAATCCTTAAACTAGGTTTTTAGGAAAACCTATAACAGCTATGGTCATAATGTGGAGAATGATCTCCTCTACATTTATTGTGAAGGAATAAATGCAAGAGAGGAAATTAATGGGGGTTAATGAGCATACCTAGAATTGGTTTCCTTGAGGAAGAAGAAGCTTCAAAAGAAAAGAGTGAAATAAAGAGAGAGAGATTACTTTGTGGTGAAGGAAAGTAGGGGGGGTGTTCGGCTGTACATGGGGGGAAGGGGTCGTGTGTGCTATAAAGAGAGAGGGGTGAGGTGTGAGTGATGAGAGAGAGAGAGAGACAATATTATATATATATTATATATATGTATATATATATATATATATAATATATATATATATATATATATATATATATATATATATATATATATATATATATATATACAAGGAGAGAGAATTAGATATTTATACATAAAGAGGGATATTTAGAGTAGAGAAAAAATATCAGTGGGGGGTATAGACAGTCATGATGGAGGGTAACATGGAGCTGGGGTTGGGTTCAGTGGAGCCGGGTTGGGCCAAAATCGGACATGGTGCAATGTTTGAATTAAAATAGGTATTTATGATCATGGGAAAAATAAGTAGCATGTGGGGTCTCAAATAAGTGGGACAAAAGCGTCATACGGGTAGTAGGCTTCGTATGGGCCATGTCCATATTTTGGGTCGACTAGGTTGGATCGATGTCGGGTCCCAAAATTAAATTAGAAATTAAATCAGGTTTTACGGTAGATAATTAATCGGCCTAAATTGATCCGAAAGTTGTGTGAAGGAAATGAAGCACAAAATAGAGTGTCTGAGTGGGACACGAAGGTCATGGGCGAAGAGTGTCTCGAGTAGATCATGCATGACAAGTTGGTTTCAAGAAAAAGGCTAGTCTGGTGCTTCTAAATTAAAAGTCACGGTAACGAGCATATGATGATCAAGAAAAAGAGTGGGAATTTAATTAATAATTAAATGGTCTAAATTGACTCGAACTTGCGCGAAGCAAAAAGAGTACAAGGGAACAAGTTCGAGTTGGACACGAAATATCAATGTGAAGATAATCTCGTCTACTACAAACTCCAAGAAGGAAGTTTCCAGAGACTGGCATCCCTGATGCTCTAGAATTCCAAGTCACGGTAAAGAGCATTTAATGATCAAAATTAATTATCGAGAATAAATTATTTGGAAAAATTCGAAAATAAATCCCGAAAATTCAGGGGGCTTACATCCTACCCACCTTATAAAAATTTCGTCCTCGAAATTAAAGGTTGGTAGTGGAGTTAAAATATGATAGAAGATTTAGGCAATATTTTAGGCACGATCCAAGATTGACGAGCTTTGCACGATTAAGAAAATCAATTTAAAATTGTTCAGACACGATGAGAGATTTGGTACGATAGAATCATGATGCGAACAAAATCATATGTGCATGATTTCAAAATAAGTCAAGTCATTGGGGCACGATTTTAGAGACAATTTAGAGAATCGATGATATAATTGAAGTTCAAGTACGGGGTGATTTGTAGGACTTAGGTTGATGGAAATCAACCCGAAAGTCGCATAGAGTCTTATAGGCCCGATCAAGGATTAAGGAGTATGATTAATAAAATCATAAAATACGATCCAAGTTCGAATGTGATTAAAATTAGAATTAGTCTAAGTTCACTTGGCACGATAGAGGTATGATAACGAAATCAAACTTGAGCTTCGTCCGATTACAATCAAGTCAAAATTTTGATTAATAGGATTTCAGCTCGATGAAATTAGATTTAGGGTTAAGATTATCAAGATCATGAAAATCAAAGTCGGATAGTCATGATCTAAAACAAGGCTAAGAGAAGCAAATGGAGAGAAAATTTGAGTATAGCACGATTGAGAGATAGATTTAATAGAAATCAGATTATAGGTCACATAAGCACGATCAAGATTCACGTTCAGTTGTGAAAGACGATAAATCATGAATTCGAAATCAAGGTCCTAAAAGCACAATTTAGGAAGGAACCCAAGTCAATTAGGCACGGTAGAAAGTCAAGCATGTTCAATTCTAACACGAATAATTTCGTAGTCGCACTAGTTAGTCGTGATTGAAAGTCAAAAATTTTAGGCACGAATTTGAGGTAAGATAAAATGTATAGTTATGATCGTTAAAATCACGGTCAAGGAAATCCCAAGTTGTCTTAGTCATGCCAAGTCATCTAGGCATGACTAATCACAAGGAATTGGATGTAATCAGGAAATGAAATCAAGTTCGAAAAGAGTTTAGACACGAGTGTCCAAAATCTAAACATGAGCAAAATCAGAAGGCAATGCACAAGGGTTAATAGCATTGAAATTCAACCACGATAAAGAAATTTGTTTCTACACGATCTAAGTTGATCAACCTTCGAGTAAATCAGAATTTGGGCAAGATGGAGAATAAGATCAACGAAAGCTGGGCACGAGAATCCAAGGATGAAAATCTAAGTCACAAAGGAATTTGAAGTCATTTAGAGTCTAGTCAGCAACCAAGACTCTTTGGCACGATAAACAAGACGACCAAATTTGATTGGTCATGGACAGAAAGGAATCAAAATCTTAACAATATCAAAATTTAAGAAACAATTGAGATATAAAAATTTCAAAATTTTCAGAGTTTTTAAGTGTAGATGACAGATGTAGATATGAGATAGTTGATTTGTGTAATCAAGACATAGATAAACAAGGCAAAGGAAATGACGGTAAGATGAGAAAATCATCATGCGATGGGAGAGAAAATAATGATAAACAAGAAATAATGGTAGGAATTATCTTGCTCAATTGGTAAAAGAAGTGAATCAACTTAAGATATGACCTGATAACCATACACGTCTATCTAAAATTATGTTGCCAGAATTTACGCCACGCCAGTAAATATAGCTACAATAAACGATAGAATCCATAACTAAGGTATACACCCTATAATCATGTCATCTAGATTCCTTACCACGCCATTCGGTATGGCTACAAGTGAATCTAAATGCCATAACTAGGATAGTATATCCAAAATCAGGCTCCATGTCCTTGTCAGGCTAGCTAATATGACTGCGATAATTTCTAAACTCCATAAATAAAGTAGACATTTGTCGTTCCCATCGTCTCCATCAAATATGTTTATCAGGATATCTTAACTCAATCCTTAAAAACTTACCTTCAAACAGAATCAAAATCGAAGTCAACAACGAACGAACATCAAGATTTAAAATTCAACAACGAATCAAAGATAAGTAAATGGAAACTAGCGAAAATAGATTTCGAGATAGGATTCAGAAGGAAATTCTCAGGAGATGTCCAAGGGTACTATCTAGGTCAAGATAAAAGGAAATCACTGGAATATAATCTAAAACAATCCCAACCTGATGTGAGACTGGCAAATCATATTCACGTCTCAACCTAGAAGATATATAAGTCCAACTTATACCTTCCCTCTGGGGTCCACAAACTCATTCCAAGAAAGAATAAAGTTGATAACGGACAGATGTTTCAGAAATCAGGACAAACAGAAACAAATGAGAAAAGTTTCGAAAAGTTCGAAATAAGATTCCCAGGGGTCATCCCTGGAATCTACCAAGAGTTCCTAATATGTGACTGAGTACCAAAATCCTAAAATATTCCATGACTCAACCTTAATCCTAGGGCAGGCTCGTAGTAGTGCAGATAAGCTCTAGTACTACCACGACTTCGCATTAACTGCAAAGACTGACCTGCATGGGCCACCACTAAAAACGTGTCACGACCCACACCCGGATATACGGGTACGAATACGTGGGCCATGCCCAGCCTACACCGCAGTATCAGCGGTAGAGCGCTGTCAAGTATACTATACTAACTACAACATCTAAAGATCCATAACTAGAATATACTCATGTCACATCAAAAAAACTAAGGAAGATAAGACAAAAAATAATAACAATATCACTAGAACAACTAGAATCTACAATGATCATAAGACAGGAAAATAAAGAAGGAACAACAAAACTAACTAAGGATAACTACCAGGCAACTCGCATAGAAGAATAGTGAGATCCACCTCAGCTAGCAACATCATGAAGTCCAATACTGAGGGCACAACTACTCCTAAAATTTTGTCAACATATCCAGTCAGGATGGAACGAGTACATATATCTCATAACAGATCTCAAGATAGAATAAAAGCCATAAGACTGTAAATAGAGTATGTACAATAAAATTATGGAGTATACATATATATATCATAGCATGGTAAGCTGTAGAGCTAGAGCTAGAACAGGAAAGTAGAACTGATCATGGTATGTACACAAATCAGGGTAAGCTATCCAATGTGTGTGAGTAGTAGTTTCAACTTATGATCGGCTTGGGCACCTGTAAGTAACTGGCCTGGCTAGTCATAAGTGCGGTATATGACTAACACTATTCAAGAATGCAACATGGATTTGATCACAGGCATACGCTACTACTCCCCCACCCCCAACTAGTAAAATGAATCCAAACAGGACACGTCACTACACGGGATTCTATAAGAAGGGAGCAAGTCTTCTCTAGAATCAGTGACCACATATTACGCAAGAGCTACAAGAGAGCTTGTACAATACAACCCAAGCTAACAAGGAGCAATATCTCTCGTCGAGATCCAGGAATACCAATCCGTGAGAACCATGTGTCAGGAATAAGTATATCTACACTAAGTACATGAATTATAACAGTTATCATAAATTGAGAAAAAGTTATCAGAGAATGTACACACCTGCGATCTGGTGGAATATGTCAACTGAGTCCTAGAACGGTGCCTCGAGGACCTATAGATAACAAGACGTATCAATACTAAGTTTAGGAAGTAAAGTCAAATCAAATTAAATCCTATGATGTCATTCTAGGTCAAGACAAGTCTAGTTAGGTCAACCTTGGTCATAGGAGAACATTGGAAGTCAACCCATATCTGAGTCCATCTTGAACTCCGAAACCCATATCTTGGCCGTAGGCCAATATCTTAATTTACCCTTTCACTAAATTTGACTCACTCACAAACCCTCTCTAATTTAATTTCCTACATTCCCTTCTCCTTCTCTTATTTCCTTCCCTTCTCCTTATTCTTATTCTCTGTCTTATTCTTCTTCTTATTCTCCTTCTCCTTATTCTTCTTCTTATTCTTCTTCTCCTTATTCTTCTTCTCCTTCTCCTTATTCTCCGTCTCCTTCTCCTTATTCTCCGTCTCCTTCTCCTTATTCTCCGTCTTATTCTTCTTCTTATTTTTCTTCTCCTTATTCTTATTCTCTGTCTTCTTCTCCTTATTCTTCGTCTTATTCTTCTTCTTATTCTTCTTCTCCTTATTCTCCTTCTCCTTCTCCTTATTCTCCGTCTCCTTCTCCTTATTCTCCGTCTTATTCTTCTTCTTATTCTTTTTCTCCTTATTCTCCTTCTCCTTCTCCTTATTCTCCGTCTCCTTCTCCTTATTCTCCGTCTTATTCTCCTTATTCTCTGTCTTATTCTTCTTCTTATTCTCCGTCTTCTTTTCCTTATTCTTCGTCTTCTTCTCCTTATTCTCCATCTTATTCTTCTTCTTATTCTCCGTCTTCTTCTCCTTATTCTCCGTCTCCTTCTCCTTATTTTTCATCTTATTCTTCTTCTTATTCTCCGTCTTCTTCTCCTTATACTACTGCTCCTACTGCTATTCCTGCTAACTGCTGTTGCTGCCAGTGCTATGGCTAATGCTGTTGCTGCTGCTACTGCAGTAGCTGCTGCTGCTGCTCCTGTTTCCTACTGCTATCGCTGCTTCTTCTTATTCTCTTCATTCCCTCCCTCCCTCTCTCTCTCTATATATATATATCTATATATTTATCTAAACATCTAGCTATATATATATATATATATATATATATATATATATATATATATATATATATATATATATATAGACTCTCAAACACACAACTAAAATACACACTCTCTCATGACACCACCACCACCACTCTCCTCTACACACACACACAATACATATATATATATATACACATATATATATATATTCCTCTCTAAAAAGAAAAACCCTAATAAATCCTTAAACTAGTTTTTAGGAAAACCTATAAAAGCTATGGTCATAATGTGGAGAATGATCTCCTCTATATTTATTGTGAAGGAATAAATGCAAGAGAGGAAATTAATAGGGGTTAATGAGCATACATAGAATTGGTTTCCTTGAGGAAGAAGAAGCTTCAAAAGAAAAGAGTGAAATGAAGAGAGAGAGATTACTTTGTGGTGAAGGAAAGTAGAGGGGGTGTTCGGCTATACATGGGAGGAAGGGGTCGTATGTGCTGTAAAGAGAGAGGGGTGAGGTGTGAGTGATAAGAGAGAGAGAGACAATATTATATATATGTATTATATATATATATGTGTATATATATACAAGGAGAGAGAATTAGATATTTATACATAAAGAGGGATATTTAGAGTAGAGGAAAAATATCATTGGGGGGTATGGGCAGTCATGATGGAGGGTAACATGGAGCTGGGGTTGGGTTCAGTGGAGCCGGGTTGGGCCATAATCGGACATGGTGCAATGTTTGAATTAAAATAGGTATTTATAATCATAGGAAAAATAAGTAGCATGTGGGGTCTCAAATAAGTGGGACAGATGTATCATGCAGGTAGTAGGCTTCGTGTGGGCCATGTCCATATTTTGGGTCGACTAGGTTGGATCGATGTCGGGTCCCGAAATTAAATTGAAAATTAAATTAGGTTTTACGGTAGATAAATCGGCCTAAATTAACCCGAAAGTTGTGTAAAAGAAATGAAGCACAAAATGATGTGTCTGAGTGGGATACAAAGGTCATGGGCGAAGAGTGTCTCGAGTAGATCATGCATGACAAGTTGGTTTCAAGGAAAAGACTAGTCTGGTGCTCCTAAATTAAAAGTCACGGTAACGTGCATATGATGATCAAGGAAAAGAGTGGGAATTCAATTAATAATTAAATGGTCTAAATTGACCCAAACTTGTGCGAAGCAAAAAGAGTACAAGGGAACAAGTTCGAGTGGGACACAAAATATCAATGTGAAGATAATCTCGTCTACTACAAACTCCAAGAAGGAAGTTTCCAGAGACTGGCATCCTTGATGCTCTAGAATTCCAAGTCACGGTAAAGAGCATTTAATGATCAAAATTAATTATCGAGAATAAATTATTTGGAAAAATTTGAAAATAAATCCCGAAAATTCAGGGAGCTTACAAATGTACTCGCATGCTACTCTGAAAAGAGTAGTGTAATATCAGATGTCTGCACCGGAGTCACAATATCCTAAATAGAGCAGTACAGGTTATAATATGTTTAAAACAAGGTAAATGAAATTTATGATATAATCTACATAATTTCTAGGCCAATCTAGGTCAAAGTCAAACTTGGTCAACTCTGGGTCAAACCAAGTCAATATCTAGTCAAACTAGGTCAACAACAAGACTATCATGGTCAACTGGTCAAACTTAGACTAACCAAGTCAATCCTAAACTATTTGGTCAACTTGGTCATTCTAGGGTTTTGGAACTTATACTTAACAACCTTGGTCCAACTATTGGTCAACTCCAGACCTAAACAACATACACTAGGCTATTCTAACCTATATCAACTATAGGCTAAAATTCTAGCACAACCTATACCTTAAACCGACCTTATAGCCAACACTACCAACTCAACAACAAAAGGAAAAACATCACATGTAGATATATCATATAAAATCAGCTATAGGGAAGATACCTATAATATATATATACACATCACCTATATATATAATGTATATCACCATACCTTATCCATATATCTTACCCTTAATACATATCCACATATATAATGTATCACAAGTACCTATCTCACATATATATATATATATATATATATATATATATATATATATATATATATAGATATAGCATATACAATATGGCTTAGGCATGTTAGGGTTTCAAATGGGCCAGGACCAAGTGGATAGGACCTCAACCCTACAATCTCAGGATGTGATTGCTACAAACCCCCAACTCATGAACCATAACATCTAGCATATAGACTAACATATGTGTGTACACACACCCAACAACAATTGAGCCATAACAAAAGAGGGCATGACAAGGCAAAAGAGGGAAATACATGGCAATTGGGTGTGTTCAGAGCAGTTATTCAGTTCAGAACATCAAGTGGACAGGGCCTATAGGATATTCAAGTGGACTGAACAACAATAGAAGGACTGATACCATCTCTCTAACACTCACACCAAACCTATCTCAGTTAACATCAACTAACCTAGCAATGCCAACATATATATACATATGTACTAACATATATACTCACAAACTCATCTCCAACATACACTATTGCCCATACTCCCAACTAATCTCATAGCTCTCACTCAAACACTCATACCATTACTCAACATCCTTTACCTCTCCTCTTATACACACACATATATATATAAATGTCAACTGAACTGAACAGAGCTAAAGGGGAGGTGCATATGGGCAGTTATGCTCATGCAGTGTGGGAATTCCTTGATACCCAAGTTGAACCCAGGCTTAAGGCCTTTGCCACTGACCTCACACACACACAAAAACTCTTGGCACTGGCCAGTGGCCGTGGCCCTGCTATTGCTGCTACTGCAGCATACTGCTGCTACTGTCCTGTGGCTTCTCCATGCCATGCCAAGGCTCAAGCCAATCCCAAAATCATTCACTCCAGGATCAATGTAATCAGTTAACATGCCCATACTCGAACATTCTCATCACAGCCAATATCCAGGAACTAAAATAAAGTTCATGGGACCAAGGACTGAACAATACATTCATGAGATTCTCTATTTAACGTTGAATCTCAGTTTATATTTCCAATTTCAAACCCCATTCTAGTTAACACCATCTTAAACCCAAACTGAAATCAATTTCCAGTTAACACCAATTTATCACTTAACATAACCCAATTCCATTTCAGTTTACCTTGACTTAATTAACCACAGTTAACATTTCAGAATCCAAAACCTAATTTCAGTTTCCCTGAAATCTCAGGTTTCAGTTTAAATCAGTTTTCATAATGATTTTAAGATCTCAGGTTTTTTACACATTCTCAGGTTTCAACAGTGACTGTTTTTCAGTCATACATTCCAATCATCCCACCAACAATCAATGATATTTAAAAATAGCAACTTACAATATATGCAACCTTAAACCTAATCTCTCAATCTACTGTTATTCAATAATTTCAGGTTTGCATTTAACTGTCAGTTTCAATACACTAAAACTGGAACGAATTGATAAATAGATTTACCCTATTTTGAAACCAAAACCTAATGAAAAACCCACAATCAGGCACATCAATGTGTTCCCCACATACACACGTGTCTAGGGGTATCATTTTGTGTCCACATGAGTGGACACGAAGTGTCCAAACAGTGTCCTAACTAAGCATCAGACCTGTAGCACAGACAGGTCCCCGTGCGAGTGTGTCGGGATCCATAGGACACGTTGTGTCCAACACTAAGGTCGTGTAGGTGTGTCAACCTGTAGACTAGGTGTCCATGTGTCTACTGAGTCCACTAGGTCGAGTCCAAGTCGCGTCGTGTCACGTGTCCAAGGCCGTATCAGAGACCAAATGTGTGCGTGTGTGTTGACATCACAAATCAGTGCGAGGTAGATAACTTTGTGAATATGAAACCAACTTGACCCAAACTTTGTGTTTCTCGTGTCAGACATTGCCCATAGGTGTCCACCAATTTTGGTGTCCAACCGAGTCGTGTCGTGTCGGATATAGTCATGTGGCAGCAGGACACTGCACGGGGCCTCGTGTAGTGAATCGTGTCCAAATTTGGACACGAAAACAAACCCAAATCATGCTCAGTCACATACATACGTAATCTACATATAATAAGCTTTCCAAATATGTAATTTTTTTTGAAAACCAAGAACAAAAAGTTCTAAGAGGTATTTCGTCAAACACCTAAGTATACACTATGACACGTGTCCGATACGGACACCAAACGGATACAAAATTCACCCAAATTTTGGAGACACCTAGGAGACTCCTAGATCTAGCCCTAAATGCAAAGAAAATGAAATATTAATGCAATTTAAAGGATTTTACCTATATGTGCAAAAAGCTTGGAAAAGCTTCAAATGGGGATTCTTCCTTGCTAGCCAAAGCTCCCAAATTGTCCCAAGGCTGGGATTAAACTCCACAATCAGAAAATATAAGGGTATTAGACTCTAATGCAAGAAACTAGAGTGAAAAAAGATTTAAAATAGAGAATCTATGAAATGGGGAAGATGGCTCCTTACCTCTTTCTTCAAAGCTTGAAAAAATTAATAAAAAAGGCAAGAACAAGGAAGAGATTATTTACAGGGAAGGAGAAACCCTAGTAGCTGGTTAAAAAATGGAAAATTAGGGTTAGGGCTTAGTCTAATGGCTATGGGCCAAGTTGCACTAGTCATGGAACCAATTTCTAGGTTTCAGCCTATGGACCAATTCACCAATCCTCCTACTTCAAACTTGATCCTAAATGTCCTAACTTGAGTTGACTTAAGTTAAACTAGGGTCCATACCATGTTAACTAGGTCACCAAGTCAGAGTCAAAATCTAGGACAATTTCTTAAGTCACAGCTAGTCAAAATCAACAATCACCAGTGCAATAAATCATGAAATAATTCAAAGAGGCCAAATAACCAAAATACCCTCATGCTCAAAAGTAATAATAAATTATCCTAATGACATGGTCAGGCTCTAGGTCAGGCAGTCACTAGGGTTTTACTTGCAGCACATCAAAATCACAAGTCATGACTTAAAACAGTTTTTAAATAGTTTAAAATGATTAAAAATCACCAAAAATCATAATATGAAATAAATATCAATAAACAATAATTATAATTACAAAATTCCAAAATTACCCTCATTTTAGAAACTGGGTGTTACATGTGATAACCCTAGTTAGTTAAAGTATCAAGCCGTACTTACTGCTTGGCCGTGATTGATTGGATGGAGTCTAACCCAGTCTAGTCTTGTCCTAATTTTGTACAAGATTATTGCATGACCTGAATGCTTGTGCTTTACTTTATCGATAAATAGTGGAAAACCAAGTTTCGTTCAGACGAAGGGTTATAACCTCGGTCCTTGTTTGGTTTAAGGGTTGTAACTTGGTTATCTGAATAGTCCCATGGTTATCTTATCGTATATCATCATGATTTTCCATATTTCCAGTCTTATTATATAATTATGTTTTGTGCTAATTGCTGGTTTTAGTTCTTAAGTGAAGCCTCCTTTGTGGCACTTGCTCTTTCTGGGATCTGACCCAGCTGGTTTTGTATGGCTAGATACTGGAGCAGCTCCAGAGGATCTCCCTACCTTCTAGCCAGATGGTGACCACCAGGCGTAACCCTGACAACGAGTGGATTTTATTTTGGCTCTCCCACTCCATTGTAAAAATATTCTTTTGAGGCGTTTAGCCGACAAGCAAGTGTTAGCTCGTTGCAACTTTACTTACTGTCTGCCGATGGGCCGTAACATGATTGACAAATCCTAGGGTTGATCATGTATGACTGAAACTCTTGCTAGTCCTCACATTTTGTATGTCTAGTTTCATGATCATCCAAATATGTAATGTATGGGACTCCTTACTATTGTATATTTGGTGCTCTAACATCTTGTAACATTTACTTGCTTGCTTGAGATTGAGACAATAGACTTGTTCATGACCGTAAGAGACTGATGGCTTGTAGTTAAACCCTCATGTATCTAGACAGCCATGACCGTATAGCGAGGTAGATTATACTTCAATATACGTAGCTGGCTGTGTCCGCCCCTGCTCTCCAGTATTCTGGTTCTGGGGCGTGACACAGGTTGCGCGACGAGGAGCGCTGCCAGGTTCCGCGACCAGGTTGCGCTGCCAGGTTGTGCGGCTCAGGTTGCACGACCAGGTGCGCGCCCAATGGCGTGCCCGGTGGTGCAACCAGATGCGCGTCTTGTTGCGCGGCTGGCGCAGGGTACACAGGACGCGCAGGTGGCACAGGTGCCGCAAGTGGCTCAGTGCGCGGCTGCGCGCAGTGTGCAAGACGCGCGGGGTGCGCGAGTGGCGCAACTTGCTTCAGATCGTGCCTGTGCATGATCTGAGCGGTTACTGCACGTTCGGAGTGGTTATTACCACGTTCCGAATGTTGTGGTAACTGGACAGTTGCTACTCGGGCCTATATAAGGTCTCTTCTCTCTCACAGGCAAGTGGACAGAACATATTCAGAGAGTTACGAAAGTTTACAAGTGTTTCTTAACCCACGTAAACAGAGCCTGTCAGAACGAAGAGAAGCTTTGCACCTGCGTTGCTTTTGCACGGGAGTCCGTGTACGATTCGAGGAGTCAGAAGAGCAGAAGTGTTCCAAAGTTCTCCGACGAACTTGCTGGTTCCTGGAAGCTATTCGTGTGGGACGAATATAGCTTTGAGCAACGGTGATCATTCACCCCAGCAGGCCATCTTCCATCTTTCGCCTATCATCTTCTTCGCTGCTGTGAATTACTAAATCTTCTTAGGTTCTCGTATATCATATGTTGCTGTAACGAGATCTTCTTAGATCTTCGTTAAAACTCACGCAACCTTCCTAGAAGTGTTGCGTTGGAACATTGTTCTTACAATTGTTTCATTATCTCTGTTTTCCATCGAAAAATTGTACCCCGGCGCTAACATTTTCAACCGGGTCAGGTTTGGTTCATATAATTTTTTGGTCCAGCGCCCGCATGTCTTTGGTTGTTTCTAACCCTTATCATCCCTAATTCCAGAAGCATTCCAAACAAATTCCAGAAGTTGGAGGGATATGTGTCACATTTTCCCTTATTAGAATTGATTTGCTTTAGAAAGATGCCAGGCTACCATGCTGGAGTACTAGGAGGCAGGGTCTTGACTATTGTGTCGGGATGGTGGATGTCATTATTTATAGTGGGCATGCACGGCCTACTAATTTGAACTTCCGTTTCTTTACTACATGGAACACTAAACAAACAAAGAAATAAAATAGGTACATATTGTGACCGCAACTACCAAGAGTGAGTTATACGTGACTAAAACAGTAGCCTAACATAGGTTTAGCATTCTCTAAGCAACTGTGTTGTTGAGGGAGGAAAAGGAAGTTGGTTTTAGTGAAATGGTCTCTCTCTCACGCACATTCATTTTGTTCCCACTTGTTCTTTTCGTGAGGGTGTGCGTGAAAAGAAAGAATGGAAAGAAAGATTGATTGATTCCCTCTCTTCATTGAATTTCCCCCCTCTTATTATTCCCCAGGTCCCCCTCTCTCCCATACAACCACAACACAAGGACAACAAACCCATTCCATTGAGTGCTTTATCTCTATATAAGTACCATCACTTGTTCCTCTAGCTCATAGAAAGAGGAAAAAAAAAATTGTCACGTAGGTTTTCCAAAGGGTCTCTTGCAGAGGTTATTGGCATTCTGTCCACCTCCACCTAGACCCGTGATCTCAAGAAATTAATCTAAGGATCTAATGGAGGTGGACAACGTGCCAACAGACCTCTTTTGGCTTCTCTTTGTAAAACCCATGTGACCCCCTCGTTGATCTCCCAAGGAAGAAGATGAAGGAAGACAAGAAAGTGTCATCAAAGTAAATTTAATTGTAAGAATTCAGATATTTTACGAAAGCATGCATGTGTTTATGTTTTTGGCTTTCTCGTTGCTCAATCCATCCCTGCATCTTCACGCATGCAACCCAACACTATTTCTTCCACTCTAGAAACTTCTTACAGTATATTTTCCCACCCCAACAACATTATTAACCTCTACTAACCTATACACTGATGTTAAGTGTAGTTAATTGAGCATTAGACTTCAGGACAAATTGTATTAACTATTTCTATGTTTTAAACATTACATAAACTACTTTTATCTTAAACTTATTTTGCAAACCACTCATATAGTTTATATTTTCTATAGAAACTTAAACTACTGACCATATCTATAATTTATAAAAGTTATAAAGGAGAAGGGTACGTCAGTATAATTATTTTCGAAATATGATTAGTCTTTGTAATACTCATAAAATATAGAAGGATTACTGTATTTATTTCTTAGACTTAGTTTGCGTGAAGAAATCATACTTGGCTACGAAGAAGCAGGGTTTTGACTAGCCTTTAGCCTTGTTTGCAGCAAAATCAGTTTGTTTGTACCAAATATACGTTTGAGTATTATTAAAATTAGGAAGTTCCTTTTAAATAAATTCTAGTTGAGCAAATTATTTTATTTTATTTTATTTTATTGTCAGAATGCTACAAGGTAGTTAACTGGTTTTAAATACCTTTCTTTTCTTAGTTATATTAGGGTTATTCAGTTTTAGGGTCTCGAATAATATTTAAAATTTGTGTTTAAGTCAATGTTGTTAGAATCGGACCGGACTGACGGTTGGATCGGGCCTGATCAAATTTTGTCAAACAATTGGTCCATTCTGACTTGAATCTTTTTTTTTAAGAACCGACTTTTCTTTATAAAATCAGAGTTTAACCGATGAATCTTCCAAACCGGAGTTCATTTGAACCGACCAATTCATATTAAAAAAATCATAATAGGGAAAGAAGCCGAAAGGTTTCTCACTTTTCCTAATCTGTAACCCTAGTTGTCAATTGAAGATAGCTATCCCCTTCACCCACTCTCATCATCTTCGTAACTTCTAAAGTACAAGACAAGAACAAGCGGATCTTCTACAATTTTCAATCTATTGATTTATCAGATAAGATTTTATCTTTCATTAAATTTTAATTCTATAAAATGGTGGCTTTTCCCTTATACTGATTGTTTAATCTTTCTTTCCACATTTTTAATTTATTTGATTATGATTATTGGAATAATTGTATTGGCTTTTTATCTTTGGATTTTTAGTTTTTTTTTATATAGGTCAGTACATAATCATCTTCATATTTTCATTTTTTATAGCAGCAATTTATGTTTATGTTGATCCATGTAGAATGATTTTTTTCTTTGTTGTCTTCGTTGATCCATGTACTTAATATATTTACAAGAAAATATTTTTTAATTATAGAGTTCACAAAAATTGGTTAAACAAGGTTGAACCCGGTTGAACCCGAGCCAGATTTGTACCAAATATTTTTGGCTCGATCATCGGTCCAATTTTTAAAACATTGGTTTAGATATCCATATTATCTAGAAGAGGAATTGGGTCTAATCCTAGCAATTGGCTTGGGATGAACATTTAAAATGGAGACCTAAAGGCAATTGAATTATAGGAGACCCTAAAAGTAAAGAAAAATATGTGAGAGTTGTGCAACTTAGGTTATTTAGTTTTGCGTGGTGAGGATTATCTTACTTGGATTATTTAGTTTTTTATGTTGAGGAATTATGAATGAGACTTGTTATACTGTTGTTTGCTTCTATCATGATCTCAACATCAATACCCTATCGGTAGCAGATATTAGGAATCAAACACGCCATACAAGTGCTCTGATACCATGTCTGAGACGTTCTACAACGAGAACTTAGGTCAACCCACCTGAAATAACCAACCTCCATCTAGCAAACACCAATCACAGATAAAGACAAGTATATGACGGTGACTATGTTACTGAAAAAATTCTAATCTATATAACTCAGATGAAATTATAAGATTGACAAAATCAAATGTTGAACTCTTTTTCCTAATAGGTTCAACTCCCTCACCATAGTACTCAATAAGAAACAACAAAGATTGCAATAAAATCGTTCACCAACCCGTAGCAATTTTTCTAATTGAAGTTGATGACTCCTCGATCAGATCTTATCATTGTTGGCATATTTTATTTTGATAATATTAACAGCATCTTCGTAGTTCAGTTTTCTCTGTTTATCAGATTGACATCATTTCAGAAGCTCTACTACACAAAGTCTGTCCATTCAAGTTTACCAACCATAGCCTTGAAGACTGAAGCAAAGACCGACGTTCCTTGAAAAGACGGCTCCCTACACTTCATGATTTCGAGTCTGTACAAGGTCTAGGTCTTTCTGTAAACACTTAAGGTTGGATGACAAAACTAAAAGCTTTCTAATTCTTAAGTCAAAAATTAATATCTTATAGAACAGCATACCGGCGACATGCTCTGGCATGCTGGCGGTATACCATTTTATTGTCCACAAAACTTTCTGTGAGAAATGTCGGCATACCGACGGTATGCTCCGGCATACCGGCGGTATACCGTCTTGTGGACCATAAAACGTTCTGTGACAAACATCGACATACCGACGGTATGCTCCAGCATACCGTTTTGTTCGCCTAAAAAACGTTCTGTGATAATTATCGGCATACCTACGGTATACTCCGGCATACCGGCGGTATACCCTTTTGTGAGCCATAAAACATTCTGTGACAAACATCAACATACCGACGGCATGCTCCGACATACCGACGGTATACCGTTTTGTTTATCACAAAATATTCTGTGACAAACATCGATATACCGACGGCATACCGCGGCATACCGACGGTATATCGGGTTATGAAATTTAATTTTTGAATGACAAACACTAGCTGTCACGACCCGCACCCGCTTTTCGGACGCGAGAGCGTGAGCAAGCCAGCTACGCATCAAGCGGACTCCAGCCCGACTCGAATACGTAAACGCTGTCACGGCTAGGGTAAACTGCCAAATCATGGCAAACAATCTATATCTCAATCCACAATAAGACAATAAACATGAATGAACATTATGGGTCATGGTCTGCAGCCCACTAGCATATATGTCCGATAAGACTCAAAAGGAAATAACAAGAGTCTAAAACGGAATAAAAAAATATGATATCTCATGATAAGGTATGAAAGCACGAGCGGATAATAAACATAATAACGATACCTGAATCCCGCAAGCGTATCATCACATCTGTCATCCAGAACCACTAGCTAACTCCATACAATCACTAAATCCGAAGAGATCATCAGGTCCTCAGAGGACATAGCAAGATACATAAAATACATGCCTATCTAACAGTTTTATCATGTGGAAGAAAATAAACAAGAAGAAACAGGAATACGACAATGACTACGAATATGAACAAGAACACAAACTCGAACACAAACACGAACACAGAATACTAGAACAACTACGCATAAATGAACTGCCGGATGAACGATAACGAGATCAATGGAAGAAACCAAACCCTCATCCCGAGTGTGGACTCACGGGATTGAACTAAACACTAATCCTCGTCCTGAGTGTGGACTCATGGGTTTGAACTAAACACTAACCCTCATCCCGAGTGTGGACTCTCTGGTTAGTACTAACCCTTGTTCCGAGTGTGGACTCTCTGGTTAGTTTACGGCAAGGCACCCTCGTCCCGAGTGTGGACTCTCTGGTGCAAATACTACATCCTCGTCTCGTGTGTGGACTCTCTGATGTAAACACCCTCGTCCAGAGCGTGGACTCTCTGGTGCAAGTCAAGTCAAGTCAAGTCTACACCCTCGTCCCGAGTGTAGACTCTCTGGTACAAATAATCGACATCCTAGCCCCGAGTGTGGAATCATGGATGTAAACAGATCAAGAAAAACACCCTCGTCCCGAGTGTGGACTCTCTGGTGACAAGGAAACAATATCAAGGATTTAGCAGTTCAATTACACGTATTTGTTCTATGACACGACTCAAACAAGGTACTGACGAGAATATCACCAAACACAAGGTCAAACATGGACATGTCCATAAATAATCCAAAGACTATAAAATGAAAAGAAATGCATGTAAATAAAACTGTAGATGAAGGCAAGGTATACTTGCCTGGTGGCAGCACGAAGAACCAATAAGATACCGTCAACCGGTAAGCCCTAAAGTCCAAAATCCATAATTGTCTCCGAAAGCTGAAATAAACATTTCCAACATTCTCAGAATAGTCAAATTAGCTAGGATTGCCTGTCCTTAAGTCCAATTCTGGACACAGGGGCAAAACGGTAATTTTGGACAAAAATGGTGTCCGTCGTTGGACCCACTTTGCACCGAAAAGCGTGTCAGAGTCAATGGTCTCTAAAGTCGTCAAACTATATGTCTACGGATTCAGTTTTCGGATACGAACCCAACCGTATGTCCAAAGTTGAATTCCGGCGGGCCGTGCACAAAATCACCCGTTGAGTCGGACCGTGAGGCCCCCAAAACGGCAATTTTATCAACTATCTCAGAATTAGACCAAACTTGGCATACAGGACCAGAAAAACGATATGGTCCTGTTGGCACAAGTTTTGTCTCGATCTGACGAACGTGCACGAAGTAATTGGAGAATTTGCACAGAGGCCGATACGGGGAATTTCGACGGATACGGATTAAATTCGTCGCTCACACGCGACCAATTTGAATTCCGTCAAAGCCCACATGACCATGAAGCCGATACGCAGCTTTCGATACTTTCGGTTCGCGACCACGTCGCCCGGATTGGCGGGACGCACGTCGTATCGGACAATTTTTCTAGTTCTCTAAAACAGAATTACATAGTTTTTCTTGATGTTTGCAGATAGATAACTTCGCGTTTGTTCAATGAAAACAAAAACCGCGAAATAGGTTTTAATGTTCTATAGGTTATCTAGAAGGCCTTTTATGGGATTTGCCTTAATCGGTATTGGATCGACTAGAAACAGTCTCCCAAAACAGGCGTTCGAACTATAGAATCCCCTGTTTACAAGACGATTTTCGTCGATGTTTGGACAGACTTTCAATATGATCTAAAGCATTCTAACTAATTTGACTTGATGGGTTTGAAGTAGGTTAGGTTGTGGTTGTACCTCGATGAACGGTTCGTAAGATAGTAGCTTATCGAGGGAGCAATGTTGTCGAGAAATCTACCAAAAACTGCCATTACTGCTGCTGTCCTTCACTGTGCTCGGCTGCGCACGGTGGACCTGGCCGCGTGCTGCGGTGGCACCGGCGGCGGGTGGCCGCCCAGGACGTCAGGGAGGGTGGCGCGTCGCCATGTGGTTGGGGTGTTAGGGTTTCGACAGTTTCCTTCGATCTCCTCTATCTCTCGGTATGTATATACACATACGTGTATATGCATACGGTGCTCTTGGGTTGGCTTGAATAGGTGTGCAGGTTTCGGGTCTCCTTACTGGGTTATGCTGGATATTGGGGGTGTTGGGCCCGGGTTGGGATGGCCTAGCCCGATCTCAGCTGGGCTGGGCTGGGCTGGGCTGCTGATACTCTTTGTTCTTCATTCATTTCTTTTTTGATTCTAATAAATACTTATATATATATATATATATATATATATATATATATATTTTATATATATATATATATATATATATATATATATATATATATATATATATACACATAAGTACATATATGTATATTTTTATCTATACATATACGTATATGTATAATATATATGTATATGTACACATACATACACACATATATAATATACGTATATATACATACACATACACACATATACATATGTATATATTATATATATATATATATATATATATATATATATATATATATATATATATATATATATATATATATATATATATATATAAAGAAAAAAATATATACATATATAATATACATATTATATTATATATATAATATAATATAATATAATATAATATAATATAATATACATAAAGAAATATAATATAATATGTATATTATATATATTTTTATATATATATTTCTTTATGTATATTATATTATATTATATTATATTATATTATATTATATATATAATATAATATGTATATTATATATGTATATATTTTTTTCTTTATATATATATATATATATATATATATATATATATATATATATATATATATATATATATATATATATATACATATGTATATTATATATATACACACACACACACACATTCATATATATTTTTATATGCATATAATAAGTCTCCAAAAATTCCAGATAAAATCTCGACACTATCTATTCATAATATATGACCTATTTATATAAATATGAACCTATATAACATTTATTTGTCCATGAGATAATATAACAAATAATAGTATATAATTCCTATTTAATAACAACCATCAATATTACTAATAATAATACCAAATAATACAAATCACAATAAACCAACTAATAGGAGCAGTATTGGTGATCCATAATACCCTTACTCTAATTGGGTCCACAGGAAAATGGTGCTAGCATTTTAGAAATAACATTCTAACATATTAATGCCATTTTATTATGCATAAAAATATTTAGAAATATTTGATAATATCAAAATAAAATACCAATTACTTGCATCTACCCAGAATATGTCTACATGGGTGTTCTTGGACGCATTATATGTCTACACGGGCTTGGGCTTAGTTCGGGTCCATTTTGGGCCAACTGGGTACAACCGGATCACTCAAAAGTCAACAAGGTTAAAATAATATCTAATTAAATTATTTATGGAAGTCATGCCACAACTTGATTTATTTTTTTCTAGTTCGGACATCCCTATGGCTAGGTTTCCCCTCACATGGCTAGTAAACTAGTCAAGGCACGCCCCTGCACTATCCGTGCCATGATTCCTAGTCGTCTTGTACTCCAAAACTCCACCATGGCTAAAGGCATCTACCGTAATAATTAACTAAATAATTATTTATAAAAATTCAAAAACACCATTTAAATCAAATAACTAAAAAAATAATAATTCAAAATTTTCGGGAAGGGGAGCTACAAATCTACCCACCTTAAAAATAATTTCGTCCTCAAAATTCTAATTCATAGCTATTCCTAAAAAAATCAAGGTCTACTATTACGTTGATATCCTCAAATTTAATCTCTCAAAATATTTTGTAACATTCTTTAGTCAATTCATCACTCCGAATACTTGAGAACTTCAATCCACCTTTGGTCACACTACTCCTCAAAACACGGGCACTAATGTCTTATGATCTTCTAACTAGTTGCTAAGAATTCTACCAACAGATATCTAGGGCTTGTGGCATCTATACTCCATAATATCTATAAACACCCAAATATTCAATAGTAAAGCAATATTACACTATAACTTAAGAATTTCTGATAAATCCTAGATAGCACGATCGTTTGTCACCTCGAAATAAAAAGGGACGAGAATCAATAGTACGGAAGCAAGGGAGTATATTCGAGAGCAAATATGGAGTTTCAAGGACGTAGAGAAATTTCTAGGAAAATTTTCAAGGCAGTGTGGATTGAGATTTCAAAGGTTTAGTCATAGTCGCATGCTCGTACCAGTACAATTACATAACCGGTACGATATGCTCTGACCTGCATGGGCCACCAAAAAAACTTATCATGACCCGTACCCACTTTTCGGATGCGAGAGCGTGAGCAGACAGCTACGCATCAAGCGGACTCCAGCCCGACTCGAATACGTAAACGCTGTCACGGCTAGGGTAAACTGCCAAATCATGGCAAACAATCTATATCTCAATCCACAATAAGACAATAAACATGAATGAACACTATGGGTCGTGGTCTGCAGCCCACTAGCATATATGTCCGATAAGACTCTAAAGGAAATAACAAGAGTCTAAAACGGAATCAAGAAACTGGATATCTTATGATAAGGTATGAAAGCACGAGCGGATAATAAACACAATAACGATACCTGAATCCCGCAAGCGTATCATCACATCTATCATCCAGAACCACTAGCTAACTCCATGCAATCGCTAAACCTGAAGAGATCATCAGGTCCTCAGAGGACATAGCAAGATACATAATATACATGCCTATCTAACAGTTTTATCATACAGAAGAAAATAAACAAGAAGAAACAGGAATACGACAATGACTACGAATATGAACAAGAACACAAACTCGAACACAAACACGAACACAGAACACTAGAACAACTACGCATAAATGAACTGCCGGATGAACGATAATCACGAGATCAATGGAAGAAACCAAACCCTCATCCCGAGTGTGGACTCACGGGTTTGAACTAAACACTAACCCTCGTCCCGAGTGTGGACTCTCTGGTTAGTACTAACCCTCGTCCCGAGTGTGGACTCTCTGGTTAGTTCACGGCAAGGCACCCTCGTCCCGAGTGTGGACTCTCTGGTGCAAATACTACATCCTCGTCCCATGTGTGGACTCTCTGATGTAAACACCCTCGTCCTGAGCGTAGACTCTCTGGTGCAAGTCAAGTCAAGTTAAGTCTACACCCTCGTCCCGAGTGTGGGCTCTCTGGTGCAAATAATCGACATCCTAGTCCCAAGTGTGGACTCACGGATGTAAATAGATCAAGAAAAATACCCTCGTCTCGAGTGTAGACTCTCTGGTGCCAAGGAAACAATATCAAGAATTTAGCAGTTCAATTACACGTATTCGTTCTATGACATGACTCAAACAAGGTACTGACGAGAACATCTCCAAAAACAAGGTCAAACATGGACACGGCTATATGCAACAAGAACAACTCCACAGAAAATAACACGAAAAGCATATGTCCATAAATAATCCAAAGACTATAAAATGAAAAGAAATGCATGTAAATAAAACTGTAGAGGAAGGCAAGGTATACTTGCCTAGTGGCAGCGCGAAGACCCAATAAGATACCGTCAACCGGTACGCCCTAAAGTCCAAAATCCATAATTGTCTCCGAAAGCTGAAATAAATATTTCCAACATTCTCAAAATAGTCAAATTAGCTAGGATTGCCTGTGCTTAAGTCCAATTCTGGACACAGGGGCAAAACGGTAATTTTGGGCAAAAACGGTATCCGCCGTTGGACCTGCTTTGCACCGAAAAGCATGCCAGAGTCAATAATCTCTAAAGTCGTCAAACTATATGTCTACGGATTTGGTTTTCCTATACGAACCCAACCATATATCCAAAGTTGAATTTCGACGGACCGTGCACAAAATCACCCGTTGAGTCGGACCGTGGGGCCCGCAAAACGGTAATTTTATCAACTGTCTCAGAATCGGACCAAACTTGGCATATAGGACCAGAAAAACAATACGGTCCTGTTGGCGCAAGTTGAAATAACATGTAGGCAACTCTAGAGGGGGGTGAATAGAGTTTGTGTCGATAATTACCAAATAAAAAATTAACTCTATATCACCTCCACAAAACAACTATCAAGATAGTAAATAAATCAGAGAAAAATGCGGAAGTAAATAAAGATCAGAAGAGCATTCGCAGACACAGCAATTTTAACCTGGTTTCCCTCGTGGAGGACTAGTCCAGGCCTGAGAACTCTAGCTCAGGATTGAAATCCACTATTTGTGAAATAGTGTACAACCAGGTGCCTTTACTCAGAAGAGCACGCCAACTTCTTACAGATTCGCAGGTGGCGAAACTTGGAATTGTCCAAGTAACTTTTCTTTCACTCTTGAACACAACTTCTAGCTGATGTCGCACTGAGCACCTTGGGCTAAGGAGAGTTGTGGCTTAGGATATATGGAAGAATGAGGCTTGGAGTAGTAGAGCTTAGAAAGCTTGAATATTTGAAGGTAAGAGATGATTTGAAATGAAAGAATTTAAGCTCTATTTATACTACTCTGGGGAGGCAGAATTCGGCCAGAATTCTGCCCCAAGAATTCAAATTTTCGAACGTTGGACAGCTTGTAGCAAGCAGGCCCTAAAAATCAGGGTGCTGGAAATCAGGGGACAGAGTTCGGCCCGAACTCTGTGTGGAGGCAGAGTTCGGCCCGAACTCTGTCTCCAGAAGACAGAATTGGTCCAATAGGCTTTTGGGCTTTTTGGAGCTTGGGCTTGGTTCAGGAATTGGTCTGTTTGTATGGTAGAGCTTGGAGAGATATGTCTAGAGGTTGAGATGACTCAGTGCGACTCAACGTACACATTTTCCTAGACTCAATAAATTGAAGATTATAGACTTGGAACAAATAGAAAAACTAAGAGCCCTTTTGATGTCGCCTTTCTTCTGATATTTGAGCAGTCCTGAAGACGACTTTTTCCTTGACAGCAGTCGTCCGAAGATAAACAGATCTGGAAATCTGAATACCTTTCGGAGGCTTCGCCCCTGAACCCCCGACGAGGGGCACTGTCCCTCGACACCTGTCCGCTGACCGGGCAGCGGAACCCCCGATGCGAGGCCCCAGATAGGTCGCTAGGCGGTTCGGAGAAATCTCTTTGTTTGACGCCGTCTTTGGTCCATCTTGAATTCTTCATTGCCTATGTCCTGGTTTGATCATGTTTGATCATGCTTATTGCATGTCTACAAATACATGTTAGGCCAGCAAAATATGTTGTAGTACGATACAAGCATAGCAATATAATATAGGACAATTAGGACAATGCTAAGCAAAATTTGTTGCAGTACGATACAAGCATAGCAATATAATATAGGACAATTAGGACAACGCTAAGTTTAAGTAGCAACATGATAGTGAGTATATGAATATTAGTGACATCATTTTGTTAAACTTAACTGATTAGCCATATTCAAAAATACGATGTAATCATTGGGCCAACACAAGTTTCATCTCGATCTGACGAACGTGCACGAAGTAATTGGAGAATTTGCACAGAGGTCGATACGGGGAATTTCGACGGATACGGATCAAATTCGTCGCGCACACGCGACCAATTTGAATTCCATCAAAGCCCACACGATCACGAAGCCAATAGGCAGCTTTTGATGCTTTCGATTCACGACCACGTCGCCCGGATTGGCAGGACGCACGTCGTATCGGACAATTTTTCTAGTTCTCTAAAACAGAATTACATAGTTTTTCTTGATGTTTGCAGATAGATAACTTCGCGTCTGTTCGATGAAAATAGAAACCGTGAAATAGGTTTTAATGTTCTATAGGTTATCTAGAAGGCCTTTCATAGGGTTTGCCTTAATCGGTACAGGATCGACTAGAAACAATCTCCCAAAATAGGCGTTCGAACTATAGAATCCCCTGTTTACAAGACGGTTTTCGTCGATGTTTGGACAGACTTTCAAGATGATCTAAAGCATTCTAACTAATTTGACTTGATGGGTTATGAAGTAGGTTAGGTTGTGGTCGTACCTCGATGAACGGTTCGTAAGATAGTAGCTTATCGAGGGAGCAATGTTGTCGAGAAATCCACCAAAAACTGCCATTACTGCTGCTGTCCTTCACTATGCTCGGCTGCGCACGGAGAACATGGCCGCGTACGGCGGTGGCACCGGCGGCGGGTGGCCGCCCAGGACGTCAAGGAGGGTGGCGCGCCGCCATGTGGTTGGGGTGTTAGGGTTTCGACAGTTTCCTTCGATCTCCTCTATCTTTCGGTATGTATATACACATACGTGTATATGCATACGGTGCTCTCGGATTGGCTGGAATAGGTGTGCGGGTTTCGGGTCTCCTTGCTGGGTTGTGCTGGATATTGGGGGTGTTGGGCCCGGGTTGGGATGGCCTAGCCCGAGCTCAGCTGGGCTGGGCTGCTGATACTCTTTGCTCTTCATTCATTTCTTTTTCGATTCTAATTAATACTTATGTACATATATGTATATTTTTATCTATACATATACGTATATCTATAATATATATGTATATATACACATACATACACACATATATAATATACGTATATATAGATACACATATACGCGTATACATATGTATATTATATATATATATATACACATTCATATATATTTTTATATGCATACAATAAGTCTCCAAAAATTCCAGATAAAATCTCGACACTATCTATTCATAATATATGACCTATTTATAAAAATACGAACCTATATAACATTTATTTGTCCATGAGATAATATAAAAAATAATAGTAAATAATTCCTATTTAATAACAACCATCAATATTACTAATAATAATACCAAATAATACAAATCGCAATAAACCAACTAATAGGTGCAGTATTGGTGATCCATAATACCCTTACTCTAATTGGGTCCACAGAAAAATGGTGCTAGCATTTTAGAAATGACATTCTAACATATTAATGCCATTTTATTATGCATAAAAATATTTAGAAATATTTGAAAATATCAAAATAAAATACCAATTACTTGCATCTACCTAGAATATGTCTACATGGGTGTTCTTGGACGCATTATATGTCTACATGGGCTTGGGCTTAGTTCGGGTCCAGTTTGGGCCAACTGGGTACAACCGGATCACTCAAAAGTCAACAAGGTTAAAATAATATCTAATTAAATTATTTATGGAAGTCATGCCACAGCTTGATTTGTTTTTTTCTAGTTCGGACATCCCTATGGCTAGGTTTCCCCTGGCATGGCTAGTACACTAGTCAAGGCACGCCCCTGCACTATCCATGCCATGATTCCTAGTCGTCTTGTACTCCAAAACTCCACCATGGCTAAAGGCATCTACCGTAATAACTAACTAAATAATTATTTATAAAAATTCAAAAACACCATTTAAATCCAATAACTAAAAAAATAATAATTCAAAATTTTCGGGAAGGGGAGCTACACTAGCATTAATGGCGAGCATTAAATTCTCCCAACGGATATAATTATGACCGTTACTGTTCGACCGACATACCGACGGCATGTCGGTCCATACCGACGGTATACCGGTCAGCCTGTATCCAAGAGCATTGAATGCTACCTACTCTTGGTTTCTTTATAAATGCAAGCCTTCTTCCTTCTTGAAGGCTTATCCACTCTTGCCATAAATTTTCCAAACAACCAAGAGCTCCACCATTAATACTCTATCAAGCTTTAATTTGTCATCCTCTCCCAAAGTGCTAGAGTATTTAAGAGTTGTAAATTTTGATCTTCAAGTGTTAGAAGATTAACAAGTTCTCTTCTCATTTCTTTGAAGTTGGCGAGCCTTCGTAAGAAAACTCGTGTGTTGAAGTTGGCGAGTTCTTCGGATCCAAACTCGTGTTGAAGTTGGCGAGTTCTTCGGATCCAAACTCGTGTGTACTATTTTATTAAATAGTAGATTTAAGCCGGAGAGAGTTCAGGGACTGGATTGCCTCTAGCGAGGATAGCAGGATACATCTTGTGTTTGATCTTCTTACTCTCTCTTTTAATTTGACGTATTTTGCTTCTTGTGCTCAAGTTATTTTTATTTCCCTATTCACCACCCTCTAGGGTTCAACAATTGGTATGAGAGCTTTGTTCTCTTGATTTGGATTTACACCCTTAGAGTGATCCATGGCCACTAACCCTAGTATCAACACCTTCCACAATGAGGGACACTCCACAAATAGGCCTCCCCTATTTGATGGAACTAAATATAACTACTGGAAGATTAGGATGAGTATTTATCTGAAGTCTATAGATTTCGATTTATGGGATTGTGTGATAAATTGTCTCCCTACTCCTTCCAGAGTTATTAAGGATGTTGCATCTGACACCCTTAGGGACTTACTCACTGAAAATACCAAGAAGCGTGCTAGTCGAGATGCTAAGGCTATGAATGCTCTTTAATGTGCTCTCGATAGTAGTGAATTCAATAGAATCTCTACTTGCAAGACTTCCAATGAGATTTGGAAGTTTCTTGAATTCACACACGAGGGAACATCACAAGTAAAGGAATCCAAGATTAGTAGACTCACGCAAGAATATGAGTCCTTTAAGATGAAATATGATGAGTCTATTACTTGCATGTTTACTCGTTTTGGTGATATTATTAATCCTCTTTCTTCTCTTGGTAAGGAATATCCTGCTCATGAAAAGATCAGAAAAATCCTCAGAGGATTGACAAAAGAATAGAGTCCTAAAGCTACCGCAATCATTGAGAAGAACGACCTGACAGTCATAAACCTTGAGACCCTCATGGGGAAGCTTATGACTCATGAACTCGATATGAAAGATCAAGAGGAATCTTCCATACAAGAGAAGGAGAAGGAGAAGGCCAAGGAGAAGAAGAAGTCTCTTGCTCTCAAAGTTACAAAGTCCTACTCCAAGGATAGCTCCGACGACAATGAGTCGGACGATGATAAAGAAATAGCTCTCACAGCTAAGCACTTTCGAAAGTTTCTCAAATTCAACAAAGCCAACCGCTTCAGATGGGACAATGATGAAGATCCGGCGTGCTATCAATACAGAAGGACCAGACACATCAAGAGGGACTGTCCCATGATAAGAAAAGACTCAACTAAGTACGAGAAGCCTAGCAAAGGAAGCTCGTCCTCCAGGAAATTTGTCAACACAAGCATTTGGTGTGAGAGTGATGCAAGCAACTCCGACAACGACAAAGAGTGTAAACACAATACAAACGTTTGTCTCATGGCAACTGATGAGGTACTTGATGATCTTTCCTTAAATACTCTTACTTATGATGACTTGGAGAAAGCTATCTTTGAACTGAATGAAGAGCACAAAGGTGTTAGGAATAAATACAAAAAATCTCTAAAAGAGGTTGATGCTCTTCAACTTGAAGTAGAGAGACTCTATAGCATCATTATTGATGTAAAAGAAAAATCTCCCGCTTCTGACACGGATGAGATAGAGTCTTTGCGACTCAAGTTTCAAGAATCCCTTATCACCATCAAGAAAAAGGATGATGAGGTTCAATCCCTCAGAAGGGCTTATAAATTTGCTATGTATAAAGTTAAAATGCTAATAGAAGAGAATATGATACTTCTATTAAGTATAATGATCTTCTTGTATAGAGTAACAAACTAGGTAGTAAGAACACTACTCATATACATACTCCAAGACACCTCCACACTCATCACAATGCTAGTCATACTTCTTACATGAATACTACACACAAGTCCTATTATAACACAAGGAAAGGTCCATTTGTTAAGAAAAACACTTCGCATCATGCTTTTTATTATCATCATCATAATACTAATAATAGAACTCCTCGTACTAGAGATTCACATATGCATAATACTCACACGTCTTTTTCTAAATCCTCTATGATTTGCAACTACTGTGGCTTGCTTGGACATACGACCAATTATTGTCATACAAGGAAACTAGTTGATAAGAAAGTTTATAAATGGGTTCCTAAGACTAACACTCAAGGACCCATACGATCATGGGTACCAAAATGTTTATCTTCAACTTATGTTGTAGGTGAAGAGTCCTTCTCATGCTAGAAGCAAGTGGATTCTCGATAGCGGTTGTTCACGGCACATGACCGGGGATGCTTCATTATTTACAACGCTATCGATGAAGAAGGAAGGACACGTCTCTTTTGGTAACAATCTTAAAGGTCACATTATAGGATATGGTAATATCGGTTCCCCTCCTTATCCTTGTATTAAGAATGTGTGTCTTGTTACTAATCTTAAACACAATCTTCTTAGTATTAGTCATCTTACCGATAATGGTTATGATATCAAGTTTGTTAAGCTTAAATGCTTCATTACCGATAGTTCAAATGGATCTGTTATTTATGAAGGCATTAGAGAAAACAATATCTATGTTTTATATCTTGTCGAAGACACTAACAATGACAGGTGCTTAGTTGCTAAGAACAATAAAAGTTGGCTTTGGCACATGAGGCTCGGACACGCCAACATGGATACCATTTCTCGTCTTGCCACCAAGAAGCTTGTAAGAGGACTCCTAAGTATCTCTTTCAAAAAAGATATGGTGTGTGAAGAATTCGAGAAAAGTAAGTTAACCAAGTCATCCTTCAAATCCATCAACTATGTGAGTACCACTAGACCACTTCAACTTATTCATATGGATCTTTTTGGTCCTAGTAGAGTAGCTAGTCTTGGAGGCAAGCTTTATGCTTTTGTTTTGGTTGATGATTTTTCGAGATTTACTTGGGTTATTTTTCTTGCTTGCAAAAGTGATACTTTTCGTGAATGTGTTGCTTTTTGTAAACATGTTCAAAATGAGAAATGTTTTTCTATTAACAAAATTAGAAGTGATCATGGAGGAAAATTTGACAATGCCGATTTCAAAAGATTTTGTAAAAAAAATAGTTTTGGACATGATTTTGCTTGTCCACGAACTCCTCAACAAAATGGTGTTATGGAGAGAAAGAATAGAACCCTTGGCGATATGGCCCGGGTTATGTTAAACCAATATAAGCTCCCCCAATATTTTTGGGCAGAAGCCGTTAACACGGCATGGCATGTTATAAATAGGGTCTTGATTAGACATATTTCTAAAAAGACTCCTTATGAGCTTTGGTTTGACAAAATTCTCTCTATTGAATATTTTAAAGTTTTTGGTTGTAACTATTTTATTTTGAATACCAAGGATAACCTAGGCAAGTTTGAAGAAAAAGCCTATGAAGGAATATTCCTTGGATACTCTACTCATAGTAAAGGTTTTCGTGTTTTTAATAAAAGCAGTCTTGTTGTCGAAGAGTCAATCAATGTCTCTTTTAATGAACTTAACTCTTATACATTCTCCTCTTCCGATGATATTGATGACATCTCGTTTGGGTTGGAGAACTCCTCTATTGGAGATCGTCCTTGTTCATCTAACAATGAAGTTGTGACTCCTCCAACAAATGAGTCCCCACCACTCGAGCCTCCTTAAAAGGATCTCCCAAAAGAATGGAGATTTGTCACCAATCATCCTAAGGAGCTTATCATTGGGGATCCTTCTTCCAGTGTAAGCACTAGATCCTCCACTCGTGATCTTTATGCAAACGTGGCTTTTATCTCTCAAATAGAGCCTAAAAATATTAATGATGCTTTTCATGATGAATTTTGATTGATAGCGATGCAAGAAGAGCTAAATCAATTTGAGCGAAACAAGGTTTGAGAACTTGTTCCTAAACCTAGCCATCACCCCATTATTGGAACTAAATGAGTGTTTCGAAATAAACTTAATGAAGATGGGTTAGTGACTCGTAACAAAGCCCGATTGGTTGTTCAAGGCTATAACCAAGAGGAAGGCATTGACTATGACGAAACCTATGCTCCGATTGCTCGTCTTAAATCCATTCGTATGCTATGTGCTTTTGCTTGCTTTAATGATTTTAAGCTCTTTCAAATGGATGTTAAAAGTGATTTTCTAAATGGTATTATTAAAGAGGAAGTTTATGTAAAACAACCTCCTGGCTTTGAAGATTTCCAATTTCCTAATTACGTGTTCAAACTCCACAAAGCCCTTTATGGCCTCAAACAAGCTCCCCGTGCTTGGTATGAGCGCCTTAGCTCCTTTCTTGTTTCACATAATTTTTCTAAGGACACGACACTTTTTATCAAATCCCATAATGGTACTCTTTTATTGGTTCAAATTTATGTCGATGATATTATTTTTGGTTCTACTAACAATACACTTTGTGTAGAATTTACTAAAGTAATACAGGAAGAATTTAAAATGAGCATGATGGGTGAAATATCATTCTTTTTGTACTTACAAATCAAACAAGGACCCAAAGGAACCTTCATCAATCAAGCAAAATATACAAAGGATCTCCTCAAGCGTTTCGAACTTGACTCATCCAAATCAATGAGGACTCCTATGGCAATAACGACAAAGCTTGACAATAATGAAGATGGCACATCGGTCGACATTCGTATGTATCGAATTATGATCGACAGTTTACTTTATCTAACTGCTAGTCGTCCTGATATCATGTTTAGTGTATGTCTTTGTGCACGATATCAAGCAAATCCAAAGGAATCATACTTATGTGCCGTCAAGCGTATTTTTCGATATCTCAAAGGTACCGTTAACATGGGCCTTTGGTATCCGAAATCTTCATCCTTTGGGCTTCACGGCTTCTCGGATGCAGATTTTGCCGGATGCAAGATTGACCGAAAAAGCACTAGCGGCACATGTCAATTCCTTGGGAAATCCTTAGTATCGTGGTTTAGTAAGAAACAAAATTCTGTTGCTCTTTCAACCACTGAGGCCGAGTATATTGCGGCGGGTTGTTGTTGTGCACAAATTCTTTGGATGTCACAAACACGTATTGATTATGGCATTTCTCATACTTGCACCCCCATTAAATATGATAACACTAGTTCGATCAATCTCACAAAAAACCAGATTTGTCACTCACGCACGAAGCATATTGAAATTAGACACCACTTTCTTTGTGACCATCAACAAAAGGGGGATATTCGCCTTGAATTTATTGATACTACTTATCAGTTAGCTGATATTTTCACCAAACCTCTTCCGGAGGATCGCTTCGTTCTTCTTTGACAAGAGTTGGGCATCTTAAATTTTGACTCATAAGTTCCTCTCAACCGACACACCGGCGGTATACAACAGTATATCGACGGCATGCCGATTTTGGTTCAGAATTATGTTCTGTGCCAAAAATCGGCATACCGTCGGCATCCGTCGGTATACCTACCGTATACCAGTTCGCGACGGACTGCCGTATCATTACTGCTCTGGCCCCACCACTCTTCCATTCTCTCTTTATTCCTTCTCCCCTATTAATTACCCATCACTTCCCTCATCTCCTATTTAATACCCCACTCCTCCTCTCCTCTTCCCAATATCCTAACTTTCCATCCTCATTAATACCCACCTCTTCTTCTCCCCAATTAACTCCTCTATTATCTTTATTTCAAACCCACCACACTTCCCACTTCCTCTCTTTAACCGTTCCCACCTCTTCATCTTCCCAACAACTCCTTAAAAACCCCTCTTTCTTCCCCATCCTCTTCATCATTTCAAAACCCTACTCCCTCATTCAACTTTCTTCACTTCCTCCATGGCCAATCCCAAGCGTCCCCGTTCCTTCTCCACCACTTCCAATCCCTTCACTCCTGTGCCTATGTCCCATGGCTTTGACCAGAGGATCTTCACCTCTTTCTTGGCTGCCGAATCTTGGTTCCAGCACTTCGTGCACCATAACATCTTCAAAGGCTGCGCCATTAACTGGAACCTCTTCTCCGGCCATGTTTCTCTCTTCGAGGAGGCCAGTCTCCCTTCCCTCATTCGGCGTCAGGTGCCTGTCTACCTCATCGCCGTGTGTTTGTTCTACTGCAACATTGTTCCTGACATCGAGAATGGTGCCATTGAGACGATGGTCAACGAGCACCATTTTTGCCTGACGGCTCGTGACATCGCTAGCATTCTCGACGTCCCGGACAGAAGAGAGGCTCTGTCGGGCTTGGCTGCTCTTTATCCTTCGGTGGAGTGCTCATTTGACGACTTCTGCGCTATCATATGCAAGGGTCCAAACCCTCCTTTTATCCCAGCCCTTTCTGCACAGCTGGAGCCGTTCTATTACGAGCTCCATAGGATCGTGTGCCACACTCTCTATCCCAAGGGCGGCAACTATGATGCCATCACCGCTGACGCCCTGGTGTGCATGTACTTCCTCTATTCGAAGAAGTCTTGGTCCTTCCCCAAGACTCTTTTCCATGCCTTCTTCGGCGTATTGCCCACGGGGAAGCAGAATCTCTACTATGGATCCTTCATCACTCTCATCTTGGAAGCAAAGCCAGTTGACCTCTCCCTTTGCTACTCGGACGGCGTCCCATCCTTCCTTGCTGTTTCTCGTTCCATCGGTGGTGCCTCCACATCTCGTGCCTCCTCCTCCCATGAGCCGCCAGCTTCTGCTCCTGCTGCACCCGCCTCTACTCCTCATGCCTCCGGCCGCTACATGCCGCTCATACAGCAGCATTTCGACATGCGTATGGCTCAGACAGAGGAGCAGATACGGGACCACACTCGTGGCCTTGGAACCCTGATCCAATCCCGCTTCCATGACCAGGCGTATTTTATTCAGCGCACCCTTCAGCATACCGACGACATGCTCCGGTATACCGACGGTATACCGTTTTATTGACCACAAAACTTTCTGTGAGAAATGTCGACATACCGGCGGTATACCATTTTGTGGACCACAAAATATTTTGTGACAAACATCGACATACCGACGGTATGCTCCGGCATACCAACGGTATACCGTTTTGTTCGCCTAAAAAATATTCTGTGATAATTATCGGCATACCAACGGTATACTCCGACATACCGGCGGTATACCGTTTTGTGAGCCATAAAACATTCTGTGACAAACATCGACATACCGACAGTATGCTCCGGCATAACGACGGTATACTATTTTGTTTATCACAAAATGTTCTGTGACAAACATCGGTATACCGACGGTATACCGCGGCATACCGACGGTATACCGAGTTACGAAATTTAATTTTTGAATGGCAAACACTAGCATTAATGGCGAGCATTAAATGCTCCCAATAGATTTAATTATGACCGTTACTGTTCGACCGGCATACTGACAGCATGCCGGTCCATACCGACGGTATACCGGTCAGCCCATATCCAGGAGCATTGAATGCTACCTACTCTTGGTTTCTTTATAAATGTAATCCTTCTTCCTTCTTGAAGGCTTATCCACTCTTTCCATAAAATTTTCAAACAACCAAGAGCTCCACCATTAACACTCTATCAAGCTTTTAATTGTCATCCTCTCCCAAAGTGCTAGAGTATTTAAGAGTTGTAAATTTTGATCTTCAAGTGTTAGAAGATCAACAAGTTCTCTTCTCATTTCTTTGAAGTTGGCTAGCCTTCGTAAGAAAATTCATGTGTTGAAGTTGGCGAGTTCTTCGGATCCAAACTCGTGTGTACTATTTTATTAAATAGTAGATTTAAGCCGGAGAGAGTTCCGGGACTGGATTGCCTCTAGCGAGGATACCAGGATACATCTTGTGTTTGATCTTCTTACTCTCTCTTTTTATTTGACGGATTTTGCTTCTTGTGTTCAAGTTATTTTTATTTCCCTATTCACCCCCCCTCTAGGGTTCTACAATCATGACCCGTACCCGCTTTTCGGGATACGAATGCGTGTCCAAGCCAGCCTACGCTACAGTATCGACGGTAGTACGCTGTAAAGCCTGCAATAAATAAATGCTCACAAATAATGATCTTTATTGCTCATTTATATTGCTAAATTAATTACAACATTTACAAGAATTTTATTTGAAAGGAAATACCAACTCTCACAAAATTTATTACAACTATTTAAGTTATTTAACTAGTTTCAAGGTTTTTGGCTCGCAAGTATACCCGTGTCTCCCCTAATGCTAAGAGTAGTTGTGGCTAACTTAAAAAATATTGATTTTCAGTCAGTAATGGAACAAGCACAGACCTGATGGAACTGGAAAATCCCAGGACCCTTTCTTTGGTGTGCGTATTGATCGATAGAAAGTTAAACAGATCTAATACGTGTTCTAACCCTTCATAGGCGGAAACTAGGGTTCACGAATTATACCTGCGGCGGAAAGGAGAAGTAATTCCTGACAATCTCGAGCGAACGACCCCAAGATCTTCTGTACGTATTCCTTCCTCGAGTTGGACGTCGTGTGGGCGACGATCTCCCAACCTTTTCTTCTCCTTGGCAGCCCTCTCTTTCTCTCCTTACGTGAATCACGAATTAAGAGAAAGTTTCTGATTTTTTTGATCAGTCATATGGCGGCCAGAGAATAGCGGATATATATAGGCTACGGCATAGACCATGAGGAGAAATTAGGGTTAGGCCTCCTAACGGATCTGGATATCCCGTGTTCAGCCCGAACACACAATCCAGGCCCATTAACAATAGCTCGGTCCACTAATTAGCTATTGTTGCACTACCTCCCTAATCCCAAATTATGTTTGTGGGCTCCTTTTATTATATGCTCGTTTGGCTCCCCATGTTAAGATATCGTATGTCCGTCGATCAAATTAAGTTGCTGACAACTATATTGATTCGACATCTTTTATCCTTAAGTAGTACCGCTCAACTTTATTTGTCATGTCGGATATAATCCACCTGCAGGATTTACATGACAATCCTTATGAGCTCCTTAAGGGGACATCATCAACCCGATGTATCGGGACATGGATTCCATTTATAATCAACAGCCCATCATACATACAATGTTATTACCCAATTCATAGAGGTTGTTGATCCATAATGAATCTCACTCTTTTATGAGTCAAAGTAATGCACACTGCATATACATGTCCGTTATTATATCCGGATTAAGAGCACAAGCATCCATAATAACAGAGGTGTTTGTTCTCTTATGTAGTCAATACAAAGAGAACAACCTCAAGTGGTCTTGTTCAATACACACAAAGTGTACTAGTGTAAACCTATAGTCAAGATAGACTAATACCAGATTACACTACAATCTTTCCAATAGATTGTCCAAGTCCATCTAGGTTGTGAACTATTTATATACTCCATAGAAAACTGATAATATGATCTTCTGTGTGACACCACACACCATATTATCTACAATATAGAATATCAGACATTTGCATTAACACTTGTGACAAATATAATATGCAAACATTTGCCTATATGATTCTCATTCAAAATTTAAGAAAATAAGGTTACTACAAAAGTGATGCTTTTAGTATATAACCCTAACAAGACCGACAGGCTATTCAAAAACATAATAGAATTTACAAGACATAAAATAGCATATGTGAAATAATCTAGTAAATAAAACCGATATCATAGCAAATCAAGAAAGAAGGTAGATAACTCTACAATAGGATATATCAACTAGAAGAACATGTAAATAGGGTGACATGGCATGTGGTGAAGAAATAAGAAGAAACAAGTAAATGACAACTATCTATGTACGTTTTAAAATATCGGATTCAACATTTGAACGGTTAGGGGGTAAATATGGCACCCCGTACGTGTCACATGCAGTTGCTATTCTCCAAGATAGACAATGTGGATAGAAAGGGTAGTTCACACGTTTACTAAGATATTTTCTCGTCCGACTAGTACTCATGGACTCGAACAAGTCACGAACACGGTAAACATGATAATCAAAAAATGTAGTAAGTAAAGATCCATGATACTAATCCATGTAACAACGTGTCAACAAGCAAGATAGAGCATATGTATAAACATGAAATAGAAAAAAACTATTAGGAATCAAAAGCAATCAGTATATGTAGTTTTCTGGGGTCCTTTTGTAATGCTCCAGAACCAGAATACTAGAGAGCGGGGGCATACATAGCCAGATACGTATAGTAAAATGGAATCCACCTCGCTATACGGTCACGGCTGTCTAGATACATAAGGGTTTAACTACAAGCCATCAGTCTCTTATGGTCATGAACAAGCCTATTGTCTCAATCTCAAGCAAGTAATAATAGTTACAAGATGTCAGAACACCAAATATACAATAGTAAGGCATCCCATACATTACATATTTGGATGATCATGAAGCTAGTCATACAAAATATAAAGACTAGCAAGAGTTTCAGTCATACATGATCAACCCTAGGATTTGCCAATCATGTTACAGCCCGTAGGCAGACAGTAAGTAAGGTGCAATCGAGCTAACACGTACTCGTTGGCTAAACGTCTCAAAAAAATATTTTTACAATAGAGTGGAAGAGCAAAATAAAACCCATTCGTTGCCATGGTTACGCCTGGTGGTCACCATCTGGCGGGAAGGTAGGGAGATCCTCTGGAGCCGTTCTGATATCTGGCCATACAAAACCAGCTGGGTCAGATCCCAGAACGAGCAAGTGCCACAAAGGAGGCTTCACTTAAGAACTAAAACCAGCAATTAGCACAAAACCTAATTATATAATAAAAGACTGGAAATATGGAAAATTATGATGATATACGATAAGATATCCATGGGACTATTTAGATAACCAAGTTACAACCCGTAAACCAAACAAGGACCGAGGTTGTAACCCTTCATCTGAACGGAACTTAGTTTCCCACCATTTATCGATAAAGTAAGCACAAGTATTCAGGTCATGCTAACGATCTTGTACAGGATTAGGACAAGACTAGACTGGGTTAGACTCCATCCAATCAATCACGGCCACGCAATGAGTACGGCTTGATACTTTAATTAACTAGGGTTATCACAGACTTAATTACTAGCAAGATGCAATGAGATTGTTCCACAGCCACAAGCCCTGTAGACCATCCAGGCTATTCAGACGCAATTAGGGGTTGAATTCATGTGGGTACATCGTCCAGGAAATACATGTACCTTTAAGTAGCTTGGAGAGTACAATACATGACAGTGTGCTGTAAATGTACCCTACTCGACGGCAGGCTACAGATCCCAGGTGGGGCACCCAGATAACGGGATTACCTGTAGCTGGAAAATCTCTTCATGACTACTGGATTATTCTAGTTATTAGTCTTAGTCAGTTTAAGTAGGTACCCCTGACCGTGGTACCCAGGGGTCCCTGCCCTAGACATGATGCGAAACAGTACTGGTTCATTTGCACAAACACAATCGTCTATGGTGTCCAGGCCATTCATTCTTGTCATGTCATGCTAGCCGTCGCAACAACATTCAATAGTTTCCATCATGCTTGCTTGTTATATCATGTCATGTCATGTTTACTTCCTACCATACCGTGTACAATTACCATTCCAAATATGTAAATTCGTGATTATCAAGTTCATGACAAAAGGCGTAAGAATATAAAAGGGTAATGGTATACGCCATAGGGACTCAAAGTCTCTACACGAGCAAGACTACGGTAGGCCTAAGAGACCTCGAGTGTAAAATAGCTCTACGCAGGCAAGACATAAGGATACGCAGCTCTATGCGAGCAAGAGAGCAGGTGGGTGGGATTCTACGCGAGTAAGCGCTTTACGCTAGCAAAGCCGCGTGCGGGCGAGACTCTACGCGAGCAAACGCTCTACGCGGGCAAACGCTCTACGCGAGCAGAGTAGCCTCTACGTAGAGTTCGAATGAACTCGACGTAGAAGCGATTACACTGGCACGAAAATGCGTGTACGTAAAGGGTAATTAATACGCGGGCACGTAAAACGTGTGCGTAAAAATTGCATAGTACGCTAGCACGTAAGAACGTATGCATAAAACTACATCTTCTCCCCAGGGCCATGACAAGCGGGCTTAAAAGCTCAAGAGCTCAAGAAATCCCCATCTCGGTCAAGACTTGGTGAAATCTAGCCATTCAAGAGCCAAACTTGCGAAAAATTGAAATTCCCACCACATGGAACTCCCCATTTCGAAAACAACTAAGTCTAGTAGATTAAAACCATTAAGATCAATAATACTAAAACTTAGATCTACATGAAATGAGCCACGAAAATTAAAAATGCTAAGTACTAAAGTGTCTTAGAATCTCGTGAGAAGACATTGGAACAACAAAATTTGATTTCCTCCATGAAGCAAGTTGCACTTGCCTATTGCGGGTGGTCGGTTGAGAAATTAAGAAGAAAAAGAGGAGTAATAAAAAATGAATGAGGAGAGAGAAGGGTTGTTGGGTTAATAAATAGGGGATGGTGGTAGGTAGGGTTGGTCCACATGCAAAAACCGAACCAAGCCGAACCAAGCAAACCGAAATGCCAAAATAAATCATGCAATGAGACATACAATATGAGTCAAAATACGTACACGTATACCAAATATGTAATACGAACTACGGGCGTTACAACTCTACCCACCTTAAAAGGATTTCGTCCTCGAAATTTAATTAAGAGGATAGAGAGGTCAAGTAGCTATACTAATCACAAGCAAGATATAACTAAGAAATCAATCAAACAATCAATCATGCAAGCAAGGAATCGAAGGCATGAGGCATAAGGAAGACATTGTACCTCACGAGTCAAACAGGTCGGGATATCGCGATCAGATGTCATCCTCACGCTCCTACATTGACTCATCCAAAGAGTGATGACCCCAAGCAACACAGACTAACTTGATAGTCTTGTTCTTGAGTATCTTTTCTCTTTGGTCCAATATGGATACGTGTCTCTCCTCATACGAATGGTTGGTACCAACAACCAATTTCGAATGATCAAGGACATGACTTGGATCTGGGATATACCGTCGTAATTGGGATACATTGAAAACATCATGCACCTCACGCAACGACGGCGGGAGAGCGAGACGATAGGACACATCTCCTACTCGCTCTAGAGTGTCGAATGGCCCGATATACCTAGGACTAAGCTTTTCCCGTACGCCAAAACGAATGATGCCACAGGTAGGCAAGATCCTGAGGAATACATGGTTGCCGACGAAAAATTCAAGGGGACGCCGATAAGAATCGACCCAATGGCGCTGGCGATCTTGTGCGATGCGAAGATGATCTCTAACTTTTCTGACCACCTCAACTGTCTGAGTAATCATTTCCGGACCGAGCATCTGCCTCTCTCCAACATCATCCCATGCTAGCGGGGATCTGCACTTTCTACCATACAGTGCCTCGAACGGTGCCATCTGGATACTGGCCTGGAAACCGTTATTGTATGATAACCCCACCAGGTGCAGGTGATCTTCCTATGAACCACCGAACTCGAGTGTATAAGATCTTAACAAATCTTCCAAGGTTCGTATGGTACGCTCTGACTGACCATCTGTCTGCTGATGATAAGCTGAGCTGAACTGGAGGTAAGTTCCTAAACTCTCTTGAAGACTACGCCAAAAGTGCGACGTAAATCTTAAATCTCTGTTCGAGGTAATACTGACTGGTACATCGTGAAATCTGACGATCTGTTTGAGGTACATCTCTGCTAGCTGAGCCGTCGACTGACCAACTCTGAACGGGAGAAAGTGAGCCACCTTCGTGAGCCTGTCTATAATAACCCAAATAGCATCTCTACCGACCGGGGACCTAGGTAATCCAGTCACGAAATCCATGGTTATATGCTCCCACTTCTATTCTGGGATCGGCAAAGGTTGAAGAAGTCCAATCGGTCTCTGATGTTCAGCTTTAACTTGTTGGCAAACCAAACACCGAGAGACAAACCGGGCTATCTCCCTCTTCATACCATTCTATCAAAAATGCTGTCGGATATCATGATACATCTTCGTACCGCTCGGATGAATCGAATACTGAGAACTGTGAGCTTCTGCCATAACTTCCTGCCTGATATCTCCACTGGGTACACAAAGATACCTCCCATGCCGAAGTGTACCGTCCTCATGGATATATAACTCTGGTCTTCGTCCTGCTACACATTCTGCCCTAAGCCATTGAAGCTTAGAATCTATTGACGGAGCTAACCTGATCCTATCAACTATACTGGGCTGAACTTGCAGACTGGCCATCAATGCCACACTGGTAGAAAGGACAACTTCTATACCCATCTTCTGAAGGTCTGCTAATAACTCTGGTTGTGCTGTTAGAAAATAAACTCTGGCTCTCCTGCTCAATGCATCTGTAACAATGTTGGCCTTCCCAGGATGATACTGTAGGTTGATGTCATAATCCACAAGCAGCTCTAGCCATCTCCTCTGACACATGTTAAGATCCTTCTGAGTAAACACATACTTCATGCTCTTGTGGTTGGTGAAAATCTCCACCATATCTCTATACAAATAATGCCTCCACAGCTTAAGTGCAAACACTACTGCTGCCAGTTCCAAGTCGTTGGTCGAGTAATTCCTCTGATGATCACGAAGTTGACGTGACACATAAGCTATTACCTTCCTATGCTGCATTAAAACACATCCCAAACCTCTGTCTGAAGCATCACAATACATTGAGAATCCCCCGGTCCCATTTGAAAGCGTGAGAATAGGTGCCGTCATCAAGCCTCGCTTCAACTTCTCAAAAGATTCCTGATATTCTGTGGTCTAAGCAAACTACACATCATTGCGGGTCAACTGGGTCGTAGGTGCTGAAATCCGTACAAAGTCCGAAACAAATTGTCGGTAGTAGCCGGCCAATCCAAGGAAGCTACGAACTTCTGCAACGGTACTGGGTACTGGCCACGTCTCAATAGCTATGATCTTATGGGGATCCACTTCTACTCCTCCTCTGGTGATGATATGACCCAAGTATGAAATGCGATCGAGCCAGAACTCGCATTTACTAAACTTCGGGTACAACTGATACTCTCTGAGAATCAGAAGAACTACACGAAGATGTTGCTCATGCTCCGCTTCACTCTTGCTATAGACCAGGATGTCGTCTATGAACACAATCATGAACTGATCCAAATAAGGCATGAAGATACGATTCACGAGGTCCATGAATACAGTCGGCGCATTGGTTGCTCCAAATGGCATAACAAGGAATTTCTAATGCCCATATCTAGATCTGAAAGCCGTCTTCGGGATGTCCTGCTCTCTGACTCTGATTTGATGGTATCCTGACCGTAAGTCAATCTTTAAAAATACAGACGCCCCTTTGAGTTGATCAAACAAGTCATCTATCCTCGGGAGAGGGTATTTGTTCTTGATTGTCACTGAGTTCAAGGTGCGATAGTCAACACATAATCTGGAGTACCATCCTTCTTTTTCACAAGAAGCATCGGGGCTCCCCAAGGTGATCCACTTCCACGGATGAATCCCTTGGTCCTGAGTTCCTCAATCATCTTAAACAAGATCTCCAATTCTGACGGCGCCATCCGGTAGACTCTCTCTGACACTGGGGCTGACCCGGGGATCAAGTCTATGGTGAACTCGATCTCTCTCTCTGCTGGCATACCTGGAAGCTCTTCGGGGAAAATATCAGGAAACTCTTCTACAATTCTGGGAAACTGGACTGTCGCTACAACTGCCATCCGGAATGCTGGAGGAGAAGGCTCTATCTGCCTCAAAAAAATAAAAACTCTGGCTCACCAGGAATACTAAAAATAATCTTGCCGATATGGCAATCTATTCTAGCATACTGGTCCCTCAACCAATCCACTCCTAAGACCACATCATAATCGGCCATCGGAAATTCTATCAAACTAGCGGAAAACTCTCTACCGCTAACTACGACCCGACATGAGAAAAATACTCTATCTACTCCCACAAGTCCGTTACCAGTAAGTATATTGAGCATTACTGATAATGACTCGGGCTCCAGCCCTATCCGTGTCGTGAATCGTGCAAACATAAATGAATGCGATACACCAGAATCAAACAATACTGATGCTGGAAAGGAGTTAACGAGAATAGTACCTACCACTACCTCACCTGATGCTAACTCCACCTCTACGGTCAAAGTCATTACTTGTCACAACCCGCTACCCAAATTGTTGGGTCGGGCCGAGTCATGTCCAGCCTGTGCTTGAGATAAAGCGCAGTAAGCTGTTCTAGAGATAACAGGATAAGACTAAATATGCTAACAGTTCTATAAGTGAATAAAAGTCATAAATGCTCCAAACACAAAAGTCGTCTCATCTAGAAATAAGTCCAAAGTACAAGTCTAAAATGTAAAACTGGATACATGTCCAGTTACAAAGCACGTAGTCTAATACATGACTACACTAAGTATCCCAAGTGACTACGCAAACTAGACGAGTTTCCCCGCAGGTACATCCTCGTAAAGCAAAGCCGGGTCCTCGACAGTATCTCCATAATATGAGTCGCAGAGTAACTCCTCCTCAGTAAGGACACCTATAACGTTATCCTGTCAAGACGGGAGCAAGTATCGATTCTAACAAACTAGCATATGAAACATGGAAATGAACATAGGAGGAATAACTGGAAACAAGGCATCACATAATCTATCATGGCAAGGACACATATGTCATTTTTCGACAGACCAAAACTGTCGTAAATCACATTAAACGACAGTTTTGGCTTGTCAGAACATCCGTCGTTAATAGCGCGTCCCAAAATTTAAACGACAGTTGTGGACTGTCGTTTTATAGCTGAATAAAACGACAGTTATTATCCGTCAAATAAAAACGACGGACTAAAACTGTCAAATAATCTGTAAATTGGTCTGCAACTATTTTTACTTTTTCAACAGGTAAGGTCTGTCGTTTTTTGGAAACAAAATTTTTAAAAAAAAATCTCAATTCATCCATATCAAATATATTTAAACATATTTATCCTCTATATAAAACTGAAATACCTCTGAATAAAATTTCTTATAAACATCAACAATGAAAAAACTCAATAAAAATTGCATTAACTACTAAATGTATCGAGTTTAACATAGCAATATTACATCAAAAAGCAAAAAGTAACTCCAACGTTTCTAGCTTACAACAATTTTATTCACGTGATGAACAAAAAAATAATGTTATTGCTAGCTTACAATCTCAAGTGTAGTACAGAAAAAAGAGAACTTCAAAACCTCACAAACTGAACTGAATATTTTGGCGAATGAATCATTTCCCCAACAGTAATATCATCAAACTTTTTGTCTCTATCAAACAGCATCTTCAAAAGGTAAGTCTTTATGGGCAAGGTAGACAGATCATGTCCCTATATACAAAAAAATAATATAAGTATAGAATAGTTCTTGATTTCCCATAAATATTCAAGTATAAGCATCAATTAACCTGTCAAGAAGAATAACATCACGTGAATCAAGACACAAACTCAATTCATAATCTTGCAAGGACATGAATGGACGATCACGTCCCACATAACTGTCTGTTAGAAGGTCATCCTTGCTACAAAATGATTATGTACTATATTTATAGGATAGAAATGAAAATTCATCAGCAGGTTTTTGGAAGTTAGATAGCTTAGGGTTATCACATACAAGGGTCTATCTGAGATGAAGGCAGGCTCAATAAATTGTGAAGTCCTCGTTGGCGTGTTCGTACCCTGACATTTTCTCGTGATATTAACTAATGTTCCAGAATGACTTCAGGGAAATTGAGAACAACAAGTATGAATAAGCAATTGAATTGACTCAGGGAGCACATACCGGGACCACATCAGCCAGAGTTTCAAGATAATCCATGGGATTCAAAGTAGCAGGGGCCTTAAAAAGGTTCCCCATCACCTCTACAAAAGGTTAAAACATGATTAAAGGCCACTGCATTTCAAGGATCAAATTCAGCATCTAAACTAGAGAAGGTACGAGCTCTATGATTTTTCTTGCTAATAACTCCACTCGGTTAACTGAGTTGGAAAATAGAATGTACTAGTTTATTTGAAGCTGGGTAAACAAAGCCAAAAAATTCATTATATTCAATGATCATGAGTCACAAATGGAGAAGAAGAACTGCAATATTAAAAGACAAATCTTCGAGAAAAGAGTATTCAGACAGTGAGCCTTCTTTCTTTTTTCTACAAAAATGATACCAAGAGATTTTAAGGAAGAAATAGTAATGTATTCAAACTCAAAAAATAATGGTACCAAGTACTGTTACAGAGGGAATAATACTAAGTACAGTTATAAAAGAATCTGCATCCAAATTATGATTCCTCACAGGATTACATTTTCTTACATCTTTTGTCGTATAACCATCTCCAATTGTATCTTTATATAATATGCACATACTTAAACTAAGTGCAAGGCTTCAAAAACCAAAACATATATATAACTACTACTCCCTTCAGCATCAGACGAAGCAATAGTACTACTGCAATTTCCATGAGAAATTAGCTACTAATGTTCTCAATGCTTCGATCCAACTCTTGAAGTATTAATTCCCCTCTCCTTGCACCGGGCACCTAGTTCTAGGCGGTTCTTAAATGATTCCTTATATATATTTATATTGTAGTTGCACTTTACATTGCAGTAGTAAGAAGTTATTTGACCATATAACTAAAATTTTAGTAAACCACTGCAAGAGTACCTGGATTTATGATGGGAAGGAAATGTCTGAGCAAAGGCACATAAGAGTAACTCGAAGCAGATATTGCAGCAAGGTAACCTTTTCTTGATGTCTCCAAGAGAGGTCTAGTCACCTGCTCAAGGAGAATAAATGATTAACTGCCACAAGCAAGTAATAAAGAAAAGAGTGTGAAAGGAAACTGTACCTCTGGGCCATTGGCAAGAGAATGCACTAGAACGTCGATGGTTCCAAAATCATTCTTGACATATTCAGCTAACACCCATTATAGTTTTTTTTACATTCAAGGAGATGAAAATGTTAGCTGCAAAGACGATAAATTATGAGGGTGGAAATAGGGGAGAGATGATGTAAGGTTGAGTTATATCTGGAATATCAAAAAAAAAGTTATAACTGGAAAATAGTGTAATTAAGAGAGCTCCAAGAAAACATAACTGTATAATTTTTTTTAGGATAACTGTATAAAATTTATATAGAGAATACAATAATTTACCTTTCAGTCCAATTTGAGCAACCTGCATATCGTTTGTTTGTTTTGACCTATATAAGAAAACACATAGCAGGTTCATACTTCGTAATATCTAGTCTCCCACCAAATGTGAGGCCAAAGGGGTAAAAGAAGAGATGAAAGAAAAAAAATCACTTACTTCTTCAGGAACATCCTCTGGAGTATCATACACTGCATATAAAGGATACACTTTTGTGATCTCCATAAGGGAATCATCTGGCAACCTGTAATGCACATAGCAGAGATATATAATTATGCGAGTTAACTCCAAGATAAGATCCTCTGACTTGGGATATATCATGGGTTGAAAACCTTGGGACGTGGTTCTCTTTGGTGTGATTGTCGTCAACCTGATTTTATGTACTTGTATTTCTAACACTACTTCTAGCACTATTTTCTGCTAGTGTGCAATCTGACACAAGATGCATCATAAATCACCTGTAGGAAACTTTCCTAGTTAGCTTGTATACTTACATGAAGTAGCTACAATTAATGCAGAATTTCTACCACAAGCAGATAATCAAATTGACTGTGTTGCACATAACTAAAACTAAGTATAAAACATGTATGTCATTTTGTGTGGTAAAAGCATAAAAACATAAAAGAAAGGAGTGAAGGGACAACAAATCAAATGTCCATAGTTCTTGAAACATCAATTACTACAGGATATTGGCAACTGGTTGAAGGTCTGGTAGTTTTAACTGCATATTAGATGCAGCCTCCTTTCAGTATATCACAAAATCTATCAATTTACGAATTATTTTTCCTTATACCAACAGCCCAAGATGGATCTCCTAAAACACATTCTACTAAATTTTACATAGTTAAAAGTCCCCCTGTACGTAACCAACTTGGATGTAGATCTATTAGACTATTACAAATCAAATGTACATAAATATGTATACCATTCAATAAAATGTACAAAGAATTCCCGAATTCCCAGCTCTCATTCCCTCCTGGTTCCATCAATCCCCAACCCACCCTTGCTGCTCTGTACAGCTCTTATTCCTCATAAGGGGTATCAATTCACAGTGTTCACTAAATTTAATTCCTAGCCCATAATCATCCTATTCGGTCCCCTCTCCGTAAATCCAGATCAAGTTGCTGACAACTAGAAGAATAAATCTTTACGAAGTGTACATAAACACATGCTAGTTGGCAGGTCAGAATTATAAAATAATGCCTCAAAAAGTAGATCGCATAAGAACTTCAACTTCACACTAATCATTTGTAAAATATTAGCAGACCATCCTCCAATATATGATCAAATTACTTATCAACTACCAAGTAGAGATCTAAAGCTAGGCCACAAAAATAACAAGTTGATACCCTCGCTAGCATATAGTGCAAACTTCAGTACAATGGTGATATAGAAGACTATAGGTTGGTAAGAAGTTTAAGCTCATGAGTGAACTTCCACCTCATATCTAATTGACTAGTCACTACTGCCAAGGAGTCAGGAGTGCATGTCCTAGCAAACCATTAGTATCCTAATTTAGACTGAACCACAGCTTGCTCACATAAGGAGTGTTAATGCCAATTTGAAATCAAAAGACTTGGCCTTGAATGATTTTAAGAGTTCAAGTTATCAAATTACAACTTAACAGGACAGTTCAAAATTGATTTGAAAACACCATAAACATAAACACCGCCAAGAGGAAGAATTGCTATAGAAAGATGTACATTATTTTCAATACATAAGTTTACATAGACATAACTCAATGGAATAATCTTCAAAGTAAAGATTTAGTTTCTGCATTACAACTGTGCAATATTTTAGTTTCTTCATTACAATTGAATTAATTTGACATGTCAGACATTAATATGCAAGTTTTGGGTTTATAAGAAAACAACAACTTTCATTCATCTAATTGAATCATTCCTGCCTGTATTATCTGTAAAGAAATTGAGTGATAAATAAAAATTATCTAAAATTATTAATGCAAAGAAACAAGTAAAAAATGCAATTTCTTGACCCTCAAAAACATTCAAGGAAATGAGGAACTAATGATGTTTCTAAAGCCAAGATACTCCCATAAATAATGTTAATCTTCAATCCCAAATTTTTTTAGCGAATAGTATAGATATTATATGTACGTGCAAATATTGTTGAATTTGCCTTGTCATTAAATTACCCCATATTTTCACCATTTAACCCAGATTATCCCAATTTAACATTAATTCTGAACACATGCATATGGGTTGATGAGTTAGAAGGAAGAAAGTTTTTCATGCGTTTTAATTTATTCCTGTCCTTTGTGTGCATAGATGGTAGTTGATATGCACAACACATATGAAACTCCCATTGGTAAGTTCAAAGGAGGAGTTAATCTGTCTACTGCAGCATTTTTGCGAGTTTCCATCATGGGTGGACGATCGATTTCAATTGGCTAAGTCAAGCAACGAGGAATCAGGGTCGGATATGTATCCGAGCAGTGACACGCATGAGCAAGCTCAGCCTGGAACCAACTAATCTTTACAAAAAGTATAACAGAGGATTGATAAACTACAAATCTTTACAAAAGGTGAAACTCTATAAAATCTTAAAATTGGATGATTTGCTACATAAAGCAAATAAACCCTAGATAATAAACCAGAACAAACCCCAACAAATAAACCCTAGAAAACAAATGCTAGAAAATAAACGAGAGGATTACCTGATGATTTGGGAGGTACGTTCGGCGGTGGTTCAACCGTAGGGTTTGGAAGGGGGTTTCCAGTGCTTGGTTTGGGAGGGGATTTCCAGCGCCTGGTTTTTCGGGGTGAGAGGTGAGAGGGAAAAGAAAAGTCCTGGGAGAAGAAAAGTTATGAGAGGGAAGAAGGAAAATTTTCGTAGGCGCGGGCTTTGGGAGGGGAGTTTCGGGATCTAAAATTTTAGGAGCCAATTTTTTACATAATTTTCAACGTCAAACGACAGTTTCACTCTGTCAAAGCCAAATCTATTACTTAATTGAAAGGGATATTATGTTAAACGACGATTTTGATCCATCAAAACATCAATGACAGCTTTACTCTGTCATTGTTGGACAACACATAGTGTCGCAAATTGACCATTTTAGCGTAGTGAAAGTTGAGCTTACTAAGTATTCGAACCCGCTCGTAGACTGGGTAACACGTGTAGGATCATTTTTACTAGTGTTTAGGTGTGTGGCTAAGTATAACACAGATCTATATATTGACTTCACTTGTAGGACTCGCCTTTTTCTACATCAAGTCAGAAAATAGATTATTAATATATTTTCCTATTGCAATGTAATACGAGGAACTGATAGATAATATAATATTAACATCTTTACCAGTTCATGCGCTACCCTCGCACAACCTTTTCTACCGGTTGTATGTAAAATCTTCACCTTTTTCCTCGCATTCCTTCCAGAATCACGACGTGCTTGATCTTCATTTGTAGAGTGCAATTCAACAAAAGCTTCCCAATCTTCTTTCTTTATAGCTTCTACCACAATACTTTTTTGCTCTGCAACAGTTTCAACTCTATCGCAAATCTTTCGTAGTTCTCCCTTCCAATTTCTCCAAGCACTATTAGCTTTTTTCAAGATTTTTTCTTTATAAATTTCTGGTACTTGATATTCATTCTGCAATACAAAAGATAGATGTACATATACAATAGAATAACAAATCAATTTGACATGACATACACTTTTCCTAGCATAACAAACATGAACTGAACCCAACCTATATATTAGAACTGAACTCATAAAGAAATGGGACCTAAATGTAAGGGGAGGTGGGCTAATACAATGCATTTGAGTGAACTAAAGGTTGAACACTTACTATACAATGCAAGGACAGAACAACTCTTAGAAATCTGGAACTAAAAATTGGGCTGAACCAAGATGATTATGAAGACTGAATCAAAACTTATGACACCACAAAGATTAGGACATCAATGTTCAGTCCTGAAATATGTTATATGGAGTATCAACATCAAAGTGTAGAGGAAGAGGGTTATTGATACAACATCAAAATTTTGATTTATGGGTATTACAAGCTAAGAACATAAGTTTGATAATATATCCAAACAAAATGAAGGCACCACAACTTCTGCTGGAATTTGATAGAATGTACACATTCAACGTTTAGGTTATAGGCAGAGAACAACCTGATAATAATCATATTATGCCATCAAGATATAAAACCGTATTCATGAACATCAAAGTACAAAAGTTTTGTAATTTGGCAGCATATTGAGATGTCAAGGTTAAGGTAAATACACATAGTAAAGCAGAAATCTTGCAACACTTAAGGAGTACATATGTAGAAAACCTTGCATGATGTTTCTAGACACCTCAGGCGTACATATAAAACCAGATAGTTGAAGTAATCAGGAATTTGTACGAAAGATGCTAGTGGAAAGTAATTATAATAGAAAAACAAGTAAACTTTAATTGTCGGGTATGCAAGATTAAGACTTGTACCATAAATACAAATATACTATTACCAACCCCTGAAAGGTACAAGATTCTAGTAACAGATATTACCGTGTAATAAATACAAATGAGCAGGATGCAACCTTTTTTCCATGGGAAACTATAGACAAGAAAATAGACATTTGCTATCTGATTTTTTCTATGGGAAACTATAGACAAGAAAATAGACATTTTACATGGGAAACTATAAACTATAAACACAGAGAGATCTCATTTTACCCACAAGGTCAGAAACTTTTGCCTATTTGTCTTAGTAACATGGTCAGTTCCATCGGACAGTTCTACAAGTAACTGCCATACAGAATGCTCCCTATTGGGCAGTATATAATTTTTGGATCTTAATGTTCCCAATTGAAATTGCAGTGTAACATAAACAACCTTGTATTGATTTTTTTAAGAGAAACCACCTTTTTGACATGATTTTCTTGGCTGAGTTTGATCAGGCTCCGTAATGATGCAGGGGCTTCATGATACTAAGAGGCTGTTTTGTCAAGAAAATACCATATTTCAAATTTACCTCTGTTGCTTGGGAAAAAATTGAGGGGGCTGCAAATGCAAAAGCTCTTTACAAGAGCAAACCTTGATCCTGGAAACAATTAAAAGGTCTGGATATGGTCATTATTCAGGATGTCATGGACGTCGTGGATCCACGGTAAACTAAATATTATAGTCTTCAAATCCCTTCATCGGCTTGACTAAGAAATTTCACATACAGTCATGGAGAAGCTCATAATGACTTAAAGGGTGCCATGGTAGCTCATATGTTAGCTCTAAATCCTGTCGGCGGTTTACTTATGAAACCTTATGTGCTAGCAATACTACTTAGGATCATCCCTCAAGTTGTAATGAACTTAAGAACAGATATTTCTATGAATCTCCAATGAGGTTAAGAACATATTAGAGTATTTAAAGGCAGACATTGATGTGAAAGTTTAAGAGGATACAAGAAACCTAGCAAACAGGGAATACAATAAAAGATGAACTTCAGCCGTTTGAAGGTTTATGGAGAAATATTAAATATTTTATATGTGAAGAATGATACAAAAGCATCTACCTAGCAAACACATAATACAATATAATATAAAATTCAGTTGTTTGGAGATTTTCACGCCTTCACATTTAGGAATGATCGAAAATTAAAATTGGAGCAGCAGTAAGAAAATGGCTTTATGTCAAATTTTTAGGGTCAGCTAGATTTTTCAGGCCTATACATTAAGGTCAAGTCTTTGCTAGTCGATTTGGTTACCAACCCAGTTCCAAAAAATATGAATTTACATGTTTTTTTGTTATCCTAAATTCTGAAATGCAATGGGAATGTTATTTCTTTTCACTCATTGGTTTAATGTCATAAAGATTAATGTAATTACATATAGCAAATTGTATCATCTTTACCGTTTCTTTGCCTCGACACTTTAAAGTCAATGAGAACTTGGACGGTCTACTTGGCTGCTTGAGCTTAAACTGCACAACAAAAAGGTAGGTCTAAATCTATATTTTATAGCATGAGTCCTGTGGCTTCATTGCCAGTCTGGAATATGTTTCAGTCCACGACTGAAGTGGGGAATATGACAGTGTGTGTGTTTAGGGAGAATAGCAGTTGTACACATTACTAACCTCTGGAGTCTCAATGTGGCACCAAGGTGGTAAGTCATTTGATGCATATTGTGCATAGTCAAGTCTTTGCTAGTCGATTTGGTTACCAACCCAGTTCCAAAAAATATGAATTTACAAGTGAGGGAGGTCTGTAGTACCACCATTGGCTGTGTGTGTGTTTAGGGAGAATAGCAGTTAGATAAGGGTTTTGGGATCCCCTGCTTCATTAGCAGATTAGCAAGTGAGATAATATATCCAAACAAAATGAAGGCACCACAACTTCTGCTGGAATTTGATAGAATGTACACATTCAACGTTTAGGTTATAGGCAGAGAACAACCTGATAATAATCATATTATGCCATCAAGATATAAGACCATATTCATGAACATCAAAGTACAAAAGTTCTGTAATTTGGCAGCATATTGAGATGTCAAGGTTAAGGTAAATACACATAGTAAAGCAGAAATCTTGCAACACTTAAGGAGTACATATGTAGAAAACTTTGCATGATGTTTCTAGACACCTCAGATCCTTGCCTAACCTTCTACTACACTAACCAAATTACCTAGTTATTCTTTATTTCTGACATAAGAAGATGCAAATCGATTACTGTGGTAAATGTGCCAAACAGAACAGATACATTGCTACATGAGATGGGTTTGGTATGTGTCCTGAGAGGTGAAATATTGTTGTAAGGTTTGAGAACAGTACATATAAAACCAGATAGTTGAAGTAATCAGGAATTTGTACGAAAGATGCTAGTGGAAAGTAATTATAATAGAAAAACAAGTAAACTTTAATTATCGGGTATGCAAGATTAAGACTTGTACCATAAATACAAATATACTATTACCAACCCCTGAAAGGTACAAGATTCTAGTAACAGGTATTACCGTGTAATAAATACAAATGAGCAGGATGCAACCTTTTTTCCATGAGAAAACAAACCCTAAAAAATAAAGAAGATCAAATCTTTCTTCTGATCCGTTGCTCCCTCGATTTCCTCCGACAAATCGGACCCTCATCTCGGTCCAGTGCACGGGGACGGGGTTTCTAGCGGATGAGAAAAAAATTTAAATCCGAGAAAACAAACCCTAAAACATAAACAACCGTCGATTTCCTCCGACAAGTCGGACCTGATCTCAGTCCATTGCGTGGATTAGAAGAAATTTGGGGACGGGGTTTCTAGCGGATGAGAAAAAATTTTAAATCCGAGAAAACAAACCCTAAAACATAAACAACCCTCGATTTCCTCCGACAAGTCGGACCTGATCTCAGTCCATTGCGTGTGGATTAGAAGAAATTTGGGGACGGGGTTTCTACGGATGAGAAGAAATTTTAAATCCGAGAAAACAAACCCTAAAACATAAATAACCCTCGATTTCCTCCGACAAGTCGGACCTGATCTCAGTCCATTGCGTGGATTAGAAGAAATTTGGGGACGGAGTTTCTAGCGGATGAGAAGAAATTTTAAATCCGAGAAAACAAACCCTAAAACATAAACAACCCTCGATTTCCTCCGACAAGTCGGACCTGATCTCAGTCCATTACGTGTGGATTAGAAGAAATTTTGAGAGGAGAAAAGGAATTGGTGTTACCGGTTCCAGCGGGTTCCAGCGGGGTCCTACGGCAATTCTAGCCCGATCGCTGCGGCGGTGGGGTTCCGGCCTTCAACTCTGGGAGGGGAAGAAATTTTGGGAGGGAAAGAAATAGATGAAAAGTGGGAGAGGAAATAGTTTTAAGGAAGCCTTCGGGTTTTGGAGGGAGGTTTCGCGCGAGGTTGAAAAAATTAGGGATCTGCCAATTAATTAGGGAGAGGAAATAGTTTTAAACAACAGTTTCTATTAGTCAAATACAAATATATTTATAGAATTGGTGTTAAATGACTGTTTTAGTCCGTCAAAACTATAACCACAGTTTTAATTCGTCGTTGTCGGACAACTATAACTGTCGCAAATCGTCCATTTTGGCGTGGTTAGATTTGCAGTTCATTTATGTAACATTATGTAAAGTTTGTTGAAAGTACTTGCCTCTCGCAAAGCAAAGCAAGCAAGCTGCGATAAAAGTGCTATAGATGTCTGGAAACTCGTCACTGTAGAAATAAATACATAAACTTAGTTTTTACACTAAGCTAAAATACTAAGACACTAATTGGGGCAACACGACTTGTGACTGGGCACCTAGCCAAAATGATGACTTTAGCATAGGAGACCAATGTGGGGTGACACACTACTATAACTAACTTTCTAGGGTCTTTACACTAGTGAGGGGTGAGGTTCAATACGGCTATAACTCAAAATAACACAAAAAGTTGTAAGTCGTAATTATTCAATAAATAAATCAACTGAACATTGTGTTCCAACAATTTTTGAGATAGACAAAAGGCTCAATTTTACATAAAATAAAGTACCAACATGATCCTTGTTAATTATAGAAATTTATTATAATTTTTCTGGAATTTATTAACCAGTACCAGTATTTTATAAAAATCAGTTTTCCTAAGTACACATAAAATGAGTTCTGGTTTCATATACCAAAATAGTGGCAAAACTGCAAATTAAATACTGTAAAAATTATACTAAATTAGCTAAATTAACATAGTATCTAAATACTATTTTTCCAGAATTTTAGCAGCAACTTAATTATTTTTAGAAATTCAAAAACAGTATTGTACATAAACTGAAATTAAATAATTAATTATCTACGTATTTTGTCCATGTATATAATTTGAACCAAAGTTCAAATACAGGACCCAAGGCCATTAATCAAGTCCAATATGACTTGTACAGGTCTTGAATGTGTGAAAAAATATTTGGGCCCAAAAACAAATGCTAGGCTTGGACACCAAATGGTTGCAGTAATTTAAAAATACACAAAAATACAAAGAGGTAAAAATACATATTAAATATTAATATTTTAATAAGGTAAAATTATACATAGTAGTTATAAAAATATGACAAGTATATTTACATAATAATAATTTACACTAGGTAGAGTGAAATACATATATAAAATGTATATCTACAATATTTATATATACATATAAATATATAGATATTTACATGATGGATATATACATACATATGTTAAAAATACATATATATATATATATATATATATATATATATATATATATATATATATATATATATATATATATATATATATATATATATATATATATATATAAGAAACTACTTAACTAAAAAGTATATATATAAGAAAAAAAATATATATATAAGAAAATACTTAACTAAAAAGTATATATATATATAAATATTGTATAATATTGTATACATATATATATATATATATATATATATATATATATATATATATATATATATATATATATATATATATTTTATATATATATATATATATTTATATATATATATATATATATATATATATATATATATATATATATATATATATATATATATATATATATATATATATATATATATGTATCTATATATATATATACATAATATAATAAGTAAAATATATATATATATAAAAATACTGCATATATATATAATACAGTATATATAATAATACATATATATATATACAAATACATGTATACATATATATAAAAATATATATATAAATAATAAAACAAAAAGAAAAACAAAAGAAAAAGAAAAAGAAACAACAGCACAGCACAAAGGGGGGGCTCGAACTCGGCCCTATGGGTCGGGTTCCTGAGTCGGGTCGGGCTGGCCAGGGGGTCAGCCCGTTCGTTGTGTTAGGGTTAGGATTTAGATTTTATTTGTTTTGGTTTTAGTTGAAATAACAGTAAACCCGAAAAATCAACTTTGTGTCCTGACAGTTTGGGACACAGAGTCTACGTGTCCGTGTTATGCACAACACGTACGAGTATCGATTCGCGTGTCCAAGTACTGGACTAGGGTCCCCGTGTCCTGGCGAACCACATACGTGGATTCGAGACACGTACGACACGATTCAGTGCTGCAACTTACGTGTCCGGCGATTGGTGAGGGTTTGAAGGCCGTGGACGGCGGAGGAATAGTCGGGGTGGTGGCGCTCGGGCGGCGATCGACTCGCCTCGTCACGGCGAGATTGTCGACGATGGTTGGTGGCGGTGAGCGTCGCTGTGGGGGTGGATTTGGGTAGATGGCCAGAGTTAGGGTTTCGGTTAGAATTAGGGTTGTGGTAGGCGGTTGTTGGGTCGTAGTGGTGGTGGTCGACTGAGGGGAGTGAGGGGGTCTTTATAGGGGGTCGAGTCGGTCGGGCTGGGGCTAGGTCGGCCGGGAAACGCGGGGTCGTCATCGGCGTAGCAGTCGGTCAGCCGAGTCGTCGGGGGTGGGTAGAATAGGATTTTACGTTTAGGTCCTCCTAGTTTAGGTTATTACAAATGGGTCATAACAGTAGGTAAATGCAAATAGGAATTTGCATTCCGCAATTAAAACATTTGATTAATTACAAACTGCTATTGTAATAATTTAATAAATTATATAACTATATTAAAACAATTCTAAATATTACAAAATGATATTAAAACATTTTAATTAATTGCAAAATAATATTTTTTTGTATTTAAAACTCATTTAAAATTCATTTAAAAATTCTAGAAAAATTCCTAAAAATCATAATATATATTTTTAAGGCTAAATATGTCATTAATAATTAATTAACACTAATTAATTAAATTTTTGAAAAACAGGGGCTCACAAGTCTTTCCTCCTTGAAAAATTTTGTCCTCGAAATTCACAAGGATTGAAGACCCTACAATTATTCTAACATAGCAAGCAATGCAATCAAATGACTAAGGCCAAGATCGAATCTAACCTCTAAGGTATCAAGCGGGAACGGGTAGTTCTCTCGTAGCGGTTGGATCGAACAAGTAAGGGTATCTCTCCCTCATGTCCGACTCCCTCTCCAAAGTAGATTCATCCGGAGAGTGACGGCTCCAAGTTATTCGTACTAAGGGTATAACCTTGTTCCTCAGCCTCTCCTCCCTCCTGTCTAATATCTCCACTGGCTGCTCAAAAACAGTAAGGCTCGGTCCGACCTCCAACTCTGAATGATCTAGCATATGACTGTGGTCTGGAACATATCTCCTCAGCTGAGATACGTGAAAGACATCATGAACTCCTGCTAGGTTGGGTGGAAGTGCTACCCTGTAAGCTACGTATCCAATCCTGCCAAGTATCTCGAACGGCCCGATGTATCTGGGGCTCAGCTTCCCCCCTCGTCCGAACCGGATCGTCCCTCTAGTAGATGATATCTTCACCAGCACCATATCATCGTCCGCGAACTCCATCGTTCTGCGACTAGCATCAGCCCAGTATTTCTGCCTATCCTGAGCTACTCTGAGCCTGTCTCTGATCATCCCGACTTTCTCTGCTACATCCGTGATCATCTCTAGCCCAAGCATAACTCTGTCCTCGACATCATCCCAAAAGAGCGGTGTGCGACATCGTCGTCCATATAGCGCCTTGAAAGGAGACATACCGATACTGGCTTGGTAGCTGTTGTTGTATAAAAACTCTACCAAGTGCAGATGGCTCTCCTAAGATCCTCCGAAGTCCAGTACGCAGGTCCTCAGCATATCCTCCAGTGTCTGTATCGTCCTCTCGGACTGCCCATCTGTCTGCGGGTGGTATGCCGTACTGAACTTGAGCCTACTGCCCAACTCCTCCTGCAAGCTTCTCCAGTAGTGGGACGTGAATCTGCTGTCTCTATCCGACACGATGCTCACTGGCACTCCGTGTAGGCGAACTATCTGCTGCATGTATAGCTCCGCCAACTTCTCGGTAGAAAGGCCCACCTTGAAGGGTATAAAGTGCGCACACTTTGTCAGCCTGTCCACGATGACCCAAATGGCATCCTTCCCTCCTTGGGAACGAGGAAGCCCTGAGACGAAGTCCATCGTAATATGTTCCCACTTCCACTCGAGAATGGGTAACGGCTGCAAAAAACCAGCTAGCCTCTGGCGCTCCGCCTTGACCTGCTGGCAAACTAGGCATCTCGAGATGAAACGTGATACATCCCTCTTCATCCCGTGCCACCAAAGATGTTCCCGTAAGTCACAGTACATCTTGTTAGCACCAGGGTGCATAGAATATCTCGATCGGTGCACCTCCTGCAAGACTGCCTCTACCAGCTCTTCCTTCGGCACGCACAATCGGCTGCCATGCCTCAAGGATCCATCCTCTGCTATAGTGAAGTCATCCAGCAATCCAGCTAAAGCCTGGGCTCGAAGTCTGCGAAGGCTCTCATCTATAGACTGTGCCTCCCTGATCTGCTCCATCAAACCTGACTGAATGTCAAGCGCCATCATCTGTATCATTGATCCTGGCCGAACTAACTCGATACCGAGCTTCTCCGGATCTTTTCGCAAATACCGATCTATCATCAGATACCATGCCATCGGATGCCTGCTCAGCACATCCACCACCATATTTACTTTCCCGGGGTGATACTGTAAATCGATGTCGAAGTCTTTCATCAACTCCAACCATCGTCTTTGCCTCATGTTCAGCTCTTTCTGTGTGAACACATACTTCAAGCTTTTGTGGTCAGTAAAGATTTCTACACGCTCTCCATATAAGTAATGTTTCCATAACTTGAGTGCAAAGATCACCGCAGCTAACTCTAGGTCATGGGTATGATAATTCCGCTCATGAGTCCGTAATTGCCTAGATGCATAAGCAATCACTTTTCCATGCTGCTGTAGGACACATCCTAGCCCCTTTCCCGAAGCATCGCTATATATGGTGAAACCTCCAGAACCTGAAGGTAAAGTCAGAACTGGAGCGGTCGTCAGCCTCCTCTTCAGCTCCTCAAACGCTGCCTGGCAGTCCTCTGACCAAATGTACTCTGCGTCCTTCCGCGTCAGCTTCGTCATGGGTTCAGCTATCCTAGCAAAGTCCTGGACAAACTTTCTATAATAGCCTGCTAAACCCAGAAAGCTCCTGATCTCTGAAAGTGACGTCGGAGCCTTCCATGTCTCAACTGCAGCAATCTTTCTGGGATCCATCGAGATTCCATCTCCAGTAACTACATGGCCGAAAAACTCTACTCGGTCTAAAAAGAACTCGCACTTCGGCAATTTGACAAACAATCTCTCCTGCCTCAGAATCCCTAAAACTATTCGTAAGTGCTTTGTATGCTCCTCCGGCGTCTTCGAGTATATCAGGATGTCGTCGATAAACACTACGAAGAACTTATCCAGATACTGGTGAAATATCTTATTCATCAAATTCATAAAGATAGCTGGCGCATTTGTGAGACCAAATGGCATCACCAGTAACTCGTACTGCCCGTACTTCGTGTTGAACGCCGTCTTCTGGATGTCTGCTGCCCTAACCTTCACCTGGTGGTACCCGGATCTCAAGTCTATCCTGGAAAACACTTTCGCCCCACTTAACTGGTCGAACAAATCATCTATCCTGGACAGAGGATATTTGTTCTTGATGGTGATGGCATTCAAGGCACGATAGTCAATACACAACCGGACTGTACCATCCTTCTTAGACACAAAGAGCATTGGCGCTCCCCATGGAGAAGCACTAGATCGAATGAAACCCTTTTTCAACAGGTCATCAATCTGCTCTTTCATCTCTACGGCCTCATTGGGATTCACTCTATAGCAAGCCCAGGATATTGGTGATGAACCCGGTACTAAATCTATGGTGAACTCCATATCTCTGTCAGGCGGAAGCCCTGGAAGATCCTTTGGGAATACATCCATAAACTCCCTAAGGATAGGGTGTGGCAGTGCTACGTCCCCAACTGTCGCACAACAATTCGGTTCTAGGCTGATCTCCGGCCTTGTCCTCCTGACACTGAATGGTGCTGTGCCTGGGGGACTGAATAAAATACTACCCTTATGACAATCTATAGATGCATGGACATAGCTAAGCCTGTCCATCCCCAATATGATATCATAATCGGGGAGTGGCATCACAAAGAATCGTCCCCTGAACTCTCTCCCGACTATAAAAATAGAGCATCTATAGATAGCTCTAATAGGCACTGGTCCTCCTCCCGTCATCACTCTACTAATCTTCGCAGTAGGTGTAGCTACTAGATGGTGTTTATGCATAAACTCTAATAATAGGAAGCTATGAGATGCACCAGAATCAAACAAGCATAGAGCTAGAAAAGTATGCAAATAAACATGACCTGTGATGACGTCAGCTAAGTAATCTGGCTCCGAAACCTGCTCCGGCTCCGGCTCAAGGGCTAGACTATAAGCCTTTCCCTGGGGTCCCTTCTGCTGCTGCAGATGCTGCCCAAACCTCTGCTGCTGAGTCGGAAGCGGCCCTCTAGATCCCTTGGCTGCTGGGCAGTTCCGAAGCTGATGGGTGGCAGACCCACAAACTAAGCACTGCCCCAACCTCTTCCTACAGATGGCGAAGTCATGCCCTGGCCTTCTACAGAAAGAACACATAGCCCCCTTCTTCTGCTGCTGAGGTCCCGGGGCTCTAACTGGCGGGGTCTGATGATGTGGTGTAGGGGGACGGTATGTCTGTTGGGGAGGCGTCCGTGCTCTCTGCTGTAAAGCCTGACGCTTGGACGGTCCCTCATTGTGTACAGAAGCCGGCCTCTTGCTAGACAAAAGACGCTCCTCAATGCTCCGGGCCAACTCTAGGCTCTGGTAGTAGCCAGTTGTACCATTCGCCACTATAAGAATGCCAATATCTGGAACTAGACCATAGCAAAACCTACGGGTCATCTCCTCTGGGTCTGCAACCAGACTAGGAGCGAAACGGCTCAGGCGACTAAACTCTGCCGCATACTCATCAACAGAACGGTTCCCTTGCTGGATGTTCTGGAATCATAGCCCCATGGCTACTCTAGCAGTGGTCGAGAAGAATTTCTTTTTGAACTGGGTCTTGAACTGATCCCAAGTGGCCCTCCCTCTCGCAAACAACGGCTCATTCCGGAACCAAACTCCTGCCAAGTCTATCAGCAGAAATCCCGCTGCCTCGACCTGGAGGTCATCCGGCATCCTAACTCCAAGGAGCTTCCTCTCTACCGAGTCTAGCCAGTCATCTGCTACTACTATGCCCTCGGTCCCTGAGAACTCCTTGGGGTTCAGACCCATGAAGTCCTTGATCATCCACGCTCTCTGCCGTGGCTCTACAGGTGGTGGGACCACGGTACGTTCCTCAGAATGCTCCATGCTCTGGCGGAGTAGGGTAGTCTGCTCCTGATAGGTCGTTAGGAACCCCTGGATCAGAGTGAGCAGCTGGTTCCCGTCGAGTGTGACGGAAGCCTAGGTAGGTATAGTGATAGGTGGTGGTGGGAGTATTGGGTCCTGCTGGGACTGTGATGTGGATGGTGGTGGAGGCATCTGGGTTGGTGGATTTGTGGAGTGGCGGAATGTGGTAGGTGGAGGGGGAGGTGTATCAGTCAACTGGTCAGCTGACTGGATGGGGAGTGCGCCATTCTCAGGTGTGACATACTGGGATGAACGAGTAAGCACCATCTAATTACAATAAATAGGACTTATAAGGACTTGTTAAACTAGGCAATCATAGGCAAAAAAATCTAATTATAATAGCAAGCATGTGATGTATTTCCTATGTTGCAATCCTAGTATTCCTCTAGGTGTTCTAAGCGTCATTCCTAATATTGTCTAATTACCTTAAGTTCCTAATTGCAGGCATGCTTGGTACAATAACGTAACAAAACAATTTAGTCTCGACCTGCATGGGCCACCACTAAAAACATGTCATGACCCGCTACCCAAATTGTTGGACTGGGCCGAGTCATGTTCAGCCTGTGCTTGAGATAAAGCGCAGTAAGCTGTTCTAGAAAAAACATGATAAGACTAAATGTGCTAACAGTTCTATAAGTGAATAAAAGTCATAAATGCTCCAAACACAAAAGTCGTCTCATATTGAAATAAGTCCAAAGTACAAGTCTGAAATGTAAAACTAGATACATGTTCAGTTACAAAACACGTAGTCTAATACATGACTACACTAAGTATCCCAAGTGACTATACAAACTAGGCAAGTTTCCCCGCAGGTACATCCTCGTAAAGCAAAGTCGGGACCTCGGCAGTATCTCCATAATATGAGTCGCAGAGTAACTCCTCCTCAGTAAGGACACCTACAATGTTATCCTGTCAGGACGGAAGCAAGTACTGATTCTAACAAACTAGCATATGAAACATGGAAATGAACATAGGAGGAATAACTGGAAACATGGCATCACATAATCTATCATGGCAAGGACATGTATGTCATAGAGACAGATGTATATGTAATGTTTAAAACTGTAGCAGGTACGTGATCGTCAATAGGTGTACAATGTGCAGGGGCACATGTAAATGAAATGTACATACGTACAAGTGTACAAGCATAGGTGTACCTCCGTACAGAAATACGGGATAATGGCCTACGGTGCAGTAACATATAAAATAAAACTTTGCTCGGTACGATAAAGGGGGCATGATCACGTACTCTACTATCAGTTTTCTCATAACCCATATTCTAATCAAGTGAGAGATACATAAAGACTGTTCTAAGCATGGTAGTAACTGAAAGTACAATATGTGAAGATTTAACTTGCTACCCTAAGGATCAGCATTTAACATGGTTGGATTTGCAGTTCATTTATGTAACAGTATATAAAGTTTGTTGAAAGTACTTGCCTCTAGCAAAGCAAAGTAAGCAAGCTGCGATAAAAGTGCTATAGATGTCTGGTAACTCGTCACTGTAGAAATAAATACATAAACTTAGTTTTTACACTAAGCTAAAACACTAAGACACTAATTGGTGCAACACGACTTGTGACTGGGCACCTAGCCAAAATGATGACTTTAGCATAGGAGACCAATATGGGGTGACACACTACTATAACTAACTTTCTAGGGTCTTTACACTAGTGAGGGGTGAGGTTCAATATGGCTATAACTCGAAATAACATAAAAAGTTGCAAGTCGTAATTATTCAATAAATAAATCAACTGAACATTGTGTTCCAACAATTTTTTAGATAGACAAAAAGCTCAATTTTACATAAAATAAAGTACCAAAATGATACTTGTTAATTATAGAAATTTATTATATTTTTTCTGGAAATTATTAACCAGTACAAGTATTTTATAAAAATCAGTTTTCCTAAGTACACAAAAAATGAGTTCTGGTTTCATATGCCAAAATAGTGGCAAAACTGCAAATTAAATATTGTAAAAGTTATACTAAATTAGCTAAATTAACATAGTATCTAAATACTATTTTTCCGGAATTTTAACAGCAATTTAAGTATTTTTAGAAATTCAAAAACAGCATTGTACATAAACTAAAATTAAATAATTAATTATCTGCGTATTTTGTCCATGTATATAATTTGAACCAAAGTTCAAATACAGGACCCAAGGCCATGAATCAAGTCTAATATGACTTGTACATGTCTTGAATGTGTGAAAACACATTTGGGCCCAAAAATCCATGCTAAGCTTGGACACCAAATGGTCGCAGTAATTTAAAAATGCACAAAAATACAAAGAAGTAAAAATACATAATAAATATTAATATTTTAATAAGGTAAAATTATATATAGTAGTTATAAAAATATGACAAGTATATTTACATAATAATAATTTACACTAGATAGAGTGAAATACATATATAAAATGTATATCTACAATATTTATATATACATATAAATATATAGATATTTACATAATGGATATATACATACATATGTTAAAAATACATACATTGAACCAAAAGCGATTTTATTGAAAACCAAGGGGAGCTCATGAAGAGCAATACAAGTGCAGAGCTGGAACACACAAAAAAGCCCTGAGAGACGAGAAAATAAAAGCAACACTAGGATATATATATTATTATATATATATATATATATATACTATTATATTATTATATATATATATATATACAATTATATATATGTACTAGGATATATATATTATTATATATACTATTATATATATGTACACAATATTTGTGTGTGTATATATATATATATATATATATATATATATATATATATATATATATATATATATATATACACACACATACATAATATAATATAATATAATACAAAAAATATAATACATACATAATATAATACATACATAATATAAAAAATATATACATACATGATATAATAAAATACTAAATATAAAATATATATATATATATATATAAATACTGTATATATATATAATACAATATATAATAATACATATATATATACAAATACATGTATACATATATATATACATATATATATAAATAATAAAACAAAAAAATAAAGAAAAAGAAAAAGAAACAACAACACAGCACAAAGGGGGGGCTCGAACTAGACCCTATGGGTCGGGTTGGCCAAGGGGTCAGCCCATTCGTTGTGTTAGGGTTAGGATTTAGATTTTATTTATTTAGGTTTTAGTTGAAATAACAGTAAACCCAAAAAATTAACTCTGTGTCCTGACAGTTTGGGACACAAAGTCTGCGTGTCTGTGCTATGCACGACACGTACGAGTATCGATTCGCATGTCCAAGCACTGGACTAGGGTCCCCGTGTCCTGGCGAACCACATACGTGGATTCGAGAAACGTACGACACGATTCAGTGCTGCAACTTACGTGTCCGGCGATTGGTGAGGGTTTCGAAGGCCGTGGACGGCGGAGGAAGAGTCGGGGTGGTGGCGCTCGGGCGGCGATCGACTCGCCTCGTCACGGCGAGCTTGCCTACGGTGGTTGGGGGCGGTGAGCGTCGCTGTAGGGGTGGATTAGGGTAGATGGCCGGAGTTAGGGTTTCGGTTAGAATTAGGGCTGTGGTAGGCGGTTGTTGGGTCGTAGTGGTGGTGGTCGACTGAGGGGAGTGAGGGGGTCTTTATAGGGGGTCGAGTCGGTCGGGCTGGGGCTAGGTCGGCCGGGAAACGCGGGGTCGTCGTCGGCGTGGCAGTCGGTCAGCCGAGTCGTCGGGGGTGGGTAGAATATGATTTTACGTTTAGGTCCTCCTAGTTTAGGTTATTACAAATGGGTCCTAACAGTAGGTAAATGCAAATAGGAATTTGCATTCCGCAATTAAAATATTTGATTAATTATAAACTGCTATTGTAACAATTTAATAAATTACATAACTATATTAAAACAATTCTAAATATTATAAAATAATATTAAAACATTTTAATTAATTACAAAATGATATTTTTTTATTTAAAACTCATTTTAAATTCATTTAAAAATTCTAAAAAAATTCCTAAAAATCATAATAAATATTTTTAAGGCTAAATATGTCATTAATAATTAATTAACACTAATTAATTAAATTTTGAAAAATAGGGGCTCACATTACTTGACCGTGTCCTCTGGGTTCGGGTCCCCTCTGCTGGAAACCTCTCTAGCGATTTTGGGTCTGAGCTTGGACTTGTGCATACTGCTGGGGGTTCTGCTACTGAAATACTTGGGCCTGAGGCGACAAGGGCCTCGAAAATGGGTACTGCTGCTGCTGCTGAACTGGTACTGGGGCTGGCCCCCTAACTGAAGGACTAGAAAAGGTTGATGAAGATGAACTCCCCATATTCGGGCAGTTCCCAACTCTATGGTCTGATGCCCCACAAACCAAGCACAAACCCTATGCTCTGCGACATTCTGACACCACGTTCCCTGACTTCCCACAATGAGTGCAACCCATTGTGGAAGACTACTTCTGCTGCTGCTAGGGATATGTCGGGGTCGAATGCAGAATCGACGCAACGGAAGCCGCCCGCCTAGGAGCTCCAATGGTCAAAGCCCTGGCCGTCGGGGCTGGTGCTGAAGACTGGTTCATCTGGCCGTGAGACCGCTTCCGACTTTCGGTCTGGTCCATAATCCTCTGGGAGGTATGCTCATGCCTCCTAACTGCTCTTAACACTGCATTGAAAGTCTGATGCTCGAACTGCTCAACCGCCAGTAAAATCTCCAGGTGCAGTCCTTGCTAGAATCGCTGAGCTCTGTCGAACTCGGTCGCCACCAAGGTGGAAGAAAATCGACTAAGCCTGGAGAACTCGATTGCTTATCCATCGACCGTCCTGTCCATCTGCTTCAAACTAGTGAACCTGGTCCGTAGATCGTACCGAGCTACAACATCAAAATACTTGGTCTGAAATCTCTTACGGAATACTGTCCAGGCAATAGGTGCCATTAATCCAACGGTCTGTGCTGCCCACCAGCTGCGGGCAAGATCCAATAACTGTAGGCGTACTACAGCCACCTTCTCATTCTCGGGCGTCTTCGCCGCTTCTAGAATCACTTCTGTATCCTGCAGCCAAGCATCTGCGGCAATCGCATCCTCACTACCGTCGAAGAAGGGAGGGTTCAAACGCTTGAAGCTGTTGGCCGCACTGTTACCTTGATAACCACCTCTGTTCAGAGCATCTTGTACTGCCTGGTGCAGGGCATCACCCCGACGATCTTGAGATGCTAGTAATATCCTAATGAGACACACTAAGGTACCATCATCGGGCTCTGCAGGCTGGATTGGCTGAACTGGTGGCTCTTGACCTCCAGTAGGCATGACTCTGAAGGCTACTCTTGAATGCTGGGCTTGATCTCTAGGTTGCTGCTGGCCCACTGGAGGTGCTCCGCCTTGCGGATCGTTAGGACCAGGAACAATGCCGCTGAAGAAGACGTGTAAAACCCCAGAATTTTTTTGGATTATTTTATTTATTTATTTGGCTTAAATAGGATTTTATGAAATTTGTGAGTATCTTTAAATTAAATACTTATTATTATATATGACCTTAGCCATGGTTGAGTTTGAATATGCAAGACGACTAGAAAGTATGGCATGCCTAGCATTATTGGGTGCTTTAACTAGCATGCTAGCCATGTTAGGAGTGACATGGTCATACGGTAGTCCCTTGCATGTTAACCATTCAAATCATGGCACAAGTCATAATTTTATTTAAATAATTAGTAAGAAAGCCTTTATGACTTTTTAGGAGACCCGGTTGCACCAAACCTTTCCAAACCTCTTCCAAGCCGAACCCAACCCTATGTAGGCATGTTGGACATTAATAAATAATAATAATTATATTTATTTGTATTTAATTCAGATTTTGTAGTGTAATTACATAGATAGAATTAAATAGTTCTATATTAGGAAACCCCTTTTTAAATCCTCAATCCAATCAACTAGCCAACTCACCAAACAACCAAATCATGCCAAGTGGACCCCCCACCATGTTAATTTCGGCCAAGCAAACCCTCCATGGCTAAATGCATCAAATTAAATAGGATTTAAATCCTAGATTGCTTAAAATTTATTTAAGGATATGTTAAATATACCAACTTATCCCAAACCTTAACCAAATCCTAATCTTTTCTTCCCCACCTTGTGGCCGACCACTTCTCCCTATCCCCTCTCTATTTTTGGCAGCAATCCACCTCCATATAGCCTCCACACATTATCCCTTCATTATACATCTTTTCCTCCTTCACAACAACTCATCTCCTCCACCATACATCCATCCAACCCCTCAAAACAAACCCTAAAAAAAACTCCATCCCCCCATCCAACCCTCTATAGCCATTATCAACTCTTCCATACTCATCAAGAAAGGTTTATCAAGCGAGGATAGTAGGAAAGATTGGAGCTGTAGTGAAGAGAAGTCATCACCACCCTTTCTAGCAAGGATCTTTAGTGAAAACCCTAATTTTTTCTTCTAAAAACCTTTGCTAAAATTTTGTAGAATATATGTTATTAAATCTGTAGAAATTATATTTTGATAAATTTTTTTATATTTAATCATCCATAAAAGTTCCATGTATTATAGGCATAATATCCATGTTCCGGTAGGGTCAAATTAACACCATTGTGAAGGAACTACTAGTTATTGATGCCTATTCTTGAAACTGAATTTTATGTGTATTCATATACATAAATTAGGATTTTTAAGTATTTTTCCACGAATTTAGCAACTCAATTCTGGTTGAGAAAATTATAGGTCAAAACTAGCTAATTTCGGGCGACCTGCTGACCTAGACTGACCCGAACTTGTAGTATAATCTTATCCTTGTATCTATGATGTTATTCTGAAAAATAAAGTATTTTAATTCTATTTAAAATATATTTTTGGATTATTTTATCAATTATGAGTAATTAACTATGTTCCGGACAAGTTTCGGGTTAACTAGCTAACATAGTAATCAACTAGTCATAAATGCCTTTAGAAACATTAATTATGTAATTTTAGAGTTAATTCTATATAAAATTAGTTTAAATAATATTTTAATGATTTTTATATGATTTCTAAGTATAGTATTGAAGTAGGAGCATAACTGACTAATTAGGAGTTGGAAACCCAAAAACTGTGTTCGGTGTCTCGTGGAGCCTGTATGTGATTGTATAGGTCTAAAGGGTCCCACAAGGAATTGAATATAATCTTAAAACATTATTTTGACTAATTAAGTCGTATTATAATTTTATGAGTAGTGGCTTAATTTAGTTAATTAATTATCTAGGAGCGTCGGGTTCCAGTGGCGTGGACACGGAAACGAAATTTCATCCTCACATCGCAGAACCAGACAAGTATACCTTGCCAACTTGTACATTATAATTTATATGCTTGTTCATCATCTCGATGCATTTTTTTCTTACATTCGTGATTGCTTTACTCCATGTCTAGTACACTCATCCTGATATAGTTTTACTTTACATGTTTCTAGTTGCCTGCACATTCTCGTTCCTTTCTGTTATGATACTCTATCTGTTACACTGTGTTAGTTTCATATGTATTCCTTGATAGAGTCGTCTAGTCCTACACCATGATTCCCTCGACTTGATTATAACTTGACTTGACATGACTTGAGTAGGACTCGACATTGACATTCTATAGATTGTGAGTACTTACCTTGACAACGGTCTATAGGATTTTATACTAGGATTGGCTACCGTCTTGGTTGTGAGTACTTGCCTTGACTGCGATTGAGACACTATAGATTGTAAGTACTTGCCTTGACTGCAGTCTATAGCTTTGAACTATTAGCCATTTCTAGTATGGCATGCCAGTGTCTTAGGATCCTTGTATTTAGATCTTGTGTCTTAGTTCATTGTCTCATTGGATAACCTTGATTGTTTCTTACTTTTTGTATAGTTGTACTGTTACATGTTGGCTTGTATATTATATATCTTGCTAGTCCTCTGAGGACCTGATGATCTCTTCAGGTTTAGCGATGGTATAGAGTTAGCAGAGCGGGATGGTAGAGGATTGCGATGTATGATACAGGTATTTGCTTGTGATATTTTTTTATTATCTTCTTGTGCTTTAACATTCCGTACCATGTTATATTCTGCGTATTTTATAGACTCATATCATTCTTGGAGTCTAATCGGACAATATGCTAATGGGCTGCAGACCATGACCCATAATTGTTCATTCTTGTCTTATATATTCTTGTGGATTGAGATACACTGTAGATTACCATATTAGCCATGATACCATGAATCTTGACAGCTTATACGTACTCGAGTCAGGCTGGAGTTCGCTTGATACGTAGCTGGCTTGCTCACGCTCTCGCGTCCGAAAAAGCGGGTACGGGTCGTGACAAGTTTTTGTGGTGGCCCATGCAGGTCAGAGCATATCGTATCGGTTACGTAACTGTACTGATACGAGCCTGCGAATATGACTAAATCTTAGAATCTCAATCTACTCAGTCTTGTAAATTCTCCTTAGAAATTTCTCTACCGTCTTTGAAACCTCGTATTTGTTATCGATTATTCTTCCTTGCTTTTCCGTACCATTGATTCTCGTCTCTTCCTATTTCGGAGCGACGAATAATCGTGCTATATAGGATTTATCAAAAAGAATTCTTAAGTTATTGTGTAAGTTTGCTTATTGTATTGTGATTGCTTGATAGATAAGGAGAATTATAGATGCCATATGCCATAGGGCATAATGTGTTTGATGAGGTAGTTCGACCAAAGGTGGGTAGACATTCTAGAAATGGCTAAATGATCATACTAGGTTACGCCCTTTTGGTAGTCGCTTGATCAAGAATAGAGTAGTAGTTTTAGAGTAGAGACTGACCCTTTACTAGAAGAACCTAAATATAGGCTAACCCAGCCCACTTAGAATTATGCCCTACCAGTTGTAAAGTTAGGATTAGACAGATTGGTAGGTATCACTTAGATTGATTAGGTGACATGAGACTTATATAGTTGTGACAATAATATGGTTAGAAGGACAAACCTTCAACATTATTATTTTAAGACCGCTGGTACCAAGAATAGCGACTAGAGATAACCATCAATAGTTTATGATAGAGATGTAGTAAACCAAATTATTTAGAATTGATTATTACTTGAGTTATTAGGAGACACCGTAGTGACATAGCGTATTCTTTGAACTATTCCTATTTACACTAGCGCGGTTCTTTGTTAGCGAGCCTAATTTTAATTTCGAGGACGAAATTCTTTTAAGGTAGGTAGGATGTAAAATCCCAGAATTTTTTTGGATTATTTTATTTATTTATTTGGCTTAAATAGGATAATCTGAAATTTGTGAGTTTCTTTAAATTAAATACTTATTATTATAGATGGCCTTAGCCATGGTTGAGTTTGAATATGCAAGACGACTAGAAAGTATGGCATGCCTAGCATTATTGGGTGCTTTAACTAGCATGCTAGCCATGTTAGGAGTGACATGGTCATACGGTAGTCCCTTGCATGTTAACCATTCAAATCATGGCATAAGTCATAATTTTTATTTAAATAATTAGTAAGAAAGCCTTTATGACTTTTTAGGAGACCCGGTTGCACCAAACCTTTCCAAACCTCTTCCAAGCCGAACCCAACCCTATGTAGGCATGTTGGAAATTAATAAATAATAATTATTATATTTGTTTGTATTTAATTCAGATTTTGTAGTGTAATTACATAGATAGAATTAAATAGTTCTATATTAGGAAATCCCTTTTTAAATCCTCAATCCAATCAACTAGCCAACTCACCAAACAACCAAATCATGCCAAGTGGACCCCCACCATGTTAATTTTGGCCAAGCAAACCCCCCATGTCTAAATGCATCAAATTAAATTGGATTTAAATCCTAGATTGCTTAAAATTTATTTAAGGATATGTTAAATATACCAACTTATCCCAAACCTTAACCAAATCCTAATTTTTTCTTCCCCACCTTGTGGCCGACCACTTCTCCCTATCCCCTCTTGATTTTAGCAACAATCCCCCTCCATATAGCCTCCACACATCATCCCTTCATTATACATCTTCCCCTCCTTCACAACAACTCATCTCCTCCACCATACATCCATCCAACCCCTCAAAACAAACCCTAAAAAAACTCCATCCCCCCATCCAACCGTCTATAGCCATTATCAACTCTCCCATACTCATCAAGAGAGGTTTAGCAAGCGAGGATAGCGGGAAAGATTGGAGCTGTGGTGAAGAGAAGTCATCACCACCTTTTCTAGCAAGGATCTTTGGTAAGAACCATAATTTTTCTTCTAAAAACCTTTGCTAAAATTCTGTAAAATATATGTTATTAAATCTGTAGAAATTATATTTTGATGAATTTTGTTATATTTAATCATCCATAAAAGTTTCATGTATTATAGGCATAATATCCATGTTCCGGTAGGGTCAAATTAACACCATTGTGAAGGAACTACTAGTTATTGATGCCTATTCTTGAAAATGAATTTTATGTGTATTCATATACATAAATTAGGATTTTTAAGTATTTTTCTACAAATTTATCAACTCAATTCTGGTTGAGAAAATTATAGGTCAAAACTAGCTAATTTTGGGCGACCTGCTGACCTAGAATGACCCGAACTTGTAGTATAATCTTACCCTTGTATCTACGATGTTATTCTGAAAAATAAAGTATTTTAATTCGATTTAAATTATATTTTTGGATAATTTTATCAATTATGAGTAATTAACTATGTTTCGGACATGTTTCGGGTTAACTAGCTAACTTAGTAATCAACTAGTCATAAATGCCTTTAGAAACATTAATTATGTAATTTTAGAGTTAATTCTATATAAAATTAGTTTAAATAATATTTTAATGATTTTTATATGATTTCTAAGTATAGTATTGAAGTAGGGGCATAACTGACTAATTGGGAGTTGGAAACCCAAAAACTGTGTTCGGTGTCTCGTGGACCTTGTATGTAATTGTATAGGTCTAAAGGGTCCCACGAGAAATTGAATATAATCTTAAAACATTATTTTGACTAATTAAGTCATATTATAAGTTTATGAGTAGTGGCTTAATTTAGTTAATTAATTATCTAGGAGCGTCGGGTTCCAAAGGCGTGGACACGGAAACAAAACTTCATCCGCACATCGCAGAACCAGGCAAGTATACCTTGCCAACTTGTACAGTATAATTTATATGCATGTTCATCATCTCGATGCGTTCTTTTTTTTTACATTCGTGATTGCTTTACTCCATGTCTAGTACACTCATCCTGATATAGTTTTAGTTTACATGTTTCTAGTTGCCTGCACATTCTCGTTCCTTTCTGTTATGATACTCTATCTGTTAGACTGTGTTAGTTTTATATGTATTCCTTGATAGAGTCGTCTAGTCCTACACCACGATTCCCTCGACTTGATTATTACTTGACTTGACATGACTTGAGTAGGACTCGACTTTGACATTCTATAGATTGTGAGTATTTACCTTGACTACGGTCTATAGGATTTTATACTAGGATTGGCTACCGTCTTGGTTGTGAGTACTTGCCTTGACTACGATTGAGACACTATAGATTGTGAGTACTTGCCTTGACTGCAGTCTATAGCTTTGACCTATTAGCCATTTCTAGTATGGCATGCCAGTGTCTTAGGATCCTTGTATTTAGATCTTGTGTCTTAGTTCATTTGTCTCGTTGGGTAACCTTGATTGTTCCTTACTTCTTGTATAGTTGTACTGTTACATGTTGGCTTGTATATTATGTATCTTGCTAGTCCTCTGAGGACCTGATGATCTCTTCAGGTTTAGCGATGGTATAGAGTTAGTTAGCAGAGCGAGATGATAGAGGATTGCGATGTATGATACAGGTATTTACTTGTGATATTTTTTTATTATCTTCTCGTGCTTTTACATTCCGTACCATGTTATATTCTGCGTATTTTATAGACTCATATCATTCTTGGAGTCTAATCGGACAATATGCTAATGGGCTGCAGACCATGACCCATAATTGTTCATTCTTGTCTTATATATTCTTGTGGATTGAGATACACTGTAGATTACCATATTAGCCATGATACCATAAATCTTGACAGCTTATACATACTCGAGTCAGGCTGGAGTCCGTTTGATACGTAGCTGGCTTGCTCATGCTCTCGCATCCTAAAAAGCGGGTACGGGTCGTGACAAGTTTTTGTGGTGGCCTATGCAGGTCAGAGCATATCGTATCGGTTACGTAACTGTACTGATACGAGCCTGCGAATATGACTAAACCTTAGAATCTCAATCTACTCAGTCTTGCAAATTCTCCTTAGAAATTTCTCTACCGTCTTTGAAACCTCGTATTTGTTATCGATTATTCTTCCTTGCTTTTCCGTACCATTGATTCTCGTCTCTTCCTATTTCGGAGCGACAAATAATCGTGCTATATAGGATTTATCAAAAAGAATTCTTAAGTTATAGTGTGAGTTTGCTTATGTATAGTGATTGCTTGATCGATAAGGGGAATTATAGATGCCATAGGGCATCATGATTTTGATGAGGTAGTTTGACCAAAGGTGGGTAGACATTCTAGAAATGGCTAAATGATCATACTAGGTTACGCCCTTTAGGTAGTCGCTTGATCAAGAATAGAGTAGTAGTTTTAGAGTAGAGACCGACCCTTTACTAGAAGAACCTAAATATAGGCTAACCCAGCCCATTTAGAATTATGCCCTACCAGTTGTAAAGTTAGGATTAGACAGATTGGTAGGTATCACTTAGATTGATTAGGTGACATGTGACTTATATAGTTGTGACAATAATATGGTTAGAAGGGCAAACCTTCAACATTATTATTTTAAGACCGCTGGTACCAAGAATAGCGACTAGAGATAACCATCAATAGTTTATGATAGAGATGTAGTAAACCAAATTATTTAGGATTGATTAATACTTGAGTTATTAGGAGACACCGAAGTGACATAGCGTATTCTTTGAACTATTCCTAGTTACACTAGCGCGGTTCTTTGTTAGTGAGCCTAATTTTAATTAAAAGGATGAAATTTTTTTAAGGTGGGTAGGATGAAAACCCCAAAATTTTTTTGGATTGTTTTATTTATTTATTTATTTGGCTTAAATAGGATTTTATGAAATTTGTGAGTATTTTTAAATTAAATACTTATTATTATAGATGACCTTAGCCATGGTTGAGTTTGAATATGCAAGACGACTAGAAAGTATGGCATGCCTAGCATTATTGGATGCTTTAACTAGCATGCTAGCCATGTTAGGAGTGACATGGTCATACGGTAGTCCCTTGCATGTTAACCATTCAAATCATGGCACAAGTCATAATTTTTATTTAAATAATTAGTAAGAAAGCCTTTATGACTTTTTAGGAGACCCGGTTGCACCAAACCTTCCCAAACCTCTTCCAAGTCGAACCCAACCCTATGTAGGCATGTTAGACATTAGTAAATAATAATAATTATATTTATTTGTATTTAATTCAGATTTTGTAGTGTAATTACATAGATAGAATTAAATAGTTCTATATTAGGAAACCCTTTTTTAAATCCTCAATCCAATCAACTAGCCAACTCACCAAACAACCAAATCATGCCAAGTGGACCCCCACTATGTTAATGTTGGCCAAGCAAACACCCCATGGCTAAATGCATCAAATTAAATAGGATTTAAATCCTAGATTGCTTAAAATTCATTTAAGGATATGTTAAATATACCAACTTATCCCAAACCTTAACCAAATCCTAATCTTTTCTTCCCCACCTTGTGGCCGACCACTTCTCCCTATCCCCTCTCTATTTTTGGCAGCAATCCCCCTCTATATAGCCTCTACACATCATCCCTTCATTATACATCTTCCCCTCCTTCACAATAACTCATCTCCTCCACCATACATCCATCCAACCCCTCAAAACGAACCCTAAAAAAAACTCCACCCCCCATCCAACCCTCTATAGCCATTATCAACTCTCCCATACTCATCAAGAGAGGTTTAGCAAGCAAGGAGAGCGGAAAAGATTGGAGCTGTGGTGAAAAGAAGTCATCACCACCATTTCTAGCAAGGATCTTTGGTAAGAACCCTAATTTTTTCTTCTAAAAATCTTTGCTAAAATTTTGTAGAATATATTTTATTAAATCTGTAGAAATTATATTTTGATAAATTTTGTTATATTTAATCATCCATAAAAGTTCCATGTATTATAGGCATAATATCCATGTTCTAGTATGGTCAAATTAACACCATTGTGAATGAACTACTAGTTATTGATGCCTATTCTTGAAACTGAATTTTATGTGTATTCATATACATAAATTAGGATTTTTAATTATTTTTCCATGAATTTAGCAACTCAATTCTGGTTGAAAAAATTATAGGTCAAAACTAGCTAATTTCGGGCGACCTGCTGACCTAGAATGACCCGAACTTGTAGTATAATCTTAACCTTGTATATCTGATGTTATTCTAAAAAATAAAGTATTTTAATTCTATTTAAATTATATTTTTGGATTATTTTATCAATTATGAGTAATTAGCTATGTTCCGGACAAGTTTCGGGTTAACTAGCTAACTTAGTAATCAACTAGTCATAAATGCCTTTTGAAACATTAATTCTGTAATTTTAGAGTTAATTCTATATAAAATTAGTTTAAATAATATTTTAATGATTTTTATATGATTTCTAAGTATAGTATTGAAGTAGGGGCATAACTGACTAATTGGGAGTTGGAAACCCAAAAACTGTGTTCGGTGTCTCGTGGAGCCTGTATGTGATTGTATAGGTCTAAAGGGTCCCACAAGAAATTGAATATAATCTTAAAACATTATTTTGACTAATTAAGTCATATTGTAAGTTTATGAGTAGTGGCTTAATTTAGTTAATTAATTATCTAGGAGCGTCGGGTTCCAAAGGCGTGGACACGGGAACGAAACTTCATCCTCACATCGCAGAACCAGGCAAGTATACCTTGCCAACTTGTACAGTATAATTTATATGCATGTTCGTCATCTCGATGTGTTTCTTTTTCTTACATTCGTGATTGCTTTACTCCATGTCTAGTACACTCATCCTGATATAGTTTTACTTTACATGTTTCTAGTTGCCTGCACATTCTCGTTCCTTTCTGTTATAATACTCTATCTGTTACACTGTGTTAGTTTTATATGTATTCCTTGATAGAGTCGTCTAGTCCTACACCACGATTCCCTCGACTTGATTATAACTTGACTTGACATGACTTGAGTAGGACTCGACTTTGACATTCAATAGATTGTGAGTATTTACCTTGACTACGGTCTATAGTATTTTATACTAGGATTGGCTACCGTCTTGGTTGTGAGTACTTGCCTTGATTGCGATTGAGACACTGTAGATTGTGAGTACTTGCCTTGACTGCAGTCTATAGCTTTGACCTATTAGCCATTTCTAGTATGGCATGCCAGTGTCTTAGGATCCTTGTATTTAGATCTTGTGTCTTAGTTCATTTGTCTCTTTGGATAACCTTGATTGTTCCTCACTTCTTGTGTAGTTGTACTGTTACATGTTGGCTTGTATATTATGTATCTTGGTAGTCCTCTGAGGACCTGATGATCTCTTCAGGTTTAGCGATGGTATAGAGTTAGTTAGCAGAGCGGGATGGTAGAGGATTGCGATGTATGATACATGTATTTACTTGTGATATTTTTTTATTATCTTCTCGTGCTTTTACATTCCGTACCATATTATATTCTGCGTATTTTATAGACTCATATCATTCTTGGAGTCTAATCGGACAATATGCTAATGGGCTGCAGACCATGACCCATAATTGTTCATTTTTGTCTTATATATTCTTGTGGATTGAGATACACTGTAGATTACCATATTAGCCATGATACCATAAATCTTGACAGCTTATACGTACTCGAGTCAGGCTGGAGTCCGCTTGATACGTAGCTGGCTTGCTCACGCTCTCGCGTCCCAAAAAACGGGTGCGGGTCGTGACAAGACGACACAGGGAACAATAAGGAAGGACCAGGACAGATCAAAGATACAAGAATTTGATCAGGTCAAGAATTTAGGGATTCAGAGGATACGAGCGGAGATCAAGGGCTGGTGCTGACTGAGACATCTATTCAGTAAACCCTCACATAAATTGATTTACAAGACCTGTATGGGCCACCACTGAAACCATGTAACGTCCCAGAACCAGAATACTGGAGAGCGAGGGCATACATATCTAGCTACGTATATTGAAATGTAATCCACCTCGCTATACGATCATGGCTGTCTAGATACATGAGGATTTAACTACAAACTATCAGTCTCTTATGGTCATGAACAATCATATTGTCTCAATCTCAAGCAAGTAATAATAGTTACAAGATGTAAGAACACCAAATATACAATAGTAAGGCATCCCATACATTACATATTTGGATGATCATGAAGCTAGTCATACAAAATATGAAGACTAGCCAGAGTTTCAGTCATACATGATCAACCCTAGGATTTGTTCATCATGCTACAGCCCGTAGACAGACAGTAAGTATAGTGCAATCGAGCTAACACGTGCTCGTCGGCTAAACGCCTCAAAAAAATATTTTTATAATAGAGTGGAAGAGCAAAATAAAACCCACTCGTTGCCAGGGTTACGTCTGGTAGTCATCATCTGGCTGGAAGGTAGGGAGATCCTCTGGAGCCGCTCCGGTATCTGGCCATACAAAACCAGCTGGGTCAGATCCCAGGAAGAGGAAGTGCTACAAAGGAGGCTTCACTTAAGAACTAAAACCAACAATTAGCACAAAACATAATTATATAATAAAAGACTAGAAATATGAAAAATTATGATGATATACGATAAGATAACCATAGGACTATACAGATAACCAAGTTACAACCCGTAAATCAAACAAGGACCGGGGTTGTAACCCTTCATCTGAACGGAACTTGGTTTTTCACCATTTTTCGATAAAGTAAGCACAAGCATTCAGGTCATGCTAACGATCTTGTATAGGATCAGGACAAGACTAGACTGGGTTAGACTCCATCCAATCAATCACGTCCACACAATGAGTACGGCTTGATACTTTAACTAACTAGGGTTATCACAGGCCTAATTACTAGCAAGATGCAATAAGATTGTTCCACATCCACAAGTCCTGCAGTCCATCCAGGCTATCCGGACGCAATTAGGGGTTGAATTCATGTGGGTACATCGTCCAGGAAACACATGTACCCTTAAGTAGCTTGGAGGGTGCAACACAAGACTGTGTGCTGGAAATGTGCCCTACTCGACGGCAGGCTACAGATCCCAGGTGGGGCACCCAGATAACGGAATTGCATGTAGCTGGAAAATCTCTTCATGACTACTGGATTATTCTAGTTATTAGCCTTAGTCAGTTTAAGTAGGTACCCCTGACCTTGCTACCCAGGGGTCCCTGCCTTAGACATGATGCGAGACAGTACTGGTTCATTTGTACAAACACAATCGTCCACGGTGTCCAGGCCATTCATTCTTGTCATGTCATGCTAGCCGTCGTAACAGCATTCAATAGTTCCCATCATGCTTGCTTGTTATATCATGTCATGTCATGTCTACTTCCTGCCATACCGTGTACAATTACCATTCCAAATATATTAAACAAATTCGTGATTATCAAGTTCATGACAAAAGGCGTAAGAATATAAAAGGGTGATGGTGTACGCCATAGGGACTCAAAGTCTCTACGCGAGCAAGACAATGCTAGGCCTGAGAGACCCCGAGCGTAAAACAGCTCTACGCGGGCAAGACATAAGGATAGGCAGCTCTACGCGAGCAAGAGAGCAGGTGGGTGGGATTCTATGCGAGCAAGCACTTTATGCTAGCAAAGCCGCATGCGGGCGAGACTCTACGCGAGCAAACGCTCTACGAGAGCGGAGCTCTACGCGGACAAACGCTCTATGCGAGCGGAGTAGCCCCTGCGTAGAGTTCGAATGAACTCGGCATAGAAGCTATTACGCTGGCACGCAAATGCGTGTGCGTAAAGGGTAATTAATACGCGGGCACGTAAAACATGTGCGTAAAAATTACATACTACGCTAGCACGTATGAACGTGTGCGTAAAACTGCATCTTCTCCCTAGGGCCAAGACAAGCGGGCGTAAAAGCTCAAGAGCTCAAGAAAGCCCTATCTCGGTCAAGACTTGGTGAAATCTAGCCATTCAAGAGCCAAACTTGCATAAAATCGAAATTCCCACCACATGGAACTCCCCATTTCGAAAACAACTAAGTCCAGTAGATCAAAACCATGAAGATCAATAATACTAAAACTCAGATCTACATGAAATGGGCCGCGAAAATAAAAAAATGCTAAGTACTAAAGTGTCTTAGAATCTCGTGAGGAAGACAATGGAACAACAAATTTGAGTTCCTCCATGAAGCAAGTCGCACTTGCCTATTGTGGGTGGTCGGTGGAGAAATGAAGAAGAAGAAGAGGAGTAATGGGAAATGAATGAGGAGAGAGAAGGGTTGTTGGGTTAATAAATGGGGGATGGTGGTAGGTAGGGTTGGTCCACATACAAAAACTAAACCAAGCCGAACCAAGAAAACCGAAATGCCGAAATAAACCATGCAATGAGACATGCAATATGAGTCAAAATACGTACACGTATACCAAATACGTAATATGAACTACGGGGCGTTACACCTTTGCTGATGAAACCGACAATACCAAATCACTAGTGAGCCACAAAAGTAAAACTCGCACAACAGTCTCCGGATGCTAAAAGGAACATCGCCAATGTGTTTGGTATAAAAGAAATATCTAAGAATGCCTACCCAAAAGTCTAATTCTGGACACAGGAGGAAAATCATAATTTTGGGCCAAAATGATGTCCACCGTTGGATCCACTTTCCACCGAAAAGCGTGCTAGTATCTACGATCTCTAATGTCATCAAACTATATGTTTACGGGTCCGGTTTGACGATACGAACCCAACTATATGACCAAAGTAGGATTCTGATGGACCGTGCACAAATTCATCCGTTGGATTGGGTCCGGGCCTGCCAAAACAGCATTCCGATCAACCTTCTCAGAATATGTCCAAACTTGGCATACAAGACCAGAAAAATGACATCGTCCTATTGGCGTAAGTTTTGTCTCGAGATGACGAACATGCACAAAGTTATGGGCTAGTTTGCAAAGGGGCCCATACGGGGTATTTTGACGGATACACCTTGATTTCGTCGCGCACACATAACAAAATTGAGTTACATCGACTCCCACACATCAACAACATCCATATGTGTCTTTCGATGCTTATGAATTATGACCATGTCGTCTGGTTTGTCGGAGCGTACAACGTATCTGTAGGAGCGTAAAAAGTACTTCATAAGAATGAGTCAAAAAGATGGATCATTCCATTCAAATTGATCCACTTTACGCCAAAGAGAGGCTAATCACTTTACACCTGAAACAGGCTAATCATTTTATGCCCGGGTCAAAGCTAATGGTTTTACGCCTAAGACAGGCTAGCCACTTTTACGCTGGACAAAGCTGTCAAGTCTTGCATTTAATACAAAGTTTGACATGAAGATTTAATGATGGCATATATCACAGAATTCGAAGGGATTTATTTTACACAGAGACCAATTTATCATTTAGTATGTGGACTGAGCTATTTTACGCTCACAGTATGGCTTCTTTTACGCACGGAGACTATACGAGTTTCTACGCTCAAAAGTTTACGTGTGCGTAAGGTTTATTTGGGCTACTTTTACGCTCAAGGTTATTTAACAACCACTTTACGCGAGAAGTCCATGTCAGGGCTATTTTACGCCTAGTCTACTACTTTACGCTTAGGATATATTTGGATTATTTTTATGCCCTATTCTTCTTCACCAATTCAGAACGTGGTTTGCCTACATGGCTTTCATGCCACATATCTCGAAGAACGTGTGTACGTGCATCCTATTCTTACTGAAATGATGGGACACGTGTCAACGTATGCAGAGGATAACTCTAATCATGGGTGGCAGTTGTTAGCGTAAAGACGAAACTTTTGCTGAGTTTTTACGCACAAGAAGCCAAATCTATAAATAGACTCATTTTTCTCATATAAGGGAGAGAGAGAGAGAGAGAGAGAGAGAGAGAGAGAGAGAGAGAGAGAGAGAGAGAAATGAGAGAATACATAGAGATCACCCAGAGACTTTGATTTTTCGGAGCATTCTTCTTCAACTTTTCTTCCAGAATAGAGTGAAGCAAAGCAGGAAAGCATTCGGCCTCGCCATCAATGCCCAAGTGCGTCGATACCTTTCTGGTGACTTAGTTCTTCCAATTGTTCATCTTCTAGCAGTGATCTTCATCATCATCGTATGGTCCAAGAAATAAAGTAATCATTTACAGATCAGACTTCCATAGCAATACTTCTTAGAATCAAATTTGTACTTTTCTCGTTTTATTTTCAAAATCCGATTTCCAGGCATTTTGTTAAGTGAAACAAAAATGGCGACTCTGCTGGGGACGACCTTATCCTCTGACGAGGAGGCAATTGCTCAATACGATGATGTGTCGATTGGATCGACAAAGAAGACTCTGGTTGTACACTTCGACCAGACTGCTTATGAAGAGATGCTCCAAACTGGGGGTGGTTCTCGCTACTCCAATGTTCAAAAATCTCGCAAAGCACGAAAAGTTTGGATTCTTAAATCCAAAATAGCTTCTGATCTCTCTGTTGCTTCTGAGGACAAGGGAATTCTTTCCACTCCTGTCGTAGGGGCTCCCGTTCGTAACGAGGCAGTCCTTACTTCAGCGTTGCACTCTAAGTGTGGCAAGTTATCTCCCGTCTGTGATGGTGAAGATAATCAGGTTTTACGCCCAGTGGGTAAAAACCAAATTTTACGCTCAGAACATAAGAACGAGTCTCCCATTTGTAATGAGGCAGACTCTAATGCTTGTGTTTCTAAGTATAAAAATAAGTCTCCCGTCTGTGACGTGGTAGACACACAAAAATTATGCTCTTCGCGTAAAGGAAAATCTCCCGTCTGTGACGTGGTAAATAATCAATTTTTATGCTCTACGCGTAAAGGTAAGTCTCCTGTCTGTGACAGTGTAGATAAAATTCACAACGATATTTTTACATCTAATGTGAATGTACCTAAATGTATACAGCGTAAAAAAGTTGTTGGTAAAGCTTCAGTTCTACACCAACAGCCTTCTTATACCGCTCTACGCAAAGTACCAAACCTACAAATCACACGCAATGAAAATGGAGTCCTTCGTGCTCAAAAATCTCAAGATTTGCGCACACAACTCCAAACGCGTAGACATGTACAGTTTGGCTTTGCAAATGCAGCCAGTAATCTTTTTTATATACAAGGGACTAAACGTTTTGCTACCCCAAATGTAATAAAGAAGACTACTCCTTCTACTCCTTCTGATTTACGTGAATTGCTAATACAAAAGCGTAAAAATAGACAATCTCCCGTGATATTCCCCCGAGAAAATCATCACTGTGAGTGTCACCAGATTGTCATCAAATGTTGTTGCTCGGCTTCCAGACGGTCAGTTTTTGATCGATTGAATTTTAATGCGCCCAAACAACAAGCTGATGAGTTGTCATAGGCATCAGTCAACATGGCATCTCACACCAACCGAGGACGACGTCCTAGACGGAACATGTCCCAAACCCTAGGTCAACAACAATTCAACAGACTTCTTGATTCTTTTGAAGGAGTATATCAGAATACTCGATTAAGAAGGCAAAGATAATTGCAGACTTTTGATTCTGAAGCTGGGGGTACTCAATCTCTTTAGTCCGAAACTGATAGTATTGATTCATACTTCTATACTAATCCTTCTGTATCTTCAAGAAAGGTTGAATCCTATGCTATTGGAGACGAACCAGAGACTTCATCTGTTAATACAGAATAATATTTCACTGCCGTTGAGCAATTATTGAAAGACATGTTTAACATGATGCAAAGCATGCACCAGATAATAACGGCTCAGCAAACTGCTCAACCAGCAATTGTAACACCGGTTCAGGTAGCAGCACCAACTCAAGATAGCCAAGGGGTTGATATACCTTTGAATATCCAAGAGCCTGCTGTTAACCAAAATTCTGCATCTCCAGATCCCATCATTCCAGAAGATGTACCATCTCCGGTGGGGATTACGGTACAACCAACAACTTTTCAATCAAATGTGCTTCCACAAACCAGCGAAGCCATTCAAGCAGTGCGTGAGCTCAAAACACAGTTTGAAGTTTTGAAGCAAAAGGATCAACTCCAGAGGTTAGGGATTAAGCAACCTTATCCTCCTCATTGGAATGATGTACCCTTTCTGTCGAAATTCAAGCCATAGTCGATGGTATTGTTCGATGGAAAGGCTTCTCCTAGTCAGTATATCAATTACTTTGATATTATGACTGTACATTTGCAAAAAAATAATGCTCTTCTCACTAGAGTATTCATTGGATGCTTGACGGGTTCAGCTTACGACTGGTATCGTAGTTTACCCGATAATTGCATTTTGTCTTTTGACGAATTTAAGGCAATGTTTCTCTTCCGTTTCTATGAAGGAGGTATGGACATGAACATGTCCTCCTTAATAGAAATTAAGTAAAAGGAGAAGGAAGATACTCGAACGTTCATTGAACGTTTTCGACAGGCGACTTTAAAGATGCCCCCTGGTATGCCAGATTCAGCGCTGATTGATACATGTAAGATGAATCTGCGGCCATTCATCGCTGTCTTTACAGGTTTCCAATTCACAGATTGGGCTTCGTTTATTATAGCAGCAGTTTCTGCCGAGACCAATGGTAGGTTGGCTCGTGAACATGGGATGATTTTTCCCTCTGAGGATAAAGGAAAGAAAAGTAATCCTGGTAATAATTCTGGCAATCATAATACAAAAGGAAAAGACACTCTTATGGTCAATCTTTCCAAGAATAAAACGACGCCGAATAATCAGGAATCTTCCAGGCCAAAAGAAGAATACTCTTTTGGCGAAAGTAATATCCCAGGGATATTCTAATCTTTGGTGAAGAGTGGCAAACTCCAGATTCCGGAGCCAAAGAGACCTAATGAGGTGAATCTGACTGACAATCCTAAATATTGTATGTATCATAGATACATTAATCATCCTACCAGTGCTTGCTATATTTTGAAGAAGAAAATCCAAGAGCTGATAAATGGTGGTGCTATCGCTTTAACCAATGATGACCATACGGTTACAACCAATATAGTTTCTATTCAATTTGGAGATTTTCCTCCACAACAAGTAGCAGACGGAATTATCCCAATTCCGAGGGCGACGATGAAGATTGTGAATATCCCGCCTGCCAGGGAGGAAAATGAAGGATTGTTGCCTCTTACATTAAAGAATGGTGAAATTATGTGGGTACATCCTGACTTAGTACCTAAAATGGAAGATGAAGGTAAAACTTTAAAATCCAAGAAAGGTAAGAAAGTTAAAACCTGCAACATGATTTCTCATGTTATTCCAGATCCTGATGATTTGGATCATCTATGGGATGGCATTCCTTTGGAAGATAGATTGAGAGGATTGAACATATGTCCTCCAAGTCTGGCTCCTCCTGCCAAGCTCAAGCTTACTCATCAGCAGTGGCTAGCCATGAATAGTGTTCCCTTATACAGGGCACAACAAGTCTTTGCTGCTTATGAAAAGGCTCCTAAAGGGATTTTTTCTCGTATCCCGAGTCCTTCTCCTCCCGTAGCTGCAGAGACGGTTATTTCTCATTCTTCTGTAGTCACAGAGATCTCTTCTTCTTCCTCTATGGAATCACCTGTTGAAAGTCCACTGCTTACTCACTTGTACAGTCAGCAATCTATCCTTCTCATGAAGAAGATGGGTTATGACTTTCAAAAGGCAGAAGGTTTGAATTATGATAAAGGGATACGACTTCCTTTACAAATTCAAAGTCAAAAATCCACTTTTGGATTGGGTTCTGAGGTTCCTCATAACAATCCTCACAAGAAGAAGGCTAAGGAAAGGAAGTTTAAATCCTGCAATATGGTACTTCCTTCTTCTGAGTCTGAAGAAGAAACTTTTGCTGGTACAAGATCTGAAAAAGAGTACCACAAAGATTATGAGGGATCCTCCAAAGAAACTGAGAATGTTGAAACTCCATCAACTCAACCGTCTCTTGCTCCTGCTGTGGTTGAAAAGGGAAAACAGAAAGCGGTACGCTTCGATGTCCCGTTGAAGTCTACTTCCAGTCAGGGGGTAGTGATGAAACCCTACAAATTTGATATTCAAGCTCAGTTAGCTAATACTCCGGCGAGATTATCTATCTTCGAGTTGCTTCGCCTTTCTAAAAAAAGCCGTAAAACTTTGAGTGAAGCTTTGCTGAAAGCTGATTCCTGCTTAGCTCAACTCAAGACTCCTGACAATACACCAGTACCATGCCCACAATGTCATAGTGTGATGGAAGCAATTTCCAACATCACCTTTACACAAGAAAATATGTTGTTGAAGCATAACAAGCATGATAGGCCTTTGTGTTACACTGGGTATATTGAATCCATTGAAGTTGACAGAATTTACATTGATCCTGGGTCTTCCATTAGCATAATTCTTCAAAGTATGCTAAGACCATTGAGGATTCCTACTAGTGATCTGACTTACACTAGTACTATAATAGTTGGTTTCAACTCTGGAAAGAGCAAACTACTGGGGAAGATTCGTTTGAAGATTCAGATTGATGATCTTCGAACTATGGCAACATTTTATGTTATTAAATCAGACGTATCCTATAATATTCTTCTTGGAAGACCATGGTTACATGAGCATAACACCGTGCCTTCAACTCTCCACCAATGTTTCAAGTGTGTGGATCCCCAAGGGGTTGTGAAGACTGAGTTTGCTGATATCAACCCTTTCAAGGGTGTTGAAGCCTATTTTTCTGACTCAAGGCTTTACAAACAAGAGCATGTGAAAGAGATATCAGATATGGCTGAAGATCAATCATCTGCTGAAGATCAGTCCATTAACGAAGATCCGCCAGAAGAGCAACCTTTGAATATCAAAGTCAAAGGGCGAATCCAACCCCAACCTGTCAACAATCAACCTTTGATGATCAAGGTTAAAGGAAGAACTCAAGCTTCATTTGAGGAATCAGTGAATATTCCTGTTAAAAGCCAAGTTCAACCTCTTGTGATCAAAGTCAAAGGACGTACATTTCGTACGAATGATCCAGAACCACCATTGATTATCAATCTTGGCAAATCTACGCAGAAGACGGATGATAGTCCATTAATGATTAATCTAAAGCATAGCAGTCAAATCGTAAATGATGTAAATATTGATTATTCTGTACTTTCCAATATCAATAAAGGTTTCCTTTTTGAGTATATGGCTGTCAAGTTTATTGAAAGAATGACTTTATCTTCTGATAATCAAAGTCATCAATATAAAGACGACATAGACACAGAGGAAACCTTATACATTGACAATAAGAAAAATTCTTTTTCTCCTCATGTTGATGTTGGACCTTATGCTCAAAGGTTTCTAACATCTTCTCCCTATCTTCTTCCTGTAGCCGCTTCATCGCAAGCTTGTGTAACTTATAGACGTCACAAAGAATCTTATTTCGTGGTTTCGTCTGATAAAAAAAATAAGTGCCAAATTTTTTTTGGCTTGGCTAGAAATATCCCTGTTGCTCAGACAGATGACTTGAGAGATAAAGATAAAGGAAGAATCCGAATTGACAGATATAGTCAACAATCTCTCAAGATTATCCAGAACATGAGATATGATTTAAAGACTATGCAAGGTCTCAATCAAGGCAAAGGTAGACGACTACCATTATGTGGTGATCCGTTTTACCAGAAAACTCGTCATGGATTGGGATATGATCCGTCCCATATGTTTAATGACGATATTCAAGAAGAATTCTCTTCTAGCTCTTCACAATCAGTAGATTCAGAAGAAGTCCAATTCATCGAATCCGATATTTCTCACTCCTCGTGTGTTAAAGAAGACTATTATGATGAATCTGAGCAAATATTTTCAGCCTACATGGTTCAAATTGATGGTGAATTCGAGCCATTTGATAATAATCCTTGGGCTCAACAGATGGACACTCAATAGGAACTTCGTTTTGAACAACGACAACCACCTACAGAGGACGAGATTGTCCAGATTGACGTTAGAGATGGAATTATGCCTAAACCAATATTCATTAGTAAGAATCTTTCTGAAGATGAAAAGGAAGAATTGATAAAACAAATTAAAGAATATATTAATATTTTTGCATAGAGTTATGAGGATATGCCAGGTCTAGATCCTAAAGTTGCTACTCATAAACTCAATATTCTTCCTAATGCTAAGCCTGTAAAACAACAACAACGACGTTTTCGGCCAGATATAATGGATGCAATTGAAGCAGAAGTCAAAAAGCTGATCACGTATGGTTTTGCTCGTGAAGAACAACACCCTGATTGGGTTGCCAACATTGTTCCTGTTATAAAGAAGAACGAAAAAGTCCGAGTTTGCATAGATTTTCAAGATCTTAATGCAGCTTGTCCAAAAGACGAATTTCTACTTCTAATTACTGATGTCATGATAGATAATACATGTGGTTTTGAACGCATGTCTTTCATGGACAGATTCTCAGGATATAATCAAATTAAGATGCATCCAAAAGATGAGAAGCATACTACTTTTTGTACACCCCTTGGGGTTTACTGCTATACGGTGATGCCGTTTGGTCTTAAAAACGCCGGTGCCACATATCAACGGGCCATAAGCAACATCTTTCAAGAACATCTACGGAAGACAGTAGAATGTTATGTAGATAACATTGTTGTTAAGAGTCGATCAAAATATGATCACATTCAAGACTTGAAGACAGTATTTGAACTGATGCGCCAACATCAATTGAAAATGAACCCTACTAAGTCTTTCTTAGGGGTTTCCAGTGACAAGTTTTTAGGCTTTGTCATTACTTCTCAGGGTATCCATGTTGATCCTGATAAGGTTAAAGCAATTCTTGAAATGCGCCCTCCATGCAATCTAAAAGAACTCCGTGGCTTCCAAGGTCGCATTGCATATATCAGGACAGACTATCCATGTCATCCCCAGAATAAATCCCATTCGGGTATTGATGAGAAAACCAAGCATTCTTAACTCTAGGTTAGCTACCTGGGCGATGTTGCTCACTCCTTATGACATGGTTTATATACCTCAAAAATCAGTGAAGGGTCAAGCATTAGCTGATTTCTTAGCTGCTCATCCTATACCTGAAACATCAAAGTTATATGAGGACATTCCAGATGAAGTTGTAGATTGCAATATGACTTTGAAAAATAATATTTGGCAATTATATTTTGACGGGGCATCACGGGTTGGACCTAAAGGTAATATTGTCTCTGGGGTAGGAATCGTCTTGGTTTCTCCTGACAAAATGGTCATATACCGTGCCTATTCTCTCAATGAACCATGCTCCAATAATATAGCAGAATATAATGCTCTATTGATTGGTCTCCAAGTCGCAAAATAATTGAATATTGAATTCCTGAAAGCTTATGGAGATTCTCAACTGATTGTTAATCAGGTTAGAGGGACTTATGAAGTCAGAAATCCTGATCTCATTCCTTATCATCAAGTAGTAGTCGAATTGGTCCTTTTATTTAAAGGATTCTTCATTGAATTCGTACCACGTTCTCAGAATGTGGAAGCTGATGCTCTTGCTAGCTTAGCTGCAGACTTGGCTATTCCAATCCGATGACAAAATACAATTACTTTGTTGGACCGAGATTTATTCTGTGTCAAAAATAATTTATGTATTGAACAGAGTTATACTACAGAATCAAGCTCTCAGCAAAGGGATTGGAGAACTCCATTTATTGATTACGCGGTTCATGGGATTTTACCTGAAGATCCAAAAGAAGCTGCATCAATTAAAAGACGATCATTTCGATTCTATTATGATTCATCTTTATATATGTTATATCGTCGCTCATATGCTGGACTCTTGCTGCGCTGTCTCTCAGAAAGTGAAGCTAAACAGACACTCCGTGAGGCTCATGATGGTGTTTGTGGTGCTCATCAACCGGATCCGAAATTACAGGACCGCATTCGAAGAATGGGGTACTATTGGCTTTCGATGATAGCAGATGCTGTGGATTACGCCAGAAGGTGTAAAGCATGTCAGATTCATGCCAATTTTATTCACCAATCTTCTGAATTTCTACATCCTACAGCTGCTTCTTGGCCATTCGAAGCTTGGGGTATGGATGTTATTGGTCCTATTAACCCTCCTTCTATTAAAGGACATCAGCTCATATTAGCTATAACCGATTACTTTTTTAAGTGGGCAGAAGCAGTCCCCCTTGCTGAAGAGAAAACATCTAATGTAATCAGCTTCATCAAACATCATGTCATTTATCGCTTCGGGATTCCTCGACGAATAATTCATGATAATGGTCCACAATTTGCCAGTCAGGCATTTTATCGGTTCTGTTATAAGAATCAAATTCAAAATTTGGCTTCTACGGCTTATAATCCAGCTGCTAATGGTTTAGCCGAAGCCTTCAATAAGATGATCATTAAACTTCTCAAAAAGTTTGTCTCTTCTAATAAACGTGATTGGAATAAGAAACTTGGAGAATGTTTATGGGCTTATCGAACAACAGTTCGGACTCCTACTGGTTTTACACCATTTTCATTGGTTTATGGATGTGAGGCTGTTCTTCCCTTGGAAATCCAGATTCCATCTCTACGAATAGCTATTGCTAATGAGCTAACTATAGAGAACAATGAACGCTTACGACTCCAAGAACTTGAAGGATTGGACGAGAAGCGTCTTCAAGCACAACAGCATATTGAGCTATATCAAGCCAGTATATCTCGAACTTTCAATCGTAAAGTTAAAGAGAGGGTATTCAAGATTGGCGAGTTGGTATTAGCCGTTCGAAGACCGATGATTATGACTCACAAAAGCAGGGGAAATTCCAAGCAAAATGGGAAGGTCCTTATGTAATTGAGACCGTGTTTTCTAATGGCGCCTATCGGTTATCAAAGCCTAATGGAGATCTACTCATGATGCCAATCAATGGCAAATTTCTTAAGAAGTACTATGTATAAAAAAAGGGACAGAATGAAAATAAAATTTCTTTTATTATTATTTTTGTTCTGAACAAAGGATTAAGGACGAGGACTACTGCCTTCCTTATTAAATACATAGTCGGCCAATGCATCGAAGGCATCGTTGCCTGAGTTCATAAAAAACTTGTAGGCAGTCATCCTCAGTGCTTCTTTTTTAAGAGTTTTCTCTGGCTCTACTAAGAAAGCAAGGATGTCTTGTGGTGGCTTGGGCGTAGAAGATCTTTCGCCTACTTCGGTTGGATCTGATACAATTGGTTCAATAGGGTACGTCTCAATGATGTCCTCAACTTTCTTGGAGACTTCATTCTTTTGCTGCATATCCTTGGAAGACATTTCCAATAGAGGAGTGGAAATAAGAATAAAAAGTTACAAAGATTTCTCACCTATTTAATAGGAGAGATCTATTAATGAACCGGTCTTTGAAATTAAAAATAACCTTTCATTCCCGGAAAGGCCTGTCCGTTCATTACATCAGATTCATTCATTTACTTATGGAATTGAATTATTCTTTCTTTTCTCGAAAGTTATGTCGGTTCATTCCATATTGGCATATATCCTCAATGACATCTGTCCTCTTAATCTCCAGCTACCAAGGTTTGGTTAAGCTGATTACTCATCTCTTTGGAGAGAAATTTTGATCTTCTATCTTACCCATTGGTATAGAAAATTGGATTTATTATTTATCATGTTCTTATAACCTCTGAATAAATATTAAATTTGTATGCTTTTCTTATCTATCAAATCTATTTGACCTCTGCATATATATTAATCTACTTTTTTTTGAGTTCTTACATGATATCATGTCCATAATACCTCTGATAGTATTGTATACTCTAAACAGAAAACAAGACTTTATTATCTATCATGTCCATATTACTTCTGAATAGATACAAATCATTGAGCATAGAAGATTCATTATTTCCATTCTCATTCCAATCATAAAAGTCTATTACATTTTTTTAGACTTTTTTACAAATCATAATGGAAATCTATTACATTTTGGATTTTCATTCTATACAACAACGATGACCTAATCGAGATTTATTTTCTTCTTTGGATCTTCTTCATCGGGTTCGTTGTTGGTGTCAATTCCTTACTGTCTGAGCCTCAATGGCGACCAGAACAGTAGGAATCAAACTCTGGTCTTCTCTCTCAGACGAGAGGAGAATCCCAGAGTATGGCAGCCCGAAGATGCGTTGCTGCTAATACAATTGGTGGAGAAATGGCGGCCCTTCAGAAGATAGGAATGTATCCAGCATTGGGATGCAATTCCTAGTCCTGTCGTAAAAGGAACTCTACTATCCAATTTCTCGGGATAGAGTTGACTCCACCATCCAACTTTTCGTGTATAAAGGCTCTTCCTACCATCTGAGGAAGACCCTTTTATCCCACGAAAAGTTCTGAGTTGTCTGATTTGTGCGTCAAAAGCGCATGAGCTCCCTGATGCTGATGTCAGAAGAATGCTCCTCACAGCGTCAAAGTCGCCAATATCGGTTATGGAAAAGTTCTTCAGCCAGGCTTCTGCAGAAAACAACAGAGAAAATTTTTCAACAGAAGTATCATCAGCCACTTACTGATTAATTAAAGACTGATGCATATGCACCTCATTCAACAAGGCTTTTACGCCCGTGTCTCATGTGCACCCTATTCAACAAGGCTTTTTACGCCATTATTTTATATGCACCTCATTCAACAAGGTTTTTACGCCCGTGCATCTTATTTATAAGATTCTACGTCTGTCATGGATTTACACTCATGGGCATCTGTTTTCGACAAAAAAGTTCAAAGGCATACGATTGTTTTACGAATTAAACTTACCATTGAGGTCAGATGATTCGGTTCTGAGAATTGTTGAATCAACGTCTGTCGACCGAGCGTACAGAGGAACAACATCGGAAAACATCATCTTTTGTTGAAGAATGAAATCTTGCAAAGAGCTACCGGGCGTACAGAGAGACAGCATCGGAAAGCATCATTATTTGCTAGAGAATGTAATGATGCAAAAAGCTATCTTCGAAAGAATGAGAATAAGAATGTATAAAACATTCTTTAACTCAGCTATTTATAAGAGTTGAGGAAACGATTGGCATGAGTCTATTTCGGGAAAGATCCTACTAAAAAGGCGCTCGTGACCAAAAAGCAGATGCCACGTGTTGTTTTGTTTCTCTTGGGAATAAACAACCATAAATGCAGTTAAAGAAGTGTTGAACAATTCTATGTACCAACAGATGAGATCAATATTAAAATTTTATTTATAAAAAGGGGAAAGTGAACCCCTATGGATAAAAGAGTCGTAATACATAGACGACACTTCTACATTATCTTTTCTCTCCTTCGTTGGGCTGACGAAGGGAGGCATCTAAGTCGTGCATGTTGCGAATCTCGGAGCGACGCATCAGATTAAGAAACGCTTCTGCCTCTCCTGATCCCTCATACGCAGTTGAAGGACCACCACCGATACGACTAAAGACTGTTGGAGTCACTCCAAAGCACTCTACAAAGTTGCGTGCCCGCTCAAAATCAACCCTTGAACTTGGAGCCTCTTCCTTGTTAAATTCTTTCTTTGGTGCCATGGTAGTATAAGGATGAAAAGCAAGGATGAAGAATTTCTCCTTATTTATACAATCAAATCAACTTTTTATATTCCTTATGGGAAATTGCTCATTATTAATGCAAGCTCGGGAAGATGAAGAAGAATTCAAAAGTTTCGAGAAGAAAATTCATTATGACGGTTAAGTATTGACCGGCACCATTTCTTGATTTTTACGCCGACTGTTGGATATCTCCACTTTTACATGGATGACTGTTGAGTATCCCGAATTTTACGCAGATTGGTCAAATCTTGACTTTTACGCTTCTGTTCAAAGTGTTTCAAATTTTGAGGATATTTGAAAACTTTGAAGGGGGTCTTGTAGGAGCGTAAAAAGTACTTCATAAGAATGAGTCAAAGAGATGGATCATTCCATTCAAATTGATCCACTTTACGCCAAAGAGAGGCTAATCACTTTACGCCTGAAACAGGCTAATCATTTTACGCCCGGGTCAAAGCTAATGGTTTTACGCCTAAGACAGGCTAGCCACTTTTACGCTGGACAAAGCTGTCAAGTCTTGCATTTAATGCAAAGTCTGACATGAAGATTTAATGATGGCATATATCACAGAATTTGAAGGAATTTGTTTTACACAGAGACCAATTTGTCGTTTAGTATGTGGACTGAGCTATTTTACGCTCATAGTATGGCTTCTTTTACGCACGGAGACTATACGAGTTTTTACGCTCAAAAGTTGACGTGTGCGTAAGGTTTATTTGGGCTACTTTTACGGTCAAGTTTATTTAACAACCACTTTACGCGAGAAGTCCATGTCAGGGCTATTTTACGCCTAGTCCACTACTTTACGCTTAGGGTATATTTGGGTTGTTTTTACGCCCTATTCTTCTTCACCAATTCAGAACGTGGTTTGCCTACATGGCTTTCATGCCACATATCTCGAAGAACGTGTGTACGTGCATTCTATTCTTACTGAAATGATGGGACACGTGTTAACATATGCAGAGGATAACTCTAATCATGGGTGGCAGTTGTTAGCGTAAAGACGGAACTTTTGTTGAGTTTTTACGCACAAGAAGCCAAGTCTATAAATAGACTGATTTTTCTCATATGAGGGACAGAGAAAGAGAGAGGGAGAGAAAGGAGAGAGTACATAGGGATCAGAGCCCAGAGACTTTGATTTTTCGGAGCATTCTTCTTCAACTTTTCTTCCATAACAGAGTAAAGCAAAGCAGGAAAGCATTCGGCCTCGCCATCAGTGCCCAAGTGCGTCGATACCTTTCTGGTGACTTAGTTCTTCCAATTGTTCATCTTCTAGCAGTGATCTTCATCATCATCGTATGGTCCAAGAAACAAAGTGATAATTTACAGATCAGACTTCCATAGCAATACTTCCCAGAATCAAATTTGTACTTCTTGTACTTTTTTTCGTTTTATTTTCAAAATCCGATTTTCAGGCATTTTGTTAAGTGAAACAGTATCGTGAAAACTTTTTAGAATTTCTATTGTTTTGAAAATAGATTTTATTAATTTTGGGAGATCGATTTCTCGACGTACCATCGACGAAATCTAATTCTGTAAAAAGGGTTTGGAAGCACTATATGTTGTCTTTCCCTATTTTTAATTAGTTTACCAAAACTCCTACTATTAGGTTTAAAAATTGCCTTCCAAGTCGGGGTGTTGGACTGTTCTATCTACTGTTTGCGAAATAGTCTTTTGTAGTTTTTTACATCAATTTTTGGAATCGATGGCTCATCACTTCTAAAACCTACTTGTTGGGATATCGAAAGGGTCATGTTGTCTCTTTATCAAAGTTGATAGTTCAATTTCTTATCGAATAGAAAGAAGGATTCAAGGGTTCGAAGGAAGTACCTTGACTGTAATGTGGACAAAGCAATGCTCTTTGTCTTGGTCGATTTCTGGCGCTGCGGTGCACTCTGGTGGTCGTGTAGCGGTACAGTAGCTCTGGGAGATCCACTGGGGCACTGGGGTTACGTGATGGCAGTTGCAGGGGTGTGCGGGGGCTGTTGTCATTGTCGCTGTGCTTGCTCGCGCGTTGCTACTGCTACACAAACTGCTTCCTTTATTGTAGTTGCTGTTGTCGCCGTTCCTGCGACGCCGACGGCCACTATGCCGGCCAATGAGTGGTGGCAGAGCGGCCAGGTGTGGATGGCATGGGGTTGGTTCTGGTAGAGTTAACCGGATGGCTTTTTGTTTTCGTAAAGATAAGGGAAGGTCGGATTCGGATGGCAGTAGATCAAAAAGATATGGGAAGAGGCTTAGAGTTGTAGCAATAGTTTTCCTTTTAGGGTCATTTGTATTAATATATGTGGGTCCTGCTTAGATATGATGGTATTGTATATATTATATATTAATGAATATAATACGAGAAAGAGAGGGGTGGTTCCACTAATTCGATAGGGTTTTGGATAAGAATCCAAAGATTTGAGTATATCAAATCAAAAATTACCTTATCTTATATAATTATGCATATTATTTTGAAGAAAACAATAATCCATTCATATATATATGTATATATAACCTAATATGTTTATACTATAATACATTACTATAGACAAGTATTTTTAGCCTATAATTCAGAAAATCAATAATATATATATATATTTTATTTTTATTATTATTTTTTTAAACCGTTACCTTTATTGATATTGAGGGTAATGAGTACATCCGACCTCATGGTAACAAGTACAAAGAAAGAAAATGAATAAAAGCACTACTCTAATGCCCAATGAGGAATAGCCGGAAGATGACGACAGCTCGAAAGCGACTTCCAAAACTGTCGCTTCACCTCCCGAACCAAGAAGTCGTATCCAGCACCACGTCCTTCATACCGATGCTTATTCCTATTCTTCCAAAGCACCCAGATGATCGCACCCGCCAATGATCTCCGATGATGACTGCCCGGACCCCGCCACGACCTTTGAAGAAAGACGAGAAAGTCACTATGCATCCGTGCCTTGAAAAAGCCCCGGAAAGCAGACCAAACCGTCGTAGCAAGATCCCCGTGGAAAAATATATGCTGAAGGTCCTCCCCATGCCCAGCCTTGCAGCAATGACACCTGGAAGCCAGATGAAAGCCAATCTTCTGAAGAGTGTCATCAGTAGGAAGCCGGTTGTGACAAACCCGCCACATCAGAATGCTCCACTTCGCCGGAATACATTTGCCCCAAATATTAGAAAAGAGTGATGATGTAGGGTGAGAAGTCCGACAACATCTCCAAGCCGCAGCCAACGTGAACAAACCTTTCCGTTCACCCCAAACCAGAGAATCAGGAGCCGAAGTACATGCCAGATTCGCCCCTCTGAGCCGCCCTGCTGCCTCTGCTCCAAACTGGTCCAAAAACAGAGACAGATCCCAACCAGTGTCTGTCCAAAAAGAACGAATAGCCGGACCACCATTGTCAGAATTCCTCGCTCTCGAATCTCTGATCTTTCTTCCCCTATCCGAAAGAGCTCGAACAATCACCGTATGTTGGGGAAGAACCACCCGTCTCCCAGCCAATCTAGCTGATCTCCGAAGCTCTCCAGTGCCCAAGCGCTGTGTAACCGTCGAATCAGCAGACTCCTTCGCCTGTGTTCGACTCCGCCCCTGGGTCCGTCTCCCCGTTCTGCGCCTGGTCCCAGGAGTCACTCCTTCAGCCTGTGGACTAGCAACCCTATCCAATCGAGGACCCCCCGGAATCCAATCCTCACACCTCGCTGAACCCTCACCACGCCCAAGTCTAAACGAGATAAAAGGTTCCGCCAATTTCGTCCCCCGCAAAATTCGTCGCCAAACATGGGAGCACTTGGAAGTCATAAACGCATCACAAGGATGACGCTTAAGAAAATATTTTGATTTGAGAAGCTCCACCCAAAGACCCTTCCCATGCCTCAACTTCTACCACAGCTTCATAGAAAAGGCATCCATAATATCATTCAGGCACTTGATCCCGAGGCCTCCTTCGGACTTAGTCCGAGTAACGAACCGCCATGCCAGCCAACTCCTCTTAGCCACCCCATCCTTGCTACCCCAGAAGAAAGCTGCAAACATCCTCTCAATTGTCCTTAGAACGGCCCGGGGAGGACAACATGCAGCCAATGTGTACATAGGGATAGATGAAAGAACATTCTTAATAAGCACCAACTTACCCCCAGGAGAAAGAATCTTGTTCTGCCAACCCATCAGCTTCGTACGAATTTTATCCAGCAAATAGCTAAACATCTCCGTATTCCTTCTCCCACAAGATAGCGGGCACCCCAAATAAGAGAATGGCAAGGTATTGGTACTAAATCCGAAGAGAGTAGAAATAGTCCGAGCCCGATCCACATCCAATAGAGTCACAGTATAAAAGGCAGATTTAGAATAATTGATCTTCTGTCCAGAAATAGCCTCATACCTTTACAATACATGCTGGAGAGCGCGTAATCCAGAAATATCCCCCGAAGTGAAAATAAGAACATCATCCGCATAAGCCAAATGCGAGATACGCGGTCCCCCAATCGGAGTGTGAAAAGAAGATCTCCTGTTGGATTCCTAAAGAAGCTTGAGGTTCCGAGAGAGTACCTCTGCAGCAATAATAAAGAGAGCCGGGAAAAGATGATCCCCCTGCCGGATCCCTCTAGATGCCGAGAAAAAAATCTGTAGGAGCGCCATTGAGCAGGACCGCATACCGGGTGTCCGCCAGGAGACGATAAATAAGATCACAGAAGATCTCATTAAAACCAAATCTCCGAAGAACCCTCAGGAGGAAATGCCAGTTGACTCTGTCATAGGCCTTCTGCATGTCCAGCTTAATAGCAACATTTCCTCCATGGTTGGGTTCCCTCATCGAAGCCACCATATCCTGAGCAATAATGATGTTGTCCACAATCTCTCTCCCCTGAACAAAAGCACTTTGCTCCGGAGAAATAATTTTGGGAAGGTGCTCCCTCAACCTGCAAGCAATATTATATATATATATATATATATATATATATATATATATATATATATATATATATATATAGCAACGCTACACACACACACACACACACACACACATATTTTATATATATATATATATATATAACAACGCTAGCATATTTCAAAAATAAAATATCCAATTAATATCAAATAATATTGATATTATATATAACATTTATTTAGAAAAGTATTTATCAGACCCCTTAAAAATAAAGTACAAAATATACACTTAAAATACGTATAACATGGACGTCTTTGCGCATACCACATCTTTACATGGGCTAGGGTTCGGTTCGGGTCCAGTTTGACTAGTTTAACACAACCAGATCTCCTAAAGGTTATAATATCAATTATTAACTAATTAAATCATTATAAGGGTCAATCACAACTTGGCCTGGTTTTCTTAATTAGAATACACCTATGGCTAGGTCTTCCCTACCATGGCTAAAACACCAGTCAAAGCACTCGACTACACTCTCCGTGCCACAATCCCTAGTCATCTTGTACTCCAAATCTCAACAATGACTAAAGTATTCTATAATAATAATTTACTTTAGAAAAATATTTATAAATTCCATAAATTCTATTTAAGTCAAATAAATAATAAAAATAATTTTTTTACATTTTCGGGAAGAGGGGTTACAGATCTCCTCATTCCTTTTGTCTTATACAGCGAAGCCCTAAGAGAAAAGTGTGAACTTTCTCTTAGATCTCCTGTGGACTAGTACAATGAATCTCAACTTTTTGCTATGGTTTGTGCCTCCACCCCCACCCTTCATATATAGGATTAGAAAATCCTATTCTAGTTTACAATAGTATTTCCTAATTAGAAAACCCTAAAAATAGAATCGTACTACAACTAAAATAGCCCAACGGACTGCTCTCTAAATCCAATTAGGACTGGATTCCTAACAATCTTTCCCTCCAGTCTGATGAGTGGGTGTTGATCCCATGACTTCTTAAATGGACTCCATGTTTGTCGTACTGTGATAGAATACCTGCTCCTCCATGCCACGATTATCTGATCCTCCGAGTTGCTTTGCATCTTCCTTTCTCTCCAGCTCCTCGTCCATCATGTCGATGCTAGCTGCCTTGCGTAGCACCTTCTATACTACTGGGATCCTGCCAATATCAATAATACGGCAAAGACCGAAGTCCTTGACAATCAGCCTCATCGTAAGTTTCAGCTGTCTGTCCCCGACTTCCATCTTCCACTGGAATGTGCTACCATTTCGTCGAGCTTCTTTACACTTGGTTGGCCCAACACTGAACCTCTCCCATACATATGCATCCTCGAACAGAACATCATGCACTGTATATGCCATCGATAACACACAGCTCCCTCTAAACTACGTGAATGGAGATGCACGTGCCTTAGATTGAGTTTGTTGCAAACTTTGATCTTCTCCTTGGCTTTGAATTGTTGAAATTGAGGTTGCTCTAAGAAGTTTTAGCAAACCACCTTTTACCAGAATCGGATCCGTAGAACAACTCCCACTTGGAGATGGACCAGCTATCATGGGACTGACAGACTGACCTTCAATCTTTGACTCACTACCATTTGTCATTTTGTCACGATGAATCGAATCCTCCGTATCCCTCAAAATATCTCGAAGATCCTCCTCAGCAACTTCTTGATAGTCCAATTCTTGTCGAATATCCATCGAGCCTCCATTCGGTGTCTGTGGCCTGCCTGCACAACTCAGTGGCTTGAGCCTGTACATACCACAACACAAATTTTCTCGAACCAGCTGTTTGGATCCCTTCGCAAGCATCCAATCTTTGTTCCCAAATAAACTTTGACAGCCATCATCTTTCAGCTCTCCTACCAAAACCAAGTTATAGTGCAAACTCGGTATATGTCGCTTACCCAAGAGGACGAGCTTCTCACCAAACTCTATTATCAAGTGCATATCACCGATGACTACAATTGTATTCCCCTTGCCGCCCATCTTTACATGTCTAAATTTGTCATTACGGTATGACATAAGATTCTTCTCTACGGAGTGGCGTGATATGATGCCCCCGTATCCATGACTCGGTCGCTATCTTGACATAAGCCACAAAGTTCCTCTGCGTCGATCATTACGATGATTATATCTTTAATTGCTGTGAGATCCTTCTGATTGTTCTTGCCTTTGGCCTTCTCAGCTTTGAGATTCTTGCAGTTCCACTTAATATGGCCTATTTTGCTACAGTGATAGCAACCCTTTTTGTAGTCCACAGTCATAAGATCCCAAGAATTTTCTTACATCCTTATCTGTGACTTGGGTCTTCCCTTCCCATAGGAAGCCACCGGAGTGGACTCCTGCGTCAATTCAACTTGCTTGTACTGGACCTGTCACTTCCCGTTCCCGGAATGCATATTTTTATACATGTACGATTCATGTATATTTATTTAGTATCTATCATGTATTATCCTGTATTTAAATTCCTTTAATTTCATGTTAATTAATTATCTGCTCTTTAATTTTTATGTTAATTATTTCCTGCATTTTATTTTTGTATTTTATTTCCTGTATTTTTCTTCTTGCTTTTATTCTCTGCTTTGGTCTTATTGGGTTCGGCCATGGAGGGTTTTTGGGTCATGGTGGACAAACTCGGCCCATAACTCCCACCTACCACCACCCTTCCTATTTAAGCTTCCTTCTCCTTCTCTCTCCTCATAACTCTTATTCCTCACCATTACTTCTTCTTCTTCCTCTCATCACTCTCTCCACCAACCACAGCAGGTAAGTACAATCTTGCTTTTTGCTTGGAGAACCATTTTTATTGTTCATTATTCTTCCTCTCCTGATCCTGAGAGAGTTTACTACTTAGTATTTTTGATTTCTGTGGCTGGTTTTTCCTAGATCTAAGTTGCCATATTATCGGTTGTTCATGGGATTGATCTCCCAACTTAGCATGTTTTCTGGCTGGGAACTTCATTTTCTGGCTTGGGACGAAGGCTGAGTCACGCACACGTTCTTACGTGGTTGCGTGTATTTTCAGTCACGCACACGTCTCTACGTGTCTGCGTGGATTTTGAGACACGCTCATGTTCTTACATGTTAGCGTGTATTTTTAGTCACGCTAACGTTCTCATGAGCGTGCGTGTATTTTTAGTCACGCTAACGTTCTCATGAGCGTGATTGTATTTTTAGTCACGCACAAATCCATGAGCGTGTATGTATTTTTAGTCACGCTAACGTTCTCATGAGCGTGCGTGTATTTTTAGTCACGCTAACGTTCTCATGAGCGTGCGTGTATTTTTAGTCACGCTAACGTCCTCATAAGCGTGCATGTATTTTTAGTCACGCTAACGTTCTCATGAGCGTGCGTGTATTTTTAGTCACGCTAACGTTCTCATGAGCGTGCGTGTATTTTTAGTCACGCTAACGTCCTCATAAGTGTGCGTGTATTTTTAGTCACGCTAACGTTCTCATGAGCGTGCGTGTATTTTTAGTCACGTACACATCCATGAGCGTGCGTGTATTTTTAGTCACGCTAACGTCCTCATAAGCGTGCGTGTATTTTTAGTCACGCTAACGTTCTCATGAGCGTGCGTGTATTTTTAGTCACGCTAACGTTCTCATGAGCGTACGTGTATTTTTAGTCACGCTAACGTTCTCATGAGCGTGCGTGTATTTCTTGTCACGCACACATCCATGAGTGCGTAGATTTCTTGTCACGCACACATCCATGAGTGCGTGGATTTCTTGTCACGCACACAACCATGAGTGCATGAATTTCTTATCACTTTTTATGCTCACTGTTCACGCCCACTTCCAACGCTCACTCTAGCTAGACTTGTTGGCGTGACTTCTTGACCTGGGTGTTTTTATTTGTCCTATAATTATTCATTTGATGATGGCATGATAATTCTTCTATTATATCCATACGCCTTTTTTTTTGATAAATCATGATATGTTAAATTTGTTAAATGGATTGTTATGTGGGATGCACCTTGTGTCCTGATTGATCCATGGATGCCCAGTATGACTAGAACTGGACCTTGAGAGTTATAGACTCGACCCCATGTAATAATTGATTGACTTTCATGCCTTGTCACCATTGATAATGATTGTGACATTGACTAATAATTGATCATGCATTCCTAGTTGGAACTAAGAGTCTGGCTAGTCGTCTTATTGAATTGAATGAATGAGACCCGTTCATGTAATGAACTATTGTACTCGATTAGCCGATCCCGAATATTGGCATACAGGCACATGCAGGCTTCAAATTATTTATTTATTTAGTTATTTATCTTACAAAAACAGCATGTGTACTTATGGTCAAGGCATAATTGCCCCGTGGTCAAATTTGATTGTTGTATCACGCTATGTAAGGCCTACAACCTAGCCGCACGGGTATCGTTGTAGAGTTGCGCATATCGTACCCCGTACGAAAGTACTCATTGAATGACCATGATCTACGGCATGGAACTTCACTCAACGTAGAGACCCTTAAGTTAAATAAAATAATGATGGCATGGAGAGAATGGATTCCCGAGTTCTTACATGGCAGCCCTCTTGGGACTATTAAGTGCCCGACAGGCCGGTTGGTTCCCACAGATACTGTAAATCTGTCACACGGGCAGGGAACGGTATCTGCTTATATTATTGTACATGCTATAACGACGGGCGTCCTGCTGGAACTCGTCTAACTACATGATTGGCGCAATTGATTGACTGGATAGACTAGCCTTGCTCGCTCATAGTAAGAACTGAGGAATCCCTATTTTGCATAATTCCAGGATAACTTGGGTCTCACAATAGCAAGCCGCAGGAGTTGATTGGCCGTTCAAGATGATTTGTTTGTGTACTGTATCTACTCTGTCGCCTAACTGAGATAATCAGAATATCAGGACATGACGGGCCAACCTCTGTCCTTGTTTGGTTGGGAGGTTGGTTCGAAGTGTCGTGATGTTATGTAAATTCCTAGTGGGAAGCAGAGATCTATTATTATATTCTCTTACTTACTGGTTTAATCCTTTATACCGTCCTTCCTTGTGGTACTTGCTATTTGAGGTCTAACCTCTCTGGTTTTGTATGGCCAGATTTAGAGCCGGTCCCCGAGGATCCAGCTTACTTCTACCTCCAAGATGGTCAATACTAGGGGAATGATCGCAGGAGGACTCGAGTGGGTTCCTTATCTCACCGCTCGTTTTGTTATTTACTTTATACTTAGCCGTTTGGTACCGACATGTTAGTCGGATTGTCTTGTACTTACTTTTGCATAATTGTAATTAAGTCAGACTGCAGCTGATAACAATTGTGTATACTTTGCTATACTATCTGGCTATGTTTTGTAAAGCCAGATCTCCAGAACATTTTGACTGAGCGTTTGGGATGCCTTACTGCTTTATCTTACATGTTCTCTATTTCTGCTTCCTATTTGAATGATTGAGACAATAGATGTGAAGTGACCACAGTAAGACTTTCATGTAGTATGTACCCCCTCGTCTGGTTAGACAGCATTGATCGTATTATACGATATTCATCTACCTGTAATACGTAGCTGGCTGAGTCATTCCCCTGCTCTCCAGTATTCTGGTTTTGGGGCGTGACAAGGTTTTAGTGGTGGCCCATGCAGGCCTGATTTCAGACTTGTAGGGTATTTTTATTTATAGGATGTCTAAATCACACGTGTTCCCCCTTGATCTCATGATTCGTTATTCTCAACCCTTGCTTGACATTCCGATATCCTTTGACTTCATTGATCCTTCATGTCCGATTGTTTGATTGTTCTCTTGTCCCTTTTCTTAGGGGCACTTCGTCCGTATCGGTCAGAGCTGGACAGCAACAGCAGGAGCAACGTGGGCAACCTGATCAGGTTGGTCAGCAACAAGGGCCAGTCTCACCTCAGGAGGCTATTCAGGAAGAAATGATAGTGGAACCAGCGGCTGGATCGCAGTATCCGGATGTTCCACCACCACCAACAGTTCCATCTACCCAAGTTGACACACCAGCCCTTCTGGAGATCATGAGAGGAATGATGGCTACTCAGCAATATCAGATGTTGGCCCAGCAACGCATGCACACTCAGCTACAAGAGCAAAATGTGCTACTCAACCAAGGATTGCAGACAGCAATGGAAAGAGGGGCAAGGCCAGATTCAGGAGCATCAGCCAGGTTTTGCAAATACAACCCCCTCCGTTTCGAGGGCACGGAGGATGCCATCTCAGCAGATGCATGGCTTAAAGGTATTGAGGCTATTCTGACAGCAGCAAAGGTACCAGCAAAAGAACGTGTGGATCTGGTGAAGTTGTTACTTCAGGATCTCGCACGTGATTGGTGGGAATTAGAGAAAGTGGGTATCAGACGTCCTGTGGCTTGGAACGATTTCACTACAAGATTCAAGACCAAGTACTATAGAGTTGTGGCACGGTTTGAGCTACAACAGAAGTTTATCAGCCTCAAGCAGGCCGGCAAGACTGTAGATGCTTATGTAGCAGAGTTCTACAGATTGAGTAGATTTGCCCCAGAGATGGTAGCAACAGAGAGCCAGAGGGCTATGAGGTTTCAGAAAGGGTTTCATCTTGAACTCTTGCAATTAATAGAGGGGCACAATTACCAAACTTTTGACGAAGTATTGACGGCAACTCGAAGGCATGAGATCACCATTCAGAGGCTTGCGATGAGGACTGGGGGTCAGAAGAGATCCCACAGTCAGATTGAAGGAGGAGGGGGAGCAGCGCCCCGAACAACAGTACCATCCACTAGTGTTCTTATCTACGATGTGGCGATACGAGGACCAGCACCACTACCCAGACAGCAGCAACAGCAACAGAAGAAGAATCAGCAACCCCCGGTGGGCTGTACTTATTGTGGGAAGATGGGACATACTAGAGATGTGTGTCAGATATTGAATGGACTGTGTCTGATATGAGGAAATCCAGACCATCGGGTTACCACATGTCCCATAAATTCGAGGACAGGAGGACCAGGGCAGCAGTTTCCTGCTCTGCCAGCCCCAGGGGCAGGACCATATCGAGGACCAGCAGTGGCAGTAAGGCCGTTGGCGCAGCGTCCGCAGGCTCAGATGTTTCGGCAGCAGGGACCGTCGATGCAGTAACACTAGCATAGACCACCTCAGCATCATCAAGGAAGGGGCCAGCAATAACAACAGGTTAGGCCGCAGCATGGGAATCAGCAAGGAGGTCGAGGACAAGCATTCACTTTGTCCTTGGAGGAGGCATTGGCATCAGGAGATGTTGTGGCAGGTAACATTCTCGTCGCCTCATATCCCGCAGTAGCATTGTTTGATTCGGGAGCATCACATTCATTTATATCTGCACAATTTGTGACACGACTAGGAATGGAGTTCGAGGCATTGCCAGGGAGGTTGAATGTACTCACTGGCAATGGACTCGTAGGAGTTAGTAGAGTTATTCTAGCGTGTAGTATTATAGTTTGCGGGCATTCCTTACCTGCCCGGTTGATAGAATTTCCTGTTGGAAATTTTGACGTTATCTTAGGCATGGACTGGCTGAAAGACAGTCATGCGACAATAGATTGTCGTAGAGGGAGTGTATCTTTTGATATTCCAGGCATGGAGAGATTCACCTTAGTCAGATCAGAGGTAACTCAGCAAGAGCAGGGAGTAGTAACGGCAATGGAAGAAGTTAAGATTCCGAAGGTAGTTGAAAAATTTCTAGACGTATTTTCCGAAGAACTTCCAGGTCTACCACCAGTTAGAGATATTGAGTTCAGTATAGAATTGGCACCAGGAACTAAACCGATATCAGATCAAGTTTACAGAATGGCGGATTCAGAGCAGGCTAAGGTATATCAGCATATTGAGGAACTGAATGAGAAGAAGTTCATCCAAGCTAGCGTGTCACCATGGGCAGCACCAGTAGTACTTGTGGGAAAGAAGGATGGGTCATCCAGATTGTGCATTGACTACAGAAAGCTTAACGCGGCAATAGTGAAGAACAAGTACCCATTACCCAGGATCGACGACTTATTTGATCAGTTGAGCAAACCTAGAGTTTTCTCCAAGATAGATCTTCATTTAGGGTACCATCAGGTAAGGGTTCGGAAGGAAGATATTCCCAAGACAGCGTTTAGGTCAAAGTATGGGCATTATGAATTCTTAGTAATGCCGTTTGGTTTGACCAATGCTCCAGCTATATTCATGGACTTGATGAATCGAATCTTTATGCCATACTTAGACCAGTTTATCGTTGTGTTTCTTGACGACATTCTCGTATACTCTGCTAGTGAAGAGGAGCATGAAGACCACCTCAGGAAAGTGTTGCAGGTTCTGAGAGAGAACCAGTTGTATGCTAAGCTCAGCAAGTGTGAGTTTTGGTCGGATCACATTTTATTTTTAGGTCACATCATATCAGGAGCTGGAGTAGCAGTAGATCCCAGGAAGATAGAAGCAGTAGAAAGTTGGCCAGTACCCAAGGCCGTAGCAGATGTGCGGAGTTTCTTGGGATTAGCAGGATATTACAGAAGGTTTGTGTCAGACTTTACGAAGCTTTCAGCACCCACGACCCGCTTGACCCAGAAGGATGTACCATTCGTTTGGTCGGCAGAATGTCAGGCATCATTCGAGACTTTGAAGCAGAAGTTGATATCAGCACCTATTCTTACATTGCCAGTTGGACCCGAAGGTTTTACAGTATATTGTGATGCGTCAGGTAAAGGACTTGGATGTGTCCTTATGCAGCATGGGAAGGTGATAGCATATGCATCTAGGCAGCTTCGGGACCACGAGAAGAATTACCCAACTCATGATTTGGAGTTAACGGCAGTAGTGTTTGCTCTGAAGCTATGGAGGCATTACTTATATGGTGACCGAGTGGAGATGTATACAGATCATAAAAGTCTGAAGTACATCTTTATTTAGAAGGAGCTGAACATGAGACAGAGAAGATGGTTGGAGTTGATTAAGGATTATGACATGGAGCTTCAGTATCATCCAGGCAAGGCTAATGTAGTGGCAGACGCTCTTAGCAGGAGAGGCGGCGCATTTATGTTGACAACACAGAGGCATATCTTAGAAGACCTTCAGGAGATGGGCATCGAAGTTATACTTCCTAGTGATGTAGGAGTTCTAACCAGTCTGTAAGTTCAATCTGACTTGGTAGGCAGGATCAAGGCAGCTCAGGCACAAGACCCAAGAATTCAGAAGCTTAGGGCAGAATGTGAGTCAGGACTCAGGAAGGAGATGAGAATTCATAAAGATGGTACACTTAGGTTTGGATCACGTCTATGTGTGCCTAGTGGAGATATCAGACAGGAGGTTATGGCAGAAGCTCACAGTTCTCAGTATTCTATTCATCCTGGAGGGACCAAGATGTACCAAGATATCAAGCAGCATTTCTGGTGGAACGGGATGAAGAGAGAGATAGCTAGATTTGTTTTCTGTTGCTTAGTATGTCAGCAAGTGAAGGCAGAACAACAGAGGCCAGCTGGGTTATTGCAACCGCTTCCTATTTCGGAATGGAAATGGGAGCATATTACAATGGACTTTGTGACTGGTTTACCGAGATCACCAAGTGGTAAGGACGCTATTTGGGTAATAGTGGACCGACTTACGAAGGTAGCACACTTTCTTCCTTTCAGAGTTGGACAATCTACAGAAAAGTTGGCAGAGTTGTATATGCAACAGATAGTTAGGCAGCATGGAGTCCCTGTCAGTATTGTGTCAGATCGAGATACCCATTTTACTTCACATTTCTGGAAGAGCTTACATCATAGTCTTGGTACCAAGTTAAGATTTAGAACGGCCTACCATCCATAGACAGATGGGCAATCAGAAAGAACGATTCAGACTTTAGAAGACATGTTGCGAGCCTGCACTCTAGATTTTGGAGGGTCTTGGGAGAGCCACCTGCACTTGGTCGAGTTCTCATACAACAATAGTTATCAAGCCAGTATCCAGATGGCGCCATTCGAAGCACTATATGGTAAGAAGTGCAGGTCGTCGCTTGTATGGGATGATATCGAAGAGAGGAAGATGTTAGGCCCGGAAATGATTGTTCAAACAGTTGAAGTGGTTAAGGAAATTAGAGAGCGACTTCGAGTTGCACAGGACCGGCATCGTCATTGGGCGGACCAGCATCGTAGGCTGTTAGAGTTTTCTGTTGGGGACCACGTATTCTTGCGGATCTCACCTACTCATGGGGTCATTAGATTTGGCGTTCGCGGGAAATTGAGTCCGCGGTACGTGGGCCCATTTGTTATCCTTGATCGGATAGGCGATGTTGCTTATCGTTTATCCCTTTCGTCTTTGTTACGAGAGGTACATGACGTGTTTCATGTATCTCAATTACGTAGGTATGTATCGGACCCAAGCCATGTCCTCGATCACTCTGAGCTGGTTATTGGTACCAACCTGTCTTACGAGGAACAGCCCGTGTCTATTTTGGACCGAAGAGAGAAGATACTCAAGAACCGAACAATTAGTCTTGTCCGTGTTGCTTGGGGTCATCACTCCTTGGGAGAGTCAACGTGGGAACGTGAGGATGATATCCGATCACGGTATCCACACCTGTTTGACTCACAAGGTATATCTCTTTCTGTATACCTTGATTGTCCTGATTCATCATGCTTATCGCTTTATGGGTAGAGCTACTTGATATCGTGGATTGATGGATTTACAAATATAGTACTTGCTTTTGATATGGTAAAAATGATTCCTTACTCACTAGAATTGCTTGTATTAGTTTAGCTCCGATATTTCTACCTGCTTGGATTTGAAATTCCGAGGACGGAATTTTTCTAAGGTGGGTAGAGATGTCACTTCTCGTTTCCGAAATGCATATTTTTATACATGTACGATTCATGTATATTTATTTAGTATCTATCTTGTATTATCCTGTATTTAAATTCCTTTAATTTTATGTTAATTAATTATCTGCTCTTTAATTTTTATGTTAATTATTTCCTGCATTTTATTTCTGTATTTTATTTCCTGCATTTTTCTTCCTGCTTTTATTCTCTGCTTTGGTCTTATTGGGTTTGGCCATGGAGGGTTTTTGGGTCATGGTGGACAAACCCGGCCCACAACTCCCACCTACCACCACCCTTCCTATTTAAGCTTCCTTCTCCTTCTCTCTCCTCATAACTCTTATTCCTCACCGTTACTTCTTCTTCTTTCTCTCATCACTCTCTCCACCAACCACAGCAGGCAAGTGCAATCTTGCTTCTTGCTTGGAGAACCATTTTTATGGTTCATTATTCTTCCTCTCCTGATCCTGAGAGAGTTTACTACTTAGTATTTTTGATTTCTGTGGCTGGTTTTTCCTAGATCTAAGTTGCCATATTCTCGATTGTTCATGGGATTGATCTCCCAACTTAGCGTGTTTTCTGGCTGGGAACTTCATTTTCTGGCTTGGGACGAAGGCTAAGTCACGCACACGTTCTTACGTGGCTGCGTGTATTTTCAGTCACGCACACGTCTCTACGTGTCTGCGTGGATTTTGAGACACGCTCATGTTCTTACATGTTAGCATGTATTTTTAGTCACGCTAACGTTCTCTTCAGCGTGCGTGTATTTTTAGTCACGCTAACGTTCTCATGAGCGTGCGTGTATTTTTAGTCACGAACACATCCATGAGCGTGCGTGTATTTTAGTCACGCTAACGTTCTCATCAGCGTACGTGTATTTTTAGTCACACTAACGTTCTCATGAGCGTGCGTGTATTTTTAGTCACGCTAACGTCCTCATAAGCGTGCGTGTATTTTTAGTCACGCAAACGTTCTCATGAGCGTGCGTGTATTTTTAGTCACGCTAACGTTCTCATGAGCGTGCGTGTATTTTTAGTCACGCTAACGTCCTCATAAGCGTGTATGTATTTTTAGTCACGCTAACGTTCTCATGAGCGTACGTGTATTTTTAGTCACGTACACATCCATGAGCGTGCGTATATTTTTAGTCACGCTAACGTCCTCATAAGCGTGCGTGTATTTTTAGTCACGCTAACGTTCTCATGAGCGTACGTGTATTTTTAGTCACGCTAACGTTCTCATGAGCGTGCGTATATTTTTAGTCACGCTAACGTTCTCATGAGCGTGCGTGTATTTCTTGTCACGCACACATCCATGAGTGCGTGGATTTCTTGTCACGCACACATCCATGAGTGCGTGGATTTCTTGTCACGCACACATCCATGAGTGCGTGAATTTCTTATCACTTTTCACGCTCACTGTTCACGCCCACTTCCCACGCTCACTCTAGCTAGACTTATTGGCGTGACTTCTTGACCTGGGTGTTTTTATTTGTCCTATAATTATTCATTTGATGATGGCATGATAATTCTTCTATTATATCCATACGCCTTTTTTTTTGATAGATCATGATATGTTAAATTTGTTAAATGGATTATTATGTGGGATGCACCTTGTGTCCTGATTGATCCATGGATGCCCAGTATGACTAGAACTGGACCTTGAGAGTTATAGACTCGACCCCATGTAATAATTGATTGACTTTCATGCCTTGTCACCATTGATAATGATTGTGACATTGACTAATAATTGATCATGCGTTCCTAGTTGGAACTAAGAGTCTGGCTAGTCGTCTTATTGAATTGAATGAATGAGACACGTTCATGTAATGAACTATTGTACTCGATTAGCCGATCCCGAATATTGGCATACCGGCACATGCAGGCTTCAAATTATTTATTTATTTAGTTATTTATCTTACAAAAACAGCATGTGTACTTATGGTCAAGGCATGATTGCCCCGTGGTCAAATTTGATTATTGCATCACGCTATATAAGGCCTACAACCTAGCCGCACGAGTATCGTTGTAGAGTTGCGCATATCGTACCCCGTACGAAAGTACTCATTGAATGACCATGATCCACGGCATGGAACTTCACTCAACGTAGAGACCCTTAAGTTAAATAAAATAATGATGGCATGGAGAGAATGGATTCCCGAGTTCTTACATGGCAGCCCTCTTGGGACTATTAAGTGCCCGACAGGCCGGCTGGTTCCCACAGATACTGTAAATCTGTCACACGGGCAGGGAACGGTATCTGCTTATATTATTGTACATGCTATAACGGCGGGCGTCCTGCTGGGACTCGTCTAACTACATGATTGGCGCAATTGATTGACTGGATAGACTAGCCTTGTTCGCTCATAGTAAGAACTGAGGAATTCCTATTTTGCATAATTCCAGGATAACTTGGGACTCACAATAGCAAGCCGCAGGAGTTGATTGGCCGTTCAAGATGATTTGTTTGTGTACTGTTTCTACTCTGTCGCCTAACTGAGATAATCAGAATGTCAGGACATGACGGGCTAACCTCTGTCCTTGTTTGGTTGGGAGGTTGGTTCGAAGTGTCGTGATGTTATGTGAATTCCTAGTGGAAAGCAGAGATCTATTATTATATTCTCTTACTTACTGGTTTAATCCTTTATACCGTCCTTCCTTGTGGTACTTGCTATTTGAGGTCTAACCTCTCTGGTTTTGTATGGCCAGATTTAGAGCCGGTCCCCGAGGATCCAGCTTACTTCTACCTCCAAGATGGTCAATACTAGGGGAATGATCGCAGGAGGACTCGAGTGGGTTCCTTACCTCACCGCTCGTTTTGTTATTTACTTTATACTTAGCCGTTTGGCACTGACATGTTAGTCGGATTGTCTTGTACTTACTTTTGCATAATTATAATTAAGTCAGACTGCAGCTGATAACAATTGTGTATACTTTGCTATACTATCTGGCTATGTTTTGTAAAGCCAGATCTCCAGAACATTTTGACTGAGCGTTTGGGACGCCTTACTGCTTTATCTTACATGTTCTCTATTTCTCCTTCCTATTTGAATGATTGAGACAATAGATGTGAAGTGACCACAGTAAGACTTTCATGTAGTATGCACCCCCCATCTGGTTAGATAGCAATGATCGTATTATACGGTATTCATCTACCCGTAATACGTAGCTGGCTGAGTCATTCCCCCGCTCTCCAGTATTCTGGTTTTGGGGCGTGACAGGACCTCATCATTCAATAAGCTATATTTGACTATCTCCATCGTGACAACTCCATCTAGTGCAAAGTTGTTCAACGACACCACCAACGTATTCCAGTTTTTCGATAGATAACTCAAAAGTAGCTGGGCCTGAAGATCACCATAAATCATCATCTTTATCGCAGGTAGTTGATTGATGATACCCTGAACCTCATTAGATATTGTTGTGCCACTGGGGCGTTCTCTGTGTGCTTCGAGTTGACAAGATGGAAAATAAGAAACGTCTTATTGTCAGCCATCTTCCTTTTAGACAACGAATATAGCTTTTCTCATATTGTTTTTATGAGCTCTCCATGGAAACATGGTGAAACACCGACTCATACACCCATACGGCCTTCTGATCCAGTTATTTCTAGTCTTCAACAGATTTATCCGATGCTTTGTACTGTTGTCCTCCAATGGACCAGGCAAGTTCTTGCACCCGAGTAGATCCTCCATCCCTGGCTTTCAAATTGCCTTGTTTCCTACTGTAAGAGTGATCATACGAGTGTTCATATGTTTCGTAGACATGGTTGCCAGAACCCTAAAAAGCTATCATACTAGATGTTCGTACCAGACCAAAACCTACGAAGAGCTCTGATAACAGATGTTGGTAAAAAATATTGGGAATCAAACATGCCCTACGAGCGCTCTAATACTGTGTCTTCGATGTTGCCACAGTAGAAACTTAGGCCAACACACCTGAAATAGCCAACCCTTGTCTGATGAGCACCAAGCACAGATAAAGATAAGTATATGGCGATGACTACGTCACCTGCACAAATTCTAACCTATATAACTCAGATAAAACTACAAGATTACAAAAACCAATTTGGAACCTTTTGTCCTAATATGTTTAATTTCCTCACCGCACTCAAGAAAAAAGGATAGAGATTACAAGAAAACCACTCACCAACCTGTAGAAAATTTTCTAACCGAAGTTGACGACTCCTCGATCAAATCTCCTCCTTCCTTCTGTCTTGTATAGCAAAGCGGTAAGAGCATAGTGAGAACTTTCTCTTGGATCTCCTGTGGACTAGCACCCTGAATTTTAACTTTGTGCTATGATTTGTGCCTCTACCCTTACCCCTTATATATAGGAAGTGAAAATCATATTCTAGTTCACAATAGGATTTCCAAAATAGAAAACCCTGAAATAGGAATCCTAGTACAACTAAAATAGCCCATCAGACTGATCTCTAAATCCAATCAAGACTGAATTCCTAACACAACCTTCAGAACTCTTAATT
>JANAVB010018199.1:8837924-9098869 GCA_029216955.1 Iris pallida
ACAAGGTACCAGACCGGTACCACATTCTCTGACAATTTTTGTTATGTTGACAACTTCTATGATATCAGTATTATAGTTTTATACATGATTCCTAACACGATGGATACACGAACTAGTATCATTGATACCTGTCTTAAGAAGTCGTGACTGGATCCGTTGTACTAGTCGGGGGAAACAGAGAAGTATTGGCTTATTATGTGATCATACCCCAACTACTTGTGTATAGCTCACCCCATACCACACATAGGGTGCAACCTGATCTTATACTTATGTATAGCTTCCATATATGACTGGCCTGACCGCCTACCTCTACCTATGCATAGCCAATCATATATGGTAAGCCTAATCCTGTCCCATGCCGATCACATAGTAACTAATATTTCAAGGCACATAATACTGGTTCATTGCTCTATTCCAGTTTACCTATTGACACAGTCCTTTACTTGTTGATTTATAATTCATTATTTTCTGTGATATGATTACCTTTCTACCCGTTTCCTTATTTGTTCTAGCATTACTATCTATCCTTTATTTTTATTACTTACTGACTTTTATAGATTTTGTCAATATTAATGGAAATGTTGTTTGGTTTATGTACTTCGCTATAATTCTGACTGAAGAATATTTTTTAGAGGATTCTGACACTCTCTATCTCTTCATTTTATTTTGTGTCATTTTATCCCAATTTGGTGTTCTTTTCCAGATTGATCCATCCCTCCACCAATTTCTCTCAATTCTACTCCAATTTTCTTCTATTTCTCTTCATTCTCATTACTTAGAGGAGCCTACGAGCTTGATGGCTAGGAGCACTAGAAAATATAGTTATTTTGCTAGGAGTTCGTGTCTGGATCGTGTTTATTTGACTTAGCATTGAAAATCCGTCTCCCAATAGGTATATATCTCAATTTCTCCTCTAAATTAGACTCTAATTGTGCAATTTGACTCTTAGAAATTCACCCATGGACTAGAACTACCTATAGGAAGAAGAATTAGGCTATAATGATCCTTCATGTGAATGTTATGTTGAGATTTGTGCAAATTTTAGGAAATTTTCGAGATTGGTGCACTAAATATTTGTCATTTTGTAATTTAGATCTATTTTGACTAGATTTGATTGTGTGTGTCTAGATTCATGTCCACAATTGGATACGAGTAGGTCTTATCATGATACGGTAAGACACAAAGTCATTTTGGAGAATTTTTTTTCTCCGACACTTGTGGCACACATGTCCAATTCTTCATGACATATTACACTAGCTTTAGATTGTCCTAATTAGGCTCTAATTTACATTTTATGCTTGCTCATGTGGTTTGGGTAGATTCTGACAATGTTTGGTATATATATCTTGGACGTATCACAAGTGTATCGTAGACTAGTGAGATACGAGAGTGATGCACACAAAGTGTTAAGTTTTTGGTATTTTGTGAGTGTCATAGGTGCCCATGTGTGTGTACCTATATGTGCATAGATATTAGTGTTTGTATGTGTCTTGAGTATATACATATGTGTGTATAGAATTTAGTTAGTTGTGTGCATATATACATGTGTACCTATATGTGTGTAGGTGAGTGTCAATCTTGTGTGTGTATCCTATGTATATATATGTGAATGTGTGTGTGTGTGTGTGTGTGTGTGTGTGTGTGTGTGTGTGTGTATGATGCATGTAGGTAGAAAGCTGTGTTGGTGTAGGTAAGGATGTGGACATAGGGATATAGATATACGAGTGTATAGGTGTAAAAATAACTTTGTATTGTGTATGTGTGTGTATATGGATACACATATGTGATAGTGTGTATATGTATTAATTGGTGTGGGGGTTCTATTATAAACAACAATAGTGGTACATAGGGTAGCATGTTCTTTATGTGCAGCTTAGTGGCAGTTGGGGAGAGATGTAGCTGCCTTGTGTGCAACAGTTGAAAAGGGGAAACCAATCATCAGATGCATAGCTGCGTGCAGGCAGCATTACTGCAAGTGCAGCAGTGAATATAGGGAAATGTTGCAGCCAAAAGCAGCAGTATGTAGGATGTATTGCTGTTAGCAGCAGGAAAAATAAGGGGCAACATAAAAAGCTGCTACCACTGCTTGCTTTCCCACAACAAAGCAGTGGCAGTAGTAGCATAAGAATACACATAACAACAGCAATTAAACTGCCTTTGATAGCAGCAGTAGGTGTACAACAGTAGGGAGTTAGCCATTAAGGCAGCAGGTACACCATTTTCTATTGCAATATGCATCAGTCATCAATACAGCAATATATGCAATATAACAGTAGTAAAGGAGTATTAGGATATCAGTGTGCACTGTTTGGTGTCTGTTAGCATGATAAGCAGTGTGCAGCAGGCCAGTATCCTTGGTAGTAGTAGAAGAGCATGGAGCAGCAACAGTATAGACTACTGCTAGGCTAGCAGTAGTAATTGCTGCTTTTGGCAGAAGCATATTGTGAGGGAAAGCAGTAAACTGTTAGGTGGCAGCACATATATAGCTAGTAGCAGATTGGTAGCTGTTGTACAGGGTTTGGCAGCAGTAGAAGTGAGCAATAGCCATAGAATGTTGGTGTGTCACTAGCATATGTGTGTTTGTGTAAAGTGAGTGCATTTGTGTCTTGGGTGTGTAGGTAAATGTTTAGCTAAGTACCTTATGATAGGTAAGTGCCTAGGTAATTGGCATTGGCATAGGTAATGATAGGATATAAATAGGTAATAGGACATATAGGTATAGGTATGGATATTATGATATGTCAAGGTAATGTATAAGATAAGGGTCATAGGCAAGGTATTGGGTATTAGCTGTATAATATAGGATAAGGTAATGTTATAGGTATAGGGTAAGCTACATATATGCATAGGGTATGAGCTAATATTGCCTAGTATTGGTTAGGATACCTTGGTATGGCAAGGTATGGACCTAAAAACTTAGAAATGACCTAGTTTGACCTAGTTTAGCAATGTATGACTTAGTTTGAGTTCCATGACCTAGAATTGACCTAGAAATCATATTTCAAGTTAGATATCACTGACTATCACTCTAAAACATCAATTGCCATTGATATTCCATATTTAGGTCTTTTAGGCACTGTTACGGATACAGCTTGATACTTCATCCCGGATTTTAGGCCAGTATATTCTCTGATAATTTTTCATTTATAATATCTTCTATGTTTCTTGTATCTAGTGTAGATATCCTTGAACTTTTGACACGTGATTACATGGATTGGTACTTCCTGATCCTGTCATGAGATGTTATTCCTTGTATATCTTGGTGTACCTTGTCCAAGCCTTATTGTTGTTCTTGTACTTGTATGGACACTGATTCCTGAAAAGGCTCACGATCTTTTCAGAGATTCCTGTATCGTAGTGTACCATGATTTGATCCACTATACTAGACGGGGGCAAAAAGTATTAGCGTAGGTATGTGATCATATCCTCCTTGTATCAAGTCTTGTTCCTTGAATAGTGTTAATTATACATCGCACGTATGATTAACCAGGCCATAATTCTTGTATCAAGTTTTCAAGTAGATCACATGTTGAAATTAGTGCTCACTTACATGGATAGTTATTTCTTGATTCTTGTACATGATATCCTTGCACTCTTGCTCTTGTATTTATTTACCGCAATACCATATCTTGTTATATTCTTGTATTTGTTCTTTTATCTTGTATATTATCTCTATTTACTATTACATAGTCTATATTATTTACTGGAACTGTTATTGGAGGTGTACTTCACTCCAATCTTGACTGAATATATTTTTCAGATGATTTAGATGATTTGTGCCCCACCTACTATAAACCAAATGGTGTAGTGGGAGTAAATCATGATACTTTGGTTGAGGAGACACTAGCTCCATCTGATGAGACACTAGTAGCGACTCAGTTAGACTAGCTATTAGTATAGGATTTGTCTCCATCATATGATACAATGGGATGTTATTATTTTGAGACTTATGCTATATTGGGATAGTTAGACTCATAGACTCTGGATGTTGACTTATGTTATGTCATGCTTTTAGACTTCTCTTGGATTATCATATCTTATCTTTTTTGTCATTATCGTGCCAATTATCTTTCTTATAGTTGCTGTGATTGAGTATAAGTATCATCATTATATTATCCTCCTTTTGGAGTTGTGAGTCCTTGATCAATTTTTTTCCTTTATCATTATTTATTATTTAATGATTATCACTAATACTATCACCATTATTATTGAATTCTATTATTGGTATTATACCATAGGCATAGCTTTCCAATGGATTATTAAGCAATACACTAAAATTGGATGACCAGGACCATATGCAAATTAGTTAGGTTTGGAGGGGCCATTTGCAACTGCCAAAGGTTTAAATCCTACGGGTACATTCAAATTCAAATGTGTTGTAGGCCGTTTAGATAAACCCCAGTGAACAAAATGGGTTGATAACCCATCTTCGATTCCTCTTGATCTTGTGATAATCCCATAGGAGATTCAAATCAACCTTCCCCTTATCATCAACCTTGTATATATATATAAGGAGAAAGAGAGATCAGCCACCCTTTCTCATTATCGAAACCCTAAAAATTCTAAACTTCACGTCTACATCGGCCAAGAGGTTCTTCGTATTGACCCGTTCACCCAAACGACTCTTGAAGGAAAATGGCAACATCAGGTATCAACCTACCTTAACTTTATGTACCCTGTTTTAAACCAAAATTTGTTATTTCCCAACTAGTTGTAGAAATTCCCCTAAAGAAGCATAGAGGACCATAAGAACTGTAGTGCCAATCCATGGGAATCGATTGAGTAGGATATCTGATAGGAAGGGGGGGTGATGCTCATCGATGATTACAGAGGAGTGTTACAGTTTTGGGCACTAAACGAAAGGGAAATCAGGGTTGCTAACAGCAGAATAAACACGAGTATCTAGATATTAATACACATTACCATAGGAAGAAGGAGCCATACATCCATAGACCCAACTGTTCTTAGATGTCAGTTGAACCATCTTGGGAAGGATACATGTTTTTTATCATTATCACACTAATATATTGGTCAATATCAAAATTAGTCTGTATTTATTAACCGAATTCAGTCCCTACCCTATGCACATGGTTGTGTGCACATAAAGTATCAACCAGCCCACCTCGTGCCAAGTATTAGTTACCTATATCGTGATGGTGAGAATGTCATATTAGATTTCTTCTTGTATCTAATGGATACGGTTGTGTTAAGCTCTCTCAGTTGTTGATTTAGTACTGTCAGTATATACTTTCATGTATCAAGTAGGTACAGTCCTATGAACTTTCTCTTGTAACAGACTGATACCCACATATTAAATAACCATTGTGGGCTTGCTATCAGATATCGAGTAGGTTTAATAAACTAAGATTGGTAATCCAAGACTACTATAAGCAAGGAGGGGTTTTCAATCTTCCCAAGCCTAAGAACAGGACATTAAGTGTAGCCGTGAATAAAAGTAAGGGGGTTTCCTGGTAAAGTCTAGGTAAAGAGGGTAGAGTACCTGTCTCAAGATACATCCTGAGTAAGGACTGCAGGACATGAGGGTCTTGTGCCAAGTGGTACTGGGACTAGGAAGAGTCAGTACATATCCATATAGCATAGGCAGCAGGAAGTAACATACAAGCATTGGGGCAAACCAACTAGCTTATATTGTTATGGATGTGTCAAACTGGTTTGAATTGTCAATCTGACATGTATGTAGGTAGGTGTTCGACTGTATGTGTGCTAGGTTAGAGTGGATGTCCAATTAGAGAATCAAAGGTTTGAGAAAACTTTTATATTTCATGTCAGTTGGACATGATGCATTAGCTACATAAGTGAGTTAGTAGTACACCTAAATAAGATACAGGTGCATTAGTAACAGGGAAGTTCATCCAGGTTGTTTAAGAAGAGGAAAGTATAGAAGGATTAGTACACAAGTCATAAAGTCTATAGTGTTAAGTGGGTATTGAAGAAGTGCTCGAGTAGGAGTAGAACAAGTTTAAAATATGTGGGCAAACGAGTAGCAGAAGCAGTAAGAATAGGCTATGCTTGTAGGAATAATCATAGGACAAATAAATTGGACGTCCAATCGTGAGTAGCAGTCTAGGTGATGTGGGAACCTACAATAGTATCATATACCTAAGGGTAAGTGGGATTATTTGTAGGTCGTGTATCTAGGGGTAGAGCCTAGTAGATATAATTGCCTATGTATCGAACTTTGGTATGTAACAGAGGTAATATAATAGGGTTCCTAGATTAAGGGAGATACCTGGGAACATGTGGCATAGCAGACTAGAAATGGAAGGGAGTGACAGGTTGGTGTATCAATCACAATGATGTACCAGTAGCACAAGGAAAGTAAGTAGGGTTCTCGTGAGTTAACATAGCAGTATTTTGTGTCCATACCCAGTAAAGATAGTTGAGCCATCAAATCCTAAGATACCACTAGCTAGTAAGTACCAGTACCTTCTAACTTAAAGGACTACAAGCCTATGTGACCTGGTGACTTGTTAGTAAAGGCAGGTGCGAGTCTTGTGCAAACAAAGACTGTAGACAATACTTGCTGGTGACAAGTGAGTGTAGGGTGATGCATTAGTCACTTGGTCGAGATTGGGACAATAAGGGGTAGATAAGTATATAACTCAAGTTGGAACTTAGGATTTAAATAGTAGGGTTCCTGTCATGACCCACACCCAGTGTAGAGGCACGAGAAGTAGGTACGTCCAGCCTACGTCACAGTGTCGGTGGTAGAACGCTGTCCTAGGTCATATACATCTAACAATTGTAAGGTACCCGTATAATATATACTCTCCGAACGGAGGACAATATAGAAATGTACAACTAAATCACAACTAAGGTAGAAATACGACAAGATAGATATATATGGAAGTCGCCACAACAGGAGAAGAAGTCTAAGTGTCTAAGATAAAATCTCCACAACATCCAGAATAAAAATATCCCAAATAAGTACATAATGTATCCAAAATAAGACAAGACAATAAAGTAAGATAACTAGTCTAGCTAAATAGCCTAGACAACTGGGGTAATATCCTCTGCGAGGACTGGGTCCTCCTGGGAGTCCAGATCGCAGGTGTCATCTAGGCCTGCTCCGTAGTACGTTGGACAGAACTCTTCAATGTCATCTGTAATATTTCAACAGGTCCAGTCAGGATAGGAACGAGCACAATACATCTCACAGAGTTTATAATATGACAGGAAATTTAAGCATGCTATAGAGTAAGATACATAAAATGCTGAAGAATATATATGAAGTAAAAGACATGACTGTAAGGAAATATCTACTATAAGTAAAGAACTAATAGTGGCTAGTGATGTAGAGTACAAGATAGACATGTGAATGACTTGAATTTGCACATGATTATACTAAGAGTTTGCATATGATACACTACTTTGCAATTGTTCACATGACCATTTATACTTCTCCGTACCCCAATCAATACACAAGGATCCAGACAAGTTATGTTATTGTACATGATTTCACATGGGGGCCCATAAATGGGTGCACATGAAGTATACATGAGGGGTGGTGTGCTATCGTAGGTACCCAAAAATAAAACCTATACTCTTAGAAATGTAGCAGTGTGAGTAAGGATCGTTTCCACGGAGAGTAATTAGTTTAGATTTGTGCTATAGGAATAATGAAAGGGGGATGAATAAAATGAAAGTCTATAAAAAGAGCAAATAGAATATGAAAATAAATCAAAATAACACACGTTGGTCTAAGTCTACGTCTACCATTGGAATCTTGAAACTGATCATAGATGCAAACATATATTGATATGTATTATGAATATTCATCGTTGGAATTCTTTTCCTATCTCCTTTAGCCACAGTTAATTAGAAATAAGCTACCTAATTAACCTTAACTACTAAACAACCCCAGACAAGCGCTAAAGGTTTAATCTAGTAGCATATTAAAGTCAATGAGATCGATGAAACAAAACAACACAAGCACAAACGGTTGCATTTAATTTAGTCAAATGGTTTCTTCCTAAGATTTAATAATACAAAGCAGTAATTTATTAAATCTTGGTTACTTCACAAATTAGAGGGATCGAACAATTCCAAATTCGATATCTAATTTAGCAGTAGATTATCAAGAATAGTAAACTAGTATGCATCCTAGTAATTAAACAAGATAATCATGAAATGTGCATAAGAAAACATTTGATACTTAAAGTACAAATCAAACATATAAACACAAATTAGATCTCACAAGTTTTTATTGATTCCAAGGCTTCCGCACACTTCGACCAACAAGACTTTAGCCGAACATGTTCATCAAAACTTCAAAAAAAAAGTTGGAGAAGAAGAGAAGAGTTGTGTTGTGTGGTGTGTTCTCTTGATTTCTACCCCCTTTAATACACCATAAATTAGTTGTTTCAAGCCCACAATATCTCCCCACATATCCTTTAAAAGTTACAACTTCTCAAACCCAATAGACTAAGTCATAGAACAAGTAGGAAAATGGTTATTTTGGTTCCTAATTATATTCACAACATCTCTGACCGAACTTCAAGCCTAATTTCGTCGATGATATAGCGAGAATCTCGAACATCACAAAATATGAAAGTTGTAGCCCTCTATCTTAGCTTTCCGAATCATTTTGAAGGACCTCAATTTCACTTCAGCTGAGGAAGTTATGCCCATTTTGGTAAAAGGTGTCAAAACTGTCCAGAATTGTATTTTAGCTCCATTTTGCACATAGTGTCTCCAAATTCATCCTACAGCAAAATATAAATATAATGAGTACCTTTAGTCATAAAATGTGAGCATAAAATTATAAACATTAAGGGATAAAAAATATAACATTTTATGTTCTCATCAAATACCCCCATACTTAACTTTTGTTCGTCCTCGTACAAAACTCAAAATTTATTTTTGTCAAAACAAAAATCAAGGTTGTAATGTCATAAATAAAGAATAACCAAGCTCTTTAAAAGCCGTAACATGTCTTGAAAATATATTCTTAGACAACTTCTAATTTCTTAGTAAGTATTTTCACTTAAAGATAGAGTAAACTAAATTGGTAGACTCTCACGGGAATAAACACTCTGCTCTCATGGTCTGAATGGTAAGTGTTTCTCTCAAATTCATTCCAATAGAAATGATCTACCATAAGCTTGCACATCTTCTCATTCTCCACCACTTGGATCACATGCATAACACAAATCATAAGAACTTTTTATGGATTGTAGCGGGGCTTAGGATTAAGGTAGGATATATTTTGGGAGTGTAGCTCAAAAGCCATCAAAAATAGTGGAGCAAAAATGATTTAACTCAAGCTCGAATATATAAATTATGTAAAACCAATCACTCCATTCAAAGCATTCAACATATCCCTTTATTTGAAATTTTGGAAAGAATCATGAAGATAGATATCAATAGTTATTTCCTCCATCACTTCTTTTCTTTTTTACTTCTTCTTTCATTTTTTTTCTCAGTTCTCTTTTCTTTTTCTGTTTCTCTTTTTTTCTCAATCATGATGGGACACAAGAATTTAAGAATGAAAATTTGTAGCCAAACTAGAAGTTAAATACCTGCACACTTATTTCATATACACCCATACATATCATAATGCTCCACTAGCTTTCCGACTTGGGTAAGAATTTTTTTTTCAGGTTAAAGCTTGTAATGTGGGTTCACAAAAATAAAAACAATAAGGCTCAATGGGGTTCAACCAAAGGAAAAATAATTTCAGGGAAGGCTATTTGGCTTAAGTAGCGTAAAAAAATTGCCTTAATCATGTTCATGTATGCATGTGTTGACGTGACCTTGAAGAGAATCAAAGCAAGTTCTAGAGAAACAAATCCATGGAAGAATATCTCTCATCAAAGAAAATAGTGAGACTGTTGTGTCAGTCTAAAGGCTCAAAATCTCTCCGGCTTTTGTCTACCAAATTTAGTCACAACCATCCTCAAGGAAAATAACTATACTAATTAATTCTAAGTTGAAAAGAGTATTTATTCAATCATGTTATGAATTTTTTAAACTTAGTTAAATCTTCCTCATGACATAAACAACCAAAAATTATTGAAAACCAGAAAAACAAATCTCCCTTCTTTAAGAAAATAAATTGAGAACAATAAAAAATCTTTTTTAAGTTTTATTATTTAAATTTATTTAATTTTTAAAAACTATGCATTAAAAAAGGACAAAACATAAATCTCCTCCCGCACATTTAAAATAGACAAAAAAAAAACAAAAATAAAAATACAAGAATAATAAAAAACTCCCTTTGGGTTGCCTCCCAAGCAGCGCCTTTGTTTAATATGTCGTTGGCTCGACTCTATGCACACTTGACATAACTATGCAAGGGTTTCACATCTTGAATAGAGGCCTGCAAAACAGAGGATAAAGGCCTTTTGTCAGAAATCGATAATGAAATACAAAGAATATTACCTGATTATTGTCTTTTTATAAAATTATTCAACCCTGCAACAATTTTATGCAAATTATTACTCAAGGCTGGCTCCACATTCTTTTTCTTGAGATGTTCGCTGACGACAATATTGAATCCATCTTTGTCATTAAGTTCAAAAACTTCATGTGTATTAGGTACTACGTCGTCATTAGGAATGTTTGCATCTGCAACGTTGTTTCTTTCTTCTTCTTATTATGGCAATGTAGGTGCTTCTATTACTAGGTTTTCAACCTCTCTACCATTTCTCAAAACGAGTGTACTTATATTTTCTTTCGGATTTATTATCGCTTGAGATGATAATTTTTTCGAACTTTGTGAATCCAACTTTTTAATTATTGTAGCCATTTGGCTCATTTGATTGTTCAGACTTTGGATGCTGTCCTTCGTTTCCTGTATACTGGCCCTTGTCTCCTGTTGAAATTGTATTAGTGGCAATAGACTTAACAATATCTTCTAGAGACATACCAGAATTAGATGTTCGGTCTGATTGTTGTTCATGGGGATATGGTTGCTTGTATTGCTGGTAACTTGGGCAATTTTGAGTTACACCGGGTTCGTCTTCATGTATTGGGCACATATCAGTTGGATGCCCTGCTATTAAACAAATCTCACAAGCCATTGTTGTTTGCATGTTACCACCTACCACCATTTGATGAACAAGAGAAGTTAAACTAGCAATTTTTTGTTCAAGAGAAGAAATATTTACCTCGTTAGCGTGCCTAGATGGAAGATCCAGCCAAGTGCCAAATTATTTAGAATTGGTCATCATGTCCTGTTAAATTTCTTTTGGCTACAAGAACGAAATAAAGATCACAAAAGCACAAAAAATAACTAAAATTACTCTCTGGTAATGGCGCCAAAATTTGGTGTGCTGTCGTAGGCACCCAAAAATAAAACCTACACTCTTAGAAATGTAGCAGTGTGAGTAAGGATCGTTTCCATGGAGAGTAATTAGTTTAGATTTGTGCTATGTGAATAATGAAAGGGGGGATGAATAAAATAAAAGTCAATAAAAAAGAGCAAGTAGAATATGAAAATAAATCAAAATAACACACGTTGGTCTAAGTCTACGTCTACCATTGGAATCTTAAAACTGATCATAGATGCAAACATATATTGATATGTATTATGAATATTCATCGTTGGAATTCTTTTCCTATCTCCTTTAGCCACAGTTAATTAGAAACAAGCGACCTAATTAACCTTAACTACTAAACAACCCCAGACAAGCGCTAAAGGTTTAATCTAGTAGCGTATTAAACTCAATGAGATCGATGAAACAAAAGAACACAAGCACAAGCAGTTGCATTTAATTTAGTCGAATGGTTTCTTCCTAAGATTTAATAATACAAAGCAGTAATTTATTAAATCTTGGTTGCTTCACAAATTAGAGGGATCGAACGATTTCGGATTCGATATCTAATTTAGTAGTAGATTATCAAGAATAATAAACTAGTATGCATCCTAGTAATTAAACAAGATAATTATGAAATGTGCATAAAAAAACATTTGATACTCAAAGTACAAATCAAACATATAAACACAAATTAGATCTCACAAGTTTTTATTGATTCCAAGGCTTCCGTACACTTCGACTAACAAGACTTTAGCCGAACATGTTCATCAAATTTCAAAAGAAAAGTTTGAGAAGAAGAGAAGAGTTGTGTTGTGTGGTGTGTTCTCTTGATTTCTACCACCTTTTATACACCATAAATTAGTTGTTTCAAGCCCACAATATCTTGCCACATATCCTTTAAAAGTTACAACTTCTCAAACCAAATAGACTAAGTCATAGAACAAGTAGGGAAATGGTTATTTTGGTTCCTAATTTTATTCACAGCATCTTTGACCGAACTTCAAGCCTAATATCGTGCATGATGTAGCCACAATCTCGAAAATCACAAAATATGAAAGTTGTAGCTCTCTGTCTTAGCTTTCTGAATCATTTTGAAGGACCTCAATTGCTCTACAACTGAGGAAGTTATGCCCATTTTGGTGAAGGGTGTCAAAACTGTCCAAAATTGTATTTTAGCTCCATTTTGCACATAGTGTCTCCAAATTCATCCTACAACAAAATATAAATATAATGAGTACCTTTAGTAATAAAATGAGCATAAAATGATGAACATTAAGGGATAAAAATATAACATTTTATGTTCTCATCAAGGGGCTATGTGAAAATGAGAGTACATAAATCACAAGAGTGCACATTAATGATGAAAACACATGAATACATGATGTACGTGAAAAGCACATGACATCACGTATCCCGATGCTCCCGAGGGGGATAACATCTCATGAAGGGATCCATATAGTACCAATCCGTGTTAACAGCGTGGCAGCATCAAGTAAAGTAATCTAGAGCATAAATATAAATCCTATCAAGTATAAAACGGTCAGAGAATGTATTCGCCTGATATCCTAAGTATCTGATGAGTATAGATGTCCAGACAGAGTAGATGAGTCCTATTTAGAGCAACACAGGTCACAACATGTCCAGAATGGTAATATTGAACTTTACAATGCATTCTATATGAATTCTAGGTCATTCTAGACTAAAGTCAACTCTAGTCAACTACATTAGTCAAACTAGGTCAACCAAGCTATACTAGGTCAACTAGGCCAATCCTAGTCCAATCAAGTCTCACTAAGCCTAACCAAGCCTATACTAACAACCAAACACATGCACAAGCTAATAGAACCACACCAAAACAAACAATGTCAAGTATCATACACAAGTATATAATATATCCACGTACAATATATGAATATATATACAAAGGCTAGTGAATTACATACAAGCTACACTGATAGGAAATATTATCACATTCTTATCATCATCATTACTTATAACTTAGGTGTAGAAATGTAAGCTATACTACTAGTCATAATATACACTATGCATATGTGTATAGGGTGTGTGTGTGTGTATAAGTGCATGGCATACATGTGTAGTGTGTGTGTGTGTGTACAGGTTATGAGTGATAGTGAGGGGGGGTGTGTGTGTTCAACTGTGTGGACAGTGAGTTAGAGAGTGTGTCTGTTTTTGTGTTTGTGAACAGGTAAATGAGTGATAGTGAGGGGTATGTATGTGTGTGTGTGTGTGTTTAAGAGTAATATGTGTGATAGTGATTAGAGTGTGTGTGTGTGTAATTAGGGTGTGCGTTCTCAGGTTACCTGTGTAATGGCATGGGGGTTCAACAATAGTGTACATCAGGTTATAGAGTGTGTGTGTGAAATCACCTTAAACATGCACTAAATTCTGAATTCAGGAACATCAAAACCTGATACTTCAAGTATCAGTAATTTCAAAAGCTATCCTTAATGAACTTTCGAAACCTAAACAATTAATACAATGAACACAGTTTATACTCATTCAATTAAACTCAGATTTCAATATATAATAACATCCAATATAAATCCTAAAATCCATTTCGAACACAATGTCAGTTTCAGTAAAGCCCAATTCTCAGGTTCAGACAAATCCCAAGAACCCAATTTCCAATCGAAAATCAAATAAAACTTAAACCAGTGTGTGTACAGATGCTAGGTACATGTGTTCGTGTGTCAGAAGGCAGTTTCGTGTCCACACAAGTGGACACGAAGTGTCCAAAACAAATTAAACTCACATAGATATAAACTGCACAGCACAGCGTCGTACGACGAGGATACGGGTTCGTGCACACGACACACGACACGTGACACCTCGTGCTCGTGTCCACGTGTTCGCCAGGGGTAGAACTAGAGGGTCGACACCCTAATTTGAGTCCAAAACGTGTCTGTACGTGACACGACTCACGTATCAGTCGAAGGAAATCGACTGAACAGTGTCAGTGCAGAATACGTGCATGTGTGAGAACGTGTCTTATACGATACGTGGCCATGCGTGGCTTGGGGGGTGACCTGTAAGTCACTGCCCCGACCCAGTAGCCAAGTGTCAGGCCACCACATGGCGTGTCGTGTCCAGAATCAGTATTGGGTAGCAGGGCACAGCTCACATGGTCTGTACGGCGTGTCCAGCCCCTCATTCGACATGACACAAAGCCAATGATCAACTCAGTCATGCATGAAATCCAAGAGCATATGTAGCTCTATAAATTTGTTCAAAAAGATATCAAAAATAACAATAAAATTTTTATTAAGGGATTTCATCAAACACCTATAAACCCACACTGATACATATCCGATATGGACACGAAATTAACACGAATTTTCACCAAACTCATCCTACAGTTAGAGGACACCTAGATGGATGCATCTATGGAAAAAAATCATAACTTAGAAGTGATTTGAAGGAATTACCTATAGAGAGCCAATCTCCAAGAAAAAGCTCCAAATTGTAAAGTCTCCTTCCTCAAGCAATGTCCCAATGAGCTCCTATAACCACCACATTTTTAATTTAGGGATATTTTGGTCATTTTGTAATTATTATGTTATTTATTAATTTATTGAATTCATGTAATGATAGGTGGTTTCGTTTGATGTTTGTGTAGCATAAATGGGTTTAACTTGGCCAACATTGACTAGAAGCCTAATAGTAATAATTAGAATTAATTTGACCTTGTAGGAATTATTTTAGAATTAATTAGTTATTTTAGAATGTTTTAAATGAATTTTAGTCTTTTTAGTCTTTTTAGCCATTTTGGCCTTTTGTGATTTTCTAGATATGTTGACTTATGTTGTGCTAGCAACTGGTTTAGCCTTAGACGACATTGTATAAGAGCCTAACCAAGCCTTAGAATTTTTATTTTTATTTTTAGAATTTATTTTAGGTTTTAGTTTATTTTTAAAGGCTTTAATTGATTTTTTTAGCCTTTTTATGCTAGTCTTTTAGTTTTTTTGACTTGGGCCCATTTCTACAGGAGAAAGAGGTGGCCCAAGTGAAACCCTAACCCTAGAGAACCCCCTTGGCCACCCAAACAATAGTACCCCTCATCCTTGCATTCATTTGTGAAGTTTTGAGCCTCTACTAGGAAACCCTAATAGATCCCCTTCTCCAAAACATAAATTTCCTTCATCCGGAGTCCGTTTCTTCCCAAACGAACTCCGTTGCACTCATCGAGGAGAGGAGGATCTTCTGGAGCAATTCTAGCGAGGAGACGAAGGCTTTTGCTTGAGGAAAATCGGCCGACACGACAACCGAGGAGCCCCGTTCATTGAGTTTTTGACACTCAATTGGTAAATCCTGATCTACCTTTGTTTCTCTTAAATTTTCTTTATTATTGCATCCATATAGGCACCCTTGATCGGTGTACGAAGTTTGGTTGGGTTTTGACTTCGTTTGATAGCGATATCGGACACGTATCGGTCTCACGTTGCACGTGTTCGGCAAAATGCCGCTTAGAATTGAAAAGTGTTAATTTTTGATTCTGTTTTCACAAAATCCTTCCTTATATGATTTTTACCAACTTTTGTGAAGACGGATCAGAAATCAACACGATTTTGGCATTCGAACGGACACGGACACGGACACGCGTGCACGAGATCCCGTGCACGGTCCCGTGCACGCCCTGCAGTCTGTGCATCATAACTCAATGCACAGAGATCCATCTTGCGTGAAATTTTACGAGCACGTAGGGGCAACCTCTGCTCACATGCCCGTAAAATTTTACGACGTTTCGTAGAGCGAGCGCGGAGTAATCGCGCGTGCACTGTTCAGCCATTCTGTGCACCCGACTGAAATTCGGGACTGAAACGGACTTCGTACGCACACACGACGCAGCGAAGACCCATTCCAGGACCTGGGACCCGTTGACCTATACCTAGACTACCCGAGGAACGAACCCTGAGTCGCAGCGTGGACCGACGAGCGAGCCACGAGGGCGAAACCGCGTTCACTAGGGCGCGCGGGCGCGCGCAGGTACGGGGGCTGCATGCGCTGCTTTGGGCGGCGTGTCAGTGCGTGGCCTTGTCCTAGACCTACCCCAGGACCCCCCAGCTATGTGCACATGCACGGGGCATTTCGTTGTGTGTGCAGCGCTCAAACGAGCGAGAACGCACGCGTATCACGCGGTATCAGGAATTTCCGATACGCGTTCTGTGGACACGGATACGATTTCGAATTCGAGAGTATACGATTGCTTCACATGGGTCAAGACGAACGTGTATGCCGAGTTTCGCGGGTTCGTTTGGTGTATTTTACATTTTGGGTCGTTGTGTGAAATTGGGTTGTTTTCCTTAATTTCGATTTTGAGTTGAAATGTGATATTTTGTTTTCCAGCCTTTTAGCTTATAAATTCTGAGTTTTTAATATGTATATGAGGTTTCGGATATGTGGGAACCAACTTTTGGTCACATACATGTTGAGAATGGGTCGAAGGGGATTAAATTCCAGATTTTAGACTCTTTAAATTATCTCGCACCATTGCGAATCTTTCCATTTAAGAGTTGTGTATATATATATATATATATATATATATATATATATATATATATATATATATATATATATATATATATATATATATATATATATATATATATATATATTTAAATTATCTCGCACCATTGCGAATCTTTCCATTTATATATATATATATATATATATATATATATATATATATATATATATATATATATATACACACAAAAAAAAAAAATATACACACACAATTGTGTATAAAAGAAATATATATATATATATATATATATATATATATATATATATATAATATTTTTTTTATATATTATATATAGATAATATATAAATATATATATATATATATATATATATATATATATATATATATATATATATATATATATATATATATATATATATATATATATATATATATATATATATATATATATATATAATTATACAAGAACGATAGCCGTCCCACACTTGGCCAGTGTGTTATGTGCCGGATTAGCCCTAGCCGTTTACATGCCGGATATATATATATATATATGTAGTTTCTTACCTTGTATATATATGTAGATAATGGTATATTAATTATGGTATACCATGGTTGTATTTTCTGTTTTTAATATCAGATTTTTTCCTATTTCAGTAAGCACCAGGACACACACACACACACACACACACACACACACACACACACACACACACCATCTTTTGTTAGATTTAAGGTTGACTTGTATTGTATATACACATGTGTGTGTATATACCTATATGTATATAGATATTATGCTTGGAAACCCTCTTAGAATAGATTATAGTTGTGAATATAACTATAGGAGTCCTAGGACAGATTTAGTTTGTCATTTTGAGCCTAGTTTAGTCGAATTGGCCGACAAGTTGACCAAATTGACAAAAGTCAACTTTGGGTCAAACTTGATCAAATTCAACTCAAACGAATTCCAAATGACCTAGAATTTTGTGTATGACCTAAGAATTAGTAGACGAACTAGTTGACCCAGATTTGACCAAGTTTGACCAGCGTTGACCAGGTTTGACCAGAGTTGATCGAGGGTTGACTTTGACCAAAATGGACCTAGAAGCATGTAGTCTTGCATTGTAGCTATTTCTTTTGATATTGTGGACTTGGTTGTGACATATGGATGCTTAAAATAGGTTTATATCACTCCAGTTCAGTTATACATCCTCATCAGCCACTCGGATTGTCAGGCGGGTACATTCTCTGAAAGTTCTTTCATTTACTTGTCGAATTCTATATTTCAGTTTTAGTCAATTCTATTTGATTCTCGATTACAAACACGAATTGATATTTTTTTGGAATCCATGTATACGACACACATACCTTACTTGTCTAGCCTCTATTACAAGAACTATTACAAGAATCACCTACAAGCACCTTCATGTTCTGGCTAGATTTATTCTCGATTTACGTGCCGTGTTATGGATTCACTCATATTTGTCTGGCGGGGAAATACTTGAGTAGACATGTAAACATTCCTAAATACTCGAACTACCTTCCTGTAAATTATACAAGAACGATAGCCGTCCCACACTTGGCCAGTGTGTGATGTGCCGGATTACCCCTAGCCGTTTACATGTCGATCTCAGTATTTTAAAACACACTGTGAGTAGTGTCTAAAATCTTTACTAGAATCATCACAAGAACCATTACAAGAATCACCCTACTTGGATCATTAAATAGAATCACACTTGACATACATTGTACCACTGGACTCATATCACATTATTCTAGTTCAGCTAGCTTTATTTACAGTCTTCATTGACATGATATTCTGTTTCACAACTTTTACTTTCCTTGTTCTTTTACTATAGTTTTACATCTTAAACTGTCTCGAATTCCTATGCTTCATCAATAAAATTGTCTATAATTGTTTTATGGTTTTTGTCATTTACTTGGATTTACTTGATGAGATGTATTCGTTCCTGTCCTGACTGGACCTGTTAAAATATTAAAGATGTTAGCCCTGAGGATGTTTGCCCTACTTACTATGGATCTGGAGAGGGATTAGCTACCTTTGGCCCCGACTCTCAGGAGTGATCGGGAGACTAGTTTAGTAGACTGTTTTAGATTTCATTACTGGAACTTGGATTGTAATAATTTGAGAGTTGTCTTATTTTGAGTTGTTTTGAGTTATTATCTTTTAGTAGTTTTTTATTGTTTCCTTTAGTTATAGAATTCTGTGATATCCTATCGTGATTAGACTGTGATTGAGTTATATTATTTCTATACTTGCCCGACGTTCGGAGTTGAGTTTTAAGACAAGTACATTATATAATTGCGTGAGTTGATTTAGATAGTGAGCTAGAACAACGTTCTACCGCCGATTCTGCGGCATAGGCTGGGCGTGGTTACGTACTTGTACCCTTACACTAGGTACAGGTCGTGATAGATCCCCTTCTTGCAAGCTAGCCTCCTTCAACTTTTACTCCATATTTAGAATCAAATGCAAAAGATTGGGATCAATATGGTGGAGGAATGATGAAAAGGGGAATAAATTTGGGTTTCCTAAAGGAGAATTTCTAAAAGAGGCAAGTGGTCATGTAGAGATATTATATAGGCTAAAATTAGGTCATACTTGGGCTGTGGTGGTCGGCCATGTAGGGAAATAGGGTTAGGGTTTCATATGAATGGGCTTTGGTCCAAGATCATTAGCTAGCTAGCTCAACCCCTTAGCCATAAGTCCAAATACAAAACTCTCCCAATCCTCTCATGAACCCTAGCCACACTTAAGTCAACTAAGACCAACTTAAGTTATATTAGGGTCCCACACCATGCTAACTAATTCACCAAAGTTAAAGTCAAACTCTAGGCTAGTCTCTAATGTTACAACTAGCAAAAGTCAAAAATTACAACACCAATACGATAAATAATAAAATAATTCACAAAAACAAAAAATGACCCAAATACCCTCAAACTAAAATATGGTATTGACAAATCTACCCTCCTTAAAAAAAATTTATCCTCGAAATTGAAAGGCAAAACAGAACTGATGAGAAGGATAGACAATCATACCTCAAGGTCCAAAAAGATATGGGTATCGCTCGCGCATCTCATCCTTCCGCTCCCAGGTAGACTCTCCTGGAAAATGATGCCTCCATGCATCGCAAACCAAAGGTATCACCTGGTTTCTCAGAACCTTCTTTCGTCGATCCAGAATCTGCACATGCTGCTCTGGATAGCTAAGAACAGGTCCCACCTCAATCTCTGAGTGATCTAATATATGGCTAGGATCTGCCACATACCGTCTCAGCTGCGACATGTGGAATAGGTTATGGACTCCCACTAGTGCAGGTGGCAAGTCTAGTCTGTAATTAATGTTACCTACTCTCCCGCTGATCACGAAAGGTCCGATAAAGCGTGGGTTAAGCTTCCTACCTCCACCAAAACGTATCGTACCACGTGTCGAAGATATCCTCAAGAAAACCAGATCTCCAACCTAATCACAAACAAGGTCTCAATTACTAATATATTCAAACATGATCAAACAAAATCATAAACAAAATAACTCCTAATTCTAATCCTATCCCTAAACTGTACCTCAAACTCCAAAGGTCTGCGATGGCTATCGGCCCAGTACCGATGTCTGTCCTGCGCCACGTGAATCCGATCTCTGATGAGCTTCACCTTTTCGGCTGCGTCTACTACCATCCTAGGTCCCAATAAAGCTCTCTCTCCAATATCATCCAAAGATAAGGGTGTACGACACCTGCACCCGTACAATGCCTTGAATGGTGACATCTCAATGCTGGCCTGAAAATTGTTGTTGTATGCAAATGCTACTAAGTGCAGGTGATCCTCCCAGGATCCTCTAAAATCTAAAACACAAGTCCACAACATGTCCTCGAGTGTCTGAATGGTCCTCTCTGACTGTTCATCCGTCTGAGGGTGGTATGCAGTACTAAACTTGAGCTGAGTGCCCAAACTAGTCTGTAGAATCTGCCAGAAATAGAAAGTAAAGCAACTATACCTATCCGAGACAATGCTCACCAGAACTCCATGAATTCTGACAATCTGTCGCATATACATCTCTGCTAGCCTTTCAGTAGACGTACCCACTTTAAATGGCAAAAAGTGGGCCGATTTGGTCAACCTGTCTACGATGATCCAAATCGCGTCTTCCCCTCCTGGTGTACGCGGCAATCCAGAAAAAATTCTATCATGATGTGCTCCCACTTCCACTATAGAACGGGCAATGGCTACAACAAACCTCCTGGCCTCTGCCTCTCTACCTTGACCTGCTGACAGACTAAATATCTGGCTATGAAACGAGCTACCTCCCACTTCATCCCATACCACCAAACGTGCTCCCTCAGATCCTTATACATCTTTGTTGGCACCTGGATGTGTAGAGTACTGAGATCGATGGGCCTCCTGCATGACCTGCTCCTAGAGCTCTCCACTGGACACACACAGTCTGGAACCGTGCCTCAATGCGTCATCCTCTACAAGAATAAACTCATCATCCACCAATCCTGCTCGAACCTGCTCTCGGATACACCGCAGAGCAACATCCTCAAACTGAGTCGACTTGATCCTTTCTATCAAGTTCGATTGAATCTGAAAGCCCCATATTTGTATCTGAACTCCCGACACAACCACCTCGATCCTCAGGCTCTCCAAATCTGCTAGCAAGTGACGATCCATCGTCAAACACATGGCTGTCGGATACCAACTCAAGGCATCGGCAACCACGTTGGCCTTCCCTGGGTGATACTGCAGTAAAATATCGAAGTCCTTTATCAACTCCAACCACCTGCGCTGCCTCATGGTGAGCTCCTTCTGTGTAAACATATATTTCAAGCTCTTATGATCTGTAAAGATCTACACCCGCTCTCCGTATAAGTAGTGTTTTCATAACTTCAAAGAAATATAACTGCTGTCAACTCCAAGTCGTGGGTAGGGTAGTTCTTCTCATGGGTACATAACTGTCTGGAAGCATAGACAATCACCTTTCCATGCTGCTACAAGACACAACCAAGACCCTTCCCTGAGGCGTCACTGTAGATAGTGAACCCTCCTGATCTTGATGGTAATATCAGAATCGGAGCTGTCGTCAGCCGCTTCTTTAACTCATCAAAAGCTACCTGACACTCCTCTGACCAGATAAACTTCGCGTCCTTCCGGGTCAGCCTTGTTAATGGCTCTGCAACCCATTAGAAATCCTGCACAAACCTCCTATAGTAGCCTGCTAATCCTAAGAAGCTCCTGATCTCCGCTACTGAACTCGATGCTGTCCAAGCCTCAACTGCCGTGATCTTCTTTGGGTCAACTAAGATCCCATCTCTAGTCACTACATGACCCAAGAAGTCAACTCTGTCCAGAAAGAACTCACACTTCGAGAAGCTTTCCATAAATCTCCTCCTTCCTGAGAGTCTCCAGAACCACTCTCAAGTGCTTCTCATGCTCCCCTTCGGTATTTGAGTACACTAGGATATCATCGATGAACACCACCATGAACTTATCAAATTACTGGTGGATCACCTTGTTCATCAGGTTCATAAATACCGCCGGGGCATTAGTCATCCCAAACGCATCACCATGAACTCAAACTGGCCATACCGTGTCCTAAATACGGTCTTCGGGATATCCTTCTTCTTCACCTTCACCTGATGGTAACCTGACCTCAGATCAATCTTAAAAAATACCTTTGCCCTACTCAGCGGATCGAAGAGATCGCCGATCCTCGACAAAGGGTACTTGTTCTTGATCGTGAGGTTGTTGAGTGCCCTATAGTCGATACACATCCTGACCGACCCGTCCTTCTTCGGTACAATGAGTATCGGTATATCCCATGGTGAAGAACTCGATCGAATGAATCCTTTGTCCTACAGCTCATCCACCTGCTTCTTCAATACTACCAGCTTGCTATTGTTCACCCTATAGACGTGCTGAGATATCGGCTCTACACTGGGTACTAAGTCTATAGAGAACTCCACGTCTCTGTCCGGTGGTAGTCCTGGCGAATCCTCTGAAAAGACGTCCATGAACTCCGCTATCAAAGGATGTGGCACTGCCTGCTCTTCAACTGATACTCCGCAGAAAACTCTGCTGCTCTGCTCTGTTTGCCGTCGGGTGAACTCGAACTCTAGCTCTGCGGGTGCTTTGAAAAGAACCCTACCCCCGTGGTAATCTATGCTGGCATGGGGCCTGGTCAACCAATCCAGACCGAGTACGATATCATAGTTCGACAATGGCATCACGACAGACTCATATCCAACTCTGGACCTCCTAAATCAACTCTCCGACCCTTCCAAATATCACTAACGAGGATAATACTACCCCCGGTTATGATCTTGTAAGTCCTAGGTAATAATTCAGATACAAGGTGGTGTCTAATGACAAAAGATACAGACATGAAGCTGTGGGAAGCCCCTGAATCGAACAATATAAAAGCTGGAATGGAGTCGAGAAGAATAGAACCTGCGATCAGCTCTCCAATAGCCTCTGTGTCCTCAGCTGTCATGGCAAAAGCTCGCCCCTGCTGACCTCCCCTGTCTGCTGCTGATGCTGAGCGAACCTCTGCTGCTGAGTCTGTAAGGGTCCCTTCTGCTGCACTACTGGAGCCCTGGCTTCCGCTCCCTGAGCTGCTCGTCCTGAAGACATGGAACACTCCTTCAGCTGGTGCTCCGCCGAACCGCAGAGTAGGCACCTCCCGAGCCTCTTCCTATAGTCATTCCATACATGCACTAGCTTCATGCAGAAGCCATAATTAATGGGCTGCTGTCTGAGTGCCTGTGGCTGAAACCTTGGTTGCAGTTGCTGCACCGACTGGAAAGGTGCACGACCCTGCCCCTAGAACTGCTGTGGCTGGAACTGCCGCTGTTGCTACTGATGCTGCTGCTGAAAGTGAGGTCTCTTGGCCGGTCCTTTGCTGCCGCTGGCTCCATGAGCGTCTCGTCCCCTCTTGAGCTTCAGCTCAAGATCAACCTCTGTTGCTAGGGCACCCACCAGAATCTCCTTAAAAGTGTTACTCCGGTTACTCTTAGTCAAGGACTTGACCTTCTTGACTAATCCCTTCCGGAATCTTTGGGCCTTCGCCGTCTCACTAAGTCACTCAACAAATCTGCCCAAACGGCAGAACTCTCCAGCGTACTCCTCGACAGTCTGACTGCCCTGAACTAAGCTCTCAAACTGTGTCTCCAGGGCGCCAAGAGCTGTGTCAGTGAAAAACTTCTCCTTGAATAGCTTTTTGAAGGCTGTCCAAGTCTGACCCTCTGTACCGACCCTCGGGTCCGTATGATACCATGTGCGGGCCAGGTCCAGCAATTGAGTACCTGTCGTCTCAATCTGCAGTCATGCTGGAATCTCCTCCAGCCAGAAGATCTCTTCGATGTGCTCTATCCAGTCATCCGCATACAGAATCCCCTCAGTGTCGCAGAAGTCCTACGGACGCATCCGTTGTAACTTTTGGATCCCAGGCCTCCTCGACTGATACGGCTGTATTTTGGCTGCCTGGGGCTGCACAATAACTCTCTCCACTGTCGTCAGGGCAAGATGATGGGCATTCTCTATGCCCTGCTGAAAATGAGCGGACTGCTGTCGTTGGGCCTCCACCATCCTCTGAAAGAATTCGAACAACTGCGCTACATCAACCGATCCGGAAGGTAGTTACTGCCGAGAGAAATCAGGAATGACGGGAGAAGGTCTCTGTACAGGTGGAGGTGCACCTCTAAATACAGCAGAAATGCCAACCTAAGCTGGCACAATAGGAGCTGCGGTCTCGAGGCCCTGCTGAACAGGACGAGAGGTGGTCGACCTCTCGATAGTATCCCCCGGACCGGAGCGATAAGATCGTGTCTCCATAACCATCATGAAGACAGATCAAAACAAGAAGCAATTACTGAGAATGAAGCAAAAAATCGTAGGAGGACAGTTCACTTATTCAAAGGAAAGCATTTAATCAACAAGAATTTAGATGACAAGTATTGGATCAGAGTTTTCCTAATATGATTGAGTACCTTAAAACTATATCCTATATCCTACTGCAGGCTGTAGTGATACTCTAGTTCGAATAAAACTACAAATCTAGACCTGCATGGGCCACCACTAAAAACATGTCACGACCCGCACCCAATGTAGGGGCACGAGAAGTGGGTACGTCCAGCCTCCGCCGCAGTGTCGACGGTAGAACGATGTCCTAGGTCACGTACATCTAACAATTATAAGGTACCTGTACAATATATACTCTCCGAATGGAGGACAATATAAAAATGTACAACTCAATCACAGCTAAGGTAGAAATACGACAAGATAGATAGATTTGAAAGTCGCCAAATGAAATACAACAGGAGAAGAAGTCTAAGTGTCTAAGATAATATCTCCACAACATCCAGAATAACAATATCCCAAATAAGTACATAATGTATCCAAAATAAGACAAGACAATAAAGTAAGATAACTAGTCTAGTTAACTAGCCTAGACTACTGGGGTAATGTCCTTTGCGAGGACTGGGTCCTCCTGGGAGTCCAGCTCGCAGGTGTCATCTAGGCCTGCTCCATAGTACATAGGACAAAACTTCTCAATGTCATCTATAATATTTCAACAGGTCCAGTCAGGACAGGAACGAGCACAATACATCTCATGCAGTTCAAAATATGACAGAAAATGTAAGCAAGCTATAGAGTAAGCACATGAAACGCTGAAGAATATATATAATGTAAAAGAGACGACTGTAAGGAAATATCTACTATAAGTAAAGAACTAACAGTGGCTAGTGATGTAGTGTATAAGATAGACATATAAACGGCTTGAATTTACACATGATTATACTAAGAGTTTGCACATGATTACACTACTTCGGAATTGTTCACATGACCATTTATACTCTCCTGTATCCCAATCAATACACAAGGATCCAGACAAGTTATGTTATTGTAGATGATTTCACATGGGGGCCCATAAATGAGTACACATGAAGTATACATGAGGGGCTCTGTGAACATGAGAGTACATGAATCACAAGAGTGCACATGAATGATGAAAGCACATGAATACATGATGTACATGAAAAGCGTATGACATGACGTATCCTGATGCTCCCGAGGGGGATAAAATCTTATGAAGGGATCCATATAGTAACATTCCGTGTTAACAACGTGACAACATCAAGTAAAGTAATATAGAGCATAAATATAAATCCTATCAAGTATGAAACGGTCAGAGAATATACTCGTCGAATATCCTGAGTATCCGATGAGTATAGATGTCGAGACAAAGTAGATAAGTCCTATTTAGAGCAACATAGGTCACAACATGTCCAGAATGGTAATATTGAACTTTATAATGCATTCTATATGAATTCTAGGTCATTCTAGACTAAAATCAACTCTAGTCAACTATACTAATCAAACTAGGTCAACCAAGCTATACTAGGTCAACTAGTCCAATCCTAGTCCAATCAAGTCTCACTAAGCCTAACCAAGCCTATACTAGCAACCAAACACATGCACAAGCCAATAGAACCACACCAAAACAAACAATGTCAAGTATCATACACAAGTATATAATATATCCATATACAATATATGAATATAAATACAAAGGCTAGTGAATTACATACAAGCTATACTAATAGGAAATATTATTACATCCTCATCATCATCATTACTTATAACTTAGGTGTAGAAATGCAAGCTATACTACTAGTTATAATATATACTATACATATGTGTATAGGGGGTGTGTGTGTGTAAGTGCATGGCATACATGTGTAGTGTGTGTGTGTGTACAGGTTATGAGTGATAGTGAGGGGGGTGTGTGTGTTTAGCTGTGTGGACAGTGAGTTAGAGAGTGTGTATGTGTATGTGTGTTTGTGAACAGGTAAATGAGTGATAATAAGGGGTATGTGTGTGTGTGTGTACAAGAGTAATATGTGTGACAGTGATTAGATTATGTGTGTGTGTGTAATTAGGGTGTGTGTTCTCAGGTTACCTGTGTAATGGCATGGGGGTTGAACAATAGTGTACAACATGTTATAGAGTGTGTGTGTGTGTGTGTGTGTGTGTGTGTGTGTGTGTGTGTGTGTGTGTGTGTGTGTGTGAAATCACCTTAAACATGCACTAAATTCTGAATTCAGGAACATTAAAACCTGATACTTCAAGTATCAGTAATTTCAAAAGATACCCTTAATGCAATTTCGAAACCTAAACAATTACTACAATGAACACAGTTTATACACATTCAATTAAACTCAGTTTTCAATATATAATAACATCCAATATAAATCCCAAAATCCATTTCGAACACAATGTCAGTTTCAGTAAAACCCAATTCTCAGGTTCAAACAAATCCCAAGAACCCAATTTCCAATCGAAAATCAAATAAAACTTAAACCAGTGTGTGTACAGATGCTAGGTACATGTGTTCGTATGTCAGAGGGTAGTTTCGTGTCTACACAAATGGACACGAAGTTTCTAAAACAAATTAAACTCATACAGATACAAACTGCACAGCACAGCGTCGTACGGCAAGGACACCGGTTTGTGCACACGACACACGATATGTGACACCTCGTGCTCGTGTCCACGTGTTCGCCAGGGGTAGGGCTAGAGGGTCGATACCCTGATTTGAGTCAAAAATGTGTCTGTGTGTGACACAACTCACGTATAAGTCGAAGGAAATCGACTGAATAGTGCCAGTACAAAACGGGTGCGTGCGTGAGAACGTATTCGATATGACACGTGGCCATGCGTGGCTTGGGGGGTGACCTGTCAGTCACTGCCCCGACCCGCTAGCCAAGTGTCTAGCCACCACGTGGCGTGTCGTATCCAGAATCAGTATCGGGTAGCAGGGCACAGCTCGCATGGTCTGTGCGGCGTGTCCAGTCCCTCATTCGACACGATACAAAGCTGATGATCGACTCAGTCATGCATGAAATCCAGGAGCACATGTAGCTCTACAAATTTGTTCAAAAAGATTTCAAAAATAATAATAAAATCTCCATTGAGGCATTTTATCAAACACCTATAAACCCATACTGATACGTGTCCGATACGGACACCAAATCGACACAAATTTTTACCAAACTTATCCTACATCTATGGGACACCTAGATGGATGCATCTCTGGAAATAAATCAGGATTTAGAGGTAATGTGAATAGATTACCTATAGAGAGCCAATCTGAAAAAAACACCCAAATTGTGAAGTCTCCTTCCTCAAGCAATGTCCCAATGAGCTCCCCTCCTTGCAAGCTAGCCTCTTTCAACTTCTACTCCATATTTAGAATAAAATGCAAAATATTGGGATCAATATGGTGGAGGAATGATGAAAATGGGAAGAAATTTGGGTTTCCTAAAGGGGAATTTCTAAAAGAGGCAAGTGGTCATGTAGAGATATTATATAGGCTGAAATTAGGTCATACTTGGGCTATGGTGGCTGGCCATATAGGGAATTAGGGTTAGGGTTTCATATGAATGGGCTTTGGGCCAAGATCATTAGCTAGATAGCTCAACCCCTTAGCCATAATTCCAAATACAAAACTCTCCCAATCCTATCATGAACCCTAGCCACACTCAAGTCAACTACGACCAACTTAAGTTATATTAGGGTCCCACACCATGCTAACTAAGTCACCAAAGTCAAAGTCAAACTCTAGGCTAGTCTCTAATGTCACAACTAGCAAAAGTCAAAAATCACAGCACCAATGCAATAAATAATAAAATAATTCACAAAAACCAAAATAACCAAAATACCCTCAAACTAAAATATGGTAGTGACAGTTCCTACTGAGAAATAGTACATGACTAAGCAATTCAATATTACCTAGGAATGTATTAGCAAGGGTTAACCAACATAGGCTCTGAAACACTTAGAAGTGTGCCCAGGTAGTAACAAAAGGGTAATAGTAATAAAGACTAAATATAGGTGGGTGCCCTAAAAGAAACAGTAGTAATATGGTATATATGACATATGGGCAAGAAGGGTTAAGGCCAGTGTATAGTACAATAAAGGGTAGTGTGAAAGAAAGGTTATGAGTATCTTAGAATACTAAAATATATAAACCAAAATGGTCTAGGAATTGACTTAGGAACTAGATAATTTATCTTTGATTGAAAAACTTCTTCTGATGTCATAATTATCAAACAGGTTACTTGGACCTCGATACGGATTTTGACCCGTATCCACTGCTCAGGACCACAGACAAGTATACCTTGCCGAACTCATGCAGTATTTATATGTTGCTTCTCATATTGTATTTGCTTTATCATCTACTACTTGTCTTCTCGTTACACATGCACGTAGAATTGTTCTTGTTTTTCATTATTGCTTGTCATGTAGATTTTAGTGTTCTTGTACATTTCTTGAGATTGTTATTGTCTAGTACTATGTCGCAATGCCCTTGATTGACTTGACTTGAGTTTGACTTGGCCAGATCTTGTATTCCTTTAGGAGAGGAGATTGATTCTACGATTGGCTATTCTCGATTGGGAGTATCTTACATTATACTACAATCGAGACATACTATAGATTAAGAGTATCTTGTATTATACTACGGTCTATAGGAGTTATTCGATTGATTGGTAGCCAAGTCTACTATTACATTTTCTACATGACATGTCATTCTTAGATGGTCTTCTTGCACTGTTTATATCTTCCATACATGTTACTGTCATATTAGTAGGCATATTTTTTTGTATCTTGCTAGTCCTCTGAGGACCTGATGATCTCTTCAGGTTTAGCCCAGTTTGATCCAGGTGCATACGAGCAGGTGTATGAGCTGCATCATGATACACTGCATCTGATGATGTCTTTGATGCTTAGCCTAGTTGGATCTTGTTATTGTATTTTCATGTCTCTATTTTATCTTCGTCTACTGGTAGTAGATTTGTGTCCACCGGACGTGACTTGAAATCATGATAACTTGACGTCATTTTATATTATCATTCAGTATTCAATTTTTCAGTATTTATTCATTACTCATTGGAGTAGTTGTATCTATTACTTCCGTGGATGAGATATAGATTGCCTTGACAGTTCTAGGTTTCTGTGACTCATGTATACTAGACAGCATTCAACCGCTGATACTGCGACGTAGGCTGGACTTGGACATAGACTTATATTCGAAAGTCGGGTACGGGTCATGACAGGAGTTATGATATCATTGACGGGTTGTGATACATATTCATGAGTTGTATTAGTTAGCATAATTAACCTAGACAACGTTCTACCACCAATGCTGCGGCTTAGGCTGGAAGCACCTATGTCTTCGTGCCCTTACATCAGGTGCAGGTTGTGACACATTTTTAGTGGTAGCCCATACATGTCTTCGAGGTCACAATTAGTATGATCTCGTAGTGGTACTCCGACTTAGAGTGCTATTACGAGCCTGATATATGATATATGATATAGGCTATAGGCTGAGTGATACTCAATCATAAATAGGATTCCTGATAGATTCCTAGGCTGATCTTGATAATCCTACCTCACATATATTTTATTTCCTCTCGAATATCTGTCCGTTATTGAACTTCATTTGTATCGATATGAGTTTATGGACTATATCAAGGGTATATTCTGCTAATACATACTCGGCGAGGCAGTAAAGACTATAGTCGTCTGTCTTGGTTATGGAGTCTAGAGTTTACCGCTGCCATATTAGCTGGCGAGACAAAATTCTTGATCATATATTTTTGGATATACGTATCTTAGTTATGGAATTTCTCGCAGCCATTCTAGCTGGCAGGGCGGTTATTCCGAACAACATAGTTTTAGATCTATATACCATAAATATGGGACCTAGAGTTATCGCATCCATGCTAACCGGTAAGGCAAAAATTCAGGATAACATAATTTTTTGTGCACATAATTTTAATTATCAGTTTCTATTCTAGATTGGTTCTCGGCTTATCATTTTAATATCTTTGAAATGTTTGATTGCTTTGACATTATTTGATAATGGTGCTTCTCATGTTTTATATCTGTCTCATTTGCTCTAAAACATCATATTCCTACTGAACCTTTGCATAGGAATTATAAGATCATGATCGGGGGTTGATATTATCCTGGTTAGTGATGCTTGCAAGGGGCGAAGAGTTTCTTTGGGAGGCCTGGAATTGAGTGCGTGTCTACTCATGCTGCCACTTTCGAGCTACGATATTGTACTCGGGATGGATTGGTCGAGTATGCACTTTGCTAGCATAGATTATAGAGGAGGTAGAGTTTTGCCTAGCCCGCCAGGAGAGCCAGAGTTTGATTTTGCTAGAAGGGCAGTAGAGAAGGGTGATGGTATTATCTATGGAGCTATGGTGGAAGACAAGGAGTTGCCACATCCGTTGATAGCTGAGTTTATTGATGTATTTTCAGAGGAGTTGTGAGGGTTGCCGCCTGACATTGAAGTTAAGTTCTATAATAGACTTAGTGCCATGAGCAGAGCCTATTTTGCATCACGTCTATAGAGTGAACAACAGCGAGCTGACTGAGTTGAAGAAGTAAGTAGATGAGTTGCATGATAAGGGGTTTATCAAATTTAGGTCATCATCTTGGGGTTCTCCGATATTGTTTGTACCAAAGAAGGATGGATCGGTGCACATATGCATCGATTATAGGGCATTAAACAACTTCACTATCAAGAATAAATACCCGTTGCCGAGGATTGATGATCTATTTGATCAGTTGAGTGGCGTGAAGGTGTTTTTCAAGATAGATCTGAGGTCAGGCTGCCATCAAGTGAAGGTAAAGAAGGTGGACATTCTGAAGACTGCTTTTCGGACTCGTAATTTCTAGTACGAGTTTAGTGTAATGCCATTTGGGTTGACTAACGCCCCCGACGGTGTTTATAAACTTGATGAACAAGGTATTCCATCGATACCTTGACAAGTTCGTGGTGGTATTTATCGATGATATTCTTATCTATTTGATGATGCCAGAGGAGCACGAGGAGCACCAGAGGATTGCACTAGAGACTCTCAGGAAGATGCAGTTGTATGAAAAGTTCTCAAAATATGAGTTCTTCCTGGACAAGGTAGAGTTCTTGGGGCATGTTGTGTCTGGTGATGGGATTTTAATGATTCGAAGAAGATCGCAACCATGGAGTCTTGGACTACCGCGAGCTCAGTTGAAGAGATTCAAAGTTTCTTGGGTTTGGCAGGCTAGTATAGGATGTTAGTATAGGACTTTCCCACGATTACAGAGCCGATGACCAGAAATACCAAAAAGAATGTAGAGTTTTTGTGGATTAAGGAGTGCCAGGCTACCAACGATGAGTTGAAGAAGAGGTTGATGATGGCTCCTATTTTGACGTTGCCATCTAGGACATGTGGACTTACTATCTATAGTGATGCTTCGGGAAAAGGTTTGGATTGTGTTCTTCAGCAACATGGAAAGATGATTGCCTATGCATTCAGACAATTAAGTTCTCATGAGAAGAACTACCCAACCCATGATTTGGAGTTGGCAACAATCATTTTTGACTGAAGCTGTAGAAATACAATTTGTACGAAGAGCGTGTTGAGATCTTTACAGATCATAAGAGCATGAAGTACGTGTTTACCCAGAAATAGCTAAATATGAGACATATATGGTGGTTAGAGCTGATGAAGGACTTCAATATTTCCTTACAGTATCATCCAGGGAAGGCCAAAGTAGCTGCCAATGCCTTGAGCAAGTATCAGGTAGCTACGTACTTGACAGTAGGTCATCACTTGTTGGCAGATCTGGAGGGCTTGGTTATCGAGGTAGTGGTTCCTGGGATTAAGATGCAGATGTGGGGATAACGGATTCAGTCAGAGTTGATGGGCATGATCAAGTTGACCCAGTATGAGGATGTGACTCTGAGTAGCATCAAAGTTCAGGTTGAGACAAGATAGTTGGATGATTTTACTATTGCTGAGGATGGTTCATTGAGGAACGGTGCTAGATTGTGTGCACATAGTAGGGAGCTACGCGAGAAGATTCTTCAGGATTCGCATTGATCTCAGTATTTTACGCATCATGCTGCCAAAATGATGTAAAAGGGATATGAGAGAGCACTTGTGGTGGTATGACATGAAGCGAGAGGTAGCACAGTTCGTATCCAGATGCTTAGTGCGCAACCAGGAGTAAACCCCCTAAAATTTTACTATATATATATATATTTTATTTTTAGTTTTTATACGTCGAGGACGAATACGTATATACAAAGTATTTAATTATTTTTATACAAAGTTCCATTACAGATTTTTAATACATAAAATTAATATATTTTTCGAAATAATATAAGATAAATATTTTTTATCTTGTTCGAGTAAAAAATATATCGCATTAAATTTTGTCAAACTTTATTTTAGTATATAAATGCTATTTTATTCGTTATACAAGTATAGGTAATAATTTAGAAAGTAATAATTTTCTTTTATAAATAATATGTACTATTTTGCATGCGATCTACATGAAATTATATTCATGTGTATTTCAAAATTTTGATCTTTGAAAATTATTTGGAATCATTTTTAATTTATAAAAAGGGCATTTTAAATTTATTGGATGCTAATATTTAAATAGTTGTGTTTTTTTAAAATTGGAGTGAGATTTTATTAAATAAGTTTTTAAACTGATTTAGGTGAGATTTATCTAGTGAAATTTAAAGCGTCCTAATCCTATCTAACCGGGACTTCTTCACCCTATTTATAAGGGAGGCTTGCCATTGTTTTCTCTATAAATTTTGTTCTACCATTATCGCTATTTTGTGTGCACCGTGTCCGTGTCCACCATCTCCTCCGTGTCAACCGTGACAACTTCGGGTCTGACCCTGGGTGTCTTTCTACTATTTTTGAGTCCACATACATATACACGACTCATTTCTTATGTCCATGTCACGTAGGGCACGTGTCCAAAACTCAAACCCAAATCTAAGTCGTCGACTCCAGCCATCTCCTTCATGCTGCGCTCTTCCGCGGCTGCCACCATAGTCGAAGCCCCACCCGAGTCATCGAACACCTTCTCGGCCAACCAGCCAACCACCACCATCATTATCATCATCACCACCACCACAACCACAATCTCTACCACCAGCAACCGTCAAAACTGCCACCACCTGTAACCCCTCACTACGCGACAATCTACCGACAACCACCTTCTGAGCCGCGACCACCGCCGACACTAGTTCACCTTCACCACCATCCCGTCACCACTACCAGTCTCCTCCTCGGCCACCATCACCCTCCGCTTTTCCTCATAACCGTACCAAGATCCGGCCACCCACCTCAGCGTGCATCACCGTACGACCCCGACAAATCCCCGCCTCCCATAAGGCAAGACTCCACTCTGCAACCCTGTGCCTCTGACCATATTTCGTGGCTAGATCCATCACCGCCATCTACCATCACGTGATCCTTCTCCTCCATGCGGGCAAACGCCATCGTGAGACCTTGCACGCCGACGACCACCACCGTGTTCCTTTTCGGAGGCTTCAGATCTGTGCACCACCTCACCTTATACAGCCAGCACCACACGCTGACGAGATACCTCTCCGCAAGGCCGATGCCGCCATGACCGCATTGAGCGCCGTTGATCGCTACCGTGCTGCCGACGCGTCACCCCGCCCTCTACCTTGTCGCGCACAATGAGCGCTACCCGGAACCGACCATGGTGAGCGCTTTTTCCTTCCTCTCTCTCCCTGGATCTCTCTTCCCCGCTCTTTCTTCTTTTTCTTCCCCTCCTCTCAAACTATTTTTCACCCTCTGGCTACTCTCTCTCTTCTACCTCCTTCTGTTCTGTTTTTATTTACTTATTTATTTATTTTTTAAAAAAAGCAGCAATAGGGTTTTGAATTATGGGCCTTGATGTTGGATTTGGCCATTGTGACTGAAGGAATTAAGTTTTTAATTTCATACTTTAATTTAGTGATGGGCTAAAATAAATTTAGTACTTTTTATTTTTGGGATGGGCTACAAGCCCCGTATATTAAATTATATAGCCTTAGTATAAATTTGTGTATATATGTATAAATATTATTATCTATTATTACTATTACTATTAATATTACTATTGGTATTATCATCATTGTCATTAGTATTGTGGTTACTAAATATTATTTTGGAATTTATATTATTTTATATAAAAAAGTAGGATTTTTTTATATATATTTGACAAAAGTATGTTTTTAGCCATAAAAATGTTTTCTCTATATTTCAAGTATTAACCTAAAAATATAATAATAATATTTTCTATCTAAATTATAGTTTTGACCTAAAAACCTAGTTTTCTTTAATTTTAAGCATTTACCTAAGAATAGTTTTACTAATAAAAAAGATAGTTTCCAAATTAAAATTTATTTTCTAGTATGTGTTTATCTAAAAAAAAATTGGGTAATAAAATCTAGTTTTCAAATATTTTCTAAAAATAGTATATGTATTATTTACACAAATTTTTTAGCTTCATCTTGGTCATGGCTAATCGTGCACTCCTATTTTCTCCAAATTTGGACCCCTTCACATCGACCATAGCTATTGGACAAATTTGGACATTTCAGATCATCGCATCCCACTAAGCAAGATACCTTGCCATATTTAATAATTATATATGTTCTGCATCTTTACTGTTTAGTTTCTGCATATTTACTATTTGTTTATTTCTAGTTCATGTAGTTGTATCCCTGTTTATTGTTTATGGTTAGTTTACTGTGCTTTCAATTATACATGATGCCAAGTATTAGTCATGTTTTCTTTCTTATCTTTAAATATGTATATGGACCTAAAGTTAAGTGACTACCAATTGTTTAGTGTATTTTCATAAACTTTGACAAAGATGGGCTACAAGATGTGTATGTGTTGTCAGTAGCATATAGACTCCGGACTTGCGTCATGGCTGATCACCGGCACGTATAGGACGTGCGTTAGGTATAACTGCTAACATAGATGCAGTCTAGAAGACTTAGCAGTTATTAGAGTTACAATGTCATGGATACGACATAAATAGGTGCATAGGGTGGGGAGGATAGTTTCTTAGCATATGAGCCATGTATGTACTTCCTTTTTGTATCCGAAAGCTCTGCTTGAGATAACGGGCATGGCCACCCTCTTTTACTGTTTTGCCTCTGGAATTCGAGGAAACATCTTGCTTTGCGACTCCTGGTGTCCAGAGAGAGGACTATGCCAATTCCATATAGCCAGAGTGCCCATGCGTTGAACGTTTGTTCTTAACTGCATGTTCACAGAAGAATGGTTAGGTGATCTTAGTGTATATTATTACACTCCATTCCAATCATGGCATTGGACAGAGTCACATCACAAAGTAGTGTGCTATCCCTTGTCCTTGTTTGGTTGTAGGGGTAGTACACTGTTTCGACGAAGGGTTACTGGGCTATGTTATGGTTTGGAAAATTATACTTTTAATTTTGACTTATGACATATTTTATATCCAGTTTATATGACATGTTTTCTATATCTTTTTACGTCCCCCTGGGGACCTGGTCATCTCTCTAGGTGTAAGTGTTCATGACTTTTCGCAGGAGTTCTAGCAAAGATCGTGATCTTCTATTTTCTATCAAAGATGACTTGCTCTTGGATCATCCTTTGATGTTGTGACAAATTCTTTTATTTCTTATTGTTTCCAAAGAACAAAAATATGCTTCTTTATTACAAACTTAGAAAAAAGTACAAGAGTACAATTGATTTATGGGAAAGTACAACTATAGGAATCTGATCAGAAGACGATCACTTTATCCCTTGGATGATGTGATATCGAAGACACGAGCCTCTGGAGGATGCAAAAGCACTTTGGCAGGAGATTATAATTTCTCTTCATGTTTTGAGATTGATTTGAAACTCTATTTATAGAGTTCTTGAAATAACTGTTTAGCAGTTATTCTGAGTTGCGCACATTTTAGGTTGCGAGCCTCCTGTTCAGTTGTGCGAACGGTTGCACTAACTGTTGTGGATGCGTGGTATCGTTTGATTGAGATGCGCATAGTCGTGAGCAGTATAGTGGACACATTATGCGAAGTTAGTGGCTTGTGCGCCATGTCACTCTGTTCTGAATACTGTTTGATCACCTTGCGTGAGCTTCATCAGCTTGTGTATGGCACAATGTAGCAACTTGCGCGAGCGGTTGTACCAACTGCTGTAGACGCGTGGCATCATTTGATTAAGATACACATGGTCGTGGGCAGTGTAGTGGGCATGCTCTGCAAAATTGGTGGCTTGCGCGCCACGTCACCCTATTTTAATATAAAAATTGATCAAGTGGTGCCAACTAGCCAGGGTGCGCATCGCAACCGAATAATTGGCGCTTTTGACTAGGTCTTCGGTGCTGTGCTAATTAATTCTCGCGCTACACAATGACTTGCGCGAACCAGCTGTCAGCATTAATTACATGCTGATAAAATCTTCTCGAGCGTCGTGTTGTGCAGGATTCGAACAGATTTTTCTAGATCTCCTTGTTGTCAGCTGTCAGGAAAATAATGACGTCGTTACAGCTTCTCGAGGAAGTACGCCATGTGTCACTCGTGCAACCTGACTCCTGCACAACCAGATGTCGGCGCAACCTGATGGTTTGGCGCAACATAATGGTTTTGTGATTTTGATGATCTAACACTTTAATAGGTGGTGCAACTTGATTTTTAGCCTCTACAAGACCTCCTTCAAAGTTGTCAAAACTTGAAAATACTTCAAAGTATTGAAATACTCTGAATTATGCTAGTTTTGTTTGGATTACGCCAGTTTTGTTTCAGTCAACTCGAGCCCGCTTCTTCATCATAAGTTGCACGATTCATCCTCATTTATAAAGCTATAAATAACCGTACTCTTTGGATTTTTCATTCTTAACCATCGTTCGAGAGAAACCCTATCTTCTTCGTCGATCTTTGAGAACTTCGATTGACAGCAATGGCACCCAAGCGCTCTACTGTTGAGAGAGGTCAGACTGTGGCCGAATCATCCATGCGATTTTTTGCCTTCGTCATGCCGAGAGACGGCCAGCCCGGCCTTGGAGGGTAAGCATTCGACTATAGACCCGATTATCGACCATCCTACTGATCATCGTCCACCCTATTTATGGTTTGGCTTGATTCTGACAATGTGCGCCCACTCTTTTTAGAGTTGGGCATACTCTATAACTTGTGCCTTTCTTATTAGGGTTTGGTTGCTGTCGACATGCATTATGCAGCGTTTCAAAAAGTTGTGCTGTCTTTTGGGCACAATTTTGACATATTATGCGACAAAATACGGCACAACCTGATTGTTGCGTATGCTGAGTACGGCGCAATGTGAGGGTCATGCAACTTGACTGCTGCGCAACCTGTCGACGTAAAATATTCTATTTTAAAGCATTATTTGAAACTAATTTCTGTTTGTTGATCTTCATGTAGTTGATTTGAGAGAAGATCCCAATGCCGAAAGATTTGCCTCTGCATTTAATACTTCTGAATACAAGGAAGATTTATCACACGTCTCATATCCGCATTATGACCTTCCTGAAGCCAGGAGAGCTATACTCGCAGCTTAAGAGAACTCCACTCTATTATGTTTGATGAATGGACAACCACTAGAAAGTGTGGACAATGTAGTTCATAAGAAACCGGGCTTCTTGTTTGGCGATGCTATTAAGAAAACGTCCCAGCCCAAGGCTAAGAAGGAGGGTAGGGTGTATTAGTGTAGTAAGGACAGGATGATGTACCTCCTGGAAATGTCGAGATATCTATCATTGTCTTGATATAAATTTTTGAGTTACCCTTGCCGGATGGCATGGGATATAACACCACAGCAGCAGGTAAGAGTAGGGAGAATCTACTATAGACTAGGTCCACAAAGTAGAGACCAATTCTATAGCACCTCAGATAAAAACAGCTCCCATCTGAGAGGTCTGATGCCAGGTTGTGTACCTCCCGAGGATTCCTCGTTGTTAGTCCCAGTCAGAGTACCAATTTTTGCGAATGAGTTTGCCAAAGTTGAAGGAAAATATCCGAACCATGCCATACGAATGATAGGCTGGGTAAATCTAGATAATAAGCGCTGGGGCAGCTTGGCTAACTGGGTTCTGAATCAATTCAAAGATATGCTTCTGGAGATAGGTCTTTATGAAGCAGTTTGGGCTACAGTTTATGGGTTCCGCCTGAATGCGCACATATTCCTAGCTCTGGTAGAAAGGTATAATGATAAGACCGGAACCTTTATGACCCTGCATGGGGAGATCGGCTTTGTCCTTCACGAGATAAAGTTTCTTTCTTATCTGCCGATAGAAAACAACCCGTACGAGGAGTATGTACCTACCAATGAAGAATTAGACATACTATTAACAGAAAATCCTGAAATGGTAGGGGTTTTCGAGGAGCTCTTGTGTCACTATAAGATATGCTCCCTCTAATACAAGAGTGCCACCGTAGGGACTTGCAACACATCCAAGTGGCTGCCTTATTTACTCTTGGGTCATATTTATGAAGACAAAATCTTCGATACTCAGGCTTGTGACCCTTGTTTCTTTAAACCACTTGACAAAAGTGACATCCAGAAACTGATAGAGAAGTTCGATCAGTATGACAACGAGCTAGACAAAGATTGGTCCCCTTTCAAAGCCGACGACATGATCGAGAGTTATTTCAGACAAGGTTATAGACCTATGTCTAAAGAAGCCCAGTTGGCGGGCTTTCTTTCCATATGGCCGCGACGGTTCGTAGTCCCTGGAGGCAGTGCTGTCGACAGATTTCACCGGGGCGTCCTTTTGCTGCAGTACGCCTTGTATTTGGTTACAGAATGGACCTCCTTTCAGCGATGACTTGTCGCCTAAATGCGGGCCTGCGCTCCTTTGTATACACCATGTTGCATGATAAAAATGCCAGGAATGAATTTCCCCGCACTGAGATACCCTACACTTATCTATACGGGTGGCTTCTCTTGTATTATCCTAGTTTGATGGACCCGGATATGAGTGTAGTAGGAGGGGACTTCATGAGGCGGTATTCCAATGCCCGTTGGAATATCAGTGTATTATCAGAATACCGACGAGCATTGAATAAAGGTTCTGGATGGAGATTCCAATGCATCCCTCCCCCTCAAGGGTATGAGCACTTTCCTCCCAATCTTATGGATTTGGAAGCCACGTTACTCCGTCTGATTCCCTCTGCTTTCGAATGGTTGAAGTCAATTCGGCCATCTCATTTATTGTTTCGGTTTGAAGAAGTGTGTTTCTTGGAACCATATCTACCAAGCCGATTTTGCCCATCAGTTCGGCTACGATCAATTACATGTGGGGAACACCATAACTTGCCTAAGTTCCTGGGGTTATTTAATTGATGGAACCAGGGCATAGGAATACTACAACGCTCGGGGTACAAAAACAATATTCTCCATGCCAAACGTCCCTTCCCAGATGGGTCCACGTATGTTGTATACATACACGAATTTCTATACTTCAGCAAATACTTTTGCTGAGAACTTCAATCTGTCCTACAGCTTTACGAGCGACAAACGTACGAAGGCTGGAGTCTGTATGATATTTTTATTCAGAGATATTGAAAATCAGGATCCGACCGATGATCCATTAGAAGCTTTCCTCATAGGATGTGCTAATGAAGCGACTGATCCACTAGACGTGCCATTAAAGGTACGAAAAGACAAGTCTCTTACTAAAGGTCTTGACAGGAAAAAGAGAGCAGGAGAATCCTCAACTCATGATGATCTCCCATCCTTACTCCAAATTGCAGAGAAGAAGAGGAAGACCATAGTGGCTAAAACCAAACCAGTCACCTCCAGGACAATACAATCCCATTCAAAACAGATGACTACTGGGACGTCTCTTGGAGTGGGTGAGATGACTCCTTCATCGGTTACAAAGCAAAGCGGAGTCATTCCAGAAGAAATTCACGAAGAAGAACCAATAGCGCCCCCATATCGGAAGCCTCGAAGGAAGTTACTAGTGTCCCGAGGAGATCGTCCAAGAATGGGCTCTTTATCCACTCTGTCTGAACCAGAGACACTGTTACCCTCGCACTAAGATCTACTACTTCAAAAAGGTAGTTAATATGGTTTTCGTAAAATCATGTCTAACTACATTTTTATATATGATTTTTTTAACTGCAGAGTTTAACATTTCGGCTCCGATCATAACTATTCCTTTAACTGCGTTAGCTGCCGCAGGAATTATGATATCATCTCCAACTCCAGGAGTTCCAAAGACTATACTTTCTGAGGAGGAATTGCCTAATCCTGATGTCACTGTCTATTCTTTAGCCAAAAATCCTACTCTACCTCAAGAGTATCAAGAAATGATAGCGGCTCTTGAAGGTTGTGATTTTAGAGATTCCTCAAATGAAGATGATCTCACCATTGCTACTGAAGGTAAACAAGCTTCAATAGCAGTTATACTGAACGAAGAGGGATTTATCAAAGAGAGCCAAACCACTGTTGCGGGTAAAGAATACCCCATTGATGATGAAGAGCACTTAGGCCAGAAAGCTGATGAACCCAAAACTCCTGAAGAGGTTCACGAAGATCAGCCTGGAGCTTCTGAAGCAGCTAGGATTGCTGAAAATCCTAAAGCTGATACCAGATGGATTAAAACCCCTGAAGATCAAACCCCATAGGAGACAAAAACAATTATCCTTCCTATTCAAGCAGAGTCAGGGGCTGAAAGCAGCTATTTTTTATCGGGAGGTTCGGAAGCTGGAAGCAGTCAAGCAGCAGTTTCTGAGAACACAATGTCGAGAGTTCGTATATAAGAAGCCATGCCTTATGAAACACTGTCACGCCCCAGAACCAGAATACTGGAGAGCGGGGGCAGACATAGCCAGCTACGTATAATGGAATGGAATCCACCCCGCTATACGGTCACGGCTGTCTAGATATGTGTGGGTTTCACTACAATCCATCAGTCTCTTAAGGTCATAAAATAGCCTATTGTCTCAATCTCAACAAACTAATAATAATCACAAGATATCAGATCACCAAATATACAATTGTAAGGCATCCCAAACATTACATATCCAGATGATCATGAAGCTAGTCGTACAAAATGTAAGGACTAGCAAGAGTTTAAGTCATACATGATCAACCTCGAGTTGCCAATCATGCTTACCGCCCATAGGCAGATAGTAAATAAAGTTGCAAACGAGCTAACACTTGCTCGGCGGCCAAACGCCTCAAAAGAATAATTTTATAATAGAGTGGGAGAGCAAAAATAAACCCACTCGTTGCCCTGGTTACGCCTGGTGACCACCATCGGGCTGAAAAGCAGGAAGATCCTTTGGTGCTGCTCCGGTATCTGGCCATACAAAACCAGCTGGGTCAGACCCCAGAAAGAGCAAGTGCCACAAAGGAGGCTTCACTTAAGAACTAAAACCAGCAATTAGCACAAGAGTAAAATTACATAATAAAAGGCAGTAGTTTAAGAAAAAGCATGATGGGTAATTATAAAAGACAATCTTGTATAGAATCACTAAAAGACAGGACATATGGAAAGAAAGCATGACAGGATGATATACGATGAGATAACCATGGGACTATTCAGATAGCCAGGTTACAACCCGTAAACCAAACAAGGACCGGGGTTGTAACCCTTCGTCTGAACGGAACTTGGTTTCTCTCACCATTTATCGGCAAGATAAATATAAGAAATTAGGTCAAGTGACATTCTGGAGTAACAATCATTATGGTGACAATCTGGAGAGTACAAGGCATTAGAGTGATAATCTGGAGTGACAATCATTATAGTGACAATCTGGAGTGACAATCATTATAGTGACAATCTGGAGTGACAATCATTATAGTGACAATATGGATTGACAATCATTCAATCATGCTGGTACAATCTTACAATTAATCAATTCTAGACAATACTATACTGGACTAGACTCCATCCAAGCAATCACGGCCAATCATTGCCTACGGCTTTCTACATTAACTAACTAGGGTTATCACAATCCTAGTTACTAGCAAGATGCAATGAGATGCTCCAAGTAGTCACAGGCCCTGCAGCTATCCAGGTTATCCAGGCAATCATTATAGTGACAATTCAGAGAGTACAATACATTAGAGTGACAATAGAGTTCAATTATTTAAGTGACAATCAAGAGTGCCCCACATGACAGTGGGCTGGAAATGTGCCCTACTCGTCGGCAGGCTACAAGTCCAAACATTTGCGGCCGGGATAACGGGATCGCCTGTAACTGGGGAACATCTCTTCATGTCTAGTGAATTATACTAGTCATTAACCTTAGTCCATTTCAGTAGGTACTCCTGACCGTGGTACTCAGGAGTCCCCTCCTAGACATGATGCAAGACAGGACTGGATTATTTATACAAGCACAATCGCCCACGGTGTCAGGATCAATTATACAAGTCATGTCATGTCAGGTAGCCGTCGCAACAGCTATTCGAGAAATCATGCCAGGTTTATCATGTCAAGTGTACTAGTCAGGAGTGCGCCATGACGGGCCACTATCAGGTCATGCCAGGTTATCATGTCAGGAGTGCACCACTGCGGGTCACTATCACGTCGTGTTCAATTATCAATTCCAAACATACAAATGAATTCATGATTTTCAAGTTCGGGACAAAAGGCGTAAGGATATAAAATGAGCGTAAAATATCTAATAGAGGTAAAGCGTACTCATGTTGTACTGAAGTTACAAGATACATGATAATAATAAAAGAACAATAGTAATAATAGTAGCAATAATAATGTAACAGGGCACGACAGGGAAGTCCATGCGGCTGGGTCCAGGCAGAATTCTATGCGGCTGAGACAACAGGGTCTTATGCGGCCAGGGATAACAATTATTTTGCGGCTGGGAATAACTTCCCATGCGGCTCAACTGATATGGGTTCATGCGGTCAGGTTGGACGAAATCCCATACGGCCCAATTTAGATGAGTCACATGCGGCTCGGGGGAGTGAGCTCCATGCGGCTCAGAGAATTAGTCATATGCGGCTGAGGCAAATTAAGTCTCATGCGGCCAAGGGAGAATGTTTCCATGCGGCTGGACAGGGCAGGGTCTTATGCGGCTCAGGGTGAAGTCCTCATGCGGCTGGGTCAAGCAAGTCTCATGCGGCCAGCGGGAAGGGCGCATGCGGCTGCAGAGTTCAGAACTTATGCGGCTGGAAATTAGGGCGAGTCATGCGGCTAAGTGAGTCCGACTCTCATGCGGCTCAAGAACTTCCAGTCCTGCGGCTGGATAGAACACTTGCCGCGTGAATATTCATGCGGTCAAGTCAAGCACTGTTCATCTTCTCCAAATTTTAGAGAAGAAGAATGCCATGAGAGCCAAGTCCTCAAGCTCCATAACTCCATCATCCGGAGCCTAAATCCGAACTTCCTTAGGTCAAAATAGGGTAGAACGAGATTCTCTACAACATGGAACCATCAAAACATAGAAATAACAAGATTAAGTAGATCAAAACCCAGAAAATCCGAAATTAAAATAAACTTAGATCTACAAGAATCTAGCCATGGAAACGAAAAATGTCAAGTACTAAAGAGTGTTAAAATGCTACAAGGAAGAGAATGAAACAATAATATTTGGGTTCCTCCATGAAGCAAGATGCACTTGCCTAGACCTCTCTCTTCTCTCTCTGGTAGGTAGGGAAGTAAATGAGGAAGAAGAAGATGATCAATGAAGAGAGAGAATGAAGAGGGCTAATAAATATCAAGGGTGGTGGTAGGTAGGGGGTTCATCCATGGGTTCATCATGAACCAATAGCAAAACCAAGCCAGGCCGAACCAACCCAAGGAAATAACCAAGCCAAGCCAAGAAGGAATGCTGAGCCAGAAAATCATGCAATACAGAATAAAATACGTATACGTATTCCAAGAATACGAAATACGAACACAGGCATTACAAACACCATATGTACTACCAGGTTCAAGTAAATTTCTGATTTTTATTTATCCTAATTCTTTTGATAATGTTTCAACAATGGTGTATATATTGATCGTAGAAGGACCTGTAGGAACGACTAGCTTGACCATGGCTCCTTTAGACAGAGGGACTCACGTAGGAGAAGGGAGCTCATCCCAGATGCCCAAATTTGGGTCTCCTGATGCACAGTCTAAAGTACCTCAACTTGCTGCAGTAATAGAAACTCGGGGAGAAGTAATGGCCACTCCAGGTGCCATAGCGACAAACAAATTTGTTGTAGCTTCTTTCATAAATGCCTTCTACACATCTCTGAGGCCTTTAGTCCAAAGGGTGATGGAGAGGGATGATATTCCTTTTTCAACAGTAAAAAACCCCTCGTCCTATATAATCAAAGGTATTCGCGTTATTGGAGACCGAGATCTGGCAACCTATTTGGAGCATGTTTTGGATGAGCTGGAGGAATCCATTAAAGTCTACAAGGATCTTCGAAGTAGGGATATTCGACAACTCGTGGATACCGAATATGACGCCATGGCTCGTAAAGCTGAAATAAATAAGGCTAATTTTGAATCCTTCTTAGTGGCTTTCTCTAAACACTCCGTAGAGATGGACAACCAAATTACTGAAATAGCCTCCAATTTTGAGTGTCATAAAACTGCAGCTATAGAGAAAGAAAAAGAAGTCCTTGATCTGGAAACTGAAATTGCTCGGCTTCAGGAATAGCTCAAGACGGCTAAGCAGCATGTAGAAGAAGAAACCCAACTGTATCAGGCTGCTGCAAGTCAATTGGAACTTTTGAAGTGTTAGAAGGATGAATTTGTTCAAATTTAGAATAAAGAGATAACCCGCCGGACAACTTCTCTACATCCCTTCGATCCAGTGTCTGGAAGAGTCCAAGCTAAACAACGGGTAGTTGAATATTGTGTCGAACGAGCTAAGGGTTTGGAGAAGCGGATCACAGATCTCAGCACTCAACCTCTAGAATAAAGAGATCCCAGTTGTTATCTCTCTCCTTTTTTTATATGTATAATGTATTTTTAAATATCATTAATGTAAAGATTTTTTTTGTAGTTCCGTTACTTGTTGCATACCTTCTAAAAGATATAAGTAATAGAATAGGAAATATATTCAAAGGTATTAGACGTAACATATTTTCTTATGGAAAATAACAATATTCATTATATCTTCTCAGAGGTAATGTGGACGTGGCAGAATATAATTCTTAGGATATCATTATTTCAAAAGATGACTTTATCAGAGGTAAGGTGGACATAATAAGTCGCTGATGTGGATAAATAGAATTCAGAGGTAATGTGGACGTGAATCTATTGATATAGAAAATAGAATTCAGAGGTAATATGGACGTGAACTCATTTTCTCTATTGATGATCTTTAAATCCGCGAGGACTTAAAGAGAGAGATCGTATCTAAAAAGACAATATCTAGATTTATCATAACGAAAAGATATCTTTTAAAACAGCTGGATTTCAAAAGACAAAATTGATGATTCTGATAGGCTCCACTGGGGATTTTGAGAGGAAGGGTATTCCTGACTTTGGAAATAACAGAACTTTTGTTTCTCTGCTCCAAGAAGCTTTTTTTGCTGACAAATATTGGTTTTGGGGAAGTTTCATCTCCAATATTGACTTGAACCAACTGATCTTTAGTAGGTGGCTCACGTTGTTCAAAGCGAAGCTCCCATTGAGTATCCATCCTTTGTGTCCAAGGATCAAATTCAGAGACTTCGGCAAAGTCTCTGTCATCTTCTGATAACTCAGCAGTCACCATATTGGAAGATAGAGTCACTCGATGGACGTGCCCTATACTGGTATCTGAACCCCATGAGATAGAATCAGAAGAGTTAGATCGTTCTTCTTCATCAGATTCGGAAGCTTGTGGAGTCAGAATTGGTGAAGTATAACCTAATCACCGCTTCATTTTGCTATAGTATTGTTGTGATTTTCCTTTTGGAGCAGGAACACGAATAGAAATTCGCCTTCCTTTGCCGCCATTGAGACCGGCTTTAAAGTTGTAGCCCACCTTTTCAATGATATCTTTTGATTGCTGACTATGACGACGTAGCTGAAGTCTTCCGTTATCGTGATTTTCTTTCTCACTATTGGGCATGATCTTTTGTTCCGTTCCTTTACTAAAAAGAATAGAAAGTTCATCTTTCTTCTAGGAAGGAGGAGTCCTGCATTGGCTTGAGCAATACTTCATCTTGGGAAGCTTTAACTGCTCCTATGGTAAGTCGTTCGAAGTTATCTAACATTTTTAAATAACACCGAGTATAATAAAGAATATCAATATAGTGTAAAGGAGATGGTACTTTATTGACTTGTACATCATCATTTACAACATGATTCTTAGCCTTAATAGAATGCTTAGTAAGGTTGATAACCAGAGGAGGAGAAGGAGAAGGGGAAGGTAAAAGTTTGTTCCGACGAAGGTCGATAACAAGAGGCTCAGAAGAGGTGAGCTCCCTTTGTTCCCTTTCTACAGCAGGAGGCTATTTTTTATAAGAGGACAGATGTATAGTCATTGTCTGAGAAGAAGAGGGACGAGTAGTATGTCCTTTGACGGGGATCATGAGAACATCTTTTGAAGTATGTTTCTGATCTTTCTCACTATAAATTGCTAATACAACTTTTATGAACTCCTCTTTGTACATCCGAGAGTGTGTAAAATATGCTTTAATGCCCCTGAAAGGATTTAAGTCGGCAACTTCCTTTTGGACCTCTCCATTGACGTCCACATATTTGAAGCATTGATGTAAAGTGGATGGTACAATGTTATGCTTATGTAGAAAGGGTCTTCCCAGCAAAGCATTGTAAGAGCCGTGATTATCGATCACTTAAAAAGTAACCTTCGTACGAAGATTGCCTATTTGAACTTTCAGGCGAATCTTTTCCAAAGGTTCACTTCTTCCAGAATTGAATCCTAAGATTGTCGTAATGATTGTTGAAAGATTGTGTACAGGAATCTTCAATGCATCTAGTAGAGTCTTTGGCATGATGCTAAGTGCAGACCCATGATCGATCAAAATACGATCAACCTTCATGGTATCGACATATCCCGTGAAGTAGAGTAGTCGATCATCACGATTATCTTCCAACAACATATCATCTTGTGTAAAGGTGATGTTTAGCATCAATTCCATCACACTATGACAATGTAGGCTTGTTGTAGGCTCATCCTCTGGCTTCTTGAGAAGTGTTAGACAAGTATCAGCTTGCGTCAAAAATTCACTCAATATTTCTCGAGTTTCCTTCGAAAGACGGAGTAGCTCAAAAATTGACAATCTTGTCGGGGTATTAGCCAGCTGATCCAGCATATCAAAGTTATATGGCTTCTCAAATCCCAACGTTAAAGTCTTATTCAATACTTTATCGCAACGGACATGCTATTTTCCTTTGTCGGCTGTCGTCAGTTTGGGAAGAGTTAGCTCCATTGGAGGTGATAAAGCCGATGGATTATTGACAGCAGGAGAAGATGATGCATGAGGTCATCCAGAGCTGGAGCAAGGTTTTTTTGACCTTCTGAATAGTATCTTAGGTAAGGTTTCCCAGACCTGGTACCATTTAAGACTTCTTCTTTGGATACAGGCTCAAATAACACCATATTGTAACTTTTTGCCTGGATCTTGTTTTTAGTAGGTATCTTTTGGCAAAATGGAGGATTTGCCAGTAACCCAAACCAACCCGAAATTGGTTGTGTAATGCTCCAGTCCCAAAATACGTAGGACTAGGAACGTAGACATGCTAGCCGTATAATAAAAATATGTAAGCTGTAAATGCAGTAAAACCACAGATACTAATCTCATCCATAAAATAAAAGAAATAAAGAATGATATAATAACCACGATTTGTCTTTATACAATATGTTGGACGGAGACAAATCCACTACCAACTCTTTAAAAGAAAAGAAGTACAAGACATATGAAATAATTTAGCGAAGGTAGCAAGAAAGGCCCAAGACACGTCATCTTCGAAGGGATGGAGAAGATCACGATCTCAGCTAGAATACCTGCGGAAGATAAGAACACACACTTGGAGAGATAACCAGGTCCTCAGAGGGACGTAACAAGATACATAATATCGTGCCATATAAACTGAATAAATACTGCTCAATAATAAGTCAACCAGATCATAACATGGTCCAACACTCAACCCTTGAATTAGCGCACCATCCCTCCAACCAAACAAGGACATGGGATGGCACACTAACCCACGATGAATTATCTTTCCAAGTCACGAATCCAATATGGTATCCGGACCACAAAATCGTTCAGTACCTTCTCATCGGAGTAGTGAGCACAAGATGTAGAAAACAAGTCCGTGACAAGTTACTGTTCCAAGCCACGGTCAGATACAAGTACCCAAACCAAGAGTACTCGTACCTAACGGATAAGGTAGGCTAACCAGTCTAAGTGTATGCAGTTTTAAGAACATCCTCCAATACATGGGCCCTGGCTAAAATAGGATCGACATGGTCCCCCCTTGGGGCACCAGTGGCCCAACCAGTAAGAGCATGATGTTCTGCAAAACGTCAGTGGCCGTCAGTAATCATTGGTAATCTCACCCACGTCTCCGACAGAGCTCACGAGTTACAAAAGGTAAAGTGTATAGTAGCCCATACGCTAAGAAAATTTCCTTCCCGCCCCATGTCTATATGTTGCCTCCGTAACACATATAACCTCTATTAACAGCTAAGTCAAACTAAGCATGCAACCTCTATTAGCGGTTAATCCTATCGCACGGCTTATACGTACTGGTGGCCAGACGATCACGCATGTCCGAGTTCTATATGTGACTCACAACAACTTGGTACAAAGGTGTCAAGGCCTATGAATGCAACACACAAAGGGTGGTCCCCTAAATCTAAGTTTTATGTATAAGAAAATAGTACATAGCAAGAAATAGAACTAGACAGTAAAAATTCTATCTACTTATGCCATGTATCACAGTTTATTTTGCAGAAAATAAATAATAAATAATGCATGAATATGAGATAAAGTAAAATAATCAGCTAATGACAAGGTATCTTGCCTGAGCTTCTTGCTGGTGAAACCGATAATCCCGTTGGGTATAGAATAGTCACAGGACTACACAAGATGAACTCTGACGATGTGACAAACTTCTAAAATAAAAACCAAATATAAAATATTTTAGAAAATTTTTGGGAAAAATATATGTGTGTATCTTTCCATCAGCATTCCGAAACTACAAACGGTTCGTGATTATGATTCTTGGTTCTCCCAGAATCTCGAAAACACTAAAATGTGTCAGATTTCGGACAACTGGCACTCCACAAATTTTCTAAAAAATTAAGTTCAAAATTTATGAAAATAAAATTCATATTCATAAAATATACCTCAATACAATTCCAACAAAAAAAACTAGAGGTCAAACGGAGTCCGGAGTTGGGAGTTATGGTCATTCGAAGCTGCTACAACCTTTGAAAATTGAGGCTGAATTTATGACGAACTTTGGAATTAGTTATGACGAAAAAAGAGAGAAATTTTGACAATAATGGTTTGAAAGAAAATTTTATTTATAGATTCGATGATATATATAATGGCTAGCAATTAGCTAATTATGATAGGATCAGAATTAAATCAATAAGGATGATTGGGATTACCAACTAATTCGGATAGGGATAGGATTGGTTTAAATAAGAAACGATCTAATTAAGTATTATTTTATATTATAAATTAATTGAAATCATATGAATCTAAATCCAAATCCAAGTCAAACTCAACATAATAACTTTAAAATAATATTTAATATTTATCAAAACAATTTAATTCATATAAAAGATAAATCTTTACATCAAATAACATTTTAAATCTATATTAGACAAATCGTAATGCCACAATTAGTCATCGTAAGTATTTTAAACAATATTTAAATTATCAACATAATTTAAAGTATAGTTTATAACCACCAAGATAATTTAAATAAATTCAAATATAATCAAATAACTGATTATCATATCAAAATAATACTCGATGTCATCAAATATTATAAGACTTACTTTTATAAATCCAAATCTTTATTTAAAAATAAATGGACAAAAAACTTTTATCGCTAATTTTTTTTTAAAACCAATTTTTAGAAGACCGAAAATAATAACAACATATTTTATATTTCAAATAACAAAATCCGAGAACATTTTTTTAGAAACATTATTTCAAACCATTAATTTAAAACTAGTTTTTGATAACAAAAATAATCAAAAAATATCTTTTACTAAATTTTGCTGAAAATTACTTTTAAAAACAATAATTAAAATATATAGAAATAATTTTTTTTTAAAATTCAGAAAGTGGAGTTACAAATCTACCCACCTTTGAAAAATTTTGCCCTCGAAATTTAAGGACTACTAAGATAGACGGACTTGGTTGATCGGTAAAAAGATAGTAAGAATTTGTGATAAGAGAAAATAGATGGAAAGAAAAAGAGAATTTCTTTAATGAGAACATTAATCAATTTTGGTGAAAATAGAAGAAGTGAATGGATATGGCTTGGTGTGCATGGACACGATGCACATACACATTTGTAGATGGAGAAAATTTGGTGAGAAATTAGTGTGAAGAAAATAATGGCAAGCTAACATATAAATAGGGTGAAAATCTTGGTTAGATAAGGATCATCATTGTTTAACCCTCGCTAGATAATTCATAATTAATTTAACCATTTTTAAACCAAATTAAACCAATCCATAAAAAACTAGATATTCTTTATCTTTATTTTAAACTATTTAAATCAAAATTAGAAAAATTAATTTTTTAATTTAAATTATCATGACAATTAAATAATTAAATCTAACAATTTTTAATTATCTTTTGTTATAAATAGTAAAAATACTATAATAATTAATTTCAAAATTCATGATAATAAATACTTAAATAGTTGAAAGATCTCTTTGCAAACAAATAAAATAAATTACAATTAGTTTTTTTTAAAAATCAAAATATACATGAATTTAATTTCATGTACCTCTCATACGAATAGAACATATTATTTAAAAAAATATTATTTTCTAACTTATCATAAATACTTGTATAGTGAGTAAAAATAGTTTTTACGTAGTAGTAAAGTAAAATCAAGTTTGAAGAATCTTTGGCATATAAAAATATTTACCTGCTACGGTATTGATCCACAATAGTTATTTCCTATAAAAATATTTGTAATTAAAACTTTTGTAAAAAAAGAATTTTAAATACTTCGTATATACGGATTCGCTCTAAACGTACGAATACCAACATAAAATAATTATCAAAATAAATTAAAAAATTATAGTAAATTTTAGGGGGTTTATATCCTACCCAACTTATAAGAATTTTGTCCTCAAAATTTAGAAATAATTAGGTAGGTAGGGTTGAGGAGTTTAAAAGAGTTTATCCATATGAAAACACGATCAAATGATTGGTCGAGGTGAAGGAACGTCGTTTAATCAAAACACACAATTAGAAAAGCATGATTTAGGTAATAAATCATGGACATGGTTAATTAATGCAAGAAAGAAAAGTTTAGGGTTTTAAGTAGATCAAGATAAAACAAAAATTGAAGATTAATAAGGAATAGAGTACATTAAGATAACATAATTAGAGACTTGGAGATATTTGTTCATTGAGAGTAAATTGTATGATAGTCGTCTAGGTTTGGGTACGATTAAGGAAACAATTCTAATCATTCTTAGGTTTCCAAAAGATTAGAAAGTCGCAATAGTGAATATAAGGTCGAAGGAAAGAATGAGTAGTTTATGATGAGAATATAGTCACGGGTTGGTCATGGCTTACTACACGTGGCCATAGGTGATAGGGCAACTAAAGGGGATACTCTGTATAAGTGATTTCGTCCTTCTAAAATAGGTGAAAGACAAAAGCAATAAGGGTTCAAGAAGCTACGATCGAATCAATTACAGTTTTCAAAGGCGATTGAATAGTTTCAAAAGGGATTGTCAAGGGGAATGTGGATGAGATCATAAAAGGGCTAGTACATTTGTTAACTATATCCCAATCCACGTAGAGTAATCGTAAGAATGGTGAACCAAAATGCACTTGGTTGACCAGACCATTATGCACCAGTTCTGATTAGGCAATACGTTAGTGGGAGCTCTTCCAATAAACATATGTTGTGAACAAGCTCGATAAAGAATAAGCTTGCAAAACTAGGCTATATTAGCAGCGTTAGTCAAGATAGTCAAAGTATAAGTAGGAAAATAATGATGAAAGAAATCAAATAGTCCAAGATCCTTAAATCTAAGTCTCGTCCGGTGTTTGGGCCTATACCGTCATCCTACTGTCTTTTTGTTTAAGGCCTTGGTCGACTAATGAGATATGGTCCTCTAAGATTTATAGTCTAGGGAATCCACTTTGTACTCACTATAATGGGTCATAAGGACGAAGGAATACTAGGTCGTGAGGCTTTCAACCCATCTTACAAGAGTTAAACTAGTAGTGTGAGGGAATAGTAGAACATGTATATCTTGTATGGGTTACCTTCTTAACCTCTATTAAGCACGAAAGAAGGGTAAGATTTATGATAGAAGGGATTAAGCAAGTTGCAAATCAAGGAGTCAAACGAGAATTCAAAAATGGAATCGAGGAAGGATGTCAAGTATGTGGATGAGATCCTAAACTCTAATCCTATACGCAGGCTTGCTTGGTACGGTAAAGTAACCAAACAATTTATCGTAGACCTGCGTGGGCCACCACAAAAACATATAACGCTCCAGTCCCAAAATACGTAGGACTAGGAACGTAGACATGCCAGCCGTATAATAAATATACATAAGCTGTAAATACAGTAAAACCACAGATGCTAATCTCATCTACAAAATAAAAGAAATAAAGAATCATATAATAACCATGATTTGTCTTTATACAATATGTTAGGCGGAGACAAATTCATTACCAACTATTTAAAAGAAAAGAAGTACAAGACATATGAAATAATTTAGCGAAGGTAGCTAGAAAGGCCGAAGACACGTCATCTTCGAAAAAATGGAGAAGATCACGATCTCAGCTAAAATACCTGCGGAAGATAAGAACACACACTTGGAGAGATAACCAGGTCCTCAGAGGGACGTAACAAGATACATAATATCATGCCATATTAACTGAATAAATACTGCTCAATAATAAGTCAATCAGATCATAACATGGTCCAACACTCCATCCTCGAATTAGCGCACCAACCCCCCAACCAAACAAGGACATGGGATGGAACACTAACCCACGATGAAGTATCTTTCCAAGTCATGAATCCAATATGGTATCCGAACCACAACATCATTCAGTACCTTCTCATCAGATTAGTGAGCACAAGATGTGTCAAACAAGTCTGCGATAAGTTACTATTCCAAGCCACAGTCAAATACAAGTACCCAAACCAAGAGTACTCGTACCTAACGGATAATGTAGCCTAACCAGCCTAAGTGTATACAGTTTTAAGAACATCCTCCAACGCATGGCCCCGACTAAAATGGGATCGGCATGGTCCCACCTTGGGGCACCAGAGGCCCAATCAGTAAGAGCATGATGTTCTGTAGAACGTCAGTGGCCGTCAGTAATCATGGATAATCTCACACGCGTCTCCGATGGAGCTCATGAGTTACAAAAGGTAAAGTGTATAGTAGCCCATACGCTAAGAAAATATCTTCCCCGCCCCATGTCTATATGTTGTCTCCGAAACACATATAACCTCTATTAACCGCTAAGTTAAACTAAGCATGCAACCTCTATTAGCGATTAATCCTATCGCACGGCTTATACGTACTGGTGGCCAGCCGATCACGCATGTCCGAGTTCTATATGTGACTCACAATAATGTGGTACAAAGGTGTCAAGGCCTATGAATGTAACACACAAAGGGTGGTCCCCTAAATCTAAGTTTTATGTATAAGAAAATAGTACATAGAAAGAAATAGAACTAAACAGTAAAAAAATTCTATCTACTTATGCCATATATCACAGTTTATTTTGTAGAAAATAAATAATAAATAATGCATGAATATGAGCTAAATAAAATAATCAGCTAATGGCAAGGTAACTTGCCTGAGGTCCTTGCTGGTGAAATCGATAATCCCGTTGGGTACCGAATAGTCACAGGACTACACAAGATGAACTCTGACGATGTGACAAACTTCTAAAATAAAAACCAAATATAAAATATTCTGGAAATTTTTTGGGAAAAATATATGTGTGTATTTTTTCGTCAACATTCCGAAACTTCAAACAGTTTGTGATTCTGATTCTTGGTTCTCCCAGAATCTCGAAAACACTAAAACGTGTCAGATTTTGGACAACTGACACTCCATAAATTTTCAGAAAATACACCTCAATACGATTCCAACAAAAAAAACTGGAGGTCAAACGAAGTCCAGAGTTAAGAGTTATGGTCATTCGAAGTTGCTACAACCTTTGAAAATTGAGGTTGAATTTATGACGAATTTTGGGCTTAGTTTTGAAGAAAAAAGAGAGAAATTTTGACAATGATGGTTTGAAAGATGATTTTATTCATAGATTCGATAGATATATATAATGGCTAGCAATTAGCTAATTATGATAGGATTATAATTAAATCAGTAAGGATGATTGGGATTACCAACTAATTCGGATAGGGATAAGATTGGTTTAAATAAGAAACAATCTAATTAATGCTAGATATTATTCCAATATGATAAGAATTTCTAATGGATAAAATTTTCCATAAATTTAAATCAAATAAATTATTAAAAATAAATCAATTTGGTTGTAATCCTTTAAATGATCACCATAAAAATTTTAAGTATTATTTTATATTATCAAATAATTCAAATCATATGAATCCAAATCCAAATCAAACTCAACATAATAACTTTAAAATAATATTTAATATTTAACAAAACAATTTAATTCTATAAAGGATAAATCTTTAAATCAAATAACATTTCAAATCTAGATTGGACAAATCGTAATCCAAATCAAACTCAACATAATAACTTTAAAATAATATTTAATATTTAACAAAACAATTTAACTCATATAAAAGATAAATATTTAAATCAAATAACATTTCAAATCTAGATTGGACAAATCATAATTCCATAATTAGTCATTGTAAGTATTTTAAACAATATTTAAATTATCAACATAATTTAAAGTATAGTTTATAACCACCAAGATAATTTAAATAAATTCAAATATAATCAAATAACTGATTATCATATCAAAATAATACTGGATGTCATCAAATATTATAAGACTTACTTTTATAAATCCAAATCTTTATTTAAAAATAAATGGACAAAAATCTTTTATCGCTAAATTTTTTTAAACCAATTTTTCGAAGACCGAAAATAATAACATGTTTTATATTTCAAATAACAAAATTCGAGAATATTTTTTTAGAAACATTATTTCAAACCCTTAATTTAAATCTAGTTTTTAATAACAAAAATAATCACAAAATATCTTTTACAAAATTTTGACAAAAATTGCTTTTAAACACAATAATTAAAATATATAGAAATATTTTTTTTTTAAAAAATTCGGAAAGAGGAGTTACAGTTGTGAGAAAGACATAGAAAAAGAGGTACAGGAGATCCCTTTTCCATAATTCAAGCAAGAGGCCTTTTGTAGAACATATCCCATTTTCGTCATGAGTTCACGAGACTGGGGACTATACAGATGGAAAGCTGGTTGGAATTTGGCTTCTGATTTTGCCAATGTTGTCTCAGCAGGGGAAAAGATGAAGGATTATTTGTTGCCGAGTTGAAGGTAGCAGTTAGAGGTGGAAGACACTGTTCTCCAAGTGCAATCATATGACATGATTTATTTTTGGTGGCCTTCTTAGAATTGATGGAAGAAGATGGTGTTTCGAAGTCTGCCACTAAATTTGGATGGATCCATATAATTTTTCCTTTATCAGTAGACAGAGGAACAAGACCATCAGTTCGTGCTGGTGGTAGATTAGCAATCTCCAGAGTAGTTCTCGGGATAGGGATGATAACGTCCTGCACAAGTTGAGCTAGAAAATCTCCAAACTGTAAAGAGACGACATTAGCCGTTACAGTTTTCTCGTCTTGTTGGAGAGTGATTGCCCCAGAATTAACCATCTCCTAAATTTTACCCTTGAGCACATAGCACGCTCGAGTTGGATGTCCAATAAACCTGTGGTAAACACAATATTTAGGATGGTCAGTCTTACCAACTTCATATGGCCGTTTTGGTTCTGACAGTTGAAGTTTATTGCTCTTGATGAGGCAATCAAAGATACTCATGATATCACCTTCATCAAAAGAGTATTCTTCTTTTGGACGTGGTGTCCGTTGTGATGGTGCTGTTAGGGTAGATGTTGGCTGATTTACATTGATGGCTAGGACTTCTTTGTCTTTAAGATTAATAGCCAAAGTCTCCTTGCTCTTGCGATTATTCTGACGGTTACTATTATTTGGTGTAGCGTGTTCATCTTTGTCAAGATTAGGCATTTGAATACCCAATTGCTTGAACATGTCAGCGCTCTCTTATGCTGCTTTGGCGTTCACTATAAAGGAAAGCCAGTCTTAGAATTGTGTTGATCCTGTCCACATGCTGATTATTGGCAACATGTTTGATTTGCAAGTATATATAGTCTAAGCATCTGGGGTTCCGAGAGGCATTTTAAGTGCTTCACGACGGAATCGTTCAATGAAACGTTTAGTAGTTTCATTATATCGTTATTTGATTTTGATGAGAGCAGACATAGTCATGTCGTTGGTTCCCTCATAAAATCATTCCAAGAAAATTTATTTGAAACCAGCGAAAGATGTTATACAACTATCTGGTAAACTACGATACCAGTCATATGCTGCACTAGCTAAACAGACGACAAATACTCTAGTAAGAAGAGCATCATTGGGTTGAAGTTGATCAGTCACTACTTCAAAGTGATTGAGGTATTGACTTGGAGACGTGCTGCCATCAAACAGCATAATAGTAGGGAGTTTGTATTTAGGAGGAAATTGGACATCTTTCCATTCTATATGATAGAGCTGTTTGATCCCAAGCTTCTGCAGGCCATCCTTCTGTTTGAAAGCTTCAAATTGAGTACGTAAAAGTTTTATGGCCTCATTGGTATCTCTTGTTAATTGAGGAGAAGTAGATTGATTTGATATGTTAGGAGGGGGTACTACATGATAGGTACCACCCCTAGCACCAGATTGACTTGGGATAGCCTGTACAGGAATGAAAGTGGTGTGAGGAGACTGTACCCCCAGATTAATATTGATGGAAGTTGATGCTGTTACAGGTTCCTAAGTCAGAATCAGTTTCGCGATCGGTGGAATTGTATATTGTGCCATGATTACAGCATGCATTCTTGTCATCATCTCAGCCATGTTCTTGAAACTAGCCTCCAAAGTAGCGATTCTCTGCTCTTGACTGCTAGAACTGGAAGTATCTTGATCTTCTGTGACGGCATAAGCAGTCACTTCTCTAGCCTTTGAAGACGAGCTAGTGGAAAGGATGGTCCTTTCAGAACTTTCACTGTCAGCATCAAAGTTACATAAAGAACTACCCCCAGAATAAGTGATAAGGATGTCTTTTTGACTTAAGGAATCTTGGTTAGAATCAAAAAGATTCCTTTGATCGATTATTTCTTGGCTGCTTGATCTTGTATACTGATAAACTCCTTCACCAGATTCATGAATCCGATCTAAGTACTGTTGACTGGGATTGCGGGATGTATTACGTCTTGGACGTTTTCCACCCTCAGTACTTCGAGATGCCATGTTGACAGGAGCATAGAGTAATTCATCTTCGTCCACTAGGATTGGTTCAGGAGTCATAACATAATTCAAACGATCAAAGACGGACCGCTTGCCTGATTGACAGCAGCATTTGATGACAACTTCTTGGTGGTGGCTGCAATGATGTCCTTGTTGTTGGTCTACCGCTGGATGGGATAGATTTACAACCTTCCGCTTCTGTATTAAGAGTTCGTGTAGGTCACTAACAGGATGAGAAAAAGTGGCAGGAATGTAGTCCTTGATGATATTCGGGATATGGTTCCTGTTCTTGAGTTGTCCCATACCTTGACTGTACAAGGACGTGCTAAGCTGGTTAGCATAAGTCATAGGATCTTTCACCTCAGAATTCTTCCTCTGACGCAAGTTAGCAATTGGTGCAGGTTGCGCTTGATACATCTTGTGATTTCTCGAGGTTGACCCTAATTGGCACCTATTGATATAAGTGCACAAGTCTGATAAGGGAGCTATTTGTGCATATACTTAAAATACTAGCAGTTTGCCTTGTCGGGATCTTAAAATACATAGGTTTGGTAGATCCTGTCCTGACCTTTTTGGAGTAGACATAATTCCCTTTTGCATGGAAAGTTTATTCTGAATAGAACCCATCTTCCTGACAGATATTTGGTTGTCTCTGTTAAGGAGAATAGAATTCCTATCTGAATTAACAGTACTTTCCACCCAGTCAATGACTTGAGCAGAATGAGGAAAAGCTAAAGAGCGTTTTCCTTGATTTAGTGATTTCTTACTAAACTTTTGGTTTGATAGCAAAGATGGAATCACTAAACAGTATTTCTCTTTATGTTGCGCTAGTGCAGAAGTATGTGTAAGTTGTGTCGGAGCATGAACATGCACAAGTTGTGCCGGAGCAGGAACATACGTAGGTTGTGCCACGGAAAAAAAGGCCAAAGGGTGCTTTGCTTTGTTTTGTCCAACAGTTTATTGAGATGAAGTCTCTTTCAAATTCAGAGTTGAAGAAGTAGAGGGGTTAGCCAAAAGACTGTTTCCCTTAGGTTGAGCCAAGGCAGTGATGGGCGCAAGTTGCGTGGAAGCAAGAACTGGTACAGGATGCGCCAGGGAAGTAAAGGCCAAAGGGCACTTTCCCTTGTTTTGGATAACTGTGTGTCGAGACAAGGTCTCCTTCGATTTCAGAATCGAAGAAGTGGAGGGATTTGTCAAAAGACTGTTTTCCTTAGATTACGCCAAGGAAATGATAGGCGCAAGTTGTACAGAGGCAGAGGATTGTGCCGTCAAGAACTTAGGAGTCCAAACAGAGTGCGTCTTGCTCTTAACAGCGGCAGCAGTGCACTTGGCACCTCCAGCATTGATCATAGCCTCGTAAGCTGTCTCGTCGACTTGAACGACCAGGGTCTTCTGCGTCTTGCCGATTGACGCGGTATCACCTTGAGTTGTCACTTTCTCGTCGGAGGAGAAAGTCGTCCCCAGCAGAGTCGCCATTTTGTTTGTAAAGAACAAAAATATGCTTCTTTATTACAAACATAGAAAAGAGTATAATAGTATAATTGATATCTGGAGAAGTACAACTATAGAAATCTGATTAGAAGATGATCACTTTATCCCTTGGTGATGTAATATCGAAGACTCGAGCCTTTGGAGGATGCAACAGCACTTTGGAAGGAGATTATAATCTTTTTTCATGTTTTGAGAATGATTTGAAACTCTATTTATGGAGTTCTTGAAATAACTGTTTAGCAGTTACTCTGGGTTGCACGCATTTTAGGTTGCACGTGTCATGTTCACTTGTGCGAACGGTTACACTAACTGTTGTGGATGCATAGCATCGTTTGATTAAAATGAGAGTGGTCGTGAGCAGTGTAATGGACACATTCTGCAAAGTTAGTGGCTCGCGTGCCACGTCACTCTATTCTGAACACTGTTTGATCACCTTACGCGAGCTTCATCAGGTTGCACATGGCACAATGTACCAACTTGCACGGGCGGTTGCACCAACTGCTGTAGATGTATGACATTATTTGATTGAGATGTGCGTGGTCGTAGGCAGTGTTGTGGGCAAGCTCTGCAAAATTGGTGGCTTACGTGCCACGTCTTCCTGTTTTAAAATAAAAAATTGATCAAGTGGCGCCAACTAGCCAGGCTGCGCATGGACGCAACCCAACAAATAGCATTTTTGACTAGGTCTCCTGTGCTGTGCTAATTAATTCTCGCGCTACACATTGACTTGCGCGAACCAGCTGTCAGCATTAATTACATGCTGATAAAATCTTCTCGAGTGCCGTATTGCGCGAGATTCAAACGAATTTTCCTTGATCTCCGTGTTGTCAACTGTTAAAAAAATGATGACGTCGTTACAGCTTCTCGAGGAAGTGCGCCACGTGTCGCTGCAACCAGATGTCTGTGCAACCAGATGTCGGTATAACCAGATGTCGGCACAACCTGATGGTTTGGCGCAACGTAATGGTTTGATGCCATTTAGATGATCTAACACTTTAATAGGTGGCGCAACTTGATTTTTAGCCTTTACAGTTATTATTTCCTTCTCGTTTAAAATACTTGGTAGTAGTCTCTGTCATGCCCCGGTCCCGTAGGATCGATCGTCCTCACTAAGGCGAGATATCGCGTGAGCCTAGATTGTGCTCAAGCAAGGAGGGTTACTTAACGCTGATTACAGGCTAAGCGATGGGGTCGTCGCACAGAAATCCCAAGCAGAAATATTGAATAAACAAAGTCAACACAAGTATTGAAACAAAATCAGAGTCTTTTATTGATAATGAACAAAATATTACAATGCGCGAAGCCAAGATTACAAGTCACTCAAGCTCACTTTTCTTCCTGTTTACAATCACTCAGCTCTCTCATCTTCCAATACAATTTGACGAGCCAGCAGATGCTTCAGATAGGCGATATCCATATGTTATGTCTCGTATAAGTCCAGAGCATGTGGCTGCACGCCTCGAAATGCTAAGGAACTTCGTGCCACGACGCACCCAAGCGAGCTCCGTGCCAACGAGCTTCTACCTGTGCCTGTACATAAAAACTATGTGGTTGTCAGTACACAACTGTACTGGTAGAGTAAGCCCCTCATCCACCTACATAAGACCAGTACGTTCATTTACTTTGTGCAACATAAACCATTTATGATTATCCTTCTATTCTTGCCTTAGGATTAATTTAGGACAGATGCCTCGTCTACGTGTGTCTCTAAACCATCACCTTGTCCTCGCATCGATAACTTACTTATCGTTGCCTCTAGAACCTTCTCGTGCCAACAACGTTAACTTATTGACTCATACTTGCCTTTCGGCCCATACTTTAAGACACAATCACACAGTCGTGCCATTAATATTTTTCGTGCATCCACAATAAGGCCGTGCCTCGCACTCAGTACCACTTAACAAAATTTGCCTTACGATCCTTCTGTTGGCACATTTGGCCATAGTCAAACCGATTTCGATAAGTGTCTTAAACTTCGATCTCGATATGAAAAGAAATGAATAATGTAGATTGCATCGTCTCTAAGATTTTATATTTATTCTGTATTTTTCTATTTATTGAGTCTAGAATATTTGTGAATCGGGATCACTGGCAATTAAAAGTCTATCCTTGATTCTATACCAAACACATCTTGATTCTATCCAAAACCAAACCAATTCCAAAACCAAACCAATTCCTAAACCAAAACTGTCCTAGAATTAGGCTAACCAAACTCGGCTAGAGTTCTGCCCGAACTCGGACCGAACTCGGTCAGCAAAATTCACTCATGGTCAGAAGCTTTACCTATTCTTGTGGATCTCCAATGTTTAAATTTTTGAACATTAGGGTACCGAGTTGTGCCCGAACTCTGTCCGACAAAAACCTATAAATAGAGAAGAAATTTTTATTTCTAAACATTCATTCAATCTTCATCTTCTCTATTCATTTCTAAGTTTCCTATTCTATTCCCAAAGCTTTAAACTTCAAATCTCCAAGTCAACTCAATTCTTCAAAGTGCCGGTGGTTTTCGAGTAGGAGTTTTCGAGTTGTACAAGCTTGGCGTATAAAAGCTTTCTTCAGAAATGTGTTGAAGTTTGTTCGTGGGCTTCGGATAAAAATACGACGGTAGTGAAGTTGGCCTATTCTTCGGTGCAAAACACGTGGTATAATCTCTATTCAAAATAGTGGATTCAAACATCGGGTCGAGACTTGAGACTGGACTAGTCCTCACAAAAGAAAACTAGTATAAATCTGCTGTATCTGCGTATTGCTTTCTCGCCCTGATTTTACAGACTTACTTGTAATCATTTCATATATATTGCTTCACCTGCTTAGAGTTAAAAATTTTAAATTGTTAAATATTCTCCGCTGCACTTTATTCACCCCCCTCTAGAGGTGCCATTATTCCTATAATTGGTATCAGAACAGGTTTCTCTCGAATGAATTAACACTCCTTGAGATATGGCATCCCTATTTCCAAGCAACGGTGAAGGTCAGTAAACCAATAGGCCACCTTTATTTGATTGCACAAATTATACGTACTGGAAGACACGGATAAGCTTTTTCCTCAAGTTACTTGATTTCGATTTATGGTCGATTGTCGTCAATGGTTATAGGAAACCTCTACCTATTATGATAGATGGTGTTCTAGTTGACAAACCATTTGATAGATACACCGACAATGAAAAGAAATAAGCTAGTCTTGATGCAAAAGCTATCAATGCTTTATTTTGTGCTATTAATAAAATTGAGTTCAATAGAGTCTCTACATGTGCCACGTCCAATGAGGTTTAGAAACTTCTTGCGGTTACTCATGAAGGTACTTCACAAGTGAAAGAATCCAAATTCTCATGACTTACACAGGAATATGTGGCATTCAAAATGAAGCCTAATGAGACTGTTACTGCCATGTTTACTAGATTTTTAGATATTGTTAATCCTCTAGCTTCCTTTGACAAAGATTACAGCAAACATGAAAAGATTCGAAAGATTCTTCGTGGACTACCAAAAAGTTGGAATCCAAAAGCAACGACCATTATAGAAGGAAATAATATCTCGACAATGAGTCTTGAAATCCTGACTGGAAAGCTCATGACACATGAGTTGGACCTTCAGGATTTCGAAGATCAACATCTAAAAAAAGGAGACAATAGCATTCAAGGCAAATTATAAAACAATCTCTGACGAGGATAGTGAATCAGATGACTCGGACAACGAGCAAATGGCCCTGATAACAAGGAACTTCAGAAGATTCCTCAGACGCGAGAAGTCAAACAAGAAGAAGAAGGACTTCAAAGATGACGAAGAACCGATCAGTTTTAGCTGCAAAAGAACATATGACATAAAAAAGGATTGCCCTGTTATAAGAAAAGGAAGCTAACACGATCAAACAAGCAGATATGATCAAACAAGCAAGAGAAGGTCAACAATCAAAAACTATGCAAATACTAGTATCTGTTGTGAAAGCGAGGCTAGTAACTCTGAAGAAGGAGACAACTCTCAGAGCTCAGCAAACCTATGCTTCATGGCTACAGCTGCTAAGGTGGACCCTCCTCCTCCCACTAAAAGCAAGTGGATACTCGATAGTGGTTGCTCCAGGCATATGACAGGTGACGACAAATTATTTGTAACTCTATCGATGAAAAAAGAAGACTATGTCTCCTTTGGAAACAATCATGAAGGTAATATCATTGGCATTGGTGATATAGGTATCTCTCCCTCTCCTATTTCTAAAAATGTTTGCTTAGTAACCGAATTGAAACATGACTTGTTGAGTATTAGTCAATTAGCTGATCACGGTTATGGAATAAATTTTGTTAAGAATAAATGTTGTCTATGATAACACCTCTGGAATTATTTCATTTGAGGAAACAAGAGAGGACAACATATATGCTTTATATTTGTCAAAAAAGACTAACAATATAGGAAAGTGTCTATTTACAATACAAGACAAAAGCTGGATTTGGCAGATGCGTCTTGGTCATGCAAATATGGACACGATTGTAAGATTGTCCACCAAGAAACTGGTAAGAGGCTTACCTGAAATAACATTCAAGAAAGATATGATCTGTGCTGATTGTGAGAAGAATAAGGCATCTAGATCATCTTTCAAATCAATAAATGTTGTAAGTACCTCTAGACCCCTGCAATTAATTCATATGGACTTGTTTGGACCAAGTAGAGTCGCCAGTCTTGGCGGAAAGCTTTATGCTTACATGATAGTTGATGACTATTTACGATATACTTGGGTTTATTTTCTTGCAAATAAGAATGAGGCCTTTTTCGAGTTTGTATCTTTCTATAAGAAGGTACAAAACGAGAAAAGATTCATGATTACTCGTGTTCGAAGTGATCATGGAGGAGAATTCGATAACCATGAATTCAAATCTTACTGCAATTCAAATAGATTATCTCATGAATTCTTTTGCCCCAGAACTCCTCAGTAGAATGGAGTTGTATAAAGGAAGAACAGAACTCTTGGTGATATGGACAGAGTTATGCTTAATCAGTACAATCTTCCTAAGTACTTTTGGACAGAAGCTGTCTATACAGCATGCCATGTATTGAATAAAGTTCTTATTAGACCGATCTATAAAAAGACTCCTTATGAATTATGGTTTAATAGAACTCCTAATATCAACTATTTCATGGTCTTTGGATGCAGATGTTACATTCTGAATACAAAAGACAACTTGGGAAAATTTGATGAAAAAGCTGATGAAGGAATTTTCTTGGGATATGCGACGAAAAGCAAAGGATACAGAATATTCAACAAGAAATCACTTATTGTTGAAGAATCAACAAATGTCAAGTTTGATGAGCTAAATGTCAAAAGACAATATGACAGTGACAATGAATAAGAAACTCCCACAACAGAGGAAACTCCCACAACGGAAGATACTTCCACGTCTTATCTAGAAAGTTTGCCGAAACGTATGCGATTTACACCAGACCATCACGAAGAACTGGTAATCGGTGATGTGTCAAATGGCGTAAGCACTCGTTCCAGCTCAAGACAATTGGTAATAGCAAATGTTGCATTTATTTCCAAATTTGAACCTAAAAATGTTTTAGAAGCATTTTCTGATGAATTTTAGATTTCTGCTATACAAGAAGAACTTAACCAGTTTGAAGGAAATCAAGTTTGGGAACTTGTTCCCAGACCTATTGATCATCCGATCATTGGTACTAAATGGGTGTTCCGAAATAAATTAGATGAAAATGGCTCAGTCACACGCAACAAGGCACGTCTAGTAGCTCAAGGCTATAATCAAAAAGAAGGCATTGAGTATGATGAGACATATGCTCCAGTTGCTAGATTAGAGTCCATTCGTTTACTTTGTGCTTTTGTAAGTTTTCATGGTTTTAAACTTTTTCAGATGGATGTTAAAAGTGTATTTTTAAATGGGTTTATATAAGAAGAAGTTTTTGTACAACAACCTCCAGGCTTTGAAGATTTCAAATTTTTCTGATCACGTATTCAAGCTTCGAAAAGCTCTCTACGGTCTCGAACAAGCACCTCGTGCATGGTATGAGCGCCTTAGTTTTTTTCCTACTTGAACACAGTTTTTCAAAAGGAAAGGTTGATTCAACTTTGTTTATAAAATCTTTGAATAAAAACAATTTATTAGTGCAGATATATGTAGATGATATAATCTTTGGAGCTACTAATGAGATGCTATGTAACGAGTTTGCTAAGTGTATGCAGAGTAAATTCAAAATGAGCATGATGGGAGAATTAATATTCTTCCTTGGACTGCAAATTAAGCAGAGTTCACAAGGGATATTCATTAATCAAGCCAAATATACAAAAGACTTGCTAAAGAAATTTGATATAGAAAATGTCAAACCTATTGGCACTCCGATGGCAACGTCTACAAAGCTTGATATAGATGAAAGCGGTACACCAGCCGACATACGTAAGTACAGAGGTATGATTGGTAGTTTACTATACTTAACTGCTAGTCGCCCAGACATTATATTTGTTGTATGTTTATGTGCTAGATACCAGGCTTGTCCAAAAAAATCACATGTAAGTGCTTTTAAGCGCATCTTGCGATACCTTAAAGGAACTTTGACAACTGGTCTTTGGTATCCCAAATCTGATTCGTTTGACCTGATAGGTTACTCGGACGCAGATTTTGCTGGATGCAAAGTCGAGCATATAAGTACCAGCGGTACATGTCATTTTTTAGAGAAGTCATTAGTCTCCTGATTTTCTGAGAAACAAAATTCAGTTGCATTATCAACTACTGAAGCTGAGTATATAGCTGCAGGACGTTGTTGTGCATAAATTTTGTGGATGAAACAAACTCTGGAAGACTTCCAATTATCCTTTCATCATATTCCCATTTACTGTGATAACACTAGCTCTATAAATCTCACTAAGAATTCCATATGTCATTCACGCACTAAACACATAGAAATTAGACATCACTTTTTGAGAGACCATGTTTTGCAAGGTGATATTGTTTTAGAATTTGTTGATACTGAACATCAACTAGCTGACATCTTCAAAAAGCCTTTGGCTTAAGATTGTTTTAACGTTATACGAAGAGAATTAGGAACTCTGGATGTTGAGGTAATATAATATAACATTATTTAATGAACATGAATTCGCTAAATTTATTTTGGTTATAAGCCGAAAGGGCCCTTCTGTCACACAGTTGTAAATAACCTGAAGTGACACGATGCACTAGTCTTCGGACTACCACTAGCTGGGATCCAGCCCCTACAGCTAACCCAAAGTATTTATGGTAATTAATGGGAATTAATTAATAAATATTAAATTATTTTCTTCAACACAATCATTTCTGAATTACTTTTTGTATTTATGTTAAAAACTATCGCACTGTTTCCAACTCTGCCTTGAAACCCTAGTGACCGAACTCGGTCAGGGTTTAGGCCGAACTCGGGCCAAACTTCGTCTGGGTGATTTCGAACAGAAGCTGACAGCCGACCCCTCTTCTATTTAAAACCTCTTCATCATCATCTTCTTCATCAAGCACCTTCAAACCCTACCGAAAAACCTTTACCGTAACCACCTTGTTCTCCCTCATCTAAGCTCTTCAAGCTTTCAAACTTCGGATTCGGAGCTCTCTCGAGGTTCTCTTCTACTGTTCACCATTAATTTCGGTATCTCTCTCTTTCTTTTCTTTCTGTGCTATTTTTCATATGGCCCCCAAGCAACCTATTTTGTCTCAAAAGAAGAGGAAGGTTGATGAAGGTTCGTCCTCAACCGCTCATGAGGCAGCCTCTTTTTCACTTTACACTCCTTCGAGACCCGATGGAAGTTTCTACGATAAATTTATTTTTGTATCCCAAGAAGCTTCGGACTCTTCGTTTACGCATTTTTATAAGAGAAAAATCTGTCCGGGTGCTCCTATCAACTTTACACTATTTTCTGATCACTCTAGCGTATTCACATATCATCATTTGCTAGATTTAGTTCAATCTACTTTTCTCGTTTATACTAATGCTATTCACATGTTTTATTGTAATTTCTCGGTCACAAATGGCACGGTGAAATCTAAAGTTGGTGGAGTCGACATTGAGTTCGATGCCGATGATCTCGCGATCATTTTCCACGTACCCAATGACGGGGAAGCACTTATAGAGATTACATCTGATGAGTTTCCCGAGGGAACATCTTTTGATTCCCTTTGCTATTCGCTTTGTGCACCGAATCCTCGAGCCCATGGCACTCTTTGCCCTAGACATTTGAACAACTACTTCTATTATCTCTATCGTATGGTGTTCTCCACTATCCTTCCTAAGAACATTACCACATATGAGATTTCGTACATGGAACTCTCGACAATTTATCATCTTCACTTCCATGTTCCTTTCAGTACTACCTAAGACTATCATCTCCGCTATGGATCATTATCGCAAAAACTCCTCGCGATGCCTTCTATACGCGATGTATCTTCCTATCATATTTCAGTATTTTGAGGTCAGTCTTGAGGACTGTACTGAGGATGCTGCTCCTATCTATCTTCATGAGCATCGTCGCCCAGCTCAGCCTGCACAGGTTCCACCTCCTGCAGTTGCTTCCACTTCTATTGACTTCCAGGCTACTCATCCTCCTGTTAGTGTTACTCTTGAGTTCCTTCAGACTCTCATGCTGGATCAGTTTTGAGCTACGGATATTCGTACTGTTAGCCTAATAATTATATCATGTTTTTGAATATGGCTAATCAATTAAGTTTAACATAATAACGTCACTAATATTCATATAATCATTATTATGTTACTACTTAAACTTAGCATTGTCCTAAATGTTCTATATCATATTGCTATGCTTGTATCATATTAGTTGTTTTGTCCAACATGTACTTGTAGACATGCAATAGGCATGATCAAGTTTTGTCAAACCAGGACATGCAATGGAGAATTATTAATGGGCCAATGACGACGTTATACAAGAAGATTTCTCTGAACCGCCTAACGACCTATCCGGGGCCTCGCATCGGGGGTTTCGCTGTCCAGTCATCGGACAGGGGTCGAGGGGACAGGGCCCCCCATGGGGGTTTGGGGGCGAAGACCCCGAAAGGTATTCAGATTTCCAGATCTGTTTATCTTTGAACGACCGCCGTCAAGTGAAAAAGGCGTCTTCAAGTCTGCTCAAATATTTGAAAAAAAGGCGTCATCAAAGGGCTCTTGGTTATCCGATTTTATCAATATAATTTTTTATATTTATTGAGTCTAGGAATACGATGTACACTACATCATATTAGTAAATAGGCTACCCAAGAAATTTTTTCAAAATACCCTTTTATTTTGAAAACTATCCCACTTACAAAAGCCCAAACTACTTCCTAACTGTTTGACTTTTCAAAAAGCCCAAAAACTGATTTGTAAAAACCCTGACAGAACTCCAAGTGAATTCGGCCCGAGTTTGGCCCGAATTCGGCCAGAGTTCGATTAGTGAACGTTGCTTTTTGAACATGGTCTTCCCACAGTTACGGATCCCAACGAGATTTTCTCAAAGAGTTCTGCCCGATTTCTGCCTGAATTCTGTCAGAATTCTGCCTTTGGAAAAACTATAAATAGAGAAGGATTTTGATCATTTCAATTCACTCACACACCAATTCACTTTTATTTCTCCTCTCTATGAGCCTACAACTTCTTCCAAAGTGTTTTGAGCTTTCATTTTCAAATTCTAAGCCAATTACAATCCTCTAGTCGATTTGCCAGTACGGTACGGTCTAGAAGCTTCAGATGATTGTAATCAAAGGCTTGATTGAAGAAAGACACTTCATAATTGATGTTGGTCGAGTACTTCGGATCAAATCTCGTGTTGTAGAAGTTGCAAGAACTTCGGATGAAAACTTGTGGTGATTTTCCATAGTGGATTCAATTGGAAGCTAGAGTTCTTCCGACTAGACTAGTCCTCACAAGAGGGAAACCAATATACATCTTTGTATTTGTGTTTGCTCTCTACTCTCTACTTTTCATTTACATATCTGTGATATATATATTATGTGATCTTGTTACTAACATTTTTTAATAGTTAATTTTTGCTGCCTACTCTATTCACCCCCTCTAGAGTATTGCGTTTTAAAACTTGTTCCTACAATCAATCCTATAATTGGTATCAGAGCCAGTGCTCCATCTAGAGGTATTATATTCTGATCCCAATTTTTCCTACAATTGGTATCAGAGCCAGTGCTCCATCTAGAGGTATTATATTCTGATCCCAATTGTTCCTACAATTGGTATCAGAGCGGGTGCTTGTTGTATAGATATTGCTGCTCATACCAATTGCTCCTATAATTGGTATCAGAGCAGGTGCTCCTTCTAGAGATATTATTACAGGTGCTCCATATAAAGATATTTTGCTCATACCAATTTCCTCCAATTGGTATCCTAGCAAGGACTCTATTATTTGGCTTAACATCCTTGGAGCAGATCCTTATTATCAGAGCGGGTTATACAGGTAAAACAAGGTAACACTGCTATTATATTCTTATTTATTATAGCTGTTACATAGATCACAGTATCATATATGGTAAGCATGTACTTCACAACTGAAGAGCAATCCTCAAATAGACTCCCACTATTTGATGGAACAAACTATAGTTATTGGAAGACACGGATGAGCTTCTACCTGAAGTCTCTAGATTTTGACTTATGGTCAATTGTTGTCAATGGCTACAACATGCCTACTATCACTTCTATTCTCACATCCTCTATAATCAATAAGCCTTATTATAGTTACACGGAGGAAGAGAAGAAGTTAGCTTGTCTTGATGCAAAAGCTATGCATATCTTTTATTGTGCTGTAGACACAAATGTACTTAATCTTATTACTACTTTCATAACATCTCATAAAATTTGGAAAGTTATTGAAGCTAATTATGAAGCAAAGCTGGCAACTCCAGAGAGGAGGATAGTAGTCTTAATGATACAAATATGTACATGAAGAAATTAGGATTTAAGGTACAACACAATCCTTTATACGAAGAAGAGCTTGTCTGTGACAACTGCAAGAAGATAGGCCACTGTTGACACAAAGTCACAGTCAACCAAATATTGACTACATTGACCAAATAATATTTGTATTAATTCAATACGACACACGACGACTGCATTCAGTTCAAGACAGATGACAGCTCAGTCTCCGGCTCTCAGTATGTTCTGGAGTCTGTATTTTATGATTTCATTGAGTCTAGATTTATGTACTCTGAGTCTTGCTGAGCTCTTGGAACTTAGTCTATAACCTACCCAAAATCCCAAGCTCCACTGAACCAAAAACTGCCCACTGGTCCCCTTAGAACCACTCTGTGCTCTGGAGACAGAGTTCGGGCCGAACTCTGCCTCCACACAGAGTTCGGGCCGAACTCTGTCCCCTAGAAATCAGGAACCCTAATTTTAGGGATAGCTGGTTGCTAGTTGTCCAACGGCCAAATTTTTGAATTTTACTACCCGAATTCTGGCCGAATTCTGCCTATAAAAACACTATAAATAGGGCATGAATTCTCTCATTTCAAACGACTCAATCTTCTCTTCTCTTCTCTCTTATAAGCTCAATAAGCCATACCCTTCCCATCTACTAGCCACAAGCCTCCTAAGTCTCGAGTGCTCAGCATCTCTCAGTTAGGATTCTTGTGCAAGAGTTGAAGAAGTCGCTTGGACAATTCCAAGCAAATCGCCACTGCGATCCTCTGTTAGAAGTTGACGTGCTCTTCTGAAGAAAAGGCACGGGTTGTAAACTACTATTTCACAAATAGTGGATTTAATCCTGAGCTAGAGTTCTCAGGCCTGGACTAGTCCTCCACGAGGAAAACCAGGTTAAAATCGCTGTGTTTGCGTATGCTCTTTTGCTCTTTATTTATTTTCCGCACTTTACTCTGATTATTGATTGTTGGTGAAAGAGTTTATTTTTAATTGGCTATTTTTCTATATAAACTCTATTCACCCCCCTCTAGAGTTGCCAAACTGTTCTTCAATTGGTATCAAAGCTCTGTTCTCTTTACAAGGATTAACATCCTAAGAGCTGATCCATGGCAACCACACAATCCTTGATTTCCAATCATGGTGAAGGTCAGTCCACTCATAGGCCTCCCCTATTTGATGGAACTAACTACACATATTGGAAAACAAGGATGAGCTTCTATCTTAAGTCTCTAGACTTTGACCTGTGGACTGTCGTCACTGACGGTTACAAAAAGCCCGCCAGGATAGTTGTCGATGGTGACCTCATTGAGAAACCACACGACAAATATTCTGTCGAGGAGAAGAAACAGGCAAGTCTAGACGCTAGGGCTATTAATGCTTTATTCTGTGCTATAGACAGGAATGAGTTCAACAGGGTTTCTACTTGCACCACTGCTCATGAAGTATGGAGACTTCTAGAAGTGACGCATGAAGGAACCACACAGGTCAAGGAATCTAAAATAAGCCGTCTCACTCAAGAATACGAAGCCTTCAAGATGAAGCCAAGTGAGACGATCACTCAAATGATCACAAGATTCCTCGACATCATCAATCCTCTATCTTCGCTCGGAAAGCAGTACTCAAACCACGAAAAGATTCGTAAGCTGCTCAGAGGGCTACCAAAGATTTGGAACCCTAAGGTGACAGCCATCATAGAAGGAAACGATCTCACAACAATGTCAATGGAGACCTTGATGGGTAAGCTTATGACTCACGAGCTTGACCTCAAGGACTTCGAAGAGCCTGCTCCGAAGACCAGGGAGATCGCACTCAAAGCTCATCATCGAAGAGCTAATCATGATGAGACCGAAGAAGATAACTCGGATGATGAAGACCAAGCTCTCATGGTTCGCAACTTCAGGAAATTCCTTCGCTTCAATCGAAGGAAGAAGGAATCTCAAGAAGACGATGAAGAAGAACCAACTTGTTACGGTTGCAAGAAAACTGGACATGTCCGAAAAGACTGCCCATTCCTGAAGAAGAGCAACCGCTATGAGAAGCCATACAAAAAGAACTCATCAAAGAAATATGCCAACACAGGCATCTGGCATGAGAGTGAAGCAAGTGACTCTGAGGAAGAAAAGGACTCTCCTCAAGATACAGCAAATGTGTGCCTGATGGCGACGTCTAACAAGGTATCTAACGAAACTCTGGATGACTTCTCTTTTGATGAACTTGGCGATGCTTTCACTGATTTACTCGATGATCATAAAAAGGTCATCGGTAAATATAAACATGCCAAGGACAAAATCAAAAGTCTAGAAGATGAGATACAAAGAATTTCCTTACTTCTTGATAATGTTAGAGACACATCACCCACTAATGACGCTGATGAAGTATCCAAGCTTAAATTAAGCTTGCATGATGCCGAAGCACGTATTGAGCAACAAACTCAAGAAATCACTACACTCAACACGTTGCTTGCTGAAAAAAAGAGTAGACACAAGATTTCCATGACTAAGATATATGGCTTAAATATTAAGGTTAATGAACTGCAAGCTGTTACCAAAAGATTAGAAACCAAATTGGGTAAACAGGTTGTTCAACCTCAAACCCAATCACATGAGCACAACACCACTCATGCTAGTCAACCACGTCATTCTCATGCAGCACATAACCATGCATTCATATACACCAACTTTCACAAACCACATGCACGTAAGAACAATTCTCACTCAGTACACAAGCATCATGCACAAAGACACAATCAACATCACTCCACACATAAAAATCATCATGCCATGCCATATAGACAAGATCATCATGCAATGCCATATAGACAAGGTCCTCATATACCATATAGACAAAATCATCATGTCATGCCATATAGACAAAATCATCATGCCATGCCATCTAGACAATATCAGCATGTCACACACCATAGACAATACCATCATTCTATGCCTCAAAGACACCATCACCATGCCACTTATTCCATGCATAATCATCCTCACCATGCTAACTCTTCACATCATGTCCATCCTCATCCTGTTGCTTATAAATATCATTCTCATACTCCTAGTATAAACAAGAATGCTATCTGTACTTATTGTGGATTACATGGACACATCTCACCACAGTGCAGAGTTAGAAGACTTGTAGATAAAAGGATATATGCTTGGTTCCCAAAGACTAACTTTTCAGGACCCTCAAGAACTCGGGTACCAAAGGTCACATCTACTCTTGATGTAGGTGGACCTTCCCTCCTCAACTGAAAGTAAGTGGATTCTCGATAGTGGATGCTCGCGACATATGACGGGAAACGCAAACCTTTTTGTATCACTATCGATGAAGAGAGAAGGATACGTATCCTTCGGTAACAATCTCAAAGGGCACATTATAGGTAATGGTATCATTGGTCATCCTCCCTCTCCTGTAATAAAGGATGTCTGCCTAGTGACCGAGTTAAAGCATAACCTGCTCAGCATTAGTCATCTTGCTGATCATGGATATGACATTAACTTTGGACAAAACAGTTGCTACATCTATGATAGGTCAACAGGAGACATTGCTTTTGAAGGGAAAAGAGAGGATAACATCTATATTTTCTATCTTTCTATAAATACTAACAATGCAGGTAGATGTTTATATGCCCACAAAGATGAACGACTACTTTGGCACCAGCGTCTTGGTCACGCCAACATGGATGCTATATCCAGGCTTTCTACCAAGAAGCTAGTAAGAGGATTGCCTGACATCACATTCAAAAAGGATACGGTATGTGCCGAATGTGAACTAAACAAGGCAACAAAATCCTCGTTTCATTCCATCAACTCTGTAAGTACTACTAGACCCTTGCAACTACTTCATATGGATTTATTTGGTCCTAGTAGAATAGCTAGCCTTGGTGGCAAACTGTATGCATTTGTTATTGTTGATGATTTTTCGAGATTTACTTGGGTTTTCTTTCTCGCTAATAAGAGCGATGCTATTTCTGCTTTCAAAGTTTTTGTAAAGAAAGTTCAAAACGAAAAAGGCTACATGATTACTCGAATCCGAAGTGATCATGGAGGCGAATTCGTAAATTATGATTTTGAAAGTTTTTGTAATGCAAATGGTTTTGATCATGAATTTTCTTGTCCTAGAACTCCTCAACAAAATGGTGTTGTGGAGCGGAAGAATAGAACTCTCGGCGATATGGCCAGAGTCATGTTGAATAAATTTTCACTTCCGAAATACTTTTGGGCAGAAGCTGTTAGTACAGCATGCCATATTTTGAATAGGGTGCTGATTCGTCCCATTACGAAGAAAACACCCTATGAGCTTTGGTTTGGGAGAACCCCCAATGTTTCTTATTTTAAAGTTTTTGGTTGTAGATGTTTTATCCTTAACACCAAAGACAACTTAGGCAAATTTGATGCCAAAGCTGACGATGGTATCTTTCTTGGTTATGCCGCCAAGAGTAAGGGATATAGAGTTTTCAATAAACGCTCACTTATTGTGGAAGAGTCAACAAATGTGACTTTTGATGAAGACAACAGTGCAGCAAGTACTCTTGATGATGACGTTGAGCCATCAACTTCTACTCCAATGAATACTTCAACCGAAACTAATTCTCTGGAGGGTTTGCCTAAGAAATTCTCTTTCAAACCTTCTCATCCAGAAAATTTAGTTATAGGAGAAGTTTCACGTGGAGTAACTACTAGATCATCACTAAGAGACTCTGTTGCTAGCACTGCCTTCATTTCACAAGTAGAGCCTAAAAACATTTCTGAAGCTTTTAATGATGAATTTTGGATTTCTGCCATGCAAGAAGAACTCAACCAATTCGAGAGAAGCCAAGTATGGGAACTCCTTCCTAGACCGGTTAATCACTCTATAATTGGCACTAAATGGGTTTTTAGAAACAAAGCAAATGAAGATGGTTCAGTCACACGTAACAAAGCTCGTCTAGTAGCTCAAGGATACAACCAAGAGGAAGGTATCGACTACGATGAGACGTATGCTCCTGTTGCTAGACTAGAATCCATTCGGATGCTTTGTGCTTTTGCTAATTTTCAAAACTTTAAATTATTTCAAATGGATGTGAAAAGTGCTTTTCTGAATGGTTTTATTAAGGAGGAAGTTTATGTGAAACAACCTCCTGGCTTTGAAAATCACAAATTTCCCGACCATGTGTTCAAGCTAAAGAAAGCACTTTATGGCCTCAAACAAGCCCCCAGAGCTTGGTATGAAAGGCTAAGTAGCTTCTTACTTGAGAAAGATTTTTCAAAAGGGAAAATTGACACTACACTGTTTATAAAATCTTTTAAAGACACTATTCTATTGATTCAAATTTATGTTGATGATATTATTTTTGGGTCTACTGATGAAACTCTTTGTCAAGAATTTGCCAAGTGTATGCAGACAGAATTTGAGATGAGCATGATGGGAGAGCTCAACTACTTTCTTGGCCTGCAAGTAAAGCAACTGGCAAATGGAACTTTCATCTGTCAATCGAAGTATACCAAGGACATGCTGAAGAAGTTCGACCTTGACAACGTCAAACCAATTAGCACGCCAATGGCTACTTCAACCAAACTCGAACCAGATGAGAGCGGCAAACCCGTTGATCAACGTAAGTATCGAGGTATGATAGGCAGCTTACTTTATTTAACTGCTAGTCGCCCCGATATCATGGTTAGTGTTTGCCTATGTGCTAGATATCAAGCAAATCCTAAGGAATCTCACATGACCGCGGTTAAGCGTATCTTTCGATACCTTAAGGGTACGGTTACAGTGGGCCTATGGTATCCCAAGTCAACATCATTTGACCTCATCGGTTACTCTGATGCTGACTTTGCTGGATGCAAGGTCGACCGTAAAAGTACGAGCGGCACGTGTCATTTGTTAGGAAAGGCTTTAGTCTCATGGTTTAGCAAGAAGCAGAACTCTGTCGCACTATCCACAACAGAAGCTGAATACATAGCAGCTGGGCGTTGTTGTGCACAGATTCTGTGGATGAAGCAAACCCTTGAAGACTATAAGTTATCTTTCATGCATATTCCTATATTCTGTGACAATACTAGTGCCATCAATTTGACTAAAAACCCTGTCTGCCACTCACGCACTAAACACATTGAGATCAGACACCACTTTTTGCGTGATCATCAGCAAAATGGCATGATTAACTTAGAATTTATTGACACTGATCATCAGCTAGCAGATTTCTTTACTAAGCCATTATCCGAAGAGCGCTTCAATTATCTTTGTCGTGAACTCGGAATTTTGGATGAAGCAGTTATAAGTTGAGACTTACCTGCGTAAATATCGAGTATATTTTGATTCTTTTATGACAAATTTATTATGGGTACAAGCCGAAAGGGTCCTTCTGACAAAAAGGCGTAAAAGCCTAAGCGACACGGTGCACTAGTCCTCAGGACTACCACTAGCTGGGATCCGGCCCCTGCAGCTAACCCATGGCAAATTTGAAATACTGAATTACAATATATTTCCTTGTTTATTATATGGTTTGTTACGATTTATTATTGCCAAATTGATCTTCCTAAAGTTCATTCTGACCTTTGTGAATCTCTCTATGTACTTTATTGGGTTTCTCAAAATTGTATCTCTTTTTGTTCAACACTTAATCTTTTTTCAGCCTAACTTTTGTTCTGGACCACTAATCCAGAACTCGGGCCGAACTCTGCCCCTAACAGAGTTCGGGCCGAGTTCGGTCCCTAGGTTCCAGAATCGGGATCTGGCTCCGCCGTTGGATCTTTTCTAATCCGATGGTCACTATTCTACCCGACCAAAGACAAAGCCCTACTTTATGTCGGGATTCCTTCTCTTTCCTCCCATATTACCTCCTTCTTCACCTCTCCAAACTCCTTCCTTCAAACCCTAACCCTAGTTCTTGATCTAGAGGGCTCTATTTCTTCTCAAAATCAAGGGAAAGGGGTTTTTCAACGTTCTCTTCAACTGTTTGACATTATTTTCAGGTATAACTCTCTATTTCTCTCCATTTCAAGTTATCCAATTTCTTGTAAATGGCTCCACGCTTGCCCAATCGCGGGAAGAGGATCCGAACCGAGGGTGCTTCCTCTTCGAATCCTCCTCCTCCGATTGAACAAGTAGTTGAACAACACCCCATTCATCCGTTGTTCAATCCGCCGAGTCCCGATGACCCTAACACATACGACGACCGTCTATTTGTATCGCTAGACGCCTCTAATGAATGGTTTAGCGATTTTAGGACTCGTCCGGTGTTTGGGGGCCATCCCATCAATTTCACAATATTTTCTCAATATGAGTCTTTATTCCATGATCTTTGTTTGGATGCTTTAGTTGCTTCAAATTCTGTCATCTACCGTAGTACAATCCAAATGTTCTATTGCAATTTAACTTTTGATGCAACACACATCTATTCCCGGGTTGCCGGTATTGACATCGCCTTCAATGATTCTGAGTTGGGGGATTTTCTTGATCTTGTTAATCTTGATACTTGGAATAAACTTGTGGAAGCACGTCAATTTCAATTTGTTGGCGATACTTCTCTTGAAGGATTCAAGGAGGAATTATGTGCTCCTAACATAAGTCCTCGCAAACTTATGGCCAAGCATCTCAACCCCTACTTCTATGAGCTTCACCGAATAGTTTTTAACACCATCTTACCCAAGGCTGGCTCAACAGATGAAGTCACTTATCTTGAGATCTCCGCCTTATATCATCTCCACTATCGTATTCCATTCAACTTTCCACGGACTATGATGGATTGGATGATCAACTGTCGGAAGAAACCAAGAGCTTTGGTTTATCCTCTCTATCTTCCTTTCGTTTTTTGTGCCTTCATCATTCCTATCCATGATTGTCCGTTCCTGCCTGCACCTGCCTTTCTATCCAAAGCACGACGTCTTCAGCCTGTCGCTGCTTCTGAGTCATCTGAGCATTCTGCTGATGAGGAGCCTGACGCCCCTCCTTTTGGTCAGGATGCACCACCTCCACCTGCCACTCTTGAGTCCATTCAGACCATGCTCCGGGATCGTTTTACTCTTGAGGACGATCGCTGGACACAGCTGGACTATCGTACCACTCTGCAGATGAGTGCTCTCGGCAACTCTCTGCATGATATCCGGTACTCTCTGTCTCAGCATCTGCACATTCCCATAGAGAGGGATCCAGCGCGCGCGGGTTATCGCATTGATGATCCGTGGGTTATGCGTTACATGGATCCGGATGATGCTTTTGTGGACCCTCGTCGCTCCTTCCATGGTCCATCAGATGTTCCAGGACTATCTCGTGCTCCATGATGGAGATTGGCTACTATCTGCTGCTGCTGCTACTGATGATGATCTTAGTTACTTTTGATTTCAGTTATTTTGTTTCTTATGGATTTATGTAGCTGGTTTTATGTACTCTGTTTATGAGTTGGCCACTTGGTTTGGTGGATGACATTATCTGTCTTTATTATCATTCTATGTCAGTGACTTATTTTGCTTAGTATTTTACTGTTTCTTCTCTGCTTGGTGTGGTTGCATTAATATTCATTGCTTCTTTATATTGCTAACTGCCAAAAGGGGGAGAAATAATGTATATTTTTATTGTTTTGCTTTTGGGAGATATTAGATATCATACTGGTTCTATGCATTCGTATATCTGTGTATATCTGTACTTCTTGCTCTGGAAAATATTATCTATCAGATCACAGGTACTATGCATTTTGTAAGGGGGAGAGCTATAGCTTCTAGCTCGACACCGTTCATGGTTTACGGGGGAGCTATTTTCTCTTAGCTCAGGCATCGTGTATGGGGGAGCTATGGAACTATGTTACAATCAACTGTGTCCAGGTATGAATATTGAAATATACATATATTATTTTGTCAATTATCAATATGGGGGAGATTGTTGACACAAAGTCACAGTCAACCAAATATTGACTACATTGACCAAATAATATTTGTATTAATTCAATACGACACACGACGACTGCATTCAGTTCAAGACAGATGACAGCTCAGTCTCCGGCTCTCAGTATGTTCTGGAGTCTGTATTTTATGATTTCATTGAGTCTAGATTTATGTACTCTGAGTCTTGCTGAGCTCTTGGAACTTAGTCTATAACCTACCCAAAATCCCAAGCTCCACTGAACCAAAAACTGCCCACTGGTCCCCTTAGAACCACTCTGTGCTCTGGAGACAGAGTTCGGGCCGAACTCTGCCTCCACACAGAGTTCGGGCCGAACTCTGTCCCCTAGAAATCAGGAACCCTAATTTTAGGGATAGCTGGTTGCTAGTTGTCCAACGGCCAAATTTTTGAATTTTCCTACCCGAATTCTGGCCGAATTCTGCCTATAAAAACACTATAAATAGGGCATGAATTCTCTCATTTCAAACGACTCAATCTTCTCTTCTCTTCTCTCTTATAAGCTCAATAAGCCATACCCTTCCCATCTACTAGCCACAAGCCTCCTAAGTCTCGAGTGCTCAGCATCTCTCAGTTAGGATTCTTGTGCAAGAGTTGAAGAAGTCGCTTGGACAATTCCAAGCAAATCGCCACTGCGATCCTCTGTTAGAAGTTGACGTGCTCTTCTGAAGAAAAGACACGGGTTGTAAACTACTATTTCACAAATAGTGGATTTAATCCTGAGCTAGAGTTCTCAGGCCTGGACTAGTCCTCCACGAGGGAAACCAGGTTAAAATCGCTGTGTTTGCGTATGCTCTTTTGCTCTTTATTTATTTTCCGCACTTTACTCTGATTATTGATTGTTGGTGAAAGAGTTTATTTTTAATTGGCTATTTTTCTATATAAACTCTATTCACCCCCCTCTAGAGTTGCCAAACTGTTCTTCAGCCACGTCCAAGAAGATTGCACTACTTCTAGAAAGAGTTGCTACGAACGATCAAAAGAAGGAAGATCATCATCTCACAAGTACACTAGCACGAGCATATGGTGTGAAAGCAAAGCAAGAGATTTTGAAGAAGAAGAAGGAGAAGAAGAGAGACCTCATAAAGCTGCAAATTATGCTCAATGGCATTATCTAACGAGGTACAAAATAAATCTTTTTATGAAAAGAGTGAATTTTCTCATGATGAGTTATCTGATGCTTTCAGTGATCTTTAGAAGAACTGTCATGCCCCGCTCCCGAATAATCGGGTACGAGCCGATGCATGCCCGGCCTACACTGTCGTTGACATCGGTAGTGAGTCGTCAAGTCATCAATAACAAGAGTAGTCTCATCATAGCATCTAATCTCGAAATCTATGCTAACCATCACAGTAATATTCTACTATATAATTATTACAACTTATACATGAATGTCCGGGTACAAAGCCGGTAAAAGATAAATACTACAGTAACAACATATAATCAAATACACTCAATCAATCCCTATACATGAAACTAGCTACCTCAAATATCAAGTGAGCTCCAATGCCAGCCATAACAATCTAAAAATCCATCTCACCTGTAATAAACTATCCTGTCAGGAAAGAAGAAAAGTACAATATAACCCAATAATACTCACCATGGAGATCAATGGAACAATATAGCTAATATAACTGAAAGATAGAGAACAAGATGAACAATAAGCATGCACTAACTACGTGTATATGTAAAATTGGACATTATCAACATGTGAGAACTAATATGTAATCAGGCATATAAAATATGCTATTAATCAATCAATAATCAGGCATGTCTGACGACAATTCTATCAGTCACGCAATAATCAGGCATTTCTGAAGATAATGCTATCAATCATGCACGAAATGGACATCAGGCATACAGAGTATGCTATCAGGCAATATTTGTCCAATATTAGTCAATCATATGTCTCTAGAACGTCCCCCGCCTGACATGAGAAACAATACAATCAATCAGGAACAAGTACGATAATGGAACAAGACAATGTGTGTACAATGCATGCAATGATGGTAATACTGAGTACATGTACTTGCCTTGATTCCGGTCTTGTCCAAGTCTTCTTAGATCACCTAGAATAGGAAATAGTATTTAGAAATATTTAATTTGTATTTAACTAAAATTATTAATCCTAATAACCAATTTTTTACCATTGTCTTATTACACTAATGGTTATTACCCTATTCTACCCCTGATAAAATAATCAATCTAATACTATTATAGATACTAATGTCACTAAAGGATATTAACTCCTAATAATCCAATGACATAAGAGCCCACTCTCTTAAATGGCTAGGGCCGAAAAGTATCAGTTCATTGCTTTGCCAAGTGAACCAAGTAACCTACAGTCACTGAATAATATGGAAATTCAAGCCAAGTAAATGTGCAATTTAAGCTACTGACTATTTGAACTCAAGAACCCAATGTCCTAACTAACGGCTATACTGTGAACTGATCTGCTAACTCAGAGACACCTTAACTGCTGCAACCAACCAACATATGTAATCCAGTGTCTCCTCGATACCGAGTCGTGTCCCCAAACCATTCCCAAAGATTGTGTCCTCATCTTTGTGCGGTGTCTGGCTTGATACTAACAATTTCCTCCAGGTCTCGCAGAGCAAGGAAATGATCACAGAATTTACCTGAGTGTTAGCCGTTACCAAACGAGCCTTCTTCGAGTCCGACACGGTCCTCTTGAGTCGAAAACTGATAGTAGAGTCCACACAAGCATTCCATCAAACAATTCATGTGAGAGAATAGAAAGAGTGATTGTGAGTTCGATTTGAATTGGCTCGACTCCAAAATTGGAGAAAATCTCAAGAACAATCCAAAACTCACCAATCAAAATCAAAATCAAGTACATATATTCTTCGATCTAAATCAAACAATCGATCAATTAATTCAAGAACAAGAACGATTCATAAAATTGATCAAGAACTGCACAAAACTTAATTCGAATATATTTGATCAATTCAAGAGATTTCAGTGCTCGAATCAACAGAAGAATACTCAACAATTAAAGAATTAAATGGAGAAGACTTACGATTGGATTACTTCAAGAATCGACCGATACTCGAAGGCGCCGTCGCTCATCGTTGATCCTGGTGGAGTCGAGCACGCAGCGATCGCCAAGTCATCCCAATGCCTAGTCGCTCACACTACTGATATTCTCGACATTGTCGATCAAAGAGGAAGGACTTCCGCCATGGCCAGAGCTCTACAAGCAGTCGAGGAAGAAGAAGAAGGATCCTACCACCAATTTGACAGGGCTCCACCGTCCAAGAATGGTGATGGAGAAGGGGAACTCTAGGGGTCTATATATAGATGGTGGACGGTGGGCATGCGGTTGCACGGGCAGGCGGGCAGCGGCAAAGTAGTTAGGCGGGCAGCGGCAAGGTGGTGGGGACGGTTAGGGTTAGTTAAGAAGTTGGTTAGGTAGTTGAGGAAGGAGACTTCTGGAAGCCTTGGCCTTCCTCCGCCGCGAGCGACTGCAGCTTCGTCGTCGATCAGTAGAGGAGTGTGGAGAATAAATTTGAATAAAAGTTGAATGAAGGAGTGAACATGAGAAGTTGTTTTTTAAAACCAACGGTTATATAGGTTAATGGATTAGGTCATCGGGTTAGAGGGTATTGGGCTATCCTGGCCCAAAATAAGTTGGGCTGGGAGAAGTAACAAAGGATTTGTAAAAATCCTAATAATTTAATCAATAAAAATTTTAGAGAAAACAATCTTAATAATTAGAATATTCTTTAAAAAAGATTTAAAATAACTTAAAAATCATTAATGATAATTAATGACTAGTCAAGAAAATCAAAAGTAAATAAAATCTTAAATAAATCACAAGCAAAAAAACTCAATCTAAAAAAGTGGAGTTACAAGAACACAAGAAAGTATTAGATAAGTATAAGCAAGCTAGAAAGGATATTCTATCCTATAAGCAGGAGAATGAAAAGCTTACTTGCTTAATGAATGATGCTAGAAATATCTCTCCTTCTGATAATTCTACTGAGATTTTCAAACTGAAATTTAGATTGCATGAGGCACTTGATTGCATTGAGAAAAGCATTCAAGAAAATGCTAAACTTAAGGAGGAATTAGAATCAGAAAAGAAGAAGTATTTTATTGCTTCATATAGAATTGATGCTCTTTCTGCTAAATATGATAAGATCTGTGCTAACTCTAAAAAAATTAGAGATTAGACTGGGAAAGCAGGTAGTACAACCTACGACTCAGTCTAACACAAGATACCTAGCACATCACAAAGGCACACATGACAGATCATCTAGAAAGGAAGTAAGCAAAGCTAAAGCTTCACATAACCATGCTTTTTATTACAAGTATCCATGCACATCATATCACACTATTGCACATTCTCATACTATTGCACATAGTTCTAATGTTAATTCTTTCTGTCATTATTATGGTATAAATGGACATGTTTCTAATCATTGTCAGATTAGAAAACTTGTTGATATGAACTTGTGCAAATGGGTTCCCAAAGCTAACAAATGTGGATCCAAGTATTGGATACCAAAGTCTTCACCTAATATTACAGGTGAAGCTTCTCATATCAAATAGAACCATGGAGCATGTTGGTGATTGCAAAGCTATAAAGGTTATCTTCCAAGCAATTGCACCAACAGAAGTGTGGTCACTAGAACCACTTCGGTAACATGCTTCCTAAATAATTTTTTAATATCTAGCATGTTCTTACTGATGTCTTGCTATTAGCTTTCATTGATATCTTTTAATTTGTTTATTGTTTGAATCAATATGAGATATAATCTTAGCATGACTATTGTCTAACTCAAATGATTAGTTCGCACTAAATAGTCTTTTACTCACTTTCCATTAGTGTGACATATTTGTCTATGTATGCTATTTACTATTAATCTTTATTCTTAAAGCACGCATAGGAGCTTAATTTTGTTTTGGTGAATATGTTTTGACTCTTTGTCTTTAATATTTTTTAAATGGCCACTTCTTACCGATTTGTCTTTAACATATTGTATTTACTTTGATCAGTATTTTGTGAGTATGTATGTTTGGCACAAATCTTCTATTTACTTTAAAAGTATATACATATACTTTTATGTTAACCTTGTGCTTGCATAATATATTCACTATTGATTCTCAAATTTTATTGTGATTTAACTTCTTATGAATCAATTACATCTTTGTCTGATAAAGTTTATTTATGCATGTTTTTTATTTTATGATATTTTTTATGCTTATTAAGGATACATGAATAATTTATTTTCATTTATATATTGCTCATGTTTCTTATATTTTTTATAAATAACATTATGGGGATATATGAGTTAAGTTCAAGTTCTATATTATTTTAAAAAATAGTTTCAAACTTGTGCTTATCTTATACTTCAGCCATTAATTACTTTGAACAATTTTTTTTTATGTTCTTCTCTTATTAGCTTCTTCCTCAAAGCCGCTTTTAATTATGCTTTTCTTGGCTTTTTGGTTGACATTTTGGATAGATGATATTTCTAATATCTTGATCTTGATAAATCATTGTTTGGGTATTTACTTCTTTTATATTTAGGGATTTTGAATTTCGATGTTGTTCGATGATACTGCATTTTTTTTGAATCTAAATTCTTAAGAGTAGAGATCATTTTGGGACCAAGCCGAAAGGGTCCTTCTGTTATACAGGTGTAAATAGCCTGAAGCGACACGACGTACTAGTCTTCGGACTATCGCAAGCTGGGAATCGGCCCCTACAGCTAACTCAAAGTGAGCAATACTTTATAGACTTAAGATTTATTAAGGTCTAAATGTAACTATTATCTAGTTCTGGATCCAAGGTATTGAACCCAGGCCCCTAGGCTCCAGAATACATCAACGTATCTAGGTCTCACATTTTGATTTACAAATGTTTCATATTTTATTGTTACCCAATGATTTTGTAGCACGTAAGGATAAATGTAATTGATACATCTTATGCTATATGCTACATTGTTCTAAATTTTTAAGTCCATAGAATATAATTGATTTTATATTGTACAAATTCTTCTTAAATCCTCGGTTATTAAAGAAGAGATTTGTTTTGGGTACAAGCTTACAAAAGGTCTGTTTGTCACCACGACTACGGTCGAAGCGAAGCGGTACTTAAGTGTTTTCCGGTGAACCTCCGTTAGCTGGGACAGTACCCCTACAGCAAACCTAAGATTTATCAACGCTTTATAAACTAAAGATTTATTCAGATCTAGTTGTAATTGTTATCTGATGGATTTTGGATTTTAGATTTGATGGATAACATTATTTAATAATATTTTTTACAAAAGGTAACATATGTTAATCTAGTTTTATTTTAATTATGCTTTATAAACTTAAGTATCTCGGAATTTTATGTTAAAATTTTATCTATACTATTATTTTTGGATATAACCATGTAAAGGTGGAGCAGTTAATTGTTTCAAGTCACTTATTCCCTTGACATGCTATATATCTAGAATACACTTTTCTTTGGACATTTATCTAGTTATGTTTATTTGTTCAAATGGATTTATTTATGATTTATGGATTCTTTTATTGAAATTGTTTCCGTGATTCGAATCGTCGGCTTTCAGTCTAAGGAACTAAATGGACGCATTCGAACATTTACTAAGACAGTTTTTCGTAATAAATTTCACATTTTTGAAAAGCCTTTTTGATTTATTGAATCTGTCCGGTACTCAAATGTTATTATTAAAGACAGTTTTCAAAATCTTTTAATGTCTTAAAATATTTATTTTATATATATACTAGAGATATATTTTATTTGTTCATCTTTAAGCATTTATTTATAGGATATTTTCTTTGCCTAAAGATGATATTTGTTTTTTGGAACTTTATATGCATTTGATCAAAAGAAAGAAAGACACATATGTTTGCCATTGATTATAAAAGTGCAGAACAATTTTATAGGAGGACTGAACTTAGACTCACAATACAAAATCGCTCGTACAAAGAAAGCCTAGGAATGAAAACCTAGGTACAGCAATCTAAGTACGATTGTTTATTTTTTATTCTGGAGGGTGACGACAGAGGCTCGGGAAAGCGACGGCAGCTCTGCCCTACTCCTTGGACGATCGGACGTAGCCTTGGCTCTGATGAAGAAATGCTCTCCGGATGTGTGGAAAGACTCTTCTGTGCATACCTTTGTCTCTCTGTGTGTCTAGTCGGGTGGAGAGAATCTCTTTTGCAAGGGAATGACACCTTGCTATTTATAGGGGTGGGTTGTGATCATTAGGGTTATAATGATTGCCCCTTGAAAAGTCGGCGGCCAATAATCTGGACCATTAATATTGATTGCATCACATCTGGACAGTTAATTTTGAGTGCACCAAATTCGTATGGGCAATTAATGCTGATTGCCACAAATCTTTGTGATAAACTCGGATCTCCTGCCACATGTTCATTCTGCTTTATTGTAATTAATCTGATTTGATCTGGGTAATTATGATGATTGTAACAAATCTGGGTTGTTATAATTTGCTAGCATCCATAACTCCGAGGAGATAAGACCGCCACGTGTCTCAAATGTCATGAGGACCGCCACGTGTCTTCAACTGTCGTGAGTGGGACGTCCTGACAGAGCTGCATAAGCACGGTCTCTAAGTGAACCGCATAAGGGTGGCCCCCACAATCCTAGTCGTATGAATGTAGCAGTCGCATGAGGGTGGCGGCCGCATGAGGAGGGCAGCCACATGAAGATGGTAGCCGTATGAGGGGGACAGCCGCGTGAGGGTGGCAGCCTCGTGAAAGAGGCAGCCACATGAAAGAGGCAGCCGCATGAAGATGACAGCCGTATGAAGGTGGCAGCCGCATAAAGGAGGCAGCCGCATGAAGAGGGCAGCCGCATGAAGAGAGCAAGAGGGCAACCATATGAAGAGGGCAATCGCATGAAGAGGGTAGCCGCATAGGAGTGGCAGCCGCATAGGAACCTTTGGACTTGGCGGATCATGCCAGCTATATAAAAGATTTTCTTCTTTTCCCTAGGAGCACGCCATCATTTCAGCTTTATGTTATAGTTGTCACTTCGCCTTTCTTTCAGAGTTGCCGTCAGGACATTTAATGAGGCAGTTGCTTTATGGCCACCTGTAGAGGCGAACTGCTTAGGGTTACGTGGCTCCTTCCTGAGCCGTATGGAGCTATCCGAGCCGCATGGGGCTCAAAAGGACTTTTGAACCGCATGAATTTCTAATGGATTCCTGAGCCGTATGAGGTTCTTTCTGTCTGAGCCGCATGGACTTTTCTTGTTCCTTTCCATGCTTCTACAAGACTCCCTTGAAAGTTTTCAATTTACAAAATTGAAATACTTTGAATATGAAGCATGGCTATGTAAACTCTTCTGGCCGTATAGGATGTTCTAGCCGTATGGACGTTCTAGCTGCATGGACTTCTTAGCCGCATGGACTTCCTAGACGCATGGACTGTTTGGCCGCATAGACTCTCTGCCACATGTGCGTCTCCTGCCACGTGTGCGTCTCATTAATTACTCTTGATTTGCTTTGGATTTAAAGCCGCATTTTGGGGCAGGATCCCAAAGGACGGTTTTAAATATTCAGATTTGCCTCGATGACCGAAGAATAGATTTTGTTTTTATACAGCACGGGGATCGAAGTGTCCCCTCTCCTATAAATAGGAGCATTTTTTGGACATAGAGACTTCTTTACTTTCTTCTGTCTTCAACTCTTCTTGTCCTAAGTTGTTGTCTTCGTCTTCCTTCTTCGCTCATCAATCAACAATGGCCCCCAAGTCTTTCAAGGCTACGGCGAAGGGTAAGGGAGTGGCTTCTTCGTCAGCCACAGCGCCTGAAGTTCACCCCGACGTTCACTCCACTATTGCTGGTAAGGGTTTGGGCGGATCGTATACTCCGAAACCCTAACAAAGACGGCTCTGTTGCATGCTTTATGCACAAGCCTTTAATGCGTCCCTCGTCTTCATCGGCCTGTTCAAATTGTACGGTCCGCATGTATGTCCCATGTTCGAGCCGTATGGGGGTTGTCTAGTGGCCGCATAAACACTTCACAAACTGGACCGCATAATGACCCTTCGAACAGAGCCGCATAAGTCCCTCTGAATCGAACCGCGTGAAGCCCCCTCAAACAGGACCGCATAAGTTCATCTGGACTGGGCCGCATGAGGCTCTGGCCATCTTCTAACTTTGTTTCTTTTTATCTTTGATTCTTGCAGCATCCCTGCCGAAGGCTGAGATCATTGTGAAGGAAGAGCTGTTGCCTCCTTTCAAACAAGAGTCATCGCTCGTTAAGGAGGAGGTAATACCAAAAACGAAGGAACAGAAAGGAGAGCTGGCGCCTATAGGGGAAGGAAACACTCCCAACATTGAAGTTGTTGTAAAAGAATAGCCCAGTCTGAAGGTGGGAGTTCTGACCCTCCTGCTCCGGGCGAGGATCTTACTTATATAGATCCTTCATATAAAAAATGGCTGAGGGAATGGTATATGCGCCCCCACAACTAGGATTCGTGGGCTCCCATAAATGTCTGTCTTTGTCTTGATACTTCTGTCTGTCTTTTAGCTGTAGTTTGTGCTCTCCTTTTGGACATCAATGTAATCTTTTTTTTTGTTTGAATGGAATGATAGAGAACTTTTCTAGCTTGCTCATGAGATGTAGTCATGTGAATGTAACTGATTTTGAATGAACAGAATACATTCGCTCTATTCTTTGCTTGTAGTAGTCGCCCTGATGGGAGACTTTTGGTGGACCTATTATCCTTGACGTACCCTGGGGGTTTTTTTTGGTACGGATAATAAGTCGAGAGAGAACCGGCATACTTACTCAGAGGTAATGAGGACGTGGTAAATATGAGGGTTTCTTCGATGGAGCCTTCCTACTCAGAGGTAATGAGGACATAGCAGGAGTGGGCTTCATGAAGGGTACATAGAACATCTCAGAGGTAATGAGGACGTGGAAGTTCTATGTAAGGGGTGGTTTGTTTTTGATGGAAAGAAACAACTCAGAGGTAACATCGACGTGGTTGTTTCCAAGAATTTGTGGACCTGTTACCCTTTTTGTGCACTAAAAGTGCGGGTATTGGATCATAAGGAGGAAGCTCTTCTTAGGAGGAAAGTTCAGAGGTATGATCATACATGACTTACTACCTAAAAGACGCGATATAGATTCATCTGTAGTGACCGGAGTGTAAGTTCAGCAGTACCTACGGGTACATAACTCGACAATCTGGAAGATTTGGGATCAGAATGTGAGTTCAGCGGTACTAGAGGGTACGTAACTCGTCATTCTGGGAAATTTGTAGTCGAAATGTGAGTTCAGCGGTACCACAGGGTACGTAACTCATCACTTTGGAAGATTTGAAGTCGGGATGTGAGTTCAGCGGTACCACAGTGTACATAACTTAACATTCTTGAAGATTTGAAGTCGGGATGTGAGTTCAGCGGTACCACAGGGTACATAACTCAACATCCTGGAGGATGTCGTTTTAGATGTAATACTTCTTTAGGAACTTGCCATTGATGGGCAACATGAGCAAGTCTCCATTTTGTTTTGCGAGGCGGTAAGCTCCATTGGAGAATACAACGTCGATGATGAACGGGCCTTTCCACTTTGGCTGGAACTTGCCGGCGATTTTGTGAGTCATAACCATCGGCCTCCGAACTGCCAGAACGAGATCGCCCACTTGGAATGTTCTGATTTTAATATTTCTGTTGAAGACTCCGGAGATACGTGCTTGGTACAGCTCGATTCGCTGTTGAGCTAACAGGCGCTTCTCGTATAGGGCCTCTAACTCTTGTAGTCGGCGACGGTGATTATCATCTGTCGTCAATCGGTAGGTGAGAGCAACACGGAGTGAAGGGATTTGAGTCTCCAGTAGGAGAATTGCCTCACTTCCATATACTAGAGAGAATGGTGTGTTCCCGGTGGCAGACCGTACCGTAGTATGGTATGCCTATAAGCATTCGTCGAGCTTCTCATTCCAGTCGCGTTTGTTTGATGACACGAATTTCATGAGAAGCTTGATGATTGTTTTCTTGAACGCTTCAGCCAGACCATTAGCCGCCGGGTTGTATGGTGTTGAAGCAATATTTTGGATTCGATGTTTGTCGTAAAACTGATAGAAGGCGTGGCTTGCGAACTGCGGACCATTGTCGTGGATGATCCTTCGGGGCAGTCCAAAGCGATAAATGACGTGATGCTTGAGGAAACTGATCATGTTTAATGTCTTGACTTCTGCCAGCGGAATAGCCTTCGCCCATTTGGAGAAGTAATCTGTGATTGCGAGTATGTAGCGGTGTCCTCGGGACGAAGGCGGAGTGATCGGACCAATGATGTCCATTCCCCATGCTTCGAATGGCCAGGATGCCACCGTCGGATGTAGAAACTCGGATGGCTGGTGGATAAAATCTGTGTGGACTTGGCAAGCTTTGCACTTTCTTGCATAGTCTACCGCATCGGCAACCATTATGGGCCAGTAATAGCCCATTCGGCAAAGGCGATCCTGTAGTTTCGGGCCAGGCTGGTGGGCCCCACAGATGCCACCATGAGCTTCACGTATGGCTTCTTTGGCTTTTGTGTTTGACAGACATCGAAGTAGTAATCCATCGTATGATCGTCGATATAGCATTTTTGTTTCCGTATCATAGAAGAATCTAAGGGAACGTCTTCTGATAGAAGTAGCTCCCTTCGGATTCTCTGGCAGGATGTCGTAGACTACGAAGTTGATGAATGGTTGTCTCCAGTCTAGTTCTCCATCGACAGTCAGAGCGGAGTAACTCTCAACACATTGAACATTGTCCTTGGGACAGACCAACTCATAGACTATGATGTCAACCAGATGATGAGCATGATTCGGTACCGCTAGGGAAGCGGCAAGGCCTGCTAGGGCATCGGCTTCAATATTCTGGAGCCTGGGAACGTGTTCTATGAAGAACCCTTCCAAGGACGAGATGATGTCAATCACTATTTGGTAATAGGGGATCATGTCTTCATGATATACTTCGTATGAGCCCCGGATTTGGTTAACGATTAGTTGCGAATCGCCATAAGCTTCAAGGTACTCTACCTCCAACTCTATTGCAAGTCGGAGGCCAATGACCAAACCATTGTACTCGGCCATATTGTTTGAACTGGGCTCCGTGTGGGAATACGCCCGATTGATCACCAGTCCGGAGGGAAAAATCAGCACCACTCCGACTCCAGCAACGATGTTGCCCTTGGACCCAGTTCTAGAAGCACCGTCAAAGAATATTCGCCATACGGCATCATGAGAGGCCACATTTGAATTGGCGACCTCATCTAGAATCTCTTCATCTATTCTGGTTGACTCTGAACCTGGATGAGCTACTAAAAAGTCTGCCAGAGCTTGACCTTTAACAGCCTTCTGTGGGACGAAGATCATATGGTAGGGAGACAATAATATCGTCCAGGTAGCGAGGCGAGAGCTGCGTGCACCTGGCTTGGTCATGAGGACCCTGAGGGGTTAACTCTTTATACGACATGGATGGTTTGTCCTGTGACGTAGTGTCGTGTCTTCTTAATGGCAAACACCAGAGCAAGGCACTCTTTTTCCACGGTAGTGTATCGATGCTCAGGTCCCATCATCATTCAGTTGAGGTAATATATAGCCTGCTCATGGCCTGCATCGTTGTTTTGTGCAAGTAAAGCACCGAGAGAATGCTCCATTGCTCGCACATAGAGCAGGAATGGTTTTCCAGCAACCGGGGCTACCAGGATTGGAGGGTTGGATAGATATTCTTTGATGCTGTCGAAGGCGCGCTGACATTCTTCATCCCAGACGAATGACATGCCCTTCTTCATGAGGTGGGTGAATGGTTGACATCGTCCGAAGAGATTAGAGATAAACCTCCTGATGTAAGCTAGTCTACCTTAAAGACCTCGGAGTTCACGAAGATTTCTCGGGGGACCCATCTCCATGATTGCCTTTGTCTTCTTAGGGTCTATGTGGATACCTTGGGAAGTAATGATGAAACCCAAGAACTTCCCGCTGGATACGCCCAAGAAGGATTTCGTGGGATTTATTTTCAAATTGTGCGCTCGCATCAGGTCGAACACCGTCCTCAGATCATGCAGATGATCTTCTTTAGAGCGGCTCTTGACGGCGATGTCGTCGACGTAGCATTCTACTGTCTTACACAAGTGGTCTCTAAAGATGACACTCATAGCTCTTTGATAGGTGGCACCAGCATTCCTTAAACCGAAAGGCATGACCGTATAGCAGTATTTGCCAATTGGTGTTCAGAAAGATGTATGCTTTTCGTCATCAGGGAACATCTTGATTTGGTTGTACCCCGAGAAACCTTCCATAAATGACATACGCTCGAAGCCGCAGGTGTTGTCAATCATGAGAGGGGGAACTCATCCTTAGGGCATGCCTCACTCAGATTACGAAAGTCGATGCAGATTCGAATCTTTCCATTCTTCTTGAGGACTGTTACTATGTTGGCGACCCAGTCCGGATGCTGTTTTTCGTGGATGAAGCCACTGGTTATCAGTTTATTGACCTCAGCTTCAATGGCATTTATGATATCGGGGCAGAACCGTCGTTGCTGTTGCTTGACCAGTTTTGCGTCCGGGTGGATGTTGAGTTTATAAAGTACAACCTTGGGATTCAGTCCGGGCATGTCTTCGTAGCTCCAGGCGAACACATTGATGTATTCTCTAACGAGTTGCAGTAGCGATTCTCGCTCTTCGTCTGTCAGACGTTTGCTGACGAAGATGGGCTTTGGAGAAGACACATCACCAAGATCGACTTGCGCAACCTTATCTTCGGTGGGAGGCTCTCTTTGCTCGAACTGCTTTTTCTATTGCACATCTAGCTGTTGGGCCTACGGCTCTAACTCAAGGAGTTCAGGAATGTCTTTATCTTCTTCATAGCCGTCGGCGAATGCCATATTGACGGACAAGACTTGCCTGAATACGTCCCCGATGCTGACATCCGAATCGAAAGTTGGTGATTCGATTGAGTGTGAATGCCAGTCGCATTCCTCATCTATGCTTTCAGGGGTCGTTGACGGTGTAACATAACCTAGCCCACATCTGGTTTTGTTGTAATAATCTCATGGTTTCCCAGCTGGGACTGGCAATTGTAAGGGTAATCGTCGTCCCGTGCCGTAGTTCAAGCTTGGCATAGTTTCCAGATCATACCCCTATTTTTGCATAAGGTACTTGGATCGAGAACTATACAGATAAAAGGGCAGTCTCCCTATGTCGGGTTCGAGATCAACTTATGCTATCCTGAAGGGTTGTGGATTATTCTTTCGGCCGAAGATGATTGGATGATCCTCTTCCTCGATTATGCGGTAAGCGTCTTCCACTGGAGTAAGTTGATTTACGGTGTAGACATCTGTCGCCTATATGTGTAGGTGGGTGTCTATACCGTGTTCCATAGCATATGTTGTACAAATCTTATTAAGCTCTAGGTAGTTCAAAGATAACCCTTTATTGATAAAGTAAGGTATCTTTTCTAGTGGGATTACATCACAGGGGATGGAACATCAGTGTGAGTAGCCACATACTTGGCCAGCTCTGGCTTTTCTTCAACCACCCCCTGTGTCAATGAGGACTGGGAGGATGACTTAGGCAGCTTAATCATCAGGGGCTCCATGGTGGAGCAGGACGTGGAGTCGTTGGCGTACTAGCCAACCCCAGTTTGGTGCTCGGTGCTGGGCAGGGAGTTGTTGGCTGGCTAGCAGTTCCCAGCTTAGCGCTTGGCTGTCGATTCATTCTGGGAAGACGAATCGTTATCGGCTTGACAGAGGGATTGAGCTTCCCTATTTGTTGCTGGCTAGCTTTAGGCAGCCTGATTGTCAGTGGCTCTGTCGTGGGACTTGGCACTTGGCCAGACCTTGGTAGTCGGATTATCATCTGCACCTCCTGTGCAGAGAGGCTGATTGTGTCTTTACGCAGAGTGGCTATAAGTGGTGCAGTTCTCCCAGGTTTGCGGGCTTGAAGGTGGATTGTCAGAGGTTCTTCTGATCCAGTTGCCGTATCAGTTTGAGCTTGAGTATCTCCTTCGGCGAAGTGCTTTTTCGACTTCTCGTACAAGCATGCATCTGAGTAGTAGGATTTGACCCCTTTAAAAGGATCGATATCGACAAATTCTGTCCTCATGAAGCCGTGCTTGTCGATGTACTTGAAGCACTAGTGCAGTGTGGAGCGCACGATCATGTAATCGTGTATCCAAGGATGCCCCAGAAGAATGTTGTAGGAAGTGTCCGCATCTATGACATAACAGGTCACTTCTGACTGAAGGTCGCCAATTTGGTACTTCAAGCGAATCTTCCCGATCGGATGGCTTCTGCCTGAATTGAAACTGCTGATGGCGGTGCTTGTCAGCGTCAGGCGATGCATTGGGATGCATAGATGGTGTAGTAAGCTTTTCGGGATGATGCTTATGGAAGAACCGAGATCAATATGCATTCGATCCACCTTGATATCGTCAATGTACCCAGTATAATACAGAGGGCGATCGTGCAGGTTGGTCTTGATAAGCATATCCTGCGAAGTGAAGACAATGTTCGGCAATGAACCCGTGCAAGCGCTGTCCTGGAAATCTACAGGCGAGATTTCTCTAGTGAGATTCGACTGAGCCAGATATGCATCGGCATTAAGGAGTACCTCGCTTAGTGCGACACGAACATCCTTGGAGAGCCTCAGGAGCTCGTATAGCTACAATTTGGCCGGTGTGTTGGCCAATTGTGCCAAGATGTCAAAGTTATAGGGCCTCTCCAGCCCATGAGGCGTCTCGCTTCGGAGTGGTTTGTCGAAGCGAGTCTCCTTCGGCCTAGGCTTGTCGGTCGTCGAAGGCTGCGAAGGTCCTGGAGCATCAGCAGCTGTCGGCTGATGGTCTTCAGCCGAGTTACCCGGTGGGGGTTGTGTTTATGCGCCAGAACGGGTAACAACATCAGTAGCTTCTTCGACCTCTGTCGAGATTGTGCGGCATGATTTGACCTTCCCATTCTTCGTTTTGCAGGTGGAGGGAGGTGCGGACTGGGTCACTTCAGGTACCAGGTCCGGATGGACCCACATGACCTCCCTCCGTGATGTGGTAAGGGGCACTAGACCAGCAGCCTGGTCTCGGGGAGGTGGAAGATTAGCGACCTCCATCTTCGCTCTGGGGACGGGTACTACTCCATCTTGAGTCTTTGTCGGAGGAAAGCTGTCGAATTGTACTGACACCATGTTGGCTGCTATGGCTACCTCTTCAAAATCAATGGCCAGGGCCTTAGAATCGATGAGATGCTGGATGTATCGCTTCAGTTGTTAGCAGTCTTGTGTAGCATGGTGGACATAGCGATGGTAGTGGCAGTACTTGGGGCTATCCATCTCTGCAGGGCGAGGTTCATGCCTTGGAAGAGGGAGCTGAATTCGGCCTCCTTGTATGAGCATGTCCAAGATGGGCTTGACATGGCCATCCTCGAAGGAATAGGTCATCTGAGGCCATTGCTTCTCTGCCGGCTTCCGTTCGGGCTTCGGAGCTGTGACGGCCACCATAGCCTGCTTGCCCTTGTTGTCTCGATTTTTGGAGGGGTTACCACCATTGTTGTTGTTAGTGTTAGGGTATTTGCCCTTGTCCTCTCCTTCCGATACGTACAATCCCAGTTGGTGAGCTTTCTTCAGCTTGTCTTCTGCCCTAGTGGCACTGATAATGAAAGTCTTCCAATCTTTAAACTGACTTTTGCCCATCCAGAGGCTGATTGTGGGAAGCAGCCTCTTTTGGCAAATTTCAATTAAGGAGGAGTCACGGTTACCGGAAGGCAACTTCATCGCGGTTTGGCAAAACCGCTCGATATAGTTCCTTGTCAGCTCCTTTTCTCCCTGAACAACGTCCATGAGGGTGGACATTGTCACGTCTTATCCTACTTCATAGAACCTCTCCAGGAACATACGTTTGAAGCCAGCGAAGGAATGGATACAGTTGTCCTACAAGTTGCGGTACCAGTCGAAGGCGACCCCTTCCAATGCTCCAATGAACAACCGCGTAAGGATGGCATCGTCATGAGGCAGATGGTCGGTTGTGACTTCGAAGTAGATGATGTACCTGCTTCCAGATGTCTTCCCATCATACGGATTAATGTTGAATGGTTTATATCTTGGTGGGAAAGGCACATCTCTCCATGCAGCAGGATATGGTTGTCGTATCCTGAGGTCTTGGTAGTTTTCTCGGGCGTAGAACATGGCCCGGAGCTCCTGGACCTCTCTTCTTGCCTCCCTGGCCTCGTCTGCAGCGGTGGGGGCCGATATTTCAGGAGGATTCTCACTCGGGTTTGGTGCGGCTGAGTTCGAGTCCGCATTAACCGCGGGTCCCACGTTTGTTTGGCCAGGTGTCCTTCCTTGCAAAGTTGGAAGGGCCGCTTTGATTTCGTCCACGGATTTGACCAAGGTAAGAAGTATGGCCTCCAGGGTGTCGATGTATTGGCGATCACTGGGACCGTCTTGGTTGCTGTTTGTCATGAACACCGTCTTTACATGAAGAGAGATGGAAGGAACGGTAGAGGACGTGCCCTCTGAGTCATACCCTTGTACAGAGAAGTCGTCAGGGTATGTGGGAATGTTCTCATCTGGTTTGGACTCAGAAGGAGTGGTACCTCCAGCTTCAGAGCTTGTCTCGTCTTGAGAGTTGTGGACGTCCTCAAGGACATCAGGATCTACTGCATCTGTTGGGTGAACCGTTTCCTCTGGATTATCTTCTTGGAACACCAGATTGTCATAGATATTTGGAGGAGTGCTACCTTCGGTTCTAATGCCTCCCAGAGATATGGAAGATGAATCTCCAAGTGTGACAGATTTCGTCTTTGAGCGGGTACCTTGGTAGACTCCTCCTGTAACGGTGGTAGACAACTGCTTAGAAGAGAGTCTCTTGGTTACGCCGGTTGAGATTTTTGGACTGGAGACATTTGTTTTCTTCCCTCTCCCGCTGCCAGGAATCTTCAGAGCAGAATTGCAAGAGGCGAAGAAAAGTGCCTCTTCTGAACTTGGGTATTATAGCCGTTGGAGGACGGACTGCCGGTCTTCTTGTACTGCCTCCTTATTGTAGCAGTAGTTGACAATGACTTGGGTGCATTGATGTCTCGAAAGGACCTGCACACCGAGTCTTCGTCTCTTTCCTTGTGTTTGTGAAGAATTACGTTGCGCAAGTCATCCATTTTATGGGCCCGGGAGTTCTGAGCATATGAGTGTGTCGGCATCCTGCCTACTCCCTGATGTGGGGGTAGTACGAGTACTTTTCCCTGATCATTGTTGGGAGATTCTTGGTAACTATCCCGTTCGTTGGCCGTCGGGGGCTGAACACGGACAGTTTTATACAACTTTCCATCAGGGGCCCGTGTAATAGTCAGCGGGACGCCCTGATAGTCAAAAGTTGGGACAGCTGTCTGAGCTCGACGAGCCTGTGCTGCCCGAGACTTTTTCCTTTTAGCACCTGAGAGTGCATAGTAGGAAGAGTCCACAGAGATTGGTACATGAGAACATCTGGGGTCAGGAATGCCTGAGAGGCGGTCGAAGACTGACCGTGAGCCGCATGGAGCAGATGGTATGCGGCTGGGTTTGGTGGCCGTATAGGCTGTCTGTATACGGCTGGTATGTGTGGCCACATGACCCTTCTGTATGGGGCTAGGAACGGTGGCCTCATAAGTAGTCTGTATGCGGCTGGCAGTCGTGGCCGCATGAGCCTCCTTTATGCGGCTGGAAGTTCTGGCCGCATAAGCCTCCTGCATGCGGCTAGCTTCTGTGGCCGCATGAGTTTTCATGTAGCTGACGCTCTCATGCGACTTCTTCTTGGACCGCACAGAGTCCCTCTTTGCCCCTGCAAGTCCAGCATCGTAGTGTTTTCCTCTGTCGGACTTGGGGACAGCAGAGTCCTCTATGGCCTGAAGTGGGGCCGCATGAGAGTCTTCCCCTCCATCTTGGGCAACAGAGAGTACTTTTCCGAGAGCTTGGGGAAGAGCGAAAGATTTGGGCCTCCACTCCCTGCGGGCCTTCTTCGTACGGGCTCGTCGCTGGACCGAGCCAGCGCCTCCGTCGGAGAGCATTTCTTCAAACGCCTGCTGGTCGAACCGGGCGACCAGCATTTGTTGAGTGGAGCCAAGTTAGGCTGCGTCCGATTGCGTCACCAACTCCTCAGATGTGGAAAAGTTAGTCCCCAGCCGAGTCACCATCGTGTTTGCCATTGATTGTAAAAGTATAGAACAATTTTATAGGAGAACTGAACTTAGACTCACAATACAAACTCGCTCGTACAAAGAAAGCCTAGAAATGAAAACCTAGGTACAGCAATCTAAGTATGATTGTTTATTTTTGATTCTGGGGGTGACGATAGAGGCTCGGGAAAGTGACGGCATCTCTTCCTTACTCCTTGGACGATCGGACGTAGCCTTGGCACTGATGAAAAAATGCTCTCCGGATGTGTGGGAAGACTCTTCTGTGCGTGCCTTTGCCTCTCTATGTGTCTTGCTGGGTGGAGAGAATCTATTTTGCAAGGGAATGGCACCTTGCTATTTATAGGGGTGGGTTGTGATCATTAGGGTTTGCAATGATTGCCCCTTGAAAAGTCGGCGGCCAATAATATGGACCATTAATCTTGATTGCATCACATCTTGGCAGTTAATTTTGATTGTGCCAAATCCGTATGGGTAATTAATACTGATTGCCACAAATCTTTGTGATAAACTCGGATCTCCTTGTAAAACCCCTAAATTTCTACTATTTATTTTTATTAAATTTAGTACCGATTTAAAATTTTATATTGTACGTCGCGTACTCGTATTGTACGTCGCGCACGAAATTATTTTTCTTGCTCGACGAGTGCGAATATGTGCGAGCGTACATATTTATGAAAAACATTTTTTATGGCTTCAAAATAATATATGTAATATTTAATTTAGCTATCAAAATTTATGATTTTATTTATGAAAAGCCTTTTGCTTAGAATAAATAATATTTTAGTACATGCACATATTTCATAAATATTTTTGCTAGTTGCTTTAAATAAAGATATAATTTTTCAAAATTTATTTATAATAATATTTTATTATTCAAACAAGGATATTTATAAATATTTTGTATTTTTGAAATTAATTATTACAGTATTTTTGGACAACATATTATTGAAATATTTGTGACAATTTAAATTTTGATTTGATCCCATTGATACATTTAAATAGATTTAATTAGTATCCATATTTGGAATTTGATTTATCCTATTGATTTTTAAACTAAAGATTTAATTTGATTTAATTGGATTTAAATTAGATTTGGATTGAGATTTGGATTTGGATTTTAATTTGATTGTTTTCAAATTAAATTAGGGAAAATCTATTTTGGGTTTAAACAAATCCTAAACTTTATCTAAGTGGAAATTCCCACATCCTATAAATATAGGCAGGTACTCCTCCACATTATTCATCCACAAATAAATTTCCCACATGAGTGCATCGTGTCCATGTTCCCGTCCCCGTCCCAGTCCAATATCTTATTCCATATTGTTACATATACATTTTGACTTCTCCTCCGTGTCGACAATCCCGACACGACAAATATTAAATTCCTAAATCCTACTCCTAATCTCTAGCCAACACCATCACCCTCGTCATCGTCATCGCCACCGCTGCAACCATCCTCTCCGTGCCGTCAACCCCGTTCAACCGCCGTCCCCGACTAAGCCACTCCCAACTCCACCACAGATCCTTATACCCGACTCCCCGACCCCTCGACCATCGTACCAGCACTCCAAATACCAACACCCATCTTCACTGCGACCACCGCTGCCAGGGCCAATAACGCAGAGTCACCTCGTGGTCACCCCAGAACCCGTCGCCACGGCATCATCACCGTATCCCTTCCCTGGCACCACAGCCATCGTCACACACTACACACCCGTAGCAGACAACACTACCGCGGCCATCGCCGCGGCAGTCCAGCACCATTCAACCGCATCACAAAACCCCAGATCACCGTCACCCCGACCACCCCGGTCGTCCCCGATAAACCAACCACCGCCACCAGAAATTGCCAACACCCAAAAATTAAACACAAAACAAATTTCCCAGGAATTTACCTGGCCGTGCTCGACCCAGACCACACCATGCTTCCGCGGCCTCGACCATCCGCCGCCACCGCGCGTCTTGGTCGACAGCCGCGCATCCGCAGCCGGGATCCTCCGCCGTCGCGTTGGCCTGTCACGGTCAGATCCGCCGCTGAGTCGTGCCCTAGCCGCCTCACGCCGCCGATCTCATCCGCCCCACCTCGCCAGCCTTCAGCGTGGTCGCCGCGCCGACCACCGCCTTCCGCCGCTGTCCCCGTTCTCCTCCTTCCCTCTTCTTCTCCGTTAGCCGCCCAGCTCCCTTCCTCCGCCGCTCCGGCGAGCTCGCCTCCGCCAGCCGCGAGCGCCTCGCGCTCCGCCGCCCCCTTCCAGTGCAGCGCCCCTCCGACTTCTTCTCCTTCCCCCGCTCCTACCCCGCGGCGAACCCTCTCCGCCCGTCCTCACCGGCATGGCGATGCCGTCAGCGCCGCGACTCCACCTCTCCCACTTCGCAGTCACCGCTCCTCTCGCTCCCGCCGCCTCCCGTAACCTTCTTCCTCCGCCCCATTTTTTCCACCGCCTCTCCTCTCTCTCACCCTCTAGCTTCGCTCTCTCGTACTCTCTCTCTCCTCCATCTTCCCACGCTCATTTTCCCTTTCTTTAGATTTCTTTGTTTTTTTGTTGTTAAGAGCAGCAGACTGCTGCAGTGTTCGTATTTTATTATTATTTTATTTTATTTTATTTACTGTTTGTTTTTTTATGTGTGCTTTTGTATTTAATATTACTATTATTATTATTATTATTATTATTATTATTATTATTATTATTATTATTATTATTATTATTATTATTACTATTATTATTACCTTGTTATGTTATTTTTACAATAATAGTAATAGTGTTCTTACTAATTAATATTATATGTACATGTGTACACTATGTATTATTATTGTCATTATTTGATTTATAGAAATTTTTAACTATTTTAAAAGATAGTTTTACAAAAACTATGTTTGACTAATATTAGATTTTAGCCCTAAATAATTTTATAGACTTTCCAAAATATTATCCTAAAGTATTTGTGAGTAATAAAAACATATATTTCTATTTAAGTATAACTTAGAATTTCTAGCCTAAAAATATTTTGGACTAATAAAAATGTAGTTTCCAAATTGTTTTCATATATTTACGTAAAAATCTATTTTTAGTTTTTCTTTTTTTCGTTTCTCAAGTATATTATTATAAATAGTTTTCTAAAAATCATAAATATTTCATTATCCATTTTCTTTGATTTTTTTCTTTCCATGACCAATCCCGTTATTTCTATTACTTCGCAAATTTCGAGACTACCGTATGTCCACCCTAACTAATTTGACCCTTCCGGACTCAATGACACGATCTGTGCCGCCACCAGAGGTCTCCTTGTATAGTTGTTATATCGAAGTTGCAGATCGTGCCACATTGATTATCGCAGCACATCAGGCGCTCTACCAGGCAAGACACCTTGCCATTTGTTGTTTAATTATTCTAGCTCATATTTCATGTATTATTTATTTTCTTTATGCAAAATAAACTGTGATACATGGTATAACTGTTAGAACTTACTGTTCATTATATTTCCTGTTGTGTATTATTTTCTTACAAATTAAACCTAGATTTAAGGGACCACCTTGTGTGTTGCATTCATTGGCCTTGATACGTTGTAAACACGAAGTTGTGTGTCGCATATAGAACACGGAAGTGCGTGATTGGCTGGCCACCAGTACGTACAAGCCGTGCGATAGGAATAACCGCTAATAGAGATTGCATGCTAGTTTGACTTAGCGGTTATAGTTGTTTGTGTTGTGGATGCAACACAGTAGGCATTGGTTGGGGAGGACAATTCCTTAGCGTATGGGCTTCGATGCACTTCCCTTGTGACCCGGACTCTCCGCTGGAGATACGGGGTTGATGACCCATGCTCTTCTTGCTGGGGCCTCTGGTGCCCAAAGGGGGACTATGCCGATCCTATTCAGCCAGGGCTCATACGTAGGAAGGATTGTTCTTAACAACATTTCACTTAGAATGGTAGGCTACCCTATCCGTTAGGTACGAGTACTTTTGGTTTGGGTGCTTGTATCTGACCGTGACTTGGAACAATAACTTGTCGTGGATTAGTTCGTCACATCTTGTCCTTGTTTGGTTGTAGGTGTGACTTACTACTTCGATGAGAAGGTATTGAACCTTGTTGGGGTCCGGATACCATATTGGATTCATAGCATGGAAAGATACGTTACCGTGAATTAGTTTACCATCTTCTGTCCTTGTTTGGTTGGGAGGATGGTACGCTCGTTCAATAGGTGCATATTGGAACATGTTATAAATTCGATTGACTTATTTATTGAGCAATATTTATTCAGTTTATATGGCATGCTATTATGTGTCTTGTTACGTCCCTCTGAGGACCTGGTTGTCTTGCCAGGTGTGTGCTATTGTCTTTCGCAGGTGTACTAGCTCTAGCCGTGTTCATCGCTATTCTTCGAGGATGATTGCATTTGGATCGTCTTCGCTTCGCTCGCCACTTATTTCATTTTCTATGTATTTTTTTCTTATTTTTGTTGGTAGTGGATTTGTCTTCGCCCAACATATTGTATCAAGACAAATTTATTCTCATTATATGATCTTTTATTCATTTATTCTGTGTGGATGAGATTAGTTATGGTTCTACTGCATTTTTACAGCTTATGTATTCATACGAGGTTTCCATGTATTGGAGTGTATTTCGTATGGATACAGCTGGCATGTCTACGTTCCTAGTCCTACGTATTTTGGGACTGGAACATTACATGTTTTTGTGGTGGCCCATACTGGTCAAGATAAATTGTTTAGTTACTTTACCGTACAAAGCAAGCCTGCGAATAGGATTAGAAGTCTAGGATCTCATCCACATACATGACCTCTTTCCTTGATTTATCTACCGTTTGACTCATCAATTGCATCTTGCTTGCTTCCTTCCATCCCTATTCTTATCTTTCCTTCGTGCTTGCTAGAGAGTGACCCTACTAGTTAGTTGTCCCAAAACACCATTAGTTTAATTCTTTAAGTTGGGTAGACTACCTTATGACCTAGCAACCCCTTTGACCTAGTGACCTATATTAGCAAGCTTATTTAGATCCTAGAAACTAGAGGACCTAACCCGTCTAGCCAACCAAGGACTTGGACAAGAAGACTATAGGACAAATGTATGACTTAGAATTATTCTGCCTTCTTTTAATCTAAATATCTCGTGCCTATGTTTTTACCACTTTGACTAATGTTGCAACTATAATCTAGTTTTGCAAACTCATCCATTTATCGAGTTTGTTCATGACTTATGCTATTGAGCGCGCTCACTAGCATATTGTCTAATCAGAACCGGTGCATGATGGTCTGATCAACCGAGTGCACTTTGGTTCGCCTTTGTCTATTATTCTACGTGGATGGAACATAATTAAACTTGGCCTTAGAATTCCATCCACGACTGCCTTGACAATTCTTTTGAAATTATTCAATCGTCTTTGAATCACGTATTCGTATTCGATAACGCCTCCTTCGAACTCTATACTGCTTTCGCCTCCACCTATTTAGAAGGACGAAAGCGTTATACTAGAAGTTCCCCTAGCTATCATATCTCTTGTGACCATTAACACTCAATGTAGCTATATCTTTGTCTTAACTACTCGTCCTTTCCCTCGACCCTAAACCTACAATCTTGACTTTCTAAACACTTGAATTTAGGAGTGATTACAATCGCCTCTTAATCATATCCTCAACCTAGACTACGACTATATAAACTTCGAACCCTTCTATCTATCGTTGTGTCCTCTCACCCCCCTACTAATTCTTAATTTCGAGGACGAAATTTCTTTTAAGTTGGGTAGGATGTAAAACCCCTAAATTTCTACTATTTATTTTTATTAAATTTAGTACCGATTTAAAATTTTATATTGTACGTCGCGTACTCGTATTGTACGTCGCGCACAAAATTATTTTTCTTGCTCGACGAGTGCGAATATGTGCGAGCGTACATATTTATGAAAAACATTTTTTATGGTTTCAAAATAATATATGTAATATTTAATTTAGCTATCAAAATTTATGATTTTATTTATGAAAAGCCTTTTATTTAGAATAAATAATTTTTAAGTACATGCACATATTTCATAAATATTTTTGCTAGTTGCTTTAAATAAAAATATAATTTTTTGAAATTTATTTATAATAATATTTTATTATTCAAAAAAGGATATATATAAATATTTAGTATTTTCGAAATTAATTATTATAGTATTTTTGGACAACGTATTTTTGAAATATTTGTGATAATTTAAATTTTGATTTGATCCCATGGATACATTTAAATAGATTTAATTAGTATCCATATTTGGAATTTGATTTATCCTATTGATTTTTAAACTAAAGATTTAATTTGATTTAATTGGATTTAAATTAGATTTGGATTGAGATTTGGATTTGGATTTTAATTTGATTGTTTTTAAATTAAATTAGGGAAAATCTATTTTGGGTTTAAACAAATCCTAAACTTTATCTAAGTGGGAATTCCCATATCCTATAAATATCGGCAAGTACTCCTCCACATTATTCATCCACAAATAAATTTCCCACGTGAGTGCATCGTGTCCATGTTCCCGTCCCCGTCCCAGTCCAATATTTTATTCCATATTGTTACATATACATTTTGACTTCTCCTCCGTGTCGACAATCCTGACACGACAAATATTAAATTCCTAAATCCTACTCCTAATCTCTAGCCAACACCATCACCCTCGTCATCGTCATCGCTACCGCTGCAACCATCCTCTTCGTGCCGTCAACCCCGTTCAACCGCCGTCCCCGACCAAGCCACTCCCAACTCCACCACAGATCCCTGTACCCGACTCCCCGACCCCTCGACCATCGTCCCAGCACTCCAAATACCAACACCCATCTTCACTGCGACCACCGCTGCCAGGGCCAATAACGCCGAGTCACCCCGTGGTCACCCCGGAACCCGTCGCCACGGCATCATCACCGTATCCCTTCTCCGGCACCACAGCCATCGTCACACACCACACACCCGTAGCAGACAACACCACCGCGGCCATCGCCGCGGCAGCCCAGCACCATCAACCGCATCACAAAACCCCAGACCACCGCCACCCCGACCACCCGGGTCGTCCCCGATAAACCAACTACCGCCACCAGAAATTGCCAACACCCAAAAAATTAAACACAAAACAAATTTCCCAGGAATTTACCTGGCCGTGCTCGACCCAGACCACACCATGCTTCCGCGGCCTCGACCATCCGTCGACAACGCGCGTCTTGGTCGACAGCCGTGCATCCGCAGCCGGGATCCTCCGCCGTCGCGTTGGCCTGCCACGGTCAGATCCGCCGCCGAGTCGTGCCCTAGCCGCCTCACGCCGCCGATCTCATTCGCCCCACCTCGCCAGCCTTCGGCGTGGTCGCCGCGACGACCACCGCCTTCCGCCGCTGTCCCCGTTCTCCTCCTTCCCTCTTCTTCTCCGTTAGCCGCCCAGCTCCCTTCCTCCGCCGCTCCGGCGAGCTCGCCTCCGCCAGCCGTGAGCGCCTCGCGCTCCGCCGTCCCCTTCCAGTGCAGCGCCCCTCCGACTTCTTCTCCTTCCTCCGCTCCTACCCCGCGGCGAACCCTCTCCGCCCGTCCTCACCGGCATGGCGACGCCGTCAGAGCCGCGACTCCACCTCTCCCACTTCGCAGTCACCGCTCCTCTCGCTCCCGCCGCCTCCCGTAACCTTCTTCCTTCGCCCTATTTTTTCCACCGCCTCTCCTCTCTCTCTCCCTCTAGCTTCGCGCTCTCGCACTCTCTCTCTCTCCTCCATCTTCCCACTCTCATTTTCCCTTTCTTCAGATTTTCTTATTTTTTTTGTTGTTAAGAGCAGCAGACTGCTGCAGTGTTCGTATTTTATTATTATTTTATTTTATTTTATTTACTGTTTGTTTGTTTTTTTTATGTGTGCTTTTGTATTTATTATTACTATTATTATTATTATTATTATTATTATTATTATTATTATTATTATTATTATTATTATTATTATTATTATTATTATTATTATTATTTTTACTATTATTATTACCTTGTTACGTTATTTTTACAATAATAGTAATAGTGTTCTTACTAATTAATATTATATGTACATGTGTACACTATGTATTATTATTGTCATTATTTGATTTATAGAAATTTTTAACTATTTTAAAAGATAGTTTTACAAAAACTATGTTTGACTAATATTAGATTTTAGTCCTAAATAATTTTATAGACTTTCCAAAATATTATCCTAAAGTATTTGTGAGTAATAAAAACATATATTTCTATTTAAGTATAACTTAGAATTTCTAGCCTAAAAATATTTTGGACTAATAAAAATGTAGTTTCCAAATTGTTTTCATATATTTACGTAAAAATCTATTTTTAGTTTTTTTTTTTTTCGTTTCTCAAGTATATTATTATAAATAGTTTTCTAAAAATCATAAATATTTCATTATCCATTTTCTTTGATTTTCTCCTTTCCATGACCAATCCCGTTATTTCTATTCCTTCGTAAATTTCGAGACTACCGTATGTCCACCCTAACTAATTTGACCCTTCCGGACTCAATGACACGATCTGTGCCGCCACCAGAGGTCTCCTTGTATAGTTGTTACATCGAAGTTGCAGATCGTGCCACATTGATTATCGTAGCACACCAGGCGCTCTACCAGGCAAGACACCTTGCCATTCGCTGTTTAATTATTCTAGCTCATATTTCATGCATTATTTATTTTCTTTATGCAAAATAAACTGTGATACATGGCATAACTGTTAGAACTTACTGTTTATTATATTTCCTGCTGTGTATTATTTTCTTACAAATTAAACCTAGATTTAAGGGACCACCTTGTGTGTTGCATTCATTGGCCTTGACACGTTGTAAACACGAAGTTGTGTGTCACATATAGAACACGGAAGTGCGTGATTGGCTGGCCACCAGTACGTATAAGTCGTGCGATAGGAATAACCGCTAATAGAGATTGCATGCTAGTTTGACTTAGCGGTTATAGTGGTTTGTGTTGTGGATGCAACACAGTAGGCATTGGGTGGGGAGGACAATTCCTTAGCGTATGGGCTTCGATGCACTTCCCTTGTGACCCGGACTCTCCGCTGGAGATACGGGGTTGATGACCCATGCTCTTTCTACTGGGGCCTCTGGTGCCCAAAGGGGGACTATGCCGATCCTATTCAGCCAGGGCCCATGCGTAGGAAGGATTGTTCTTAATAATATTTCACTTAGAATGGTAGGCTACCCTATCCGTTAGGTACGAGTACTTTTGGTTTGGGTGCTTGTATCTGACCGTGACTTGGAACAATAACTTGTCGCGGATTAGTTCGTCACATCTTGTCCTTGTTTGGTTGTAGGTGTGACTTACTACTTCGATGAGAAGGTATTGAACCTTGTTGGGGTCCGGATACCATATTGGATTCATAGCATGGGAAGATACGTTACCGTAAATTAGTTTACCATCTCCTGTCCTTGTTTGGTTGGGGGGATGGTACGCTCGTTCAGTAGGTGCGTATTGGAAAATGTTATAAATTCGATTGACTTATTTATTGAGCAATATTTATTCAGTTTATATGGCATGCTATTATGTGTCTTGTTACGTCCCTCTGAGGACCTGGTTGTCTTGTCAGGTGTGTGCTATTGTCTTTCGCAGGTGTTCTAGCTCTAGCCGTGTTCATCGCTATTCTTCGAGGATGATTGCATTTGGATCGTCTTCGCTTCGCTCGCCACTCATTTTATTTTCTATGTATTTTTTTTCTTATTTTTGTTGGTAGTGGATTTGTCTCCGCCCAACATATTGTATCAAGACAAATTTATTCTCATTATATGATTTTTTATTCATTTATTCTGTGTGGATGAGATTAGTTATGGTTCTACTGCATTTTTACAGCTTATGTATTCATACGAGGTTTCCATGTATTGGAGTGTATTTCATATGGATAGAGCTGGCATGTCTACGTTCCTAGTCCTACGTATTTTAGGACTGGGGCGTTACACTCCTGCCACATGTTCATTCTGTTTGATTGCAATTAATCTAATTTGATATGGGTAATTATGATGATTGTAACAAATTTGGGTTGTTATGATTTGCTAGCAGCCTTAACTCCGAGGGGATAAGACCGCCACGTGTCTCAACTGTTACGAGGACCGCCACGTATCTTCAACTGTCGTGAGTGGGACATCCTGACAGAGCCGCGTGAGTGCGGTCTCTAAGTGAACCGCATACGGGTGGCCCCCATAATCCTAGCCGTATGAAGGTAGCAGCCGCAAGAGGGTGGCGGCTGCATGAGGAGGGCAGCCGCATGAAGATGGTAGCCGCATGAGGGGAATAGACGTGTGAGGGTGCTAGCCTTGTAAAAGAGGCAGCCGCATGAAGGAGGCAGCCGCATAAAGATGGCAGCCGCATGTAGATGGCAGCCGCATGAAGGTGGCAGCCGCAAGAAGGAGGCAGCCACATGAAGAGGGCAACCGCATGAAGAGAGCAAGAGGGCAACCGCATGAAGAGGGCAATCGCATGAAGAGGGCAGCCGCATAGGAGTGTCAGCCGCATAGGGAGCTTTGGACTTGGCGGATCATGCCAGCTATATAAAAGATTTTCTTCTTTTCCCTAGGAGCACGCCATCATCTCAGCTTTATGTTAGAGTTGTCACTTCGTCTTTCTGTCAGAGTTGCCGTCAGGACATTTAATGAGGCAGTTGCTTTATGGCCAACTGTAGAGGCGAACTGCTTAGGGTCACGTGGCTCCTTCCTGAGCCGCATGGAGCTATCCGAGCCGCATGGGGCTCAAAAGGACTTTTGAACCGCATGAATTTTCAATGGATTCCTGAGCCGCATGAGATTCTTTCTGTCTGAGCTGCATGGACTTTTCTTGTTCCTTTCCATGCTTCTACAGCATATCTTGGTTATTCCTTAGATCTTGTGATTATTTATTTTATCTATTCTTGCATATAAATTTTTCGGAACTAAATACTCATATTTTAAGTGGGAGCAAATTTAATTGTTTCAATTCTTTTATGCCCTTAATATGTGGTATACCTAGTTCATCAGGGACATATATTCTTTTACTTAAAATATCTTGTTGAGTTTTTCATGATATTTGGATTTTTATTAGATGAGGGAATATATGATTATTATTATTATTATTTATTTTTAATTCTCTCATTCAAATTTCTAGAAGTTATCTTGCCAAATATATATTTAATTATCCTTATTTGATTGAGTTTAAAATTACTTTTGGCATTTCTTATTGAGGTTTTATCTCAAAATTCATGATTATCTTATTTAGACTGATCATACTTTGTAGGGGAGCATTCAAGTCGACTGAATTTCTCCTTCTCAAGTATTTTTTCTTCATTACCTTCATGTTTATCTGATGGATATATATCATGCTAAGGTAGTTGAATTCAAATGCATGAACTTTGGTATAGATTTTGCATAGATTCTAGTATACGTATTTAGATTTCTTTTCGATGATTATACTCTTTATGGAATTAATTTACTAATTTGTATGGGCAAATTATGAATCATATATTTTTTATGATCATTGTTAAAAGTCTCATTATATTTTTTATTTTTTATATATACTAGATTTGCGAATTTCTATTCCTCATGATTTATTTCTGACCAATGATTGATTCCTACTATACTGTGTTGACAAGTTTTTATTTGTTAGTTATGCATTTTCTAAACTTGTCGTTACACTGTTCTCCTAATCCTTGATCATGATTATTTTTGCTTTCCTCCTTTATTTGTGCTTGAGTTTATTTTATCTCTTATTATGGGGGAGCTTATTTTTTGATCATGTCAAAGGGGGAGAAATAAGTTTAAGTTAGCACACAATATTCTAGTATTATGTGTTTATTTATGATACATGCATCTATTGTATATATATTAAACTTAAAAGATTTGCAATAATCAAAAAGGGGGAGATTGTTAGCCCAATGATTATATTATGTGTTTGAATATGGCTAATCAATTAAGATTAACATAATAATGTCACTAATATTCATGTAATCATTATTATGTTACTACTTCAACTTAGCATTGTCATAAATGTTCTATATCATATTGCTATGCTTGTATCATATTGGTTTGTTTGTCCAATATGTGCTTGTAGACATGTAATAAGCATGATCAAGTTTTGTCAAACCAGGACATATGCAATAGAGAAATATTGAATGGCCAAAGATGGCGTTATACAAGAAGATTTCTCTGAACCGCCTAACAACCTATCTGGGGCCTCGCATCGGGGGTTCCGCTGTCCGGTCAGCGGACAGGGGTCAAGGGGACAGGGCCCCCCATGGGGGTTCGAGGGCGAAGTCCCCGAAAGGTATTCAGATTTCCAGATCTGTTTATCTTTGGACGACCACCGTCAAGTGAAAAAGGCGTCTTCAAGTCTGCTCAAATATTTGAAGAAATGCGTCATCAAAGGGCTCTTGGTTTTCCTCTTTTATCAATGTAATTTTTCATATTTATTGAGTCTAGGAGTACGATGTACACTGCATCGTACTGGAAAATATAGAAGCATGGAAAATATTACTTTTAGTCCCACATCGGAAAGGAGAAGAAGAAAGGGCTCACTCCATTCTATAAATAGAGCCCCCTTGCCTCCTTTGAAAAGGGCACCAACTTCTCTTCCCTCCTTCCAACTTGGACTCTTCCTACTACGCACCTTCGGGTGCTAAGTTGAAGAAGTCTAGGGCAGCACGGGCTCATCGAGCTCAGTCAGCTGTTCCAACCTTTGACCATCAGAGCATCCCGCTAAGCGGGCCTCTAATGGAAAGTTGTACAGAATCGCCCGTGTCCAGTTCCGACAGCAAACGGACAGGGTGGTTCCCAAGAGTCCCCCAAAAAAGATCAAGAGCAAGTACTTTTACTAGTCACGCATCAGGGAGCAAACAGGATACCTACGCACTCGTGTGCTCGGGATACCCAGGCCCACAAAGCGAGTACAAAGGTTGATCGAAATGTCCTTGACTTGCAAGATGTGATCCTTCACAAGCGTAAGGAAAGAAGGGGATTCTCTATCTGGCTCGAAATCAACATGGAGTCTTATGCGGCTGAAAATCCAGAAAACTTCATGCGGCCTAAAAGCAGCAGGGGGCCTTATGTGACCCAAAATCAAACATGAAACTCCATGCGCCTCAAAAAAGGGAAGTTTCATGCGGCTCAGAACTTGGGGGTCTCATGCGGCTCAAAAATCCCTCAGAGCTTCATGCGGCTCGGGTAAAGGCCACGTGGCCCTATGCGGTTTGCCTCTACAGCTGGCCATAAACCACTGCCTCATTAAATATCCTGACGGCAGCTCTAATAGAAAGGCGAAGTGACAACTCTGACATAAAGTCGAAATAATGACTCTGACATGATGGCGTGTTCCTAGGGAAACGAAAAAAATCTTTGTTACAGCTGGCACGATCCACCGACCCTGAAGCTCCCTATGCGGCTGCCATGCTCATGTGGCTGCCTCTCTCATGCGGCTGCCATCTTCATGTGACTACCACTCCTCTGCGACTGTCTCTCTCATGCGGCTGCTTCCTTCATGCGGCTGCTACCTTCATGCGGCTGCCACCTTCATGCGGCTGCTACCTTCATGCGACTAGGAATGTGGGGGCCACCCATATGCGGTTCATTTAGAGACCGCGTTCATGCGGCTCTGTCAGGACGTCCCACTCACGACAGTTGAGACACGTGGCGGTCCTCATGACAGTTAAGACACGTGGCGATCCTCATGATAGTTGAGACATGTGGCTGTCTTATCCCCTCGGGATTATGGCTGCTCGTAATCCATAACAACCAGATTTAGTACAATCACCAAAATTACTCGGATCAAATCAGATTTGTTGTAATTAAGCAAATTGAACACGTGGCAGGAGATCCGAGCTCGTCATGACAATTATGAAGATTCATTGCAATCAGCATTAATTGCCCATATAGATTTGGCGCAATCAGAATGAACTGCCCAGATATAATGCAATCAAGATTAATGGTCCAGATGATTGGCCGTCGACTTTCCAAGGGGGGAATCATTGTAAACCCTAATGATCACAACCCCACTCCTATAAATAGCATGGTGTCATTCCCTTGTAAAAAGAAAAAAAAAAGAGGTCGGATCCAGAGAAACAAAATATATAGCAAGGTGCCATTCCCTTGTAAAAAAAAAGAGATCCTATCCACCCGGCTGGACACACAGAGAGACAAAGGAGCGCACAGAAGAGTCTTCCTATCTTGAGAGCAGTTCTTCACCGGAGCCAAGGCTATGTCTGATCGTCCAAGGAGTAAGGCAGAGAGGCCGTTGCTTTCCCGAGCCTCTACCGTCACCCCCCAGAATCAAAACTAAATAATCGTGCTTAGATTGCTGTACCTAGGTTTTCGACCCAAGGCTTTCTTTGTACGAGCGAGTTTGTATTGTGAAGTAAAAGTCCAGTCCTCCCATATAATTGTTCTGTTCTTTTATAATCAATGGCAAACACGATGGCGACTCTGCTGGGGACTAACTTCTCCATGGCTGAGGAGTTGGTGATGCAATCAGATGCAGCCAAACTTGGCTCCACTCAATAAATTCTGGTCGCCCGGTTCAACCAACAAGCGTTTGAAGAAATGCTCTCCGACGGGAGCGCTGGCCCGTTCCAGCGGCAAGCCCGCACAAAGAAGGCCCGCAGGGAGTGGAGATCCAAAAATTTTGCTCCTCCCCAAGCTCTCAAAGAAGTACTCTCTGTTGCCCGAGACAGCGGAGAAGTCTCGCTCGTGGCCCCACTTCAGACCACAGAGAACTCTGCTCTCCCCAAGTCCGACAGAAGAAAATACTATGATGTCGGACTTACAGGGGCAAAAAGGAACTCTGTACGATCCAAGCCGCATAAGGGCGCCAGCCGCATGGAGGCTCATGCGGCCGCAACTATCAACCGTATGGAGAGAATTCATGCAGCCACACAAGTCAGCCGCATACAGAAGACCCATGCGGCCAGAATTTCCAGTCGCATGCAGACAGCCTGCACGGCCATGACATCTTGCCGCATACAGAAAGTTTATACGGCCACAAAGGATAGCCGTATGCTGACAGCCTGTACGGCTACGACATCTAGCCGCATACAGAAAGGTCATGCGGCTACACATACCAGCCGCATGCAGACAGCCTATACGGCAACCGATCCCAGCCGCATACCATCTATCCCATACGGCTCGCAGTCAGTCTTTGACTACCTCTCATACGGTCCTGACCATGAAGGCTCTCTGGAGCATATGCCAGACTCTGTGGTGACCAGCTTGGACTCTTCCTACTACGCACTCACAAGTGCTAAAAGGAAGAAGTCTCGGACAGCGCGGGCTCGACGAGCTCAGTTGGCTGTCCTGACTTCTGACTACCAGGGTATCCCGTTGTCTATTACTCGGGCCCCTGATGGAAAGTTGTACAGAAGTACCCGTGTCTAGCCCCCGGCGGCCAACGAACGGGATAGTTATCAAGAATCTCCTAACAAGGATCAGGGGCGAGTACCCACGCTACCCCCACATCAGGAAGCAGGCAGGAGGCCAACGCACTCATCAGCCCACAAAGCAGGTGTCCCGTGCAACGTGATTCTTCACAAGAGCAAGGAAAGAGACGAAGATTTGACGTGCAAAGAGTTCTGTCAAGGACATCAATGCACCCAAGTCATAGTCAACTGCTGCTGCAACAAGGCAGCAACACAAAAAGACCGGCGGTCCATCTTCCAAAGGCTGCAACATCCAAGCTCAGAAGACGAGGTGCTTCTCGCTGCCTCTAGAAATTCTGCTCTGAAGATTCCTGGCAGCAGAAGAGGAAAGAAAACAAATGTCTCCAGCCCAAAAATTTCAACCGGCATAACCAAGAAAATTTCTTCTAAACGGCTGTCTGCCACCGTTGTAGGAGGAGTTTACCAAGGTACCCGCTCAAAGATGAAATCTGCCAGACTAGGAGATTCGTCCACATCTATGGGAGATACTGGAGCCAGGGGTAGCATTCCTCCAAATATCCACAACAACCCGGTGTTCCAAGAAGATAATCCAGGGGAAATGATTCCCCCAACAGATGCAGCAGGTTCCGACATCCCCGAGAACGTCCATAACTCTAAAGACGAGGCAAGCTCTGAAGCTGGGGGTACCACTTCTTCTGAGTCTGAACCAGAGAAGAACATTCCCACATACCCTGATATAACACCCAGTTTTCCAGATGAGGTTATTTTTTGAATTTTTGTATTTATAATTATTATTTAAGGATGTTTATTTCATATTATGATTTTTAGTGATTTTTAATGATTTTTAGTAGAATTGATTTTGGGCCTATAGTTGACTTTGACTAGTGTTGACTAGAAGACTAACCTAGTGACTAACCTAGGGTAAGATCCCTTGGTTAGGTTAAGTAAACTTGGTTTGACCTAATTTAGTGAAGTTTAAGTCATTAGAACTTGTTTGGAGAGATTTGGAGTTGATTTGACTAATATGGCTTATGACTTCATAAGTCATGATTAATGACTTAGGACTTGGCCCATGGCCCATAACTAGAAGCCCTAACATTAACTAAACCCTAAATGACCAGCCACATAGGGATCCCCATCCTATTTAAACACTTATTCATTAGGGTTGCCTCTTTTTATCATTCCAACACTTGGAGAAAAGAGAGGTATTCTTCCCCCTTCCAAAAATTCCTATTTATTCATTTGATCTCCTTTTTCATCATAGTCTCTTGCATTAGGTTCTAATTTCTGTATATTTTATGATTCTGGAGGTTAATCTCAGCTTTGGGCTCATTTGGAACATTTGGCCATCAAGAGGAACACCTCCCATTTGGAGCCTTTCCATACAATTTGCACATATAGGTAAAACTCCTCAAATTGATTTAAATTACTGTTTTCTTTGCATTTAGGGCTATATCTAGGAATCCCCTAGCTGTCCCTAGAATTTGGGCACAATTCGTGTCGGTTTCGTGTCCGTATCGGACACGTATCCATTTGATAGGCTAGGTGTTCGATAGAATGCCCCTTAGGAATTTATTTTCGATTTTTGAAAATGTAATTACATAGATTGATAGATCTTGGTATGTACATTAAATTTTGTGAAGAGTTTTAGGTATTTTGGTGTCTTATTGTGTCGGATTCTCGAGTTGGACACGCTGTGCACGCACGTACACGGTGTCCTGCATTACGGGCTGAATATCTCCCGACACAGGATGCGTGGACACGCCATTTTTGGTGAGCATGATGGGGCAATGTCTGCCACCATCCTTCCAAAATTTGGGGCCATATGGTGCAGTGTGCGAGGAGTTCTCCTCCTCGCACTGGCCGCACTGGCCGCACGGGCACGCTGTGCACGCGTGGAAATTGCCCACTGATACGCACGCTTAACTTCGACACAACGACACTTAGACACGGGGCAGGGTGTTTAGTCCCTAGCCCTATGTTCCCTCGACACGAGTGCAAGAGCAAGTGGTGCCTCGAGCACTGTGTCGAGCCCACGAGGTCTTGACATAGCTGCACGAGGAATAGATTTCCTGTTTTCTGAGGCTGTTCGAAATTATGTTTTTGGACACGTCGTGTCCATTTATGAGGACACGAATTCATCCTCCCTGACACCTAGTCATGTACACTTCATGTTGGCACACTCAATCCTGCATTTGGTTAGGTTTTCGATGGTATTTGGTTTGTAATTTTGGTCGAATTCATCAATACACTGGCCACTCTTCTCATACATTGTTTGACACTTCGTAGACACATGATACGACCCTGACACATTCTAGTGGGACACACACGCACCCCGACACTTGGTCGACCTGATGATACACCTGCACAACCTAAATGGCTGAACACTTGAGTCCTAGGGGGCTCAACACATGTGCTCGAGACCCCTAGGCACAGTCCCCTGACACTGGGTTACACCCTCTGTTGAGACCCCCTTGGACACTTCTAGGGACTTGTTTGGACACTGATATGATGCCTAGACTCATGTATACTCACACACACAGCCACACACTTATTGTTCATATCTTGACACTTGTTACACAGACATAGACCCTCTTTTTTCTACATGTTGCTATGCATATATAGGTATATTATATATGTTGTATGCCGTATCAGAGTTGAGAGGAAGTGCCCTTGCCTTACCAAATGCAGCCCTGCATCTTGCATGTAGCAGTAGGAGTTTAACATTGCAGGGCAGTAGCTAGCATTAGGAGTAGCAGCTGCATTAGCAGTAGGGGCATTCCCTGGCCCCTTGGTAGTGGTGAGTTGTGTATCATAGGGAAAATGGGTTGGTCTTGGCAGGTTCTAACTGACATTTTAGTTATTACCTGAGAACAGTGAAGGGATGCTATTCCCAGTTATTTTTAATTCCTGTTCTTTCTTTTGACACATATATATGTTACACACTCACCCACTGTTAGCTTTTATACTCACTGTTCAGATTTTACACACACATTGCTCACCCACACACACATCACTGCTAAACTGAATGTTCCTTATATATATATCTGGACTGAATGTTATATTGGATTCACTGTTGGGTTTGATACATTATTTCTAGATTTTGCACACTGTCAGTTAGTTTTCTTTAAGCTGAAATGTGTACCCATGTTTCATTTACTGTTGGGTTATTATTTAACAGTCCTTTGTCCCCCCATCACACTGTTTTCACACACACTCTATCCTAGGAACCTGTCACACATTTTCTTCCTCACACATGTCCACATTTCCTTTTGTTAGCATTGGTAGGTAGGCCTATATGTATGTAAATGCATGTATGTATATATATATGTAAGGCTGAAATGAGTTTGTAGAGTGATATGTATGTGTATGTGCACATGTGTGCTTGGTCCATGAGCTGTGTTAGTTATAAGATTAGAATGGGGAGCTATATGAGTAGAGGGGAGGGGAGAAAACCACAGCCAGGTTGCAGCCCCTTCAACAGCAGGGCAGCCTGTTGCTTGTGCATTCCTGACTGCTTTAAAACCCCCTGTAGCAGCATTTGGTTGCCACTTAGAGACAGTAGAACCCTTTCTTTTTTCCATGTACTAGTATTTTGGTTAGTTCAATTAGGATGTGATGTGAGGTCCTAGTATTGGGATATGGTATTGTATATATGAAGATGAAATTGTGATGAGAGTTGACAGGGATATACATATCCATATATGTTATGTGCAGTTGTGTTTGACATGTAAGTCATAGGGTATCAGTCTGAATAGGTTGTATCCTATAGAGTTCAGGTGTGTTTGAGTGTCAGTTGAGAGTGTCTTGGGTTCATTTTTGAGAGGAGGGTACTCCCCTAATGCTACAGGAAGAGCAAGGAGGAGTATAGGCTCATGTTGTGAAGGTTAGATATATGTAAGATGTTGCTCCTCTTTCCTTTGTGTATCAAGGTTAGTGTATGAGTTTTGTTTTGAAATCAATTAGGATATGGATTAGTATTAGTCAAGGGGTGGCAATGTGAACTTTTGGCTATTTGGCCACTTGATCTTTACATGTGAGTTAGTGTGTGTATGTGGGTTACCTTAGAGGAAATCCATGTTTAGACTAAGGGCTTAGTTAAGTATTAGTTGGGTCTATTTTTATATATATGATAATTGCATATATGGTATCTAAGTTACACTAGTCTATGGGTTAGAATGAGTTAGTGTATCTTAGATTGACCTAGATTTGACCAAATAAGCCTATAAGAATGTGTTGACTAAAGTTGACCAAGCCCTAGACAGTTGACCTAGTTAGCCTTGTAGATTGACCTAGTTTGACTAGACGTTGACTTGGTTTGACCCAGAGTTGACTTAGAGTTAACTTTGGCCTAGATTGGCCTAAAAATTATGTAGATGCATCGTAGGCTTCATTTACCTTATTTTAAACATATTTAACCCATATTACTCTGTTTAGGACATTGTGACTCTGGTGCAGGCATCTGATATTACACTACTCTTTTCAGAGTATCAGGCGAGTACATTCTCTGATAGTTCTTTCATTTACTTGTCAATTACTGTACTTCAGTTCTAGATAGTTTTATGTGATTCTTACAACACGTATGGATATTTTTGGATTCATGTATGTGACACACATACCATTAGTCTGGCCTCTATTTTTGGAATCACTACTGGCATCATCTTCTGGAACCACTACTGGCATCACCTACTGGAATCACCCTGGAATCTTTTGCTGGTATCATTATGTTTGGCTGGACTCATCTCGATTTCTCGTGTCGTTTTCTGGATTCACTTGTACTTGCTGGGCGGGAAAATATTGGAATAGGCATGTGAACATACCCAAATACTGGAACCACTCCCTTGGAATTATACTGGAATGATAGCCATCTCACACCTGGCCAGGTGTGTGATGTGCTGTATTACCTACAGCCGTTCACATGTCGATCTCGATATTTTAAAACACACTGTTAGAGTATAGGCTGGACTCACCCTGGAATCCTTGATCACTATAACTGGAATCGTCCCTTTCTGGATTCATCTTGTATAAGATTCATCCTGTACTGGACTTACATTGGAGTTACACTGGTTTACATTTTCTGTCTGAACTTTATATCATATTACCCTGGTTCAGCTAGTTCTATTTTTACAGTCTTCATTGCTATAATTCTTCTCTTGTTTAGTTATTTACTTTTCTTGTACTTTATCTGTTTTTCCTTACCATCACCTGAATATAAACTGCCATTTTTATCAATACAACTGTCTATAACTGCTTTATAGTTCTCTGTCATTTACTTGGGTTTTCAAGATGAGATGTGCTCGTTCCTGTCCTGACTGGACCTGTTGAAATTTTACAGATGATTGCCCTGAGGATGTATGCCCTACATATTATGGACCCGGAGACGGGATGACTACCTTTGGCCCCGACTCTCAGGAGTGATCGGGATTTAGTTTAGTAGACTTGCATTTATTTTCATTTAGAGCTTGTTGTATAGAATTAAGACTTGAGATGTATTTGAGATTATTCAGATGTTGTTATTATTTCAGTATTTATTTTGTCTTCAAATTCTTAGTTACAATTCTGTGTTTCTTATCGTGCTTAGACTGTGATTGAGATACACCATATCTTATACTTGTCCTCCGTTCGGAGTTGATCATGATGAGTACATTATATACTGCATGAGTTGATGGTTAGTTAGAGACTTAGAACAGCGTTCTACCGCCGACACTGCGGCATAGGCTGGACGCTGTTACGTACTCGTACCCTCACAGTGGGTGCGGGTCGTGACACGTTTTTAGTGGTGGCCCATGCAGGTCGAGAGTCGCATTAGTGCGATATCGTGGTAGTACGACGACTTAGTTGTGCTGCTGCGAGCCTGCGATAGGATTGAGAGATAGGCTTTAACGGAGAGGTACTCAATCACAGTTACGAAAAATTATGCTTCAATTCATACCATCTACATATCTTACTAACTTGTCTTCTTTGCAATAAACTGTCCTCCTTTGATTTATCGATTCCTGCTCAGTATTGACTTCCTTTTCGATCTGTCTTCAGGATGGTGGAGACACGATCACATCGCTCTGGTACAGTAGCCGCTAAAGAGGGGTCTGCCACCTCTCGTCCATTGCAGCAGCCTGTTGAGACTGTAGCACCTTCTATTCCTGATCAGACAGGAGCTGCTGTAGCCATTGGGGGTATGCCTCCACTTGTTCAGAGGACGACCCTAGTCATTCCTGAGATGTTTCAGCAGCAGCATCAGCAACCACCTGCAGGGACAATTGACGCCGTTCAGCTGTTGGCTTTCTTCAGGCAGTACATGGAGGGTCAGCAGACCCAGCAGCAGAGGCACACGACAGAGCTCAGCAGAGGCATTGATCTGGCAGTGACGGCAGTGGAGAGAGTCGTAGCTCAGCCAGCGGCAGCCCCGCAGCCGTACCAGCCACGGGAGAAGGGCATCTAGGACTTCCAGAAGATGCACCCGAGAGACTTCAGAGGGACAGAGGGGATCCTGTATGCCGATGAGTGGATTGAGCATATGAAGGAGATCTTCAGGCTGGCTGAGATCCCGACGAGGCTCCAGATAGAGACAGCGGCCAGTATGATACAGGATCTGGCCCGTACATGGTACCAGACCGACCCGAGGGTTGGCACAGCAGGACAGACTTGGGCAGCATTCAAGAAGCTGTTCAAGGAAAAGTTCTTTCCAGACGCAACACTGGGAGCCCTCGAGACCCAGTTTGAGGCCCTAGTTCAGTGGACCCAGTCCGTGGAGGAGTACGCAGGAGAGTTTTATTGCCTGAGCAGATTTATGGAGGACTTATCGGAGACGACGAAGGCCCGAAGGTTCCGGAAGGGCTTGGTAAAGGAGGTCAAGTCCAACACCAAGAATGCCCACAGCGCTACATTTGAGGAGATCCTGGTGGACGCACTAGCTGCAGAGGATGATCTTGAGCTTAGGCTCAAGAGGGGACGAGACTCCCAGGGTGGTAGCAGCAGCGGAGGACAGGCCAAGAGGCCTCACATGCAGATTCAGCAGGCACAGGCACCAGTGAGAGTGCAGCAGGCACAACATCAGCATAGAGGACAGGACCGTGAGGTGCCGACTTGTGCCTACTGCAGGAAGGCAGGGCATGTTTGGGAGTCTTGAAGGAGGAGACTGAAGGTTTATCTATTTTATGGGTCTGGTGCTCACAAGATGATAGATTGTCCCGCTGTACCTCCTTATGAGGAAGCTAGGCCACCTGTAGCTCATCACCAGAGGGGTAGAGCTTTTGCGATGGCGGTCGAGGAGACCGACGCTGCAGGTGATGGGTTAGCAGGTTTGACCTTCTCATTCTTCCTCCCCACTTTCCTGTGTGATTCTATTAGTACCTGCCAGGATATTGTTTATGATTGTTAGATAGTGTAGCTACCCTGTTTGAGACTGTGAAATCACGACCAGTAGGATTGTGATGCTTCGACCTTGATTTGCTGGGGGTTTGACCTAGGAGAGGTGCGATCATCTTAATTTCGAGGACAAAATTTTTATAAGGTGGGTAGGATTGTAACACCCAGTTTTCCAGATGAGGGTATTTTTTTGAATTTTTGTATTTATAATTATTATTTAAGGATGTTTATTTCATATTATGATTTTTAGTGATTTTTAATGATTTTTAGTAGAATTGATTTTGGGCCTATAGTTGACTTTAACTAGTGTTGACTAGAAGACTAACCTAGTGACTAACCTAGGTTAAGACCCCTTGGTTAGGTTAAGTAAACTTGGTTTGACCTAATTTAGTAAAGTTTAAGTCATTGGAACTTGTTTGGAGAGATTTGGAGTTGATTTGACTAATATGGCTTATGACTTCATAAGTCATGATTAATGACTTAGGACTTGGCCCACGGCCTATAACTAGAAGCCCTAACCCTAACTAAACCCTAAATGACCAGCCACATAGGGATCCCCACCCTATTTAAATACTTATTCATTAGGTTTGCCTCTTTTTATCATTCCAACACTTGGAGAAAAGAGAGGTATTCTTCCCCCTTCCAAAAATTCCCATTTATTCATTTGATCTCCTTTTTCATCCTAGTCTCTTGCATTAGGTTCTAATTTCTGTATATTTTATGATTCTGGAGGTTAATCTCAGCTTTGGGCTCATTTGGAACATTTGGCCATCAAGAGGAACACCCCCCATTTGGAGCCTTTCCATACAATTTGCACCTATAGGTAAAACTCCTCAAATTGATTTAAATTGCTGTTTTCTTTGCATTTAGGGCTAGATCTAGGAGTCCCCTAGCTGTCCCTGGAATTTGGGCACAATTCGTGTCGATTTCGTGTCCGTATCGGACACGTATCCATTTGATAGGCTAGGTGTTCGATAGAATGCCCCTTAGGAATTTATTTTCGATTTTTGAAAATGTAATTACATGGATTGATAGATCTTGGTATGTACATTAAATTTTGTGAAGAGTGTTAGGTATTTTGGTGTCTTGTTGTGTCGGATTCCCGAGTTGGACACGTTGTGCACGCACGTACACGGTGTCCTGCATCACGGGCTGAATATCTCCCGACACAGGACGCATGGACACGCCATTTTTGGTGAGCATGATAGGGCAATGTCTGCCACCATCCTCCCAAAATTTGGGGCCATATGGTGCAGTGTGCGAGGAGTTCTCCTCCTCGTACTGGCCGCACTGGCCGCGCGGGCGTGCTGTGCACGCGTGGAAATTGCCCACTGATACGCACGCTTAACTTCGACACAGCGACACTTGGACACGGAGCAGGGTGTTCAGTCCCTAGCCCTATGTTCCTTCTACACGAGTGCAAGAGCACATGGTGCCTCGAGCACTGTGTCGAGCCCACGAGGGCTTGACATGGCTGCACGAGGAATAGATTTCCTATTTTCTGAGGCTGTTCGAAGTTATATTTTTGGACACGTCGTGTCCACTTCTGAGGACACGAATTCATCCCCCCTGACACCTAGTCATGTGCACTGCATGTTGGCACACTCAATCCTGCATTTGGTTAGGTTTTCGATGGTATTTGGTTTGTAATTTTGGTCGAATTCATCAATACACTGGCCACTCTTCTCATACACTGTTTGACACTTCGTAGACACATGACACAACCCTGACACATTCTAGTGGGACACACACGCACCCCGACACTTGGTCGACCTGATGATACACCTGCACAACCTAAATGGCTGAACACTTGAGTCCTATGGGGCTCAACACATGTGCTCGAGACCCCTAGGCACAGTCCCCTGACACTGGGTTACACCCTCTGTTGAGACCCCCTTGGACACTTCTAGGGACTTGTTTGGACACTGATACGATGCCTAGACTCATGTATACTCACACACACAGCCACACACTTATTGTTCACATCTTGACACTTGTTGTACAGACATAGACCCCCTTTTTTCTACATGTTGCTATGCATATATAGGTATGTTGTATGCCGTATCAGAGTTGAGAGGGAGTGCCCTTGCCTTACCAAATGTAGCCCTGCATCTTGTATGTAGCAGTAGGAGTTTAACATTGCAGGGCAGTAGCTAGCATTAGGAGTAGCAGCTGCATTAGCAGTAGGGGCATTCCCTGGCCCCTTGGTAGTGGTGAGTTGTGTATCATAGGGAAAATGGGTTGGTCTTGGCAGGTTCTAACTGACATTTTAGTTATTACCTGAGAACAGTGAAGGGATGCTATTCCCAGTTATTCCTAATTCCTGTTCTTCCTTTTGACACATATATATGTTACATACTCACCCACTGTTAGCTTTTATACTCACTGTTCAGATTTTACACACACATTGCTCACCCACACACACATCACTGCTAAACTGAATGTTCCTTATATATATATATATATCTGGACTGAATGCTATATTGGATTCACTGTTGGGTTTGATACATTATTTCCAGATTTTGCTCACTGTCAGTTAGTTTTCTTTAAGCTGAAATGTGTACCCATGTTTCATTCACTGTTGGGTTATTATTTAACAGTCCTTTGTCCCCCCATCACACTGTTTTCACACACACTCTATCCTAGGAACCTGTCACACATTTCCTTCCTCACACATGTCCACATTTTCTTTTGTTAGCATTGGTAGGTAGGCCTATATGTATGTAAATGCATGTATGTATATATATGTAAGGCTGAAATGAGTTTGTAGAGTGATATGTATGTGTATGTGCACATGTGTGCTTGGTCCATGAGCTGTGTTAGTTATAAGATTAGAATGGGGAGCTGTCACGCCCCAGAACCAGAATACTGGCAAGTAGGGACGGACCAGGCCAGCTACGTATACCAAAGTACTCCAGTACTCCGAAATAACGTATAAGCTGTATAGACGGGGGTTACTACTACAATCCAACAGGCAATCCTGGGTCAAGCAATCCTAGGTATCTCAATCACAGGCAGTAAACAATGTACAAGAAGTAAGATCAACTGGAATATAAAATAGTAAAGCGTCCCAAACTATCATATATCAATGATCATGAAGCTAGTAATACAAAGTGAAGACTAGCAAGAGTAATAGTCATACATGATAAGCTCTAGCTATAGTCTAGAATACGTAAATCATGTTTTGGCCCGTAGGCTAAATGTCAAGTCCAAAACACGAGCTAAACACGTGCTCGGAGGCTAAACGCCACAAAAGAATAATGTACATAACTAGTGGGAAAATGAAATAGAAAACCCACTAAGGTACTCTGGTGCTCCGGGTAATCACCAACGAGTAGAAGGTACGAAAGATCCTCCGGGCTCCTCTATCAGATCTGGTCAATGCAAAACCAGTGAGGTCAGACCCCCAATAGCAAGTACCACAAAGGAAGCCAAACTATGAACTAAAACCAGCATACAAATCATAGCAATGGATAGAGAGAGAGATGAGTAAGTACTAATCGAGACTCGTGCACTACCAATGCACTTATCCCGAGAATAGAAGGACAATAAGTAAAGCAACATGTAGCATAAAGTAAAGGACATGTGATGTAATGTAAACTGTGTAGATGTAAGGAAAAGGAAGCATGTGAACATGAAACATAAACTAGACATGTGAGCATGTTAAGTAACTAGAACATGTGAGCATGTCATATAACTGGAGCATGTGAGCATGTCATGTAACTGGAGCATGTGAGCATGTTATATAACTGGAGCATGTGAGCATGTCATGTAACTGGAGCATGTGAGCATGTCATGTAACTGGAGCATGTGAGCTTGTCATGTAACTGGAGCATGTGAGCATGTCATGTAACTGGAGCATGTGAGCATGTTAAGATACTATATAGAACGACAAATGGTAAGATGACTTAGGAACTATTCCGAAACCCAAGTTACAACCCGTAAACCAAACAAGGACCGGGGTTGTAACTCTTCTCCTGAACAGAACTTTAGTATCTAATCATTTACCGAAAAAAGTGAAGCATAAACAAAGATGTACTGAAATAAACAAATTCGAACACTGCCTAGACAAACTAGACTAGACTGGACTCCATACAATAGTCAAGCAATGAGTACGGCTTTATACATTAGCTAACTAGGGTTATCACAATCCTAATTACTAACAAATGCAAGTTTGAGAATTCTAAGTCCGGTTACCTGCCTGCTGCCACCTATTGGTCATGCCGGGAAGTGATTACAAGTGTGACTTTGTGCTCCCACGCGACGGTGAAGCTGGGAGAGTGCTCATCTCGACGGATAGCTCCAAACCCTTAAATAAATGTTATAACGACCTAGACCAAAGGCAACAGGTAACTGGGAAATCCTCCCCACCCATGTTCTAATGATCAATCTAGTTATATAATCCTTACCATTTTCTTGGATTCTGGGTGTGGCATTCCGCAGAATCCATCCTAGACATGAGCATGCAAGACTGGACAATAACGAAAATGTGCACCATAACAAGCCACAACAAGAAAATATCATAAACTGGAAGCTGGTAGTGCGCTACGACGAGCCACTATAGGGAGTGCGCCATGACAGGCCACTATCATGTAAGCAAAGAAGGACATGTACAAGAGTGCACCACGACGGGTCACTATCTAGTAAGCAAAGGAGACATGTAAGAAAAGTACACCACGACGGGCCACTATCATGTAAGCAAAGAAGGCATGGCAACAATTAACATAGCTTGTAAGAAAGAATCTATCAAAGACATATCATGGCATGTGGAAAATAATAATTAAAGCTAAGTACATTTCATAGAAAATGATTGAACATGTGCTAGTGTCAAGTGTATATAGGGTGTACAAGCATTCTCTAACTATACAAGATCATCTAATCATGTTAAGAAATCATTACAATCGAAGAAAATATCAAAAACGGGCAAAAACGGGCAGAAACGGGCAAAAACAGACTAAAACAGCATAAAACGGCATACCGGCGGTATACTGCGGCATACCGACGGTATACCGGCCTAAAAACAGAAAGTTTCTGGTGCAAAAAACGGCATACCGGCGGTATACTGCGGTATACCGGCGGTATACTGCGGTATACCGGCGGTATACCGGTTTTTCAAACAGCAACAAAATTCAGAATTTTGCCAAAACTTGTTTCGGCCATAAAAACTTCGTTTTAAATCGAAATTCGGATTTTCAAAAGTCAAAATTGACTAGAATTGAATTTCCTACAACATGGAAGTATTAGTTTTCATAAATCAAAACATTTGATAGGTCAATACCTCAAAATACTCCCAAACAGAGGTTCTTGGGACACCGAAACGGGTTCCGATTGCCACCAAACTCAAAATCTATGATATAAAAACTATGTGAGGGCCTCATATATGTATATGTGACCAAGATACATGATGGTAACACTAGTATCACTCTTGATACCAAGTTTTCTACTAAGTCCATATTGGGTTTTAACAGAAAATCAAAACCTTGTTTAAACCAATTTTGGAAACATGCATATAGATTAGAATCACAAGGAAAACATTCTTAACAAAATGAGTTTAGAACAATTCTAAGCATTTAATACCAAGGGAAACAAAAATGACAACAAAACAAAATAGTTCATGGATTTGGCAAGATGTACTTGCCTAGGTTAAGCTCCAAGCCTAATCTTCTACTCCTCCTCCTAGGGGGGTTAGACACCACACCCAAGGCCTCAAGGCCAAGCTCTTGGCAAGCTCCAAGGGGGAGAGAAGGGAAGAAGAAATGAAGAGAGAGTGAAGAGAATGAAAAGAGAGAGGAGAGAGAAAGTGAAATGGTATATATAGAAGGGGAAATTAATCTTAGCCGTCGGATGGTGATCCATGTGAAGATCTAAGTCAATCCTAACCATCAAAACAAAACCAAATATCCAATGGGTAATAGGGTGCATCTACACTATTCACGAAAATATCTAAACACTATTCATCAAAATATCCAAAATACTATTCATCAAAATATCGGAAACACTATTCATGAAAATATCTGAAATCGAAAATATCTCAAATGTGGAAAATCTGTCTAGACGGTATGCCGTCGGTATACTCCGGTATACTAGCGGCATGCCGGCCAAGGAAAAATCTATAAGTTAGAAAAAATTTTAAAGCATTACGAAAACCAAGAAAATACGAAATATACTATAAAATACGTATCCGTATATAAATACCGATACTGTGAGACGAGTCTCACAGGAGCTATATGAGTAGAGGGGAGGGGAGGAAACCACAGCCAGGTTGCAGCCCCTTCAACAGCAGGGCAGCCTGTTGCTTGTGCATTCCTGACTGCTTTGAAACCCCCTGTAGCAGCTTTTGGTTGCCACTTAGAGACTGTAGAACCCTTTCTTTTTTACATGTACTAGTATTTTGGTTAGTTCAATTAGGATGTGATGTGAGGTCCTAGTATTGGGATATGGTATTGTATATATGAAGATGAAATTGTGATGAGAGTTAACAGGGATATACATATCCATATATGTTATATGCAGTTGTGTTTGACATGTAAGTCATAGGGTATCAGTCTGAATAGGTTGTATCCTATAGAGTTCAGGTGTGTTTGAGTGTCAGTTGAGAGTGTCTTGGGTTCATTTTTGAGAGGAGGGTACTCCCCTAATGCTACAGGAAGAGCAAGGAGGAGTATAGGCTCATGTTGTGAAGGTTAGATATATGTAAGATGTTGCTCCTCTTTCCTTTGTGTATCAAGGTTAGTATATGAGTTTTGTTTTGAAATCAATTAGGATATGGATTAGTATTAGTCAAGGGGTGGCAATGTGAACTTTTGGCCATTTGGCCACTTGATCTTTACATGTGAGTTAGTGTGTGTATGTGGGTTACCTTAGAGGAAATCCATGTTTAGACTAAGGGCTTAGTTAAGTATTAGTTGGGTCTATTTTTATATATATGATAATTGCATATATGGTATCTAAGTTACACTAGTCTATGGGTTAGAATGAGTTAGTGTATCTTAGATTGACCTAGATTTGACCAAATAAGCCTATAAGAATGTGTTGACTAAAGTTGACCAAGCCCTAGACAGTTGACCTAGTTAGCCTTGTAGATTGACCTAGTTTGACTAGACGTTGACTTGGTTTGACCCAGAGTTGACTTAGAGTTAACTTTGACCTAGATTGGCCTAAAAATCATGTAGATGCATCGTAGGCTTCATTTACCTTATTTTAAACATATTTTAACCCATATTACTCTGTTTAGGACATTGTGACTCTGGTAAAGGCTTCTGATATTACACTACTCTTTTCAGAGTATCAGGCGAGTACATTCTCTGATAGTTCTCTCATTTACTTGTCAATTACTGTACTTCAGTTCTAGATAGTTTTATGTGATTCTTACAACACGTATGGATATTTCTGGATTCATGTATGCGACACACATACCATTAGTCTGGCCTCTATTTCTGGAATCACTACTGGCATCATCTTCTGGAACCACTACTGGCATCACCTACTGGAATCACCCTGGAATCTTTTGCTGGTATCATTATGTTTGGCTGGACTCATCCTGATTTCTTGTGTCGTTTTCTGGATTCACTTGTACTTGCTGGGCGGGGAAATATTGGAATAGGCATGTGAACATACCCAAATACTGGAACCACTCCCTTGGAATTATACTGGAATGATAGCCATCTCACACCCGGCCAGGTGTGTGATGTGCCGTATTACCGACAGCCGTTCACATGTCGATCCCGATATTTTAAAACACACTGTTAGAGTATAGGCTGGACTCACCCTGGAATCCTTGATCACTATAACTGGAATCGTCCCTTACTGGATTCATCTTGTATGAGATTCATCCTGTACTGGACTTACATTAGAGTTACACTGGTTTACATTTTCTGTCTGAACTTTATATCAGATTACCCTGGTTCAGCTAGTTCTATTTTTACAGTCTTCATTGCTATGATTCTTCTCTTGTTTAGTTATTTACTTTCCTTGTACTTTATCTGTTTTTCCTTACCATCACCTGAATATAAACTGCCATTTTCATCAATACAACTGTCTATAACTGCTTTATAGTTCTCTGTCATTTACTTAGGTTTTCTAGATGAGATGTGCTCGTTCCTGTCCTAACTGGACCTGTTGAAATTTTACAGATGATTGCCCTGAGGATGCATGCCCTACATATTATGGATCCGGAGACGGGATGACTACCTTTGGCCCCGACTCTCAGGAGTGATCGAGATTTAGTTTAGTAGACTTGCATTTATTTTCATTTAGAGCTTGTTGTATAGAATTGAGACTTGAGATGTATTTGAGATTATTCAGATGTTGTTATTATTTCAGTATTTATTTTGTCTTCAAATTCTTAGTTACAATTCTGTGTTTCTTATCGTGCTTAGACTGTGATTGAGATACACCATATCTTATACTTGTCCTCCGTTCAGAGTTGATCATGATGAGTACATTATATACTGCATGAGTTGATGGTTAGTTAGAGACTTAGAACAGCATTCTACCGCCGACACTGCGGCATAGGCTGGGCGCTGTTACGTACTCGTACCCTCACAGTGGGTGCGGATCGTGACACGTTTTTAGTGGTGGCCCATGCAGGTCGAGAGTCGCATTAGTACAATATCGTGGTAGTACGACGACTTAGTTGTGCTGCTGCGAGCCTGCGATAGGATTGAGAGATAGGCTTTAACGGAGAGGTACTCAATCACAGTTAGGAAAAATTCTGCTTCAATTCATGCCATCTACATATCTTATTGACTTGTCTTCTTTGCAATAAACTGTCCTCCTTTGATTTATCGATTCCTGCTCAGTATTGACTTCCTTTTCGATCTGTCTTCAGGATGGTGGAGACACGATCACATCGCTCTGGTACAGTAGCCGCTAGAGAGGGGTCTGCCACCTCTCGTCCATTGCAGCAGCCTGTTGAGACTGTAGCACCTTCTATTCCTGATCAGACAGGAGCTGCTTTAGCCATTGGGGGTATGCCTCTACTTATTCAGAGGACGACCCTAGTCATTCCTGAGATGTTTCAGCAGCAGCATCAGCAGCCACCTACAGGGACAATTGACGTCGTTCAGCTGTTGGCTTTCTTCAGGCAGTACATAGAGGGTCAGCAGACCCAGCAGCAGAGGCACACGACAGAGCTCAGCAAAGGCATTGATCTGGCAGTGACGGCAGTGGAGAGAGTCGTAGCTCAGCCAGCGGCAGCCCCGCAGCCGTACCAGCCACGGGAGAAGGGCATCTAGGACTTCCAGAAGATGCACCCGAGAGACTTCAGAGGGACAGAGGGGATCCTGTATGTCGATGAGTGGATCGAGCATATGGAGGAGATCTTCAGGCTGGCTGAGATCCCGATGAGGCTCCAGATAGAGGCAGCGGCCAGTATAATGCAGGATCTGGCCCGTACATGGTACCAGACCGACCCGAGGGTTGGCACAGCAGGACAGACTTGGGCAGCATTCAAGAAGCTGTTCAAGGAAAAGTTCTTTCCAGACGCAGCACTGGGAGCCCTCGAGACCCAGTTCGAGGCCCTAGTTCAGTGGACCCAGTCCGTGGAGGAGTACGCAGGAGAATTCTGCCGCCTGAGCAGATTTATGGAGGACTTGTCGGAGACGACGAAGGCCCGGAGGTTCCGGAAGGGCTTGGTAAAGGAGGTCAAGTCCTACACCAAGAATGCCCGCAGCGCCACATTTGAGAAGATCCTGGTGGACGCACTAGCTGCAGAGGATGATCTTGAGCTTAGGCTCAAGAGGGGGCGAGACTCCCAGGGTGGTAGCAGCAGTGGAGGTCAGGCCAAGAGGCCTCACATGCAGATTCAGCAGGCACAGGCACCAGTGAGAGTGCAGCAGGCACAACATCAGCATAGAGGACAGGACCGTGAGGTGCCGACTTGTGCCTACTGCAGGAAGGCAGGGCATGTTTGGGAGTCTTGTAGGAGGAGGCTGAAGGTTTGTCTATTTTATGGGTCTGGTGCTCACACGACTTAACAATGTCCACTCTCATGGACGTTGTTCAGGAAGAAAAGGAGCTAACAAGAAATTATATCGAGTGATTTCGCCAAACCGCGAAGAAGCTGCCTTCCGGCAACCCTGATTCCTCCTTGATTGAAATTTGCCAAATGAGGCTGCTTCCCACAATCAGCCTCTGGATGGGCGAAAGTCAGTTTAAGGATTGGAAAACCTTCATCATCAGCGCCACTAGCACAGAAGACAAATTAAAGAAAGCTCGCTAACTGGGACTGCATATCTCGGATGGAGAGGATATGGGCAAACGCCCTAATACCAACAAATAACAACGGCAAGTTCCTCAAGAAGTACTATGTCTAAATAACACCTTCCAACTATCTCTCAGATTGTGAGTCATATACCCGCAGGTATCGCTGAACTTATACTTCGACTTCAAATCTCTCAGATTGTTGAGTTATGTGCCCCTTGGTACCGCTGAACTCAGACTCTGACTCCAAATTTTCCAGAGTATTGAGTTATGTACCCTCTGGTACCGCTGAACTCACATTCTGACTCTAAATTTTCCAGCTTGTTGAGTTATGTACCCCCTGGTACCGCTTAACTCACATTCTGACTCCAGATCTCCCAGATTGTTGAGTTATGTACCCGTAAGTACCGCTGAACTCACACTCTGGTCACTACAAATGAATCTATATCGCATCTTTTAGGTAGTAAGTCATGTATGATCATACCTCTGAACTTTTCTCCTAAAAAGAGCTCCCTCCTCATGATCCAATAGCTGCACTTTCAGTGCATAAACAGGGTAACAGATCCACAAATTTCTTGAAACAACCACGTCAATGCTACCTCTGAGTTGTTTCTCTTCCATCAAAAACAAACCGCCCCTCACGTAGAACTTCCATGTCCTCATTACCTCTGAGTTGTTCTACGTACCCCTTCATGGAGCCTACTCCTGCCATGTCCTCATTACCTCTGAGTGGGAAGGCTCCATCGAAGAAACTCTCATATTTACCACGTCCTCATTACCTCTGAGTAAGTATGTTGGTTCTCTCTCGACTTATTATCTGTACCAAGAAAAAAACCCAGGGTACGCCAAGGATAATAGGCCCACAAATATCCTCTGTTGACCACAAATGTCCTCCGTAGACCACAAATGCTGTACTAAGTTTCCTAGTACATGCGCCTCATTTCTCATCATGCCCCGGGAGCCCAACTGCTCCATGAAATTCTTTCACCCAATACATAGAACTTCCACGTTTATAGCACCTCTGAGTTGTTCTATGTATCCTCATCCGAGTTCATTCCTACCACGTCCTCATTACCTCTGAATAAGAAGGCTCTACTTTAGACCCATATTTACCACGTGCTCATCACCTCTGAGTAAATATGATGGTTCCCTCCCTCAACTTATCATCCGTACCTAAAACTAAGGTACGCCAAGGATGATAAGTCTACATAAAATCCCCAGCGGAAATACCCAAACCTATCAGGTCCATGCAACATCTGATAGGATTGCCACACCTAAACAACTCTACTTTCCATGCTTCTTATTCAAAGTATTCCAAATTTACAATTTGGAAACTTTGAAGGGGGTCTTGTAGAAGCATGGAAAATATTGCTTTTAGTCCCACATCGGAAAGGAGAAGAAGAAAGGGCTCACTCCATTCTATAAATAGAGCCTCCTTGCCTGCTTTGAAAAGGGCTCCAACTTCTCTTCCCTCCTTCCAACTTGGACTCTTCCTACTACGCACGATCGGGTGCTAAGTCGAAGAAGTCTAGGGCAGCGCGGGCTCGTCCAGCTCAGTCAGCTGTTCCAACCTCTGACCATCAGAGCGTCCCGCTAAGCGGGCCTCTAATGGAAAGTTGTACAGAATCGCCCGTGTCCAGTCCCCGGCAGCAAACGGACAGGGTGGTTCCCAAGAGTCCCCCAACAATGATCAAGAGCAAGTACTTTTACTAGTCCCGCATCAGGGAGCAAACAGGATACCTACGCACTCGTGTGCTCGGGATACCCAGGCCCACAAAACGAGTGCAAAGGTTGATCGAAATGTCCTTGACTTGCGAGATGTGATCCTTCACAAGCGCAAGAAAAGAAGGGGACTCTCTATGCGGCTCGAAATCAACATGGAGTCTCATGCGGCTGAAAACCGAGAAAACTTCATGCGGCCCGAAAGCAGCAGGGGGACTTTGCAGCCCAAAATCAAACATAAAACTCCATGCGCTTCAAAAAATAGGAAGTTTCATGCGGCTCAGAACTTGGGGGTCTCATGCGGCTCAAAAATCCCTCAGAGCTTCATGCAGATCAGAAAGCTTCATACGGCTCGGGTAAAGGCCACGTGGCCCTATGCGGTTTGCCTCTACAGCTGGCCATAAAGCACTGCCTCATTAAATATCCTAACGGCAGCTCTGACAGAAAGGCGAAGTGACAACTCTGACATAAAGTTGAAATAATGACTCTAACATGATGGCGTGTTCCTAGGAAAACAAAGAAAATCTTTGTTACAGCTGGCACGATCCACCGACCCTGAAGCTCCCTATGCGGCTGCCATGCTCATGCGGCTGCCTCTCTCATGCGGCTGCCATCTTCATGCGGCTGCCACTCCTCTGCGGTTGTCTCTCTCATGCGGCTGCTTCCTTCATGCGGTTGCTTCCTTCATGCGGCTGCTACCTTCATGCGGCTACCACCTTCATGCGGCTGCTACCTTCATGCGGGTAAGAATGTGGGGGCCACCCATTTGCGGTTTATTTAGAGACCGCGTTCATGCGGCTCTGTCAGGACGTCCCACTCACGACAGTTGAGACACATGGCGATCCTCATGACGGTTGAGACACGTGGCGATCCTCATGATAGTTGAGACACGTGGCTATCTTATCCCCTCGGGATTATGGCTGCTCGCAAATTATAACAACCAGATTTAGTGCAATCACCATATTTACTCAGATCAAATCAGATTTGTTGTAATTAAGCAAATTGAACACGTGGTAGAAGATCCGAGCTCGTCATGACAAATTATGAAGATTTATTGCAATCAGCATTAATTGCCCATATAGATTTGGCGCAATCAAGAATTAACTGCCAAGATATAATACAATCAAGATTAATGGTCCAGATGATTGGCCGCCGACTTTCCAAGGGGGAATCATTGCAAACCCTAATGATCACAACCCCACTCCTATAAATAGCAAGGTGCCATTTCCTTGTAAAAAGAAAAAAAAAGAGGTCGGATCCAGAGAAACAAAAAATATAGCAAGGTGCCATTTTTTTGTAAAAAAAGAGATCCTATCCACCCGGCTGGACACATAGAGAGACAAAAGAGTCTTCCTATCATGAGAGCAGTTCTTCACCGAAGCCGAGGCTACGTCTGATCGTCCAAGGAGTAAGGCAGAGCGGCCGTCGCTTTCCCGAGCCTCTACTGTCACCCCCCGGAATCAAAACTAAACAATCGTGCTTAGATTGCTGTACCTAGGTTTTCGTCCCTAGGCTTTCTTTGTACGAACGAGTTTGTATTGTGAAGTAAAAGTCCAGTCCTCCCATATAATTGTTCTGTTCTTTTATAATCAATGGCAAACACGATGTCGACTCTGCTGGAGACTAACTTCTCCACGGCTGAGGAGTTGGTGACGCAATCAGACGCAGCCAAACTTGGCTCCACTCAACAAATGCGGGTCGTCCGGTTCGACCAACAAGCGTTTGAAAAAATGCTCTCCGACGGAAGCGCTGGCCCGGTCCAGCGGCGAGCCCATACAAAGAAGGCCCGCAGGGAGTGGAGACCCAAAAATTTTGCTCCTCCTCAAGCTCTCGAAGAAGTACTCTCTGTTGCCCGAGACAACGGAGAAGTCTCGCTCGCGGCCCCACTTCAGACCATAGAGAACTCTGTTGTCCCCAAGTCCGACAGAAGAAAATACTATGATGCCGGACTTACAGGGGCAAAAAGGAACTCTGTACGATCCAAGCCGCATAAGGGCGTCAGCCGAATGGAGGCTCATACGGCCGCAACTGTCAATCGCATGGAGAGAACTCATACGGCCACATAAGTCAGCCGCATGTAGAAGACCCATACGGCCAGAATTTCTAGCCGCATGCAGACAGCCTGCACGGCCATGACATCCAGCCGTATACAGAATGTTCATGCGGCCACAAATGATAGCCGTATGCCGACAGCCTGTACGGCTACGACATCTAGCCGCATACAGAAAGGTCATGCGGCTACACATACCAACCGCATGTAGACAGCCTGCACGGCAACTGATCCCAGTCGCATACCATCTATCCCATGCGGATCACAGTCAGTCTTTGAGTGCCTCTCATACGGTCCTGACCATAAAGGCTCTCTAGAGCATATGCCAGACTCTGTGGTGACCAGCTTGGACTCTTCCTACTACGCACTCTCAAGTGGTAGAAGGAAGAAGTCTCGGGCAGCACGGGCTCGACGAGCTCAGTCGGCTGTCCCGACATCTGACTACCAGGGCGTCCCGATGTCTATTACTCGGGCCCCTGATGAAAAGTTATACAGAAGTACCCGTGTCCAGCCCCGACGGCCAACGAACGGGATAGTTGTCAAGAATCTCCTAACAAGGATCAGGGGCGAGTACCCACGCTACCCCCACATCAGGGAGCAGCAGGAGGCCAACGTACTCATCAGCCCACAAAGCAGGTGACCCATGCAACGTGATTCTTCACAAGCGCAAGGAAAGAGACAAAGATTTGATGTGCAAAGAGTTCTGTCAAGGACATCAATGCACCCAAGTCATAGTCAACTGCTGCTGCAACAAGACAGCAGCACAAAAAGACCGGCGGTCCGTCTTCCAAAGGCTGCAACACCTAAGCTCAAAAGACGAGGTGCTTCTCGTCACCTCTTGCAATTCTGCTATGAAGATTCCTGGCAGCGAAAGAGGGAAGAAAATAAATATCTCCAGCCCGAAAATTTCAACCGGCGTAACCAAGAAAATTTCTTCTAAATGGCTGTCTACCACCGTTGCAGGAGGAGTTTACCAAGGTACCCGCTCAAAGACAAAATCTGCCACACTGGGAGATTCGTCCACATCTATGGGAGACACTGGAGCTGGGGGTAGCATTCCTCCAAATATCCACAACAACCTGGTGTTCCAAGAAGATAATCCAGGGGAAACGATTCCCCCAACAAATGCAGCAGGTTCTGACGTCCCCGAGGACGTCCACAACTCTCAAGATGAGGCAAGCTCTGAAGCTGGGGATACCACTCCTTCTGAGTCTGAACCAGAGAAGAACATTCCCATATGCCCTAACGACTTCTCTGCACGAGGGTATGACTCAGAGGGTACGACCTCCATCGTTCCTTCCATCTCTCCTCATGTAAGGACGGTGTTCATGATGGACAGCAACCAAGAAGGTTCCAGTGATCGCCAACGCATCGAAACTCTGGAGGCCATACTACATGCTTTGGTCAAGTCTGTGGACAAAATCAAAGCAGCCTTTCCAACTCTGTAAGAAAGAACGCCTGGCCAAACAAGCTTGGGTCCCGCGGTCAATATGGACTCGAACTCAGCTGCACCAAACCCAGGCGATAGTCCTCCTGAAATATCGGCTCCTACTGCTGCAGACAAGGCCAGGGAGGCAAGAAGAGAGGTCCAGGAGCTCCGGGCCATGTTCTATGCCCGAGAAAACTGCCAAGACCTCAGGATACGACAACCGTATCCTGCTGCGTGGAGAGATGTTCCCTTCCCACCAAAATATAAACCATTCCACATCAATCCATGTGATAGAAAGACATCTGCAAGCAGGTACATCACCTACTTCAAAGTCACAACCGACTATCTGCCTCATGACGATTCCATCCTTACGCGGTTGTTCATCGGAGCCTTGGAAGGGGTCGCCTTCGACTGGTACCGCAACTTATCGGACAATTGCATCCACTCCTTTACTGGCTTCAAACGCATGTTCCTAGAGAGGTTCTATGAAGTAGGACAAGACGTAACAATATCCACTCTCATGGACGTTGTACATGAAGAAAAGGAGCTAACAAAAAACTATATCGAGCGGTTTCGCCAAACCGCGATGAAGCTACCTTCTGGCAACCCTGATTCCTCCTTGATTCAAATTTACCAAAAGAGGCTGCTTTCCACAATCAGCCTCTGGATGGGCGAAAGTCAGTTTAAGGATTGGAAAACTTTTATCATCAACGCCACTAGCGCAGAAGACAAATTAAGAAAAGCTCGCCAACTGGGACTGCATATCTCTGATGGAGAGGATATGGGCAAACGCCCTAATACCAACAAACAACAACGGCAAGTTCCTTAAGAAGTACTATGTCTAAATGACACCTTCCAACTATCTCTCGGATTGTGAGTCATTTACCCGCAGGTATCGCTGAACTTACACTTCGACTTCAAATCTCTCAGATTGTTGAGTTATGTGCCCCTTGGTACCGCTGAACTCACACTCTGACTCCAAATTTTCCAGAGTATTGAGTTATGTACCCTCTGGTACCGCTGAACTCACATTCTGACTCCAAATTTCCCAACTTGTTGAGTCATGTACCCCCTGGTACCGCTGAACTCACATTCTGACTCCAGATCTCCCAGATTGTTGAGTTATGTACCCGCAAGTACCGCTGAACTCACACTCTGGTCACTACAAATGAATCTATATCGCATCTTTTAGGTAGTAAGTCATGTATGATCATACCTCTGAACATTCCTCCTAAAAAGAGCTCCCTTCTCATGATCCAATACCCGTACTTTCAGTACATAAATAGGGTAACAGATCCACAAATTTCTTGAAACAACCACGTCGATGTTACCTCTGAGTTATTTCCCTTCCATCAAAAACAAACCGCCCCTCACGTAGAACTTCCATGTCCTCATTACCTCTGAGTTGTTCTACGTACCCCTTTCTAGGAGCCCACTCCTGCCATGTCCTCATTACCTCTGAGTGGGAAGGCTCTATCGAAGAAACTCTCATATTTACCACGTTCTCATTACCTATGAGTAAGTATGTTGGTTCTCTCTCGACTTATTATCCGTACCCAAAAAAACCCAGGGTACGCCAAGGATAATAGGCCCACAAATGTCCTCTGTTGACCATAAATGTCCTCCGTGGACCACAAATATTGTACTAAGTTTCCTAGTACATGTGCCTCATTTCTCATCATGCCCCGGGAGCCCAGCTGCTCCATGGTATTCTTTCACCCAATACATAGAACTTCCACGTTGGTAGCACCTCTGAGTTGTTCTATGTATCCTCATCTGAGTTCACACCTACCACATCCTCATTACCTCTGAATAGGAAGGCTCTACTTTAGACCCATATTTACCACGTGCTCATCACCTCTGTGTAAATATGATGGTTCCCTTCCTCAACTTATCATCCGTACCTAAAACTAAGGTACGCCAAGGATGATAAGTCTACATAAAATCTCCAGCGAAAATACCCAAACCTATCACGTCCATGCTACATCTGATAGGATTGCCATACCTAAACAACTCTACTTTCCATACTTCTTATTCAAAGTATTCCAAATTTGTAATTTGGAAACTTTGAAGGGGGTCTTGTAGAAGCATGAAAAATATTACTTTTAGTCTCACGTCGGAAAGGAGAAGAAGAAAGGGCTCACTCCATTCTATAAATAGAGCCCCCTTGCCTCCTTTGAAAAGGGCACCAACTTCTCTTCCCTCCTTCCAACTTGGACTCTTCCTACTACGCACCTTCGGGTGCTAAGTCTAAGAAGTCTAGGGCAGCACGGGCTCGTTGAGCTCAGTCAGCTGTTCCAACCTCTGACCATCAGAGCGTCCCGCTAAGCGTGTCTCTAATGGAAAGTTGTTCAGAATCGCCTGTGTCCAGTCTCCGGCAGCAAACGGACAGGGTGGTTCTCAAGAGTCCTCCAATAATGATCAAGAGCAAGTACTTTTACTAGTCCCACATCAGGGAGCAAACAGGATACCTACGCACTCGTGTGCTCGGGATACCCAGGCCCACAAAGTGAGTGCAAAGGTTGATCAAAATGTCCTTGACTTGCGAGATGTGATCCTTTACAAGCGCAGGGAAAGAAGGAGATTCTCTATGTGACTCAAAATCAACATGGAGTCTCATGCGGCTGAAAACCCAGAAAACTTCATACGGCCCAAAAGCAGCAGGGGGGCCTTATGCGGCCCAAAATCAAACATGAAACTCCATGCGCCTCAAAAAATAGGAAGTTTCATGCGGCTCAGAACTTGGGGGTCTCATGCGGCTCAAAAATCCCTCAGATCTTTATGCAGCTCAGAAAGCTTCATGTGGCTCGGGTAAAGGCAACGTGGCCCTATGCGGTTTGCCTCTACAGCTGGCCATAAAGTATTGCCTCATTAAATATCCTGACGACAGCTCTGACAGAAAGGCAAAGTGACAACTCTGACATAAAGTCGAAATAATGACTCTGACATGATGGCGTATTCCTAGGGAAACGAAGAAAATCTTTGTTATAGCTGGCACGATCCACCGACCCTGAAGCTCCCTATGTGGCTGCTATGCTCATGCGGCTGCCTCTCTCATGCGGCTGCCATCTTCATGCGGCTGCCACTCCTCTGCGGCTGCCTATCTAATGCGGCTTCTTCCTTCATACGGCTGCTTCCTTCATGCGGCTGCTACCTTCATGTGGCTTCCACCTTCATGTGGCTGCTACCTTCATGCGGCTAGGAATGTTGGGGCTACCCATATGCGGTTCATTTAGAGACCGCGTTCATGCGGCTTTGTCAGGATATCCCACTCACGACAGTTGAGACATATGGCGGTCCTCATGACAATTGAGACACGTGGCGATCCTCATGATAGTTGAGATACGTGGCTGTCTTATCCCCTCGGGATTATGGCTGCTCACAAATCATAACAACCAAATTTAGTACAATCACCATAATTATTCGGATCAAATTATATTTGTTGTAATTAAGCAAATTGAATACGTGGCAGGAGATCCGAGCTCGTCATAACAAATTATGAAGATTTATTGCAATCAGCATTAATTGCCCATATAGATTTGGCACAATCAAGAATTAACTGCCCAGATGTAATACAATCAAGATTAATGGTCCAGATAATTGGCCGCCGACTTTCTAAGGGGGAATCATTACAAACCCTAATGATCACAACCCCACTCCTATAAATAGCAAGGTGCCATTCTCTTGTAAAAAGAAAAAAAAGAGGTCGGATCCAGAGAAACAAAAAATATAGCAAGGTGTCATTCTCTTACAAAAAAAGAGGTCATATCCACCCGGCTGGACACACAGAGAGACAAAGGCGCGCACAGAAGAGTCTTCCTACCTTGAGAGCAGTTCTTCACGGGAGCCAAGGCTACGTCTGATCGTCCAAGGAGTAAGGCAGATCGGCCGTCGCTTTTCCGAGCCTCTACCGTCACCCCCCAGAATCAAAACTAAACAATCGTGCTTAGATTGATGTACCTAGGTTTTCGTCCCTAGGCTTTCTTTGTACGAGCGAGTTTGTATTGTGAAGTAAAAGTCCAGTCCTCCCATATAATTGTTCTGTTCTTTTATAATCAATGGCAAACAGCAAATAGGCTACCCAAGAAATCTTTTTAAAATACCCTTTTATTTTAAAAACTAGCCTACTTACAAAAGCCCAAACTACTTCATAACTGTTTGACTTTTCAAAAAGCCTAAAAACTAATTTGCAAAAACCTTGACAGACCTCCAGGCGAATTCGGCCCGAGTTTGGCCAGAGTTCGGTTAGTGAACGTTGCTTTTTGAACTTGGTCTTCCCACAGTTATGGATTCCAACGAAATTTTATCATAGAGTTCTTCCCGAATTTTGCCCGAATTCTGTCAAAATTCTGCCTTTGGAAAAACTCTAAATAGAGAAGGATTTCGATCATTTCAATTTACTCACACACCAATTCACTTTTATATCTCCTCTCTATAAGCCTACTACTTCTTCTAAAGTATTTTGAGCTTTTATTTTCAAATCCCAAGCCAGTTACAATCTACTAGTCGATTTGCCAGTACGATACGGTCTAGAAACTTCAGAGCGATTGTAATTAGAGGCTTGATTGAAGAAATACACTTCACAATTGAAGTTGGTCGAGTACTTCGGATCAAAGCTCGTGTTGTAGAAGTTGCAAGAACTTCGGATAAAAACTTGTGGTGATTTTCCATAGTAGATTCAACTGGAAGCTATAGTTCTTCCGACTGGACTAGTCCTCACAAGAGGAAAACCAGTATACATCTTTGTGTTTGCGTTTGCTCTCTACTCTCTACTTTTTATTTACATATCTGTGATATATATATTATGTGATCTTGTTACTAATATTTTTAAATAGTTAATTTTTGCTGCCTACTCTATTCACCCTCCTTTAGAGTATTGCGCTTTACAACACGTTCCTATAATCGGTCCTATACGTACCACCCTTCATCTCCAGGCCATCTCGAACACGGTTCATGATTTATCATATAGCCTTGCTCACAACCCTAGTGGCCCCATTCTTATGGTTCATGATCCATCCAGGCTTGGCTATTGCATTGATGACCGTGAGGCGTAGCGTTACTTTGATCCTGCTGCCGCTCGATATGACCCCAACCGATCTGTTGAGACCGATCATTCTAGTGCTGCTGGTGCTGCAGCTGCTGATGATGATAAGGATGATAGTTGAGGATATATTTTTCCTCGTAATAGATCAGTGATCTTTTTGTTATGTTTTGAAATTATGTATGTATTAGTGATAAATGCTTCTTTCAAGCATTATCAGTTACGATATTTTTTGTGATGTATGCAAAACTCTTTTCAGATTATGCTAGTATTTCCATTAATCTATGCATGTCATCTTTAATATTTTGTGGTTTCATAATACTGCTATTCTATTTTGCTATTATAACAAAACGGGGGAGTAAGATTGATAAGATTAATATGATTGATTTACTTCATGATGCTTATTCACTATATTACTAATTTGGTTTGAAAGAATGTTGGTTTAAGACTTTACAGATATAGTTTCAGCAGAATGTTTTATTACGGGAGAGTAATAATTGATCGTACACTACGGGGGAGCATTGAACATTGCATTGTACCAACTGTTTGACGGACAAAAAGCTATTACCGTACCTTCCGTACTCATCAAGTCTACTTCCACTCCAAGTTGAACCATTCTTTAAGTATCAATCGTAAGTTTTCTCATACTATCAAAATCGGGAAGATTGTTGGCACATTTAGCCATAGTCAAACCGATTTCGATAAGTGTCTTAAACTTCGATCTTGATATGAAAGGAAACAAATAATACAGATTACATCATCTCTAAGAATTTATATTTATTTTGTATTTTTTTATTTATTGAGTCTAGAATATTTGTGAATCAGGATCACTGGCAATTAGAAGTCTATCATTGATTCTATACCAAACCTATCTTGATTCTATCCTAAACCAAACCAATTCCAAAACCAAACCGATTCCTAAACCAAAACTGCCCTGGAATTAGGCTAACCGAACTCGACCAGAGTTCTGCCCGAACTCGGTCAGCAAAATTCACTCATGGTATGAAGCTTTACCTATTCTTGTGGATCTCCAACGTTTAAATTTTTGAACGTTAGGGTACCGAGTTCTTCCCGGACTCTGTCCTACAAAAACCTATAAATAGAAAAGACATTTTTATTTCTAAACATTCATTCAGTCTTCATCTTCTCTATTCATTTCTAAGTTTCCTATTCTATTTCCAAAGCTTTAAACTTCAAATCTCCAAGTCAACTCAATTCTTCTAAGTGTCGGTGGTTTTCGAGTAGGTATTTTTGAGTTGTACAAGCTTGGCGTATAAAAGCTTTTTTTAGAAAGGTGTTGAAGTTTGTTCATGGGCTTCGGATAAAAACACGACGGTGGTGAAGTTGGCGTGTTCTTCAGTGCAAAATACGTGGTGTAATCTCTATTCAAAATAGTGGATTCAAACATCGGGTCGAGACTAGAGACTGGACTAGTCCTCACACAGGAAAACCAGTATAAATCTGTTGTCTCTACGTATTGCTTTCTTGTCCTGATTTTACTGACTTACTTGCAATCATTTCATATATATATTGCTTCACCTACTTAGAGTTAAAAAATTTAAATTGTTAATTCTTCTCCGCTGCATTCTATTTACCCCCTCTAGAGGTGCCATTGTTCCTATACCTTCTTGACTTAAAATTGAAATGAATTAATCCATCTTACTTACACTTTTGTGTCAACGACTCACTAACCGATGCCACACTTCGTACCGTAGGACATTGTCTTCGTTGCAGCCAAATCTTAGGTCCAAATGTTGTGTTACAAATCGTGTACACATTCAACTCGACTCATTAGTACCGTGCACACAAATCTTGACTCAATCCAAAGGTATGCACGCGGATCGCCGCTAATAAGTTGACTCATCTATATGAAATAGTCACTAGCACCACAAGCTATCTTGGACTTATAGCTTTGTTATTCGGCGACCCTTTCAGCGCAAGTAGCGAGCCCTGCTGAAAGTTCTCGAATAACCTGAGCGGTACTCCCAACTCGGCTATACCGTGTTTCCTCCTAGGTCGGAACGATCCTGTGGCACCAGGTTTGTCGTTCCGAGAAAGCTTTCCCTTGTGCATAAGTTGTCCAATGACCATACAAGACTCGACTCAAACTACCGTCTTACGCAGTTATTACTTTTCTAGTGTACCATCTTTTCATAACTACGTTAAGACTCCCAAATCAGAGACTGCCTTCACAACCTACGATCGTAAGCATTTTCTATATTACCATATCATTTTACTCAAATCAGGACTGACAATTTGATAGCCCTCCTATAAACTCAACTTGAATCAACCGTGTTCTATTTCAGTGTTATAGACCATGGCATACTTATCTTTGAACCAACCGTGACTCGTGCCTTAAACCAATTATGCTCTGTGCAACACTACGACCCAAGTCATACTCCATATGACGAGATTTGAGACCGTGTGACTGTGTGGCTATAACCAGCCGTAGAAATCGTGGGACCGTGCTTGTTATTACTTTGATAGCCCTTAACATAACTTTGGCCTAACTTCATCGTGCGATACAACTTAACCCGTGGGACGAGCAAGGCTATGCCAATCCCTTGTACCGTGGAAACGTGCACTGAGACTTGTGGCTCACTTATGCTATACCAAGCATTGGATGATGGGACCATGTATGCTTTACCAAGCATTTATATCTGTGATGCCTTTGACTTATACTAGTTTCATATCTTTGTGGCAACATAAACCAACATTCTTCTCCCAAGCCACGAGATGAAGGAACGAGTGCCATTTTGAAAGCACGTTGTACAATACTTATAATCCGACCGTAGGTCATTTCCACATTCTAACTCAATCTGACCCAAATTGAGATTATTTCCTATCACGACCCGTACCTGGATATTCGGGCACGAGTACGTAGACCACGCCCAGCCTATGCCGCATTAACGACGGTAGAATACTGTCAAGTACCCAATAATTATCTGCAACATCTATATGATCCATGATAAATAAAAGTACTCAATTCACATCACAAACAGCTAAGGAAGATATGAATTGGAAAATATAACAATAACTCTGAAATAACTAAAGTCTACAATAAATATACATGATCAGAATGTATCAGAGATAAATTCGATAACGAAACATAAATCAAAATACAATAGACTAGAACTCCTGGGAGACAACTCACGATGAATAGAACAACAAGTTTTGTCATTGCTAGCATCATCCTGGTCCAATAATGTGGGTCGTAACAATTCCTAAAGATGTGGTTATCCAGTTAAGATTGGAGCGAAGTAAATAACCCTAAAATCAGTTCTAAAGCATGGAAGGAAATATAGAACTAGCAATAGAATAAGATACATAACAAGCTGGAAAGACAATACAAGAAATAGAGAAATAGCATCATGAAGATATAAGTAAACCGAGGACATGAATAAAATAGAGAACATGGTAAACTGTAATAAATATAAGTGGTTTGGAGCATAAAACAGTAATGTGATTGGCTTAGGTTGCACATAGTAACTTCATTATACGTGAATGTATAATCGACATGTACATGAATATACTAGAGGGATTAATCATATAACTACTTCTACTCCCCCTACCCCAATCAATACACAAGGATTCAATCACGATATGTTACGTACACGATAATTAGTTTGAACATGAAGCACATGAGTGTACACGAGAGCACATAAGAGCACATAAATAATACAAGTACAAGGAGTACACGATGTATATGATAAATTATATGAACATGAAATACCCGATGTACCCGATAAGGGGATAAAATTGCATGACAAGAGCAGGCATTATAGATACTATCATGATGAAAACAATTAGAGAATGTACTCGCCTGAAATGGTTGGAGTCGACGTGTGCGACACGAACATGTCGACTCGAGATAGGTACGATGTTATGCTCCACAAAATGGTCCTAACAACGGTACATACAGTTCCGTTCAGTCTAGAATAGTCCAAATAGCCTAATTTGGTATATAAAGGCCTAAAATCAGAGTTCGGTATGATATTCTAATCAAGAAATAGAAACGACTATAACAGTCGAAATTATTAATTTAGAAAAAGAAAACGTAACCAAAATCATATAACTATCTATGAAAAAATTATTTATCATTTTAGAAAATTATATTTTATTTCTAAACATTCCTAGATAATATTGGAAATCCCAAAAATCAATTAGAATATATAAAACTGAATTATATATATATATATATATATATATATATATATTTTATATATATATATATATATATATATATATATATATATATATATATATATATATATATATGGATCAAGAATTATTTATATTTACATAGTCGAACTCAAGATATTTAAACTTAATAATATAGGGCCCGAGCCCAAATATCTAATACTTAATATCATAGGAGCAAGAAATGGAAAACTAATAATAATGCCAAATATAGTGTAATATACATATACATGACTTAAATCCACTCATAATGTATATATACAATATTTATACATATATCTTTATACACCAAATAAATAGTATATTATTTTAATATTTATACATATACTGCTCTCTGAACATACAGTTAACAATAACATTAATAACATTGTTAATAAAATATTATTAACCAAAAACCATAATTACTTGTTATTATCATTAATGATAAATCAATTAATTTTTAATGAAACTAACCTTAAATCAAATTAACTTATTAAATTATAATGATTATAAATAATTATATATGCATTTGTATACAGGGGCTGCTGCCATCAATTCGAAAAAGGGGGGCCAGCTGGATAGTTGAACTCATACACACAAACGAAAACCTCCTCGGTTTTCGAGTAGAGCCGAAATAAGAAAGGACAGTGGGGAGAGAAGTAAATCTCCCGAAACAAAATTTTGAACAGAAAAAACTAAGAAGAAAAGGAAGGAGAAGTTGGAAGAAAAGCTCACCGAGTGGGGGCTCCATCTTCAGAACAAACGGCGCCGACGATGCACGGAGAGGGCGAAATAGTGGTCTAGCTCGGCAGAGCCAAGCAGGGGCAGCTGACAGTGCCTGGGTCGGCGGCAATGCAGGCGAGGAGGGGGTTTGCCTCGGTACAGGGCGGCGGCTTGATCGGTGCGGCGTCCAGATCTAGATGGTCGGCATATCGGATCTGGGCTCCGGGGCAGCGCACAAACTCGAAGGAGAGGCGAGGCTGAGAAGGAGATAGGAAAGAGGAGGGCGGCACGACAACGACGGTGGCTCACTGAGGATGGTGAGTAATGTGCACTTCTTCTTTCCCTTAAATGATGGTTGGATTTGGTTGGTTTTGGTAGCGGGGTTAAGATGAGGGGGTGTTGTAAGTCCCTAGATTTTAAAATATTATTTTTCATAATTTTAAATAGCATTTCTATCTTTAAAATGAGTTATTATAATTATTAGAAATTTTCAACAAATTTTAAATGATTTTTAAAAATAAAAATATCAATTTGTAATTTATTAAATTATTTTAATATCAATTTGTAATTATTTTAATTATTTTAAATACTGTTTGTAAAATTCATTTTGCCTGTGCAAATGAAATTTGCACAGAGCAACAGCGGGGGGCTTTATGCAATTTAGAAATTGCATACACTAAGGCGGTGGGGGTCTTTGTAATATTGAATATTGGGGGGGGGGGGTTTCTACAAAACAGCCGCCCGAATCATCGCCTTCTCCGTCGTCATCTCCGGCGATTATCGCCGTAACCCTAATCTAAACCCTAATTCGGCCGACTTCCCGACCCTATAAGTAGACCCCGACCCCAAATCCTAACCCTATACTATTTCCCGACCACCCTAGCGCCGTCCTGACCCCCTTCTTCTCCGACGAGATCGACGGAAACCTAGATCTATTAGCGCCACCGTTCCAGACGTCGCCGTGGCCGTGCAACACCACCAACTTGTTCGCCTCGACGAGACGAACCTAGCACCATTTTTTCCCGACCACCCCGACGCCTTCTCCGCCGTGCAACGCCCCCGAAAGCCACCGCCTATTGGACACGTATGTGTCATTTCTTCTGGGTATCGAGTCATGTCTCGTATACACGTGTGTGGACTCGCCTGAACATGAGGAAATAGTGGTGTACGTGGACACGCGAGATTCGTGTCGTGCGTGTCGTGCTAACCATGGATACAAGATTCGTGTACCCGTGTCCTAAACTGTCAGGACATGGTTTTTAAATAATTGGGTTATCGGGTTTGGTCTGTGTAAATGGGTTTAAACCCGCACAGTAATGGGTTTTAATAAATCGGGTTTACTGTTCATTTTGGGTTTCGGGTTTGGGCCCTGTGGGTTTGGGCCGGTTTTTATTATATATATATATATGTATTTATATATTGGGCCGATTTGTATATATGTATGTATGTATATATATATGTATATAAATATTATATTATATATTTTTTTTTTATATAAATATTATATTATATATATATATATATATATATATATATATATATATATATATATATAAATGTATATATGTATGTATATGTGTAATTATATATATATATTTTCAGCAACCAAACAATTTTATTGAGAGATAAGGTTCAAAACAGAAATACAAAATGACAATTCTATCCAACACCTATGTTATGCCAAGTAGTCGGTAATGATGGCTTGTGCGTGCAACGCTTCAGAGCTTTTCCAATCTGACGCCTGTTCTCAAGAAGTAACTGTATAGCTGAGAACTGATACTCCTCGTAGCGCCACTTGTTTCTGTTCTTCCATGACACCCAACAAACAACAGCAACTACAATCTTTTTTAGGTGAATGTTAGGTCGTCTCCACCATTTATGAAACAAGCGATCCAGTGTTAACCTCCTCACTGAAATTGAAGATCAGAATGTAATGCTCGCCACACATGAGCAATCAAATCTCCTTCCCCAAAGATGTGTGCTGCTGTCTCCACAGATGGATTAGGACAAAATTGGCATTTCGAAGCTAGTCGAAATCCAAACTTTTGAATATTGTCATCCGTGGGAAGTTTGTTGTGCAACAAACGCCACAATAAAATGGACCACTTGTATGGAATATAAGAGCTCCAAATGTGTTTGAATTGTGGATAAGTAGGGGATGGATTTCGAATGATCCTCCAAGCTATAGAAACTAAGAATTTACCGCTCATAGTGGACGTCCAATTCTAATCTCCTTAAGCCAATTGAACTATATAGTGATTAGCCATATCCCTTCCTTGCAGTAACCTTCTCCACACATGAGAGCACTTCTGCGGGGCACCTGCTTCATTCTGATTTTGAAATTTACAGTACCTGGCTTTGAGAAACTGCTGCCATAAGCCATCTTGGGTTTTAAGTTTCCACCATAATTTAGCCGTGAACGCATCCATTGTCTCTTTCAGACTTCTGAGCCCCTAACCAGCTTCCGTAGTAGGTCTAGCCATTGAACTCCAGCTCGACCAGATATGTTTTTGTACACCATCATTAGTACCCCAGAAAAATCGAACAAACATATCCTCAAGCTTATTAAGGACTGACTTAGGTGGATTACAAGCTGCAATCGTATACATGGGAATTGAGAGCAAGACTGATTTGATTAATGTTAACTTACCCCCATACGATAGAATTTTTTACTGCCACCCGTCCAGTCTTCTTCGAATCTTAGCAAGAAGCTCATCATAGAGATTAGTAGTTCACATACCCACTGCTATTGGGCAACCTAGATAAGTGAACGGGGGATGATGGATCTCGAAGCCTGTAATATCATGAAGCTCCTCCTTCCTTTCAAATGTAGGTACTGTATAGATGAATGATTTGGATGCATTAACACTCTGACCAGAAGCTTTTTCATACCTCCGAAGTATCCCATGAATCAACTGGACCGATCGAACATCTTCGGCTGAAAATAATAAGACATCATCTGCAAATGCCAAGTGATTAATGGCAGGACAGCCACTAGGGACATAGTAGTGATGGAATGATGCATTTTCTACTGCTTTATGTAGGTTTTTCGACAAAACTTCAGCTGCAAGTATGAACAGAGCTGGGGACAATGGATCTCCTTGTCGAACTCCTCTAAATGCTTGAAAGAAGCCTGAAGAAATCCCATTAATAATAATAGAGTACCACACATTGTTGATCAACCGGAACAACATACTAATCCATTGTTCGTCAAAGCCAAATCTACGTATTACTTGCATAAGAAATGACCGGTCTAATCGATTATACGCTTTGGTCATGTCAAGTTTAATAGCTATATTCCCTCCTCTACTATTATTATTCATTAAGGTCATCATCTCTTGGGCTAAGAGAATGTTGTCAACAATCTCTCTACCCCTAACAAAACCACTTTGCTCGGGTGAGATGAGTCTTGGAAGGATTGGAGCAAGTCTTAGAGCAATTAGCTTGGAAATAATTTTGTTGAAAACAGTACATAAGCTGATAGGACGAAATTCAGTCATGTACCTGGGGTTGTTATGTTTAGGAATCAACACCAATGCTGTGCTCGTGAAGGCCTTTGGCAACTCAAATCCATCCATGAAGAGTGAGATCGCCTCAAACATGTCATCAGCAATGATATTCCAGCAAGTAACAAAGAAAGTGGCTGTAAATCCATTTGGTCCCCCTGCGCTATTGATGTCAAGACTCTTGATAGTATTCAGAATTTTCTCCTTCAATGGCTTTGCAATTAATGTTTTATTGTCCACCTCTTATAGAATATGAGGAATAGCCTCCATTAGTTCTTCATCCTCCTCAATCCTGATACTTTGGTACTGGGCTTCATAGTAAGAATTTGCCACCTGTTGAATGTCCTTTAGCTCCGATTTGTTGGAGCCTGTATCATCAACAATGTTGTGAATATGAAGTTTCTTTTTCTTACTGTTCACACATTCGTGAAAGTATTTCGTATTGCGATCACCCTTAATGTCCCATCGTAGACGAGCTTTTTGTTTCCAGTATGAATCAACATAGGAATGTCTTTGTTTCAATAATGCAACTGTTTTATCCAATGCTATTCTATTCTCCGTGGATCGATCCCATTCAAATGCAAGTTCAGCTGCTAGAACTTGATCCTCCGCCATCTTCACCTCCTGAAAAATATCACCAAAGGTGGTATGACTCCATTTAGATAGAGCTTTACGACAAGCAGCCAACCGCAAGCTAACCCGAATCAGGCCATTCGGATGTGATATAGAGTGCCAAACCTCCTCCACAAGCTCCTTGAAACCCTCCTGCCTTGTCCAAAAATCAAGAAACCTAAATGGCCTCTTGCCTCCGTCATGCTTAGCATGTAGCTTGACTAGTAATGGAGCATGATCCGATTCTGCCCTATTGAGATGATCCACCTTTGAAAATGGAGCAAGATGAAGCCACTCTTGTGTAACAAACATTCTATCCAACCTCGACCCCCTCCTCTCCCCAAATTTAGATTTAACCCAAGTAAAGCGACTACCAGAGATTGGGAGTTCAATAAGGCCTGCTGATAGTTGAAAATTAAGGAACTTCTGAATAGAGATCTGACATGGAGGTCGTCCCCCAACCTTTTCATCAAAGCTCGCAATAGCATTAAAGTCCCCTCCAACTGCCCAAGGCATGTTGTAAGAAGACTGCAGACTGAGAAGCCTGTCCCACATTTCCCTCCAACCCTCCTTCTTGTTATGGCTATACACAAATGAGAACATTACTTTAGATCAAAGAAACTCATTCTGGAAAGCAACAGTGACAGCCTGATCGAAATAGTCTAACAAGGAGATCGTGCAACCCGCCTTGGCCAGTACCCAAATGTTTCCCTTCTCATTCGAAAAACCCTTATCAAAACCAAGCTTAAGTTGATAGTGTAACAATTTACTACTATCCACCTTAGGCTCCAGTATGGCCAGCATTTGAACTTTGTTCACCCGACAAATGAAACGCAATCTCTTAAGAGCCATCTTATTAGCGACCCCACGAATGTTCCAACTAAGTATGTTAAACATTAATAGGGAGGTGATGTTTACCCGATTTTGTGGTTGCAGAGACTGATCGGAGGACCCTATCAGTCGGCGGGACCTCTCTTTTCTTACGCTTGGCTTTAGCTGCGGCTGTGCCAACTTCTTCCTCTTCCACTGCGTCAGCCCAGTTTCTAATTTCGCCCTCCTCTTCACTCCCTTCCTCGGCAATAGTAACTCCGTCTGGCTCGGCCTCTTGTTCTCCGTCTGGCTCGACGTCCTCCGGAGGAATGTCGCCTGCTTCCTGCTCTTCATTGTCTTGCACTGGTGCCACCAGGTGAGTTGTGACCGGATCAAGAGTGGTTGCCTCTCCACTTCCTTCGCCTTGAATGACATCAATCTCGTCGTTGGAATGAGAAGTGTTTGTCATGTCAGTGGGAAAGGTTTTGTCTTTTGTATGAATGCTAATGGCCCGGGATTGGTTTAGGGGCTTCTCTGAGTTGATATTCATGGGTGGCCATGCCGCATCTTCTCTTTGAAGAATGTGAGTAACTTCAGGTTCTGGTTGGCGACTTGTAGTGGCTGCGGCCTCCTGTTGTACTGGTTATTTCCTTCGGTTTTTGTGTTTAACTTTGCATGAGCCTATTAAATGCCCCTGATGGCGGCAATGAGAACAGTAGAGAGGGATAGTTTCATACTCTATTGGCTGCCAAAATCCTCCACTTGGCAGATTGATGCGAAGACGGTGTTGTAGTGGTTTTGATGCATCGATCTCCATGAATATACGTGCCATGCTCGGACGTGATAAATTCGACGTAGCCTTATCTATCTTCAGAGGATTGCCAAAGGCAGTTGCAATAGCAAATAATGCATCCTTTGCATAAAGATGATGAGGAAGGTTTGGTAATGTTACCCACACTGGAATCTTCGACGACTCCTGAGACGGGGAAAATTCTGGATCTCATTTAAAAATTATCATAGGAGCCCTAGAAATATACCAAAGATCTTTAGATCTTAGTCGTAGAAAGTCAACTTCACTAGACGGTCGGATGAGGATGTGTTTTTCATCAATGACTCCCGCCTTGATGGGACCAGCGAAATCAAAGCCAGTGAAAGCCTTCCTAATCAAATCGATCGGAGGCCGAGCATGCGAGAACTTTCCAATTAAAGCAAATCGAAATGGATCAGTCAGGACGGACTCTTCCTCCTCCGAAAAGGAGATTGAGGGAGATCCTTTAAAAGAAGTAATCGTTCGCGGCGCAATGACAGGGACCGTCTGGGTCGATCCCTTCACTGCCTCCGCGAATGACTTGGCCGCCATAACCCTATAAGAAACAAGCACAGGGGAAGCCACCAACCAAATGGTTTAGGTGGCTTAGGGGTGAACCCCGGCCCGGCCAAAGGCCACGCCGGCGTTGGTGGAGAAGATAGATGCTAGGGTTTGTTCAGAGGCGACAGGTTCGATCGCTATCCATCACATATATCTATATGTGTATAATTATATATGTGTAATTATATATATATATATATATATATAACAAACGAGCATTTTATTGAAAGCTAGAAGTAGCTCAAAAAGGGCATACAGCAGGTACTGGGCCTAAGACAAAAGGGCCCAGTACATAAGGTACAAAAAGCAGACATAAAAATACAAAAAGCTCAAAAAGAGCATACAGACAGGTACAGGGCCTAAGACATATATAATTACACATATACATACATATATATACCTATATATATATATATATATATATATATATATATATATATATATATATATATATATATATATATATTTTAACAATGGCTAAAGCCTTCATTTGAACAAAAGAAAATGGATTGGAAACGGGAGATAGCCCAAGTTCCTACAAGGTGCGGGTGTAACCCTAAACAGAAGTCCTGACGCGACGCGTCACTACCCAAAATTCTATTAAAGCACTGTTTTTTTTTCTTTTTTCTTTTTTTTTTTGGAAAAGTCAAACAGGGATTCAAAAAAATTCGAAATTAGAAAGGACACGACAGGGGGGGAAACCGAAGCGCTGGCGGTTGCACCGGTCCCGAGGGGGGAAACCGATGCGCTGCCCAAGGGGGGGCCCTGTCCAAGGTGGCGTGCATCACGAGGTTGGCTCACGGCCCGAGGCCAGCGCGCAGCCCGGGGGAAGGGGGGCCATAGGCTCCGGCGAGAGGCCATCCGGCTGGGGGGGTCATCCCGGTGGGGAGCGCCGGCGGGAATCCCGAGGAGTGGGGGTTTGCTGGACGGAAGAGGGTTGCTCCGACGGCGGGGCGGCCCGGAGGGAGATGTCCGGGGGGGACAGGACCGGGATCGTCCGGACGAGCTCGAGAGGGAAGCCGGTCGGCCGGGCATCCGGGTGCGGGGGCGCCGACAGGGAGGCCGAGAGAGGGACCTGCGCCGATGAGGCACGCCGAACCCGAGGATGAGACACTAAAGGGAGGAAGGAGGGGGCCCGATCTCCCGGGGGGGCGAAGGTCGGCCAACGGTCGGAGAGGAAGAGAAACAGGGCTGCCAGGGGAGGAGAAGCACGGCAGCGCCGGCGAGGGAGAGGAGGGAGGGAGCAGGAGAGCTCGACCTCCGGGCGGTCGACCGCAGGCCAAAAACCTAGGGAGGCGGTTCAACCGGCGAGCGTCGGAGGGAGCTCCGAAGCTCGTAGCGGGGAGCGGAGGAAGAGGGCAACGCCGCCGCCGAAGGAGATCCGCCGACCCACGTCGGGGAGAAGGCCGGAGAGCACCACGGTGCGACGAACGGAGCGGAAAACGAGAACTGGGGGGGGCGACGCAGCCACCGAGGCCCACGAGAAGGGGGCGCTGAAGCCGGCGATGGGGTCGGGGTGGAAGCGGCGGGGGCTAGGGCCGGGCCGGGGCCGCTGAGAGCCGGGAAACGCACGGGCGCCGGCCACTCAAGAGACAGGAACGCAGCCGGCTCCTGGGAGGGAGGAGGAGCCGGCCACGACAGAGGGACGGCGAGAGGAGGGGAAGGTGCCGGACAAGGAAGAGACATCGGCGCCACAACGGGGGCGGCCAGGGGAGGAGGCGCCGGAGGCACTCCAGAACCTGAAGAGGGGAGCCCGGCCGTGCGCACGGGAGGCCTCAGCGGGGAGGGTGGCGACGGCGCAGTGGGAGTGGCGACTGGAAGGGCCGGAGAAGGTGGAGGCGCAGCGGGAGGCGCAGCAGCCGGCAGCCTGGTCCGGCCGCGACGGCGCCGCCGAGGACGCCCAAGGGGTTTTGAGGGGGGGGAGGGGATGTGGGAAACCCCCCGGCGGGAAGCCGACAAGGGGGGGAGGGGTGAAGCACCACTGCGGCCATCCAGCGGAGGGGAGGGGGCCTCCGAGGGGGGCGAAGTAGGAGAAGGGCGCCCCCACCGGCCCCGGCAGGCAGACCAGCCACCCCTGCCACAAGATCCCGGTGGACGAGAGGGGCGGAGGAGCCAAGATGGGGGAGCCGGCCCGCTGCATCCTCTCTGAACTTCTTGTATATATATATATAATATATATATATATATATATATATATATATATATATATATATATATATATATATATATATATATATATATATATTTTTTTTTTATATATATATATATATATATATATACTGTATTTGTGTATAATATATACTGTATTTGTGTATATATATTATACACAAATACAGTATATATATATATATATATATATATATATATATATATATATATATATATATATATATATATATATATATATTTATATATATATATATATAAATGTATTTGTTATATATGTATATATATATATATATATATATATATATATATATATATATATATATATATATATATATATATATATATATATATATATGTATTTGTTATATATGTATATATATTTCAAATATAATTTTAAATATAATTTTATGTAAAATGTTATTATGTGTAAATTCACAAGATATTTTACTATATAATTTTGTGACTTATATATTTCACTACTTTAATATATATTATTAAAATACTTTAACATATATTTTCATATATGAATTATTATTACTCATGACCAATTGGTGTCCAAACCTAGCATGGATTTTTGGGCCCAAATGTGTCTACTACATTCAAGGCCTGTAAGAGTCATATCGGACTTGATTTATGGCTTTGGGTCTCGTATCTGGACTTCGGTTCAATTTCGTATACGTGGATAAAATAGTAAATAATTAATTAATTATTGTCCAGAAACTGTTACTTGCTATTTTTGAATTTTTATATATATTCTACATGAGGCAAAAATGTGGGAAAATAGTATTTAATTTCTATGTTAATTTAGATAATTTAATATAATTATTCCAGCATTTAATAAATATTTTGGCATTTTAGAAAAATAGGAAAACGGAATGCATTTTCAGGATACATATGTTTGCTGATTTTTAATAAATATCAATGAGGGTTTATAAATTCCAAAAAAGTTAGTATAAATTTTTATAATTAACAAGGATCATTTTGGTACTTTATTTTATATATAATTGAGCCTTTTGTCTATCTTAGTAATTGTTGGAACACAGTGTACAGTCTGATTTATTTATTAAGTAGTTACGACTTACAAAGATTTGTGTTGATTTGAGTTATTGTAGTATTGGACCTCACCCTACACTAGTGTAAAGGCCCTAGAAAGTTAGTTTGGGTATTGTGACACGCCACATTGGTCTCCTATGCTAAAGTTATCATTTGGCTAGGTGTCTAGTCAGAAAGTCGTGTCGCGCAACTAGTGTATTAATGTTTAACTTAGTATGAAAACTAAGTTTATGTATTATTTCTACAGTGACGACTCACCAGACATCTATAACATTTCTATCACTACCTTGCTTTCCTAAAGGCAAGTACCTCTACAAACTTTATTTACAGCATATAATGAATTGTGTATAAACCATGTTAATATCTAAACTGCAAGTCGTATATATCACCATGTTTCATATGCTTCATACTGCTCTCAGTATCCACCATGCTTCATACTGTTCTCGTATCACCCACGTGTTATAAAACGGGTTAAGGGAAAACTGTTAGTAGAGTACATGATCATGCCCCCTTCTTCGTAAATATTTACCGCGTACGGTAACATTCTATATGTAACTTTATCGTAGGTCTGATCCCGCGTTTGTGTTTGGATATACACCAATGCCGTTAGTGCACGTATGTGCATTCCAGAAAAATTGATATGTACCACTGTACATCCTATTTACCTTTTGATCGATAACGTACATGCTACAGTTTTAAACTTTAAAACAAACATATGATACCATGATAGAGTATGATATGCCATGGTTCCTACATTTTTGTTCATTTCATGTTTCGTATATTTAGTTTGTTAGAATCAGTACTTGCTTCCGTCCTGACAGGATAACGTTGTAGGTATACTTACCGAGGAGGAGTTGCTATGCTATTTCTATTATGGAGTTGCTGACGAGGATCAGGCTTTACTTTACGAGGATGTACCTGCGGGAAAACTCGTCTAGTTTGTGTAGTTCCTAGGGACTTTGAGAGTAGTCATGTTTTAGACTACGTATTTTGTAACTGGACCTGTATCCAGTTTTACATTTTGGACTTGTACTTGGAACATACTTATATACAAGATGACTTCTATGTTTGGAACATTTCTGACTCATTATTACATATAGAACTGATAGCATACTTTGGTCTTATCTTGTTTGTCTTTAGAACAGCTTACTACGTTTTATCTCAAGCGTAGGCTGGACAAGACTCAACCCGGCCCAATAATTTGGGTAGCGGATCGTGACATATTTTTAGTGGTGGCCCATGCAGGTCCTAACTAACTTGTTTGGTTACGTTATTATACCAAGCATGCCTGCAATTAGGAACTTAAGGTAACTAGACAACACTAGGAACGACGCTTAGAACACCTAGAGGATTATTAGGATTGCAACATAGGAAACGCATCGCAACATATGCTCGCTATTACAATTAGATTATCTTGCTTATGATTATTTACTTAAAAGAGTCCTTATAAGTTCTTTTATTTATTAGATGGTGCTCACCCGCTCATTCCAGTATGTCACACCTGAAAATGGCACACTTTCTACACAGTCGGTTGACCAGTTGACCGATGCACCTCCACCTACCATACTCCCCCACTCCACAAATCCACCAACCCAGATGCCTCCACAACCTTCGACATCACAGTCCCAGCAGGATCTGATCCTCCTACCACCACCTATTAATATACCTGCCCAGGCTTCCGTCACTCTCAACGTGTCACGCCCCAGAACCAGAATACTGGAGAGCGGGGGCAGACATAGCCAGCTACGTATATTGAAGTGCAATCCACCTCGCTATACGGTCACGGCTGTCTAGATACATGAGGGTTTAACTACAAGCCAACAGTCTCTTAAGGTCATGAACAAGCCTGGTGTCTCAATCACAAGCAAGTAAGTAAATGTTACAAGATATAAGATCACCAAATATACAATAGTAAGGCGTCCCAAACATTACATATTCAGCTGATCATGAAGCTAGTCGTTACAAAACGTGAGGACTAGCAAGAGTTTAGTCATACATGATCAATCCTAGGATCTGTCAATCATGTTACAGCCCGTAGGCAGACAGTAAAAGAAAGTGCAATCGAGCTAAACAGGTGCTCGTCGGCTAAACGCCTCAAAAGAATATTTTTACAATAAAGTGGAAGAGCCAAAAATAACCCACTCGTTGCCCTGGTTACGCCTGGTGTTCACCATCGGGCTGGAAGGTCGGAAGATCCTCTGGAGCTGCTCCGAAATCTGGCCATACAAAAACAGCTGGGTCAGACCCCAGAAAGAGCAAGTGCCACAAAGGAAGCCGCACTTAGGAACTAAAACCAGCAATTAGCACAAGAGTAAAATAAATAGTAAGAACTGGAAATAAGGAAAACATATCAGGAAGATATACGACGAAAGAACCATGGGACTATTCAGATAACCAGGTTACAACCCGTAAACCAAACAAGGACCGGGGTTGTAACCCTTTATCTGAATAGAACTTGGTTTTCCACCATTTATCGGCAGTTAACATAAGAAATCAGAACATATAACAATCTTGTACATGATCAAAATAAGACTAGACTGGTTGCTCCTCATTCAACAATCACGGCCAAGCAATAAGTACGGCTTGATACTTTAACTAACTAGGGTTATCATAGGCCTAGTTACTAGCAAGATGCAGTGAGATTATTCAACAGCCACAAGCCTGCAGACCATCTAGGTTACCCAGGTCGAATATTAGGGGTTGAATTCAAGTGGGTACATCGTCCAGGAAATGCATGTACCCTTAGGTGACTTAGAGAGTGCAACACATAACAGTGTGCTGGAAATGTTCCCTACTCGACGGCAGGCTACAGATCCCAAGAGCGCCCAGGTAACGGGATTGTCTGTAGCTAGGAAATCTCTTCATGACTACTGTGTTATTCTAGTTATTAACCTTAGTCCCTTTCAGTGGGTACCCCTGACCGTGGTACTCAGGAGACCCATCCTAAACATGATGCAAGACCAGACTGGTTTAATTGTACAAGCACAATCGCCCACGGTGTCCAGGTTATTCATACTTGTCATGTCATGTCATGCCAGGTTAGCCATCGCAACAGCATGTCAGGATTTTCTTGTTAGGAGTGCGCCACGACGAGCCACTATCATGCATTATCATGTTGTGCCCATGTATCGTGCCAGGTCCATGTATCATGTCGTGTTCATGTCAGAATTATCCCATATTACACTAAGGATCAAGAGAAACAACACGGATAAGGTAACAAGATTTGTCACGGCAACACATGGTACAAGAGATAAAAGGGGTGCAAGGGACAGCATGCACCAGCAAACAGCATGCGCCAACAAACAGCATGCGCCAGCAAAACAGCATGTGCCAGCAAAACAGCATGCGCCAGCAAAACAGCATGTGCCAGCAAACAGCATGCGCCAACAAAACAGTATGTGCCAGCAAAACAGCATATGTCAGCAAAACAGCATGTGCCAGGAAATAGCATGCGCCAGGAAACAGCATGCGCCAGCAAAACAGCATGCACCAAGAAAACAACATGCGCCAGGAAACAGTATGCGCCAGAAAATAGCATACGCCAGGACAGCATGCACCAGGAAACAGCATGCACCAGGAAACAGCATGCGCCAGGACAGTATACGCCAGCAAACAGCATGCGCCAGCAAACAGCATGCGCCAGCAAACAGCATGCGCCAGGATAGCATGCGCCAGGAAACAGCATGCGCCAGGACAGCATGCGCCAGGACAGCATGTGCCAGCAAAATAGCATGCGCCAGGAAACAGCATGGCAACAGCTTTTTGCCAGCAAATAGCATGTGCCAGAAAAACAGCACTGCTCATCTTCTCCAATCAGCCTCTAATGGCCTTGAAAACCCATGAACCAAAAAGACCATAAATCACTCAAAATAAGTCGAAATGAGGACTTCTAATAGTCTAAATTGGGTAGAATCAAATTTTTTACAACATGGAACCATCAAAACTTGAAAACAAGAAGGTTTGATAGATCAAAATCATAAAAATACGAAAATGGCTAAAACCTAGATCTACAAGAAAATATACAAAAAAATGTAAAATGACAAGAACTAAGGTGGATTAGAAAGTTGCATAGAAGAGTTTAGAACAATAAAAATGGTGGGTTCCTTCATGAAGCAAGTTGCACTTGCCTAGGCTAGGGTTCTCTTGGTTGGTGGTGGAGAGTAAATGAAGAAGGAAGGAAGTAAAGAGGAGAGAGAAAGGGAAGAAGTTATAAATAAGGAGGGTAGTGGTAGGTAGGAGGGTTCACCTTTAGTTCATGATGAACCAAAGCAAACCAAGTCAAGCCGAACCAACCCAAGAATAAACCAATCAATAAAATACTAGAATAAATCAAGCAGAAAGACATGCAATACGGGTCAAATTACGTATACGTATACCATGATACGTAATACGAACCACAGGCATTACAACTCTACCCACCTTAAAAGAATTCTGTCCTCAGAATTTAATTAAGAGGCTAGAGGGGCAAGGACAAGTTATACTAATCACATGCAAGTTATACTCAGCAATCTCTCAAGCAATCAATCATGCAAGCAAGGAATCGAAGTCACGAGGCATAAAAAAGATATTATACCTCACGAGTCAAATAGGTCAGGATTTTGCGATCGGATATCATCCTCACGCTCCCACGTTGACTCACCAAAGAGTGATGACCCCAAGCAACTCGGACTAACTTGATAGTCTTGTTCTTGATTATCTTCTCTCTCCGGTCCAATATAGACACGGGCCTCTCCTCATACAAAAGGTTGGTACCAACAACCAATTCCGAATGATCCAGGATGTGGCTCAAGTTCGGGATATACCATCGTAGTTGGGATACATGGAATACGTCATGCACCTCACGTAGCGACGGCGGAAGAGCGAGACGATAGGACACATCTCCTACTCGCTCCAGAATATCGAACGGTCCTATATACCTAGGACTAAGCTTTCCCCGTACGTCAAAACGAATGACGCCATGGTTAGGCAAAATCCTCAGGAATACATGGTCGCCGACCGAAAACTCAAGAGGGCGCCGTTGAGAATCGGCCCAATGGCGCTGGCGATCTTGGGCAACTCGAAGGTAATCCCTGACTCTTCTGACCACTTCAACTGTCTGGGCAATCATTTCCGGGCCGAGCATCTGCCTCTCTCCAATATCATCCCTTGCTAACGGGGATTTGCACTTCCTACCGTACAGTGCCTCGAACGGTGCCATCTGGATACTAGCTTGGAAACTGTTGTTGTACGAGAATTCTACCAAGTGCAGGTGATCTTCCCATGAACCACCAAAGTCGAGCATACAGGACCGTAACATATCTTCAAGAGTCTGGATCGTACGTTCCGACTGGCCATCTGTCTGCGGATGATATGCTGAGCTGAACTGGAGATGAGTTCCCAAACTCTCTTACAAGTTATGCCAAAAGTGAGACGTAAATCTTGAATCCCGGTCCGAGGTGATACTGACTGGTACCCCATGCATCCTGACTATCTGCCTGAGGTACATCTCTGCCAGCTGAGCTGTCGACTGACCAATTCTGAACGGGAGAAAGTGAGCCACCTTCGTGAGCCGGTCAACTATAACCCAGATAGCGTCTCGACCAGATGGAGATCTAGGTAATCCAGTCACAAAATCCATGGTCACATGCTCCCACTTCTATTCTGGAATCGACAAGGCCTGAAGAAGTCCAGCTGGCCTCTGATGTTCAGCCTTAACCTGTTGGCAAACCAAACACCGAGAGACAAATCGAGCTATCTCCCTCTTCATGCCATTCTACCAAAAGTGCTGCCGGATATCACGATACATCTTCGTACCGCCCGGATGAATGGAATACTGAGAACTGTGAGCTTCTGCCACGATCTTCTGTCTGATATCTCCAATGGGTACACAAAGACGCTTACCATGTCGAAGTGTACCGTCTTCATAAATGTATAGCTCTGGTCTTCGTCCTGCCTCACACTCTGCTCTGAGTCGCTGAAGCTTGGAATCTGTTGACTGAGCCATCTTGATCCTCTCAACTATAGTAGACTGAACTTGTATACTGGCCATCAATGCTATACTGGAAGGGAGAACAACTTCTATTCCCATCTTCTGAAGATCTGCTAACAGCTTTGGTTGTGCTGTTAGAAAATAAACTTCGGCTCTCCTGCTCAATGCATCTGCGACAACGTTGGCCTTTCTGGGATGATACTGTAGGTTGACATCATAATCCACAAGAAGCTCTAGCCACCTTCTCTGACGCATGATAAGATCCTTTTGGGTAAAAACATACTTCAGGCTCTTGTGGTCGGTGAAAATCTCCACCCTATCTCCGTACAAATAGTGCCTCCACAACTTAAGTGCAAACAATAATACCGCCAACTCTAAGTCATGGATTGGATAATTCCTCTCATGATCACGAAGTTGACGTGACGCATAAGCTATTACCTTCCTATGCTGCATCAGAACACATCCTAGGCCTCTTTCTGAAGTATCACAATACACTAAAAATCCTCGGTCCCATCTGGAAGCGTAAGAATTGGAGCCGTCATCAAGCCTCGCTTCAACTGCTCAAAAGAACTCAGACACTCTGCTGTCCAAGCAAACTGTGCATCCTTGCGGGTCAACTGGGTCAAGGGTGCTGAAATTCGAGCAAAGTTCGAAACAAATCGCCGGTAGTAGCCGGCCAAACCAAGAAAACTACGGACTTCTGCAACTGTGCTGGGCACTGGCCATGTCTCAATGGCCACGATCTTCTGGGGATCCACTTCTACTCCTCCTCTTGAGATGATATGACCCAAGTACAAAATGCGATCGAGCCAGAACTCGCATTTACTGAACTTGGCATACAATTGGTGCTCACGAAGAATCTGGAGGACAACTCTGAGATGCTGCTCATGCTCTACTTCACTCTTGTTATAGACCAGGATGTCATTTAGGAACACAATTACGAACTGATCCAAGTAAGGCATAAAGATACGATTCATAAGGTCCATGAATACAGCCGGCGTATTGGTCGCTCCAAATGGCATAACAAGGAACTCCCAATGCCCATATCTTGATCTAAAAGCTGTCTTCAGGATGTCCTGCTCTCTAACTCTGATCTGATGATATCCTGACCGTAAATCAATCTTCAAGAATACTGTTGCCCCCTTGAGTTGATCAAACAAGTCATCTATCCTCGGGAGAGGGTATCTGTTCTTGATTGTCACTGAGTTCAAGGTACGATAATCAATACATAACCTGGACGTACCATCCTTCTTTTTTACAAGAAGCATCGGGGCTCCCCAAGGCGATCCACTAGCACGAATAAATCCCTTGGTTCTGAGTTCTTCAATCATCTTGTACAATATTTCCAACTCTGACGGTGCCATCCTGTAGACTCTCTCTGATACTGGAGCTGTCCCGGGGATCAAGTCAATGGTGAACTCGATCTCCCGCTCTGGCGGCATACCCGAAAGCTCTTCTAGGAAAACATCTGGAAACTCTTCAACTATTCGAGGTAACTGCACTTCTGCTACTGCCATCCACAACACTGGAGGAGAAGGCTCAACTTCGCCTCGGGAAAAGGAAAACTCTGGCTCGCCTGGAATGCTAAAAACAACCCTACCAATATGGCAGTCTATTCTAGCATACTGGTTCATCAACCAATCCATCCCTAAGATCACATCATAATCGGCCATCGGGAACTCTATCAATCTAGCAGAAAATTCTCTACCGCTAACTACGATCCGACACGAGGAAAATACTCTATATACTTCCATGAGTCCGTTACCAGTAAGTATATTGAGCCTTACTGATAATGACTCGGGCTCCAATCCTATCCGTGTCACGAATCGTGCAGACATAAATGAATGCGATGCACCAGAATCAAATAATACTGAAGCTGGAAAGGAGTTGACGAGAATAGTACCTGCTACTTCCTCTTCTGGTGCCAATCCTTCCTCTACGGTCATCACCATAGCCTGACCATGCCCTTGGGGTGCTGGTACCCTCTGCTGAAATCCTTGCTGCCTGTTCTGGACCTGGGCTTGGGCTTGGGCATACTGCTGGGGGTGTTGTTGCTAAAATGCCTACGACTGAGGCGGCAAGGGCCTCTGAGGCTGATACTGCTGCTGCTGGACTGGTGCTGGTCCTCTCACTGAAGAGCTAGAAAGGTTGGACGATGATGAACCACCCCTATTCGGGCGGGATCCAACCATATGGTCTGCTGCTCCACAAGCCAGGCACAATCCCTGCACCCTGCGACACTCTGCCACCACGTGGCCCGGCTTCCCGCAATGAGAACATCCCACCGTGGAAGATTGCTTCTGCTTCTGCTGTTGAGGGTACGTCGGAGCAGAATATTGAACCGATGTTACTGAGGTCGCCCGCCTTGGAGCTCCAATAGTCAAAGCCCTAGCTGCCGGGGCTGGTGCTGATGACTGATTCATCTGGCCGTGAGATCTCTTCCGACCTCCGGTCCTATCTATAATCCTTTAGGAGGTATATTCATGCCTCCTAGCTGCTCTCAATACTGCATCGAAGGTCTGATGCTCAAACTGCTCAACTGCCAATAAGATCTCGAGATGGAGCCCCTGCTGGAATCGTTGGTCTCTATCATACTCGGTTGCCACCAAGGTGGGAGCAAACCGACTGAGTCTGGAAAACTCGGCCGTATATCCGTCGACCGTCCTGCCCATCTGCTTCAGATTGGTGAACCTCGTCTGCAGATCGTACCGAGCTACAACATCAAAATACTTGGTCTGGGATCTCTCTCTGAATACTGCCCACGCAATAGGTGCCACTAATCCAACGGCCTGCGCCGTCCACCAGCTGAGGGCAAGATACAATAGCTGCAGGCGCACTACGGCCACCTTCTCGTTCTCTGGGGTCCTGGCTGCTTCTAGAATCACCTCTGTGTCCTGAAGCCAAGCATCTGCGACGATAGCATCTTCACTGCCGTCGAAGAATGGAGGGTTCAAGCGCTTGAAGCTGTTGGCCGCGCTATTACCCTGATGACCTCCTCGGGTCAGAGCATCCGTCACTGCCTGGTGTAAGGCATCTCCTCGACGATCTTGGGAAGCTGTCAAGGTCCTGACAAGACCTACCAAAGTGCCATCATCAGGCTCTGCAGGCTGAACGGGCTGAACTGGTGGCTCTCCGCCAGAAGGTACGACTCTGGAAGCTACTCCCGAATGCTGGACTTGATCCCGGGTTGCTGCTGGTCCACGAAATGTGCTCCGCCTTGCTAATTGGCATGGCCAGGTACAATACCGTTGAAGAAGATGACATAGGGAATAATAAGGAAGGACCAAGATAATTCAACGATTACAATCATGTGATCAGGTCAAGAATCCAGGGATTCAGAGGATACGAACAGAGATCAAGGGCGAGTGCTGATTGAGACATCTATTCGGTATATCCTCACATATCATGATTTACAAGACCTGCATGGGCTACCACTTAAACCATGTCATGCCCCAGAACCAGAATACTAGAGAGCGGGGGCAGACATAGCCAGCTACGTATATTGAAGTGCAATCCACCTAGCTATACGGTCATGGCTGTCTAGATACATGAGGGTTTAACAACAAGCCAACAGTCTCTTAAGGTCATGAACAAGCCTAGTGTCTTAATCACAAGCAAGTAAGTAAATGTTACAAGATATAAGATCACCAAATATACAATAGTAAGGCGTCCCAAACATTATATATTCAGCTGATCATGAAGTTAGTCGTTACAAAACGTGAGGACTACCAGGAGTTTAGTCATACATTATCAACCCTAGGATCTGTCAATCATGTTACAGCCCGTAGGCAGACTGTAAGAGAAGGTGCAATCGAGCTAAACAGGTGCTCATCGGCTAAACGCCTCAAAAGAATATTTTTACAATAAAGTGGGAGAGCCAAAAATAACCCACTCGTTGCCCTGGTTACGCCTAGTGTTCACCATCGGGCTGGAAGGTCGGTAGATCCTCTGGAGCTACTCCGAAATCTGGCCATACAAAACCAGCTGGGTCAGACCCTAGAAAGAGCAAGTGCCACAAAGGAAGCGGCACTTAGGAACTAAAACCAGCAATTAGCACAAGAGTAAAATAAATAGTAAGAACTGGAAATAAGGAAAACATATCAGGAAGATATATGACGAGAGAACTATGGGACTATCCAGATAACCAGGTTACAACCCGTAAACCAAACAAGGACCGGGGTTGTAACCCTTTATCTGAATGGAACTTGGTTTCCCACCATTTATCGGCAGTTAACATAAGAAATCAGAACATATAACAATCTTGTACATGATCAAAATAAGACTAGACTGGTTGCTCCCCATTCAACAATCACGGCCAAGCAATAAGTACGGCTTGATACTTTAACTAACTAGGGTTATCACATGCCTAGTTACTAGCAAGATGAAGTGAGATTATTCCACAGCCACAAGCCCTACAGACCATCCAGGTTACCTAGGTCGAATATTAGGGGTTGAATTCAAGTGGGTACATCGTCCAGGAAACGTATGTACCCTTAGGTGACTTAAAGAGTGCAACACATGACAGTGTGCTGGAAATGTGCCCTACTCGATGGCAGGCTACAGATCCCAAGAGCGCCCAGGTAACGGGATTGCCTGTAGCTGGGAAATCTCTTCATGACTACTGTGTTATTCTAGTTATTAACCTTAGTCCCTTTCAGTGGGTACCCCTGACCGTGGTACTCAGGAGACTCATCCTAAATATGATGCAAGACCAGACTGGTTTAATTGTACAAGCACAATTGCCCATGGTGTCCAGGTTATTCATACTTGTTATGTCATATCATGCCAGGTTAGTCGTCGCAACAGCATGTCAGGATTTTCTTGTTAGGAGTGCACCACGGCGGGCCACTATCATGCATTATCATATTGTGCCCATGTATCATGCCAGGTTCATGTATCATGTCGTCTTCATGTCAGAATTATCCCATATTATACTAAGGATCAAGAGAAACAACACGGATAAGGTAAAAAGATTTGTTATGGCAACACATGGTACAAGAGATAAAAGGGATGCAAGGGACAGCATGCACCAGCAAACAGCATGCGCCAACAAACAGCATGCACCAGCAACACAGCATATGCCAACAAAATAGTATGTGCCAGCAAAACAGCATGTGCCAGCAAACAGCATGCACCAGCAAAACAGCATGTGCCAGTAAAACAGCATGTGCCAGCAAAACAGCATACGCCAGGAAACAGCATACGCCAGCAAAATAGCATACGTCAGGAAACAGCATGCACCAGGACAGCATGCGCCAGGAAACAGCATGCGCCAGGACAGCATACGCCAGCAAACAGCATGTACAAGCAAACAGCATGTGCCAGGACAGCATGCGCCAGGAAACAGCATGGCAACAGCTTTTTGCCAGCAAACAGCATGTGCCAGGAAAATAGCACTGCTCATCTTCTCCAATCAGCCTCTAATGGCCATAAAAACCCATGAACCAAAAAGACCATAAATCACTCAAAATAAGTCGAAATCAGGACTTCTAATAGTCTAAATTGGGTAGTATCAAATTTTCTAAAATATGGAACCATCAAAACTTGAAAAGAAGAAGGTTTGATAGATCAAAACCATAAAAATCCAAAAATGGCTAAAACCTAGATCTACAAGAAAATATACAAGAAAATGTAAAATGACAAGAACTAAGGTGGATTAGAAAGTTGCATAGAAGAGTTTAGAACAATAAAAATGGTAGGTTCCTTCATGAAGCAAGTTGCACTTGCCTAGGCTAGGGTTCTCTTGGTTGGTGGTGGAGAGTAAATGAAGAAGGAAGGAAGTAAAGAGGAGAGAGAAAGGGAAGGGGTTATAAATAAGGAGGGTGGTGGTAGGTAGGAGGGTTCACCTTTGGTTCATGATGAACCAAAGCAAACCAAGCCAAGCCGAACCAACCCAAGAATAAACCAATCAATAAAATACTAGAATAAATCAAGCAGGAAGACATGCAATACGGGTCAAATTACGTATACGTATACCATGATACGTAATACGAACCACAGGCATTACACGACAGGAATGAACTGCTCACTCTGATCCAGGGGTTTCTAACGACCCATCAGGAGCAGACCACCTTACTCCGCCAGAGCATGGAGTATTCTGAGGAGCGTACCGGGTCCCACCACCAGTAGAGCCACGGCAGAGAGCGGAGAACATCAAGAACTTCATGGGTTTGAACCCTAAGGAGTTCATGGGGACCGAGGGCATCGTAGTAGCAGATGACTGGCTAGACTCGGTAGAGAGGAAGCTCCTTAGAGCTAGGTTGCCGGGTGACCTCAAGGTCGAGGCAGCAGAATTTCTGCTAATAGACTTGGCAGAAGTTTGGTTCAGGAATGAGCCGCTATTCGCGAGAGAGAGGGCCACTTGGGATCAGTTTAAGACCCAGTTCAAGAAGAAATTCTTTTCGACCACCGCTAGGGTAGCCATGGGGCTACGATTCCAGAACATCCAGCAGGAGAACCGTTCTGTTGTCGAATATGCAGCAGAGTTTAGTCGTTTGAGCCGTTTTGCTCCTAGTCTAGTTATAAACCCAGAGGAGATGACACGTAGGTTTTGTCATGGTCTAGTTCCAGACATCGGCATTCTCATAGTAGCGAACGGTACGATTGACTACTACCAGAGCCTAGAGTTGGCCAGGAGCATAGAGGAGCATCTTCAGTATTGCAAGAGGCCGGCTCCTGTACACCACAAGGGACCTTCCAAGCGTCAGACTTTTCAGCCGAGAACACCGATACCGTACCATCAGGCTTGTCGTCCTCCCACACTACATTACCCAGCCCCACCAGTTAGAGCCCTGGGACCCCGACAACAGAAGGGAGGTGTGTGTTCATTCTGTAAAAGGCCAGGCCATGACGCTTTCGTTTGTAGAAAGAGGTTGGGACAGTGTTTAGCTTGTGGGTATACCACCCATCAGCTTCGGGACAGCCCAGTAGCCAGCGTACCAGTTGTTGGAGCACCATCTAGAGGACCATCGCTCCCGACTCAGCAGCAGAGGTTTGGACAACATGTGCAGCAGCAGAAGGGACCCCAGGGGAAGGCTTATAGTCTGGCTCTTGAGGCAGAACTGGAGCAGGATTCGGAACCAGATTATTTGGCTGACATTATCATAGGTCATATTTGTTTGTATACTTTTCTAGCTCTATGCTTATTTGATTCCGGTGCATCACATAGCTTCCTGTCATTAAAGTTTTTGTATAAACACCACTTTATAGCTACACCTACTGAGGAGATGAGTAGAGTAATGACGGGAGGCGGATTAGTACCCATTAGAGCTATCGATAGATGCTCTATTACTATAGCTGGGAGAGAGTTTAAGGGACAATTCTTTATGATGCCACTCCCAGGGTATGATATCATATTAGGGATGGACTGGCTTAGCTATGCTCACGTAGCTATAGACTGTCATGAGGGTAGTATTTTGTTCAGTCCCCCAGACACGGTGCCATTCAGTGTCAGGAGGACAGGGCCGGAGATCAGCCTAGAGCCGAACTGTTATACAAAAGTTGGGGAGATAGCACTGCCACACTCTATCATTAGGGAGTTTATGGATGTATTCCCAGAGGATCTTCCAGGACTTCCGTCTGACAGAGATGTAGAGTTCACTATAGATTTAGTACCGGGTTCGTCACCAGTATCCCGAGCTTGCTATAGAGTGAACCCCAAGGAGGCTGTAGAGATGAAGGAGCAGATTGATGACCTGTTGAAAAAAAGGTTTCATTTGATATAGTGCTTCTCCATGGGGAGCGCCAGTACTCTTTGTACCAAAGAAGGATGGTACAGTCCGGTTGTGTATTGACTATCGGGCATTGAATACCATCACCATTAAGAACAAATATCCTCTGCCCATGATAGATGATTTGTTCGACCAGTTGAGTGGGGCGAAGGTATTTTCCCAGATAGATTTGAGATCCGGTTAACACTAGGTGAAAGTCAGGACTGCAGACATCCAGAAGACGGCATTCAATATAAAGTACGGGCTGTACGAGTTTTTGGTGATGCAATTTGGTCTCATAAATGTGCCAGCTGTCTTTATAAACTTGATGACTAAGACATTTCACCAGTATCTGGATAAGTTCGTCGTAGTATTTATCGACGACATCCCGATATACTCGAAGACGCTGGAGGAGCACGCAGAGCACTTGCGGACAATTTTGGGGATTCTGAGGCAGGAGAGGTGGTATACCAAATTATTGGTGCGAGTTCTTTTTGGACCGAGTGGAGTTTCTCGGTCATGTAGTTACTGGAGAGGGGATCTCAGTGAATCCCAGAAATATTGCAGTCCTTGAGACATGGAAGGCTCTGTCGTCAGTTTCAGAGATCAGGAGCTTTTTGGATTTAGCAGGCTATTATAGGAAGTTCGTCCAGGACTTTGTTAGGATAGTTAAACCCATGACGAAACTGACATAGAAGGACGCAAAGTACATCTGGTTGGAGGACTGCCAAGTAGCATTTGAGGAGCTGAAGAGGAGGCTGACGACCGCTCCAGTTCTGACATTACCTTCAGGATCTGGAGGTTTCACCATATACAATAATGCTTCGGAAAAGGGGCTAGGATGTGTCCTACAGCAGCATGGGAAAGTGATTGCTTATGCATCTAGGCAATTACGGACTCATGAGCATAACTATCCTACCCACGACCTAGAGTTAGCTGCGGTGATCTTTGTACTCAAGTTATAGAAATACTACTTATACAGAGAGCGAGTGGAAATATTTACTGACCACAAGAGATTGAAGTATGTGTTCACGCAGAAAGAGCTAAACATGAGGCAAAGACGATAGTTAGAGTTGATGAAGGACTTCGACATCGATTTATAGTATCACCCCGAGAAGACAAATATGGTGATGGATGCGCTGAGCAGGCATCCGATGGCATGGTATCTGATGATAGATCGGCATTTACGGGAAGACCTGTAGAAGCTCGGTATTAAGATAGTTCGGTCGGGATCAGTGATACAGATGATGTCGCTAGACAATCTGTCAGGTTTGATGGAGCAGATCAAGAAGACACAGTCCACAGATGAGAGCCTCCATAGACTCAGGGCCCAGGCTTTAGCAGGATTGCTGGATGACTTCACCGTAGCAGAGGATGGATCCTTGAGGCATAGCTGCGGTTATACGTGCCGAAGGGAGAGCTGATAGAGATAGTCTTGCAGGAGATGCACGGATCGCGATATTCTACTCACCTTAGTGCCAACAAGATGTATAGTGACTTACGAAAACAACTTCGGTGGCACGGGATGAAGAGAGATGTATCACGTTTTATTTCGAGATGCCTAGTTTGCCAGCAGGTCAAGCAGGAGCGTCAGAGGCCGGCTGGTCTATTGCAGCTGTTATCCATTCCCGAGTGGAAGTGGGAATACATTACGATGGACTTCATTTCAGGTATTCCTTGTTCCCAAGGAGGGAAGAATGCCATTTGGGTCATCATTGACAGGCTGACGAAGTGTGCACACTTCATACCCTTCAAGGTAGGGCTATCCACCGAGAAGTTGGCAGAGCTATATATCCAGCAGATAGTTCGCTTACACGGACTACCAGTGAGCATCGTATCGTACCGGGATAGCAGATTCACGTCCAACTACTGGAGGAGCTTGCAGGAAGAGTTGGGCAGTCGACTCAAGTTCAGTACATCGTACCATCCACAGACAGATGGACAGTCCGAGAGGACGATACAGACGCTAGAGAACATGCTGAGGACTTGTGTGCTGGACTTTGGCAGATCATGGGAGAGCCATCTGCACTTGGTAGAGTTTTCATACAACAACAGCTACCAAGCCAGCATCGATATGTCTCCTTTCGAGGCACTATATGGACGACGATGACGTAAACCGCTCTTTTGGGATGATGTTGGGGATAGAGTTATGCTTGGGCTAGAAATGATCACAGATGCATCAGAGAAGGTCGGGATGATCAGAGACAGGCTCAGAGTCGCTCAGGACAGGCAGAAACACTGGGCCAATGCTAGTCGCAGACCGATAGAGTTCACCGACGGAGATATGGTGTTGGTGAAGATATCACCTACTAGAGGGACGATCCGGTTCGGACAAGGCGGCAAGTTGAGCCCCAGATATATCGGACCGTTCGAGATACTTGGCAGGATCGGAGAGGTAGCTTACAGGGTTGCACTTTCACCCAACCTAGCAGAAGTTCACGATGTCTTTCATGTGTCTCAGCTGAGTAGATACGTTCCAGACCCCAGCCATGTGCTAGATCATTTAGAATTGGAGATCGGACTGAGCCTGGTAGTTACTGAGTAGCCAGTGAAGATATTGGACAGGAAGGAGAAGAGGCTGAGGAGCAAAGTCATACCTTTTGTCCGAGTAGCTTGGAGTCGTCACTCTCCGGGGGAATCTACTTGGGAGAGGGAGTCGGACATGAGGGAGAGATATCCTTACTTGTTCGACCCAACAGCCGCGAGGGAACAACCCGTTCCCGCTTGATGCCTTAGAGGTTAGTCTTAATAGTAGCCTTAGTCATTGTTTGTATTGTTTGCTATATAAAATGTTTGTAGAGTCTTCTATCCTTATGAATTTCGAGGACAAAATTTTTCAAGGAGGAAAGATTTGTAAGCCCCTAGATTTTAAAATATTATTTTCATAATTTTAAATAGCATTTATATCTTTAAAATGAGTTATTATAATTATTAGAAATTTTCTAGAATTTTTAAATGATTTTTAAATGATTTTTAAAACTAAAAATATTAATTTATAATTTATTAAATTGTTTTAATATCAATTTGTAAATATTTTAATTATTTTAAATACTGTTTGTAAAATTTGTTTTGTCTGTGCAAATGAAATTTGTACAGAGCAACAGCGGGGGGCTTTATGCAATTTAGAAATTGCATACACTAAGGCGGTGGGGGTCTTTTCAATATTGAATATTGGGGGGGAGGTTTCTATAAAACAGCCGCCTGAATCACCGTCTTCTCCGTCATCATCTCCGACGATTATCGCCGTAACCCTAATCTAAACCATAATCTAAACCCTAATTCGGCCGACTTTCCGACCCTATAAATAGACCCCGACCCCAAATCCTAACCCTATACTATTTCCCGACCACCCCAGCGCCGCCCTGACCCCCTTCTCCTCCGACGAGACCGCCGAAAACCTAGATCTATTAGCGCCGTCGTTCCAGACGACGCCGTGGCCGCGCACTACCACCAACTTGTTAGCCTCAACGGGACGAACCCAGCTCTATTTTTTTCCGACCACCCCGATGCCTCCTCCTCCGTGCAACGCCCCCGAAAGCCACCGCCTATCTGACACGTACGTGTCATTTTTTCTGTGTGTCGAGTCGTGTCTCGTGTACACGTGTGTGGACTCATCTGAATACGAGGAACCCAGTGGTGTATGTGGACACGCGAGATTCGTGTCGTACGTGTCGTGCTCACCATGGACACAAGATTCGAGTACCCGTTGTAAGTCCTAAAAATCAAGTTGCCTCCATCAAATAGGCAGAGAAGTCTAATTTGTGCACCCTTCAATGAACTGCACTGGAGACAGACTGCGCTACAAATCAAACGCGCGAGGCTGAACTGCGCTAACGCCCGAGCGGAGCTACGCTGACGTGGCAATGCCATCATTATCTGACAAGAAGATTAAATTTTCTGACAGCCTGACAGCCCAAAAAATGAAGAATCTGTTCGTTTCTTGTACAGCACGGCGTTCGAGAACAGCTGTACAGTCCAGCGCAGTCTGCCAGTCCAATATGAGTGCAGTATGCCAGTCCAACCTCAGCAGTTTGACCAAGTCCGAATCCCAGTGCTATCCATTGACTAGAAAGGAGCGCAATCTGAAGCTAGCGCTATTCAAGGGGCGCGATCCATCAAACTTGTTGAAGATAACTGACATTTGTTACGTGGCTTCCATGCCATCAATTTTTTGCCACGTGGCAACTGCCTGTACACGACCAAGCGCATTTCAATCAAACAATGCCATGTGTCTGAATACGGTTAGCCCACGATCGTGCAACTGCCCAATGGCCAGCGCAGCTTGCAGTCTGCGCAGTCTATCTCCAGCGCAGTTCATTGTCCATAATCCAGAATAACTATAAAATAGTTATTTCTAGAACTCTATAAATAGAGTTTCAAGTTCTTCATTAGGAAGGATCAATATTCAAGATCGTCAGAGATCAGGAGTTCTTGTCCAAGTGCTGTTGTATTCTTCAGAGGATGTCGTCTTCAAAGTTCACATCGTCCAAGGGATAAAGCGATCGTCTTCAGATCGGATTCCTATAGTTGTACTTTCCCAGAATTCATTGTACTCTTGTATTATTCTTTAAAGTTTGTGAAATAAAAGGCTTTTTGTTTTTGCAAACAAAATGGCGACTCTGCTGGGGACGACTTTTTCCTCCGACGAGGAAGTGACAACTCAATGTGAAGCTGCGTCTATCGGAAAGACGCAGAAGACGCTGGTTGTGAAGGTTAACCAGACTGCCTACGAAGCGATGATCAACTCTGGGGCTACTCGTCGTACTGTGGCCTTTTCCAAGAGCAAGGTCCATTCAGTGTGGACCCCGAAGTCCTCTGCACAACCTGTTGTTTCGTCTAACGGGAGGCCAATATCCACTTCTGCTCCTGCGCAATCCATCACCCTCTCTGCTAAAGCGCAATCCAGAGCTCCTACAGTCCATGCGCAGCACACTGCTCCTCTTGCCATAGCGCAATCTACAACTTATGCTGCTATGGCAAAGCCCAAGACCCCTTTCCCTCTGGCGCAGTTGACGACCTCTTTCCCTCTTGCACAATCTACTATTCTTCAGCAAGAGCGCAACTTAAGCCCTCTGTAGCCAAGGCTTCACTTGCTGCTTCTTTAAGAACCCAGGTTGCACCCATGTTAGTTCTATGGCCAAGGAGCCATCTGTCATATCTTCCAGAGTGCAGGTTGTTGCCTCTTCTATTCCTGTGTAACCCATAGGGGATAGCCTTTTGGCTATTCCTCCTCCGTCACAGAACAAATAGAAAGACCCTTTGGTCTTTTCTCAATCCTCCGTAGTCCAAAACTTGGAAAACAACAGAGGGAAATGCTCTTTGGCCAACCCTTCTTCACAAAATAAAGGAAAAGGTCCTTTGGTCTTTTCTCAGTCTTCTCCAGTTTTTACCTCAGAAGATCCATCCAAACATGCCTCGGCACCAAAGAGTACAAAAACTCTCTCAAACAAGAGTTCTTCTCTCCCTGCTAAAGGGAAGAATATCGATCAGAGAGGCATTTTGCCTACTCCAGTAGCACACTTTCAAGATCTCCCAACTCTTCGGATATCCCGCTCAAAGCAGGAGAAATTGCTGGTATCTCAGATAGAAGTTCCTGGGGGTGAATTTGCCGATTTACGAACTTATCTTAATAAACGCAAGCAACCAATGTCGAAGGCGAACTTGTATCAAAAGCAAACTTCCAGGAGGAAAAATCCTGACACTTATGTCAACGAGTTGAGTACTTCTCTATATACTCATAGGACAAAGCATCTGAAGAATCAAAATCATGTTCCGAATGTTGTCAAAGAATATATCCCTGATCTTCGGGAGCACCTCAAGCAGAAGCAGAACAACACCTCAACACCTCCAATCCAACCATTGGAACATCATTGTAATCACAAGGTGGTTATCAAGTGTTATTGCCAAACGATAAAACGATCTGTCTTCGATCGTTTAACTTCTGAACCAATGTCATAAGACGAAGACAAGGTGCTCTATGCCTCTATAAATATGGCTTCCCGAGACACTGGGGGTAGAAAGTGTTCAAAGCACGACAAACCCCGTAAGCCTAGTCAAGGATATATGGATTTCCTCCATGAATCCTCTGAAGGAGTATTCCGACACACCCGATCCCGAAGTCAAGATACAGTCGGTCATAGGAATCTTCTCCAAGATCCCTCTGGTCACTTCTCCATTTCTCACTCAGGGGATGGCTCTTTCTCGGATTACGATGCATATAGTGAAAGCTCTGAGCAAACAGTGTCTTCTACTGTGCCTAGAAAAGTATCAGCCTATGTTGTTACTGAAGATCCAGACGCTTCTAGTTTGGCAAGTCAAGAGCAACGAATAGCCGTACTGGAAGAGAAATTGAAGACCATGGCTGAAATGATCACAAGTATGTATACTGTTATTATAGCTTAACATACAGTATCACCGACTGCACCTGCTGTAAGTCCCGAGATTATAGCATCATCGGTGCCTGTCAATGCAGGTCTGAGGGTACCGTCTTCTCCTGTAGCTTCAATACCTATTCAAGTTACACCCAGTCATTTAGGGGCTGGGGGTAGTGCTTACCATGCTATTTCTTCTCCTAACCCGGTAAGCCAGCCTATTACTTCTCCATCCTCAGGAGATGCCAATGAGGCTATAAAACTACTACGTAATCAGTTCGAGGTCGTCAAAGAGATAGACGGTCTACAAAGACTGGGGATCAAACAACCTTATCCAGTGGAATGGAAGGAAGTCCCATTCCCTCTAAAGTACAAGATTCCTACAATCACGCTGTTTGACGGCAGCACTTCTCCGAGTCAGTTCATTAACTATTTCGAGGTAATGACTTTCCAGCTCCAGCCAAGTGATGCTCTTTTTACCAGAGTCTTCGTCGGCTGTTTAGCCGACACAGCATATGATTGGTACCGCAACATGCATGACGGCTCTATCACTTTATTTGTAGGGCTCAAGCAAATGTTCTTGGAATGATTCTACGAGGGTATCAACGATATGACTATATCCGCCCTCAACAAGATCAAGCAAAGATATAGTAAAACTACTAAGAGTTTCATTGAACGATTCCGCCGAGAAGCACTCAAAATGCCTCCCGGAACCCTATCTGTTGTAACGATAGACACTTATAAGTCAAACTTGTTGCCTATCATCAGCTTGTGGACGGGGTCAACACAGTTCCAGGACTGGCCGTCATTCATCGTCAATGCTAAAGCAGCTGAAGTTAGCACGGAGAAGTTCAAACAGTTGGGGGGACACATATCTATCCCTGATCGAGATGAGCCTTCTGCATCCGGTAGCGGTAATCGCCAGAATAACCGCAAGGGCAAAGAAATCTTGAATATCAACCTCAAGAGCAAGGAATCTTTGGCCATTAACGTGGCACAACCCACGTCTACCTCTACTCCTTCTGTACCTCCCCCAAAGGAACCTCGTCCAAAAGTAGAGTATTCCTTTGATGAAAATGATACCGTGAGCATCTTCGACTGTTTGCTTAAAAGCAATAAATTGTAACTCCTTAACCCGAAGAAGCCTGATGAAGTCGGTAAGACTGACCACCCTAAGTATTGTGTTTATCACAGGTTCATAGGGCATCCTACTCGGTCATGCTATGTGCTCAAAGGCAAGATTCAAGAGTTAGTCAACGCCGGTGTCATCACTCTCCAACAAGATGAAAAGACTGTTACAGCCAATATGATTTCTGTATAGTTCAGTGACTTCCCGCCACAAGTGGTGCAGAGCGGCATCATCCCCATTCCCAGGGCCACTCTGGAGATTAAAAATCTTCCTCCTCCACGAAGTGAAGGTCTTGTCCCCTTATCCCTTGATAATGGCGATATCATATGGATTCATCCTGATCTTGTTTGAGATTTCAAAGTCCCTTCTTCCTCCAAGCAGAAAAAATGCTCTAAAGTCAAGACAAAGAGCTGCAATATGGTGTCTTTTGACCCCATAGTTGAAGATGAGATCCTATTGGGCACCAGGTCAGGAAAAACTTGTCTACGGGAGCATCCCGAAACTCAGGAGGATCCTGCTTCGTCTTTTGAGGCTGTTCTAGTACAGCCTGTCTCTACAGAGGGCATCTCTTCTATATCATTATTGGTTGTGGAACCAACTCTTCCTAAACCGACAGCAGCCGACAAAGGCAAACAATAAGTCTGCTTCGACAAAGTTTTGAAGAAGTCTTCTCCCTCTGGACTTGAAAAGCCATATAACTTTGATATATTGGCTCAATTAGCCAACACACCAGCCAGGCTATCCATCTTCGAGCTCTTATGCCTCTCTAAAGAGACTCGAGAAACACTGAGTAAAGCTTTGATGCAGGCAGACACTTGCCTAACTCTTATCAAGAAACCTGAGTCAGAACCTGTCTCTTGTCTCCACTGTCACAGTGTACTGGAATTAATTCCAAACATCACCTTCACACAAGATGACAATTGATGGAAGACAATCGACATGACCATCCTTTCTACTTTACAGGATATGTCGACACCATGAAGGTCGATCATATTCTGATATATCCAGGGTCAGCACTCAGCATCATGCCTAAGACGACGTTGGATGCTCTGAAGATTCTAGTGCATAGTCTCTCCGGCACTATCACCACCATCCTGGGATTCAACTAGGGAAGAAGTGAACCTTTAGGCAAGATACGCTTAAAGCTCCAAATTGGCAATCTTTACACGAAGGTGACCTTCTACATTATAGACAACCATGGTTGTTCCTACAATGCTCTTCTAGGGAGACCATTCCTTCATGAACACAACATTGTTCCTTCTACTCTTCATCAATGCTTCAAATACGTTGATGAAAAAGGAGAAGTCCAAAAAGAAGTTGCGGATCTCTACCCGTTTAAAGGCGTTGAAGCATATTGCAATGACGTTCGCATGTACAAAGAAGAGTTTATGAAGGTAGTATTAGCCATGGACGGAGAGAAAGAACAAGAAGCAGTGCCCAATGACACTCTCATCATACCTGTCAAAGGACGTGTTTCCCATCCTCAATCCTCTAAACCACTGGCTATTCATCTGCCAACCCAAAAGCAATCAACTGGTGATAATCAAGATAAAAGGGAGCTCACCTCTTCTGAGCTGCTAGTTATCGACTTACGTCGTAACAAGGATAAAAAGGAGCTCACCTCTTCTGAGCCACTGGTTATCGACTTACGCCGTAACAAAGATAAAAGGAGCTCACCTCTTCTGAGTCATTTGTTATCGACCTTCGTCTCAACAAGCCTAAACCTCCTTGTTCTTCTGTTCCTCCTCTTGTAATCAATCTGACCAAGCCGGCTAAGGCTAAAGGTCCTGTTGTAAATATGGATGTACAAATCAATGAAAAAGCATCTACTTTCCAGTATACTGATGTATTTTATCATACTAAATGCTATTTGGATATGCTAGACAGCTTTCAGTCATTTACAATAGGAGTCGTACAATCCCTTTAGACGAAAGTATTATTTGAACATCCAGATGACTCATATTTTGTTGTCCCTTCTCGAAAGAGAGGTGAGAGTCCAATACTTTTTAGTAAAGGGCCAGAACAAAAATTCAGCTATACGGATGATAGCAAAATAACGATATGGGACGTCTCCAATTTCATCATTATAGTCAATAATCAAAAGACATCATCCGAAAGATGGGTTATGACTTCAACAATGGCCTCAATTATGGAAAGGGTAGACGAACTCCTATCCGTACGGTTGTTCCAAAAGGAAAATCAGAGATGTACTATAGCAGGACGAAAAGAGGTCTCGGATATACTTTACCTCCGGTCTAATCTCTAGAAGTCTCCGAATCCGATAATGAGGAACGCGTTAATTCTTCTGATTCCAGATTATGGGATTCTGATAGCAGTATCGGTCAAGTTCATCGATTGATTGTATCTTCTAACATGGTCTCCGCTGAACTCCCGGAAGGCTATGACGAGGATATCGAAGAAAATCTCGAAACAGATCCTTGGGTTCAACGAATGGATACCCAATGGGAACTACGATTAGAACAACGGGAACCTCGTACAGAAGATCAATTGGTTCAAATTGACATAGGATAAAATGGGTCACCTCGTCTAATATTCATCAGCAAGAACCTCCCAGAGGCAGATAAGCAAGAATTAATTTTTCTTATTCGAGAATACATTGATGTCTTTGCTTGGAATTATGAAGACATGCCATGTTTAGATCCCAAAGTTGCTACTCATAAACTGAATATTTTACCTAATGCAAAGCCAGTCAAATAACAGTAAAGGCGATTCAAGCCAGAAATGATGGACGCCATTGATGATGAAGTCAAAAAGCTCATAGCTTGTGGCTTTATTCGATAAGAACAACATCCAGATTGGGTAGCCAACGTCGTTCCAGTCTTGAAGAAAACTGGCAAAGTTTGAGTTTGTATTGACTTTTGGGATCTTAATGAAGCTTGTCCAAAGGATAAATTTCCTCTCCCTATTACAGATGTCATGATCGACAATACTTGTGGGTTTGAAAGGATATCCTTCATGGATGGATTTTCTGGATACAATCAGATTCGGATGAACCCTAAAGATGAAAAACATACTAATTTCTGCACCCCTCGTGGAGTCTATTATTATGCTGTATTGCCATTTGGTCTCAAGAACGCTGGTGCAACTTACCAACGAGCTATGAGTACCATCTTTCGAGATCATCTGTGCAAGACTATCGAATGCTATATCGACGATATTGTTGTCAAGAGTCGTCTAAAGGAAGATCACATCCAAGATTTAAGAACTATCTTCAATCTAATGCGCCAACATCAGTTAAAATGAATCCCACCAAGTCATTCTTGGGTGTCTCTAGTGGTAAATTTCTCGGCTTTGTCATTACCTCTAAAGGTATACACATGGATCCCGAGAAGATCAAAGCCATTTAATAGATGCGTCCTCCATACAACTTAAAAGAGCTACGAGGATTCCAAGGTCGAGTTTCGTACATCAGGAGGTGCATTTCAAATCTGTCTGGACACGGTAGACCGTTTACTCAGTTAATGAAAAAGGGTGTATCTTTCATTTGGACTGAAGAATGTCAACGAGCATTCGATGATATAAAGCGGTATCTGATGAACCCGCCAGTCTTAGTGCCACCAATCTCAGGCATACCATTCTTAATGTATGTCCGTGCTATGGATCATTCATTGGGTGCTTTACTTGCCCAGAAGAACAAAGAAGGCCATGAACAAGCCATCTACTATCTTAGTCGTACTATGATTGGTGCTGAACACCGGTTATAGTCCGGTTGAGAAAGAATGTCTAGCTCTTTTGTTCGCTGTTCAAAAGACTCGATATTATATTATTGGCCAAACCATTCACATCATTTCCCGAGTTAATCCTCTCCGGGTACTGATGAAGAAGCCCAGCACACTCAATTCTCGACTGGCTACATGGGATATTCTGTTAGCCCAATATGACATGGTTTATGTTCCACAAAAGTTTGTTATGGGTCAAGCACTGACTGACTTTTTAGCAGCTCATCCTATTCTGGAGACATCTAAGCTTTATGATGAAATTCCAGATAAAATATTAGAATCAAACATGATCTCGGAAGAATTTCCTATTTGGCGTCTGTTCTTCGACGAAGCATCCCGGATCGGACCAAATGGGACCATTGTTATAGCAGTTGGAATTGTTCTAGTCTCTCCAGAAGGATTAGCTATCCAAAGAGCTTATTCCTTAGATCAGCCGTGCTCTAACAATGTGGCTGAATACAATGCCTTGCTTATTGGACTCCTATTAGCTAAACAGTTGGAAGTCGAATATCTTGAAGTCTACGGCGATTCTAAACTGGTTGTCAATCAGGTCAGAGGAACATACGAAGTTTGCCATCAAGATCTAATGCCCTATCATGAAGCTGCAATTTACATGGCTACATCATTCAAGGATTTTTTCATTGAATATGTTCGACGAGCTTGTAACACTGAGGCAGATGCTTTAGCTAATCTCGCAGCAGTCTTAGCAATTCCCGTCAAAAGACAACAAGTGGTTGTTGCTTCCAACAGAGAGTTGTTCTGCGTTGAAAACAATCGCAACATTGAGTTCAGTAACTTTGCTGAAGTTAATGTTATCAATGAAGATTGGCGAGCTCCTTTCATCGACTTCGTAGTTCATGTCATACTTCCTGAAGATCCTAAGAAGGCTACAAGTATTCGTCGACGATCTCTTCGATTCTACTACAATCAGACTACCAAAACTCTCTATCGGCGGACTTATGACGGCCTACTCTTGCGCTGTCATGCTGGTGATGAAGCGAAGCAAGTATTGCATGAAGCTCATGATGGTGTCCGCAGAGCACATCAACCCGGCCCTAAGTTACAGGATCGTATCCGATGAATGGGTTACTATTGGCCCTCTATAGTGTCTGATGCCATCGAATATGCAAAAAAATGTCGAGCTTGTCAAATCCATACGAATTTCATCCATCAACCGTTAGAATTCCTTCATCCGACTGCTGATTCCTGGCCTTTTGAAGCTTGGGGTATGGATATTATAGGTCCTATCAATCCTCCTTCTTCTAATGGACATCAGTTTATACTAGCAATAACTGATTATTTCTCCAAATGGACCGAAGCTATACCTTTGGCTGAAGTCAAAACCAGCAGCATCATCAACTTCGTCAAACACCATGTTATTTACAGGTTTGGTGTACCTCGACGAATCGTTCACGACATTGGACTCAGTTCATCAGTCAAAAGTTCTCCAGGTTCTGTGACGATCATCGGATTGACAATGTCGCTTCTACAGCTTACAACCCGGCTGCTAATGGCTTGGCTGAAGCCTTCAACAAGACTATTATCAAACTCCTTAAGAAGTTTGTGTCTACTAACAAACGAAATTAGAGTGAAAAGCTTAGAGAATGTCTATGGGCCTATCGTACTACGGTCCGCAATCCCACAGGCTGTACACATTTCTCTCTGGTTTACGGTTGTGAAGCAGTCCTACCTCTGGAACTTCAAATTTCTTTCTTGAGAATTGCCATCGCTAATGAACTTACTACGGAGAACAATGATCTTCTTCGACTTCAAGAATTGGAGGCACTCGATGAGAAGCGGCTATTGGCTCAACAACATATTGAATTATATCAAGCACGTATCTCGAAGACTTTTAACCGCAAAGTAAAAATCAGAGCCTTTCAAAAAGAAAAACTCGTTCTAGCAGTCAGACATCCCATGACTATGACTCACATGAGCAAAGGCAAGTTCGATGCGAAATGGAAAGGACCTTATATCGTGAGTAAAGTCTTCTCAAATGGAGCCTATCAACTCACAGAGCTGGACGGTCGAGTGGCGATGATGCCAATCAATGATAAATTCCTTAAAAATTACTATGTATGAATGTAAAAAGGATTTCTTGTAAATATGACAAGACAGTTCATAAATAAATTTTGATTTTATTTTATCATAAACGATGTTACATAATATCAATGACAAGAATCACTATCGTCCTCTTTAAAGACAGGACGAGGACCACTACCGTCCTTTTCAAAAATATAGTCGGCAAAAGAGCCGAGGACATCCTTGCTCGATTTTACTAGAAATGTGCAAGCGGCCATCCTCATAGCCTCCTCTTCTTCAGTCTTCCCTGGCTCGACTAGGAAGTCCAAGATATCCCGTGGCGGCTTGGGTGCAAACGAACCTTCGCCCGCCTCCGTCTGCTTTGGCTGGGTTGGCTCGGCTGGACGTTCCTCAGCGACTTCTTCGACCTTCGGGATGACCTCAGCCTTCTTGGATGCTTCTCCAGACAACATTTTGTGTTACAATTGAAATTGATCACTCCATCTAAAATTTTTGTTCTACTTATAGACAAAAATTCTTGAGACAGTCGATTACGCGAACCGAAGCGACGAATTCTTCACAACATTCATTCCATTCATCTGATGGTCCATCCGTTCATTCCATTTATTATGACGGTTCATCCGTTCATTCCATTCACCCGATGGTTCATCTGTTCATTCCATTCATCCGACGGTTCACCCGTTCACCTATTCACGCCATCCAATTAACGGTTCATTCGTTCATCGTGGCGATTCACTTCGTTCATACATTCTGACGACTCATCCGTTCATCCATATCAACAACTTGTCACGTACTTATTACCTCTGATTAACTTGTCTACCGAAATAATGATATTCAAAAAAAAAATTATATTCTGCCATGTCCACATTACCTCTGAGCAGATATAATGAATATAATTATTTTCTAAATCAAGAAATATATCATGTCCTGAACTTCTGAATATATTTTCTATCGCTATTATTTATATTCGTAATGGGATATGCAACAAATAATAGATCCACAAAATAGTGTCTTTTCATTGATCAAGATAAAAGACGTTACAAAAAGACATATCACAAAGAAGAAAATACAAAAGGTTTTCTTTCACACAGTCGGAGGGGTCATCAGATTAGCTATTTGCTGCTTCAAGGTTTGGAGTCGTTCTTTACGAGAATCCAAAACCCGCCTTCTAGCCTCTGCCATTCCAGATCCAGCGTCAAATGTTGGCAAGGTCACTAGTCGGCGAGTGATTTCATCTTGATGAAACTTGACAAACTCATTCTTCTCATTGGTCAGAATGTCCAGTTGCTGAACTGCGGCTTGATGCTGTGTGGTCTCTTCTTCAAGAGCAAGTTGAACGATTCTCAACTCTTCTTGAAGTCGAGCAAACTCTGTCTTCAGATCATCAACCTTCTTCTCTTTCTCCCCAGTAGTAGACGCTACTATATCCATCTGAGAATCATACTCTAAAGATTTTGTGGCAAAAGTGTCCAAAAATTTCTTGAAATCAGCTTTCGTGACCTCAGCTTCTCGAGTCATCCTTTCAAACTCGACATTCACCAGTGGCTCTATCTCCCTTCGGTTAAGATCTTTGTAAATCTTGATTGATTTCTCCAGCTCATCCAGCACATGTTCAAGGTAAGCAGCCTGAGCTTCATCACCTTGATCTCGGATGCCGCCGATCGGATAAGAAGTTGGACTTCTGATAGTGATGAAACCAACATTTTCTTTCTCCATTACCCTTTCTACTAAAGGTCCCAAGGAACTGAAGATGAAATTGGTGAAGGAAAAACCAACTACAAATTTATTGGTAGCTGCTGCACTAGATGTAGCAGCTATTCCTACAGAAGCTTCAGCAGCAAACGCTTGTGAAGGCGGAAGTTCGGCTTCTTGAACATCGGCCGTAGCCTATTTTGATAAAGGAGCCATTATAGAGCTAGTTGCCCCTCCTAGATGTTCTTCTGCGAAATCAAGTAAACATCATCAGTTTGCTATCACTAAGGACTATCAAAAAAAAGATCAAAATGAAGGCAAGCTCACCAAAACTGGGTTTGGTGACAAGGTTGTCATTTAATGAAATAGGTTGGAGCCTCATGGAAGTAGTTTCAGACATTACTGCCTAACTACTTCCCGCTTCGGAGCCGTCTGATAGATGACGGCTGCCGCTGGCTATCGCCTTTGTCTGCACTAGCTCAGTGCATACCGGAAGAATCGAAGAAGATTGAATTTCGGCATCAATGAAAGTTAAAATATCAGTCATTTGATCTATACATGAAGATTATCAAAATCAGTCAATACCTCTTTGATCAGTGACAATAGCTTCCTCCGGTGCTACTTCATTAGCAGCATTCTTCTACTGGGGTGCATGGACAGAAGCATCCTCTTCCAGAATTAGATTGTCATTAACAACCTCTGTCGATGTTTTCTTGTCATCTGCCCCCTTCTCTTGTGCTTCCTCATCATCACTTGCATCGACTGGATCTATGTCATGGAAGCCGAAGTCACATCCATCCAGAGCCTCGATCATCAGTCGATCTTCTTCAGCACGACGCGATCTTAGTGTAGCTGGAAGATGAGCAGCTTCCATTGCAAGTACGGGAGATGGCAATACTTCGACAGATGATTTTGACTCATTGATTTGGGTCGGAGTTGCAGTTGCTTCTCTTGCTTCTGCAGCCTCATCTTTTGTCTCCGCAGCCTCTTTCCTTGTGTCTGCGACCTTGTCCCTTATCTCTGTACTGGTAGCTCCTTCTTGTGCATCTGTCACCTGCTGAGGCTCAAGAGCAGGTGTAGTAGAAAGCATCATAACCCCGGCGGCAGCACTTATCAGGGCAGATGTATAGATAGGTTTTAAGGGAGTGGTCACTTTCTTTCTAAAAGCTATTTTCTTCCTGCGTAGAGGTTCTTCAGGGCTCTCTACGTCTGCAGCGTGTATTTGTCTTTGGATGGAAGTCGGGGTCGTCACCTCTTCTCTGTGAGCCGACTCAGCCTATTGCCGAGACTGCGATCGAGTAGTGACCCTTTTCGAAGAGTCTACAGCGGTCTTCTTCTTAGAGATAGGAGAAGATGGTTCTTCCGCCTTTCTTTTCTTCTCCTTAATCGGAGATCTTGCAACTTTCAAAGAAACACACAGCGGTTCGTAGACTTCTTCAGAGAAGTTGGCTTCCCTCAAAGCTTCTAGAGGCGCATCAGCCGGCTCATGTTCTTCATCATTACCAGAAGGCAACAAAACAGGTGCTCCTTTTCTAAATCGTGTCACCATCGCAAAGCTATCTGTTAAATTAAAATTCTCAGCAAAAGTATTTGCTGACGTATAAAAGATCGAATAAGTATACAGCATGTGCGGGCCACAGTCGTTCCTTGCTGGCATCGAGAATATTGTCTTTGTGTCACGGGCATTGTAATAGGCCCAAGCCCAGGCTCCATCAATCAAATAATCTTTTCCCTGTAGGCATGTTATGGCATTGCCTACATGAAATTGGTCATAACTGAATTGACGTGCAAAAGGCTTGGGAGATAAGGTTCAAGATAACATTCATCTTCGAATCGGTATACTAGATGTGATGGCCGAATCGCCCTCAGCCAATCGAAGGTGGTACGGCCCAACGGTGGCACTCTCACCGAGTCGATCATGTTTGTCGGTACATATTCATAACCGACTGGAGGTGGAACACAGTAGAAGTTCCATCCTTTGCCCAGATTCAAGACTCGCCTGTAGTCTTTCAAAGTGGTATAGATCCACTTACATCCAGAATATCTTCTTAGAAAACTGTCGCTCACTGCCCCCATAGCAGGGTTCATTAAGGAAGGATGGTGTAGAAGCAGCCATCCAAATAGATATGTATACGACAGTTCCAGCCGAGGAAAATGTTCTTTTTTGCCTTTTCCTCGAATCATCGAATCAACGAAGAGACGGAGGCCGACGTTCATCCTGTATGTCATTGCTGACAACAAATCCATCCGGTAGCCGAAAACTAGACGGACGGCAGCAAACAGTACACTGTGATGGAAGCGATCAACTGCACTGGCCCCAGGAACGATATATCGTCGAAGCCAGTAAGTAAGGAAACGTGCCAGTTGGGCTTCCTTCGACATGGGCCTGTAACCCATCCTCATGTAGCTTTCGACGATGTCTCCTTTCTTGAAAGGAGGATACTGAAGATCATCCTCAACCTTGATATCCATATCGTTGTGCATCTCCATCAACTTTATCACTTCACTATTGCTTAGCGGTTTGAAGAAGTTGGAATTGCAGTTCTAATGTTCTTTGGTCTTCTTCTTAATAATATGGTTGAGGAAAAGATACGGCAACCACTTGGTCGAATAGCAAGTGCTGGCCGTGCCACTCTTGTAGTATAAAGAACAAAACTTGTAATGGCAGAGTAGCTCTTCAAAAACATCTACCATACTGGCGTTCTCCTTGTGCAGTCTGTCCAACTCATCATTGTCGGGACAAACTCTTCATAGGGGATATCCCCCATTGGCAGATTAGAGATGTATTTCATCTCATGCAAGGGTAATCCAATTTTCCCGTACGGCATCATGAAAGTTCCAATCCTATAATTATATCTCTCCGCCAATACAATAAATAGATGTGGATTAGGGGAGAAGCCATAGACAGTGGCGTACACTGCCTGATACAGATCAATTTTTTTAAGCTGGTCTTCAAATTGGACCAATATCCAATTGGCCACATAGATCCACCTTTTATTGTCCGGGTTCACAAGACATGTCAACCGTAGATCTTGGTCCGGATACCTCCCTTCCACCTTCGCAAACTCATTTGCGAATATTAGAGTTCTTACTGGTAGCAACAGAGAAGAATCTTCCGGCGGGATGCAACCGGATTTTAGTCCTCTGAGTAGGGAGCTATGTCGCTCAGAAGAACTGTAGAATACATCTTTATGGTCTGGCCCCTTCTTAACACATATATTACCCACTCGGGCCTGCTGCAGCAGAGTTATGTCCCATTCCATTATTCTGGGATAGCTCGCAAAAGCATATCTGGACAGAGGAAGACATCTGGAGATCTCTGTCAAATATATCGTCTTCTCGCCCCATTGGAAGATTCTCTGCTCCATGCGAGGCCTTGGCTGAGAATTCTTATCAAAAGCCTCACCAAACAAAAATAGAGGTTTCTTGTGGGTGACAGTGTCAGCAGTCTGAAGAGGTTGCCCGTTCATCAGACACAATAAAGTATCAATATCTTGCACAACCAAGACAGCTTGCCGGGATGATGGTAAAGCATACTGAGGAAAGGAGACATATGAGAGATCTTCCTTGAATTCTAATTCGGACAGAGATCCTGCAAGAACCTTACAGTTTGGGTCTTCTCTGAGATTAACTACATCAATAAAGAGAGATCAGTATATGCAAAAGAAATAAAAACTTCTTCATAAATTATCCAATTTGTGCCAGCACAGCCAATGTGCGCAAGACATCAGATTGCGCCAGCACAGCCAAATGTGTGCAAGACATCAGTTTGCGCTAGCACAACCGACTTGCACAAAACATCAATTTGTGTATCAATACGCAAATCGATGGATTACGCTGAACACTTTGTCAGCGCTTTCCAACCGATTGTGCAAAGATACAGTTTCATAAAAATGAAAATTATTGTACATGCAACCGAAACCCTAAACAGGGTGGCACAAATGGTTGAGAATACGATCAATCTCTAAAAAGAGAGAGGCATGAAGGTTCGAAAACATCAAAAACCCTAAAAAGGGTTTCGATCATGGTTTGTCATTCACCTTGAAGAGATGGATGGCCAATCTCGTGACGAGATACTCGCGGTGCAACACGAGTCAAAGGTTCGACAGGGGCCTTTCCCTTCTCAGTGGCCGATCGCTTGGGCGCCATTGATGTCGACGACGAGAGGAGGAAGAAGAAGTCAGAGTAGGAGAGGAGTTTCTTTCTCTTAAGAAATCGAAAGCAAGTAAAGATTAAAAGAATAGAAGATGAAACTATTTATAGTTTTCTCACAGAAACGTAACAGTCGCCTCCGATTGTGCCGCGAAAGACGGAGCTAATTCCTCCAAACGCGCAACCAAAGCGCAACTTGATTTTAAATTCGAAATTCAAAGTATTTCGAAACATTGAATATTTTTAAATTTTGAAAACTTTGAAGGGGGTCTTGTAAGTCCTAAAAATCAAGTTGCCTCCATCAAATAGGCAGAGAAGTCTAATTTGCGCACCCTTCAATGAACTGCGCTGGAGACAGACTACGCTACAAATCAAACGTGCGAGGCTGAACTGCGCTAACGCCCGAGCACACTACACTGACGTGGCAACGCCATCATTACTTGACAAGAAGATCAAATCTTATGACAGCCTGACAGCCCAAAAAATGAGGATTCTGTTCGTTTCTTGTGCAGCATGGCGCTCGAGAACAGTTGTACAGTCCAGCGCAGTCTGTCAGTCCAACATGAGCGTAGTATGCCAGTCCAACCTCAGCACAGTTTGACCAAGTCCGAATCCCAGCCCTATCCATTAACTAGAAGGGAGCGCAGTCTGAAGCTAGCGCTATTCAAGTGGCGCGATCCATCAAACTTGTTGAAAATAACTGACATTTGTTACGTGGCTTCCATGCCATCAATTGCTCGCCACGTGGCAACCGCCTGTACATGACCAAGCGTATTTCAATCAAACAATGCCACGCGTCTGAATACAGTTAGCCCATGATCGAACAACTGCCCAATGGCAACGCAGTTTGCAGTCTGTCTCCAGCGCAGTTCATTGTGTGCAATCCAGAATAACTATAAAATAGTTATTTCTAGAACTCTATAAATAGAGTTTCAAGTTCTTCATTAGGAAGGATCATTATTCAAGATCATCAGAGATCAGGAGTTCTTGTCCAAGTGCTGCTGCATTCTTCAGAGGCTATCGTCTTCAAATTTTACATCGTCCAAGGGATAAAGCGATCGTCTTCAGATCAGATTCCTATAGTTGTACTTTCCCAGAATTTATTGTACTCTTGTACTATTCTTTAAAGTTTGTGAAATTAAAGACTTTTGTTTTTGCAAACACCCGTGTCCTAAACTGTCAGGATACGGTTTTTAAATAATTAGGTTATCGGGTTTGGTCTGTGTAAATGGGTTTAAATCCGCACAGTAATGGGTTTTAATAAATCGGGTTTACTGTGCATTTTGGGTTTCGGGTTTGGGCCTAGTGGGTTTGGGCCGATATATATATAAAAAAAAAAAAAAAAAAAAAAAAAAAAAAATATATATATATATATATATATATATATATATATATATATATATATATAGATATATATATATATATATATATATATATATATATATATATATATATATATATATATATTATTTTTCTTTATTATATATATATATATATATATATATATATATATATATATATATATATATATTTAATATATATTTATATATATATATATATATATATATATATATATATATATATAAATATAATATTTTTTTATATAAATATAATATATATAATATATATATATATATATATATATATATATATATATATATATATATAAAATATATATATATATATATATATATATATATATATATATATATATATAAATATATATATATATATATATATATATATATATATATATATATATATATATATATATATATATACATTTATACATATATACATATATAAAAATAAAAAAAATACATTTATACATATATACATACATATATTATATATTTATATAGTATATGTATGTATATATAAATGTATATATATATATATATATATATATATATATATATATATATATATATATATATATATATATAGAAAATACTTATTATGAAATATATATATATACACAAATACTGTATATATATATATATATATATATATATATATACACCCCCGAAGCCTCGCCGACCGCATCGAGAACACCCCCGAAGCCTCGAGCGACCACCTCCATCCGTCCTCGTCGTTACCGATCCTAATTCCGCTTCGGCGAATGTTCTCCACGATTTCGTTTTCGGACCAGTCACAAATCTTATCCCAGTTCCAATCGTTACTACTGAGATCCCACAGGTCGCTAATCCTGCAGTCTCTAGGAGTCTCCGTGATAGTCGGAATCATGCTATCCCTAATCCATCTCTCCAGGAAAGGGTCCGAATGACCGGCTCCCAATTGAAGTCTCATCATAGGTTCGGCAGTGGCCCACCCATCAAGAATACGACGCCACGCCGCGGAGGATCGGCTGTTGGAGATGGCAACTGCTGGGTGGATGTGCTTGAAGTATCTGGCCTTCATATACCTGGTCCATAAGTTGTTGCTAGTCCGAAGAGTCCACCACAGTTTTAACGAGAATGCTTTGACGATGTGGGAGAGTTTGGTAAAGCCCAGACCCCCTTCCTCGGTAGGGCGTGCCATAGAGTCCCAACTCGCCTAGTGGTGCTTGTCTTGGCCCTTGTCCTGCCCCAAAAGAAGTTACAAAAGGTCTGTTCGATCGAGGTCAGAACCTTCTTGGGTGGGGAACACATGGCCAAGGTGTGGATTGGGATGGAGGTGAGAACATACCAGAGTTGGATTATGCTACCCCTCGAGTTTTTTCCTGATTCTGGAGATCAAATCCTCGAATATACCAGAGTTGGATTTCTCGTACACAAGGGGGCATCCGAGGTATTTGAAGGGGGGGTGGGTAACATTGAAGGACGTTAAGTTGGAGAGGCCACGCGCATGCTCACGATTGAAGTTGTGGTGGGCATAAATAACGCTCTTGGCGGGGTTGATTTTCTGGCCGGAGCATCTGGAGTATCGTTGCAGTGTGTGATGCACCACTTCCACCGCTCCAAGATCCCCGGACGAGAAGATGAGGACATCGTCCGCGAAGGCCAGGTGGATGATGAAGGGGCAGCCGCTAGAGGTATGATAATGCTGGAAGTTGGGAGTATGAATCATATTATTAAGGTTTCTGCTCAAAGCGTCAGCCGTAATGATGAAAACAGTGGATGAGAGCGGGTCGCCTTGTCTAACTCCGCGGGTGGATTTGAAAAACCCTTCGGCCTGACCGTTGATAACCGTAGAGAACCACGAGTTGCTAATGGATCTCCACACGGTGTTGGTCCAATTTTTTGAGAATCCGAAAGCTCTAAAAACCCAGATAATAAACTGCCAATCCAGTCTGTCATAAGCTTTCTCCATGTCGAGTTTGATAGCGATGTTTCCCCCTCTTGCTGGGAACTTCATGCAGGTGATTAACTCCTGAGCTAGCATGATGTTGTCCTGGATATTTCTTCCGCGGACAAAGCCGCTTTGCTCCTCGAAAATGATTTTCGGGAGCAATCCGGCCATTCGGGTTGCAATAATTTTGGAGATGATCTTGTTTGTGAAATTGCAAAGACTGATGGGCCGAAAGTCTCGGAAAGATTCAGGGTTGGAATTTTTCGGGATAAGAATCAGCTTGGTGCTGGAAATTGCTTTGGGGTAAGTGGCTCCCTCGAAGAATGCAATAGCCGCGTCAGTGATGTCCTGTTTGATAATATCCCAGCAGGTGCGAAAGAATACCCCCGAAAAATCGTCCGGGCCGGGTGCACTGTTCGCGTCCAGGGCCCAGACCGCTTCAGTCACCTCCTGCACGGTGGGGAGCGACTCCAGTTGAACATTGTCGGTGTTGCTGATGAGGTGTGGAATGACATTTAGGAAGGAGTTATCTTTGTGAACCGTCTCTTTAGCGAATAACTTGGAGTAGAACTCCACTGCGGCCGCTTGGATGTTCTTTTGTTCAGTAATGATGTTCCCCATGTCGTCAGTGATTTGGTGAATCGAGAGCTGCTTTCTGCGACCGTTGACGCAGTCATGAAAATATTTAGAGTTTTTATCCCCCTCGCTGTCCTATTTCAACCTCGCTTTTTGCTTCCAGAAATCGGTCTCTACTCTGATCCTGAATTTGAGAATAGCTTTAGTAAGATTTATGGCCTTCCTAGCCGTCGGCAAACGCTCCGAAGCGAACCTGGCTTCGGCCCGAGAGATGTCGTCCTCAGCAACCCGTACTGCTTGAAAAATGTCCCCGTACGCTTGTTTGCTCCAAGTGGTTAGGGCTTTCCTCGTTTCTTTAAGCTTGTTGCTAACTCGAACGAGGGGGTCGAGGGATTCTACCCGGTTCCACGTGTCCTGAACAATGTCCAAAAATTGAGGGTGCTCGGTCCAAAAGTTGAGGAATCGAAAGTTCTTCTTGACGGTGTTGCGAGAATTTTTTATTTCAATCAACAGGGGTGCGTGGTCAGATTCGGATGTATTGAGGTAGGATAGACTGGTAGTGATCCCCATGCCGTCCCAATGGACGTTCGTGAGGGCCCTGTCGAGGCGGGAGTATTGGCGGCGATCTCCTTCCTGCATGTTGCACCAGGTGAAAGCATTGCCGGTGAACTGAAGAGAGGATAGGTGGGCATTGAATATGAAGTTGTTGAAATCTAACATGGCTGATGTCGGTGGCGGGCGACCTCCAATTTTCTCTTCTCTGCAGGTGATTGCGTTAAAGTCCCCAATGCAAAGCCACGGTGTTACAATGTGATTGGTGTGAATGTCAAGGAGGTCGGTCCAAAGCTGTTTCCGTTCAGCAATTACGCAGCTGCCGTGCACCGCTGAGAGGATGATGCGTTTAGGAAGGAAGGGGTGTTCTACCCAGCAGGAGATGTCCTGCCTGGATTTGTGGATGACTCCGAAGTTGACGTCCTCCGTGCCTAGGATCCAGATGTCGTTACTCCCAGCTATGGCCTGGGGGAGACCGAGCTGCAGCTGGATAGATTTTAATCTTTTGGTCGGGATTTTGGGTTCGATGATAATAAGAATATCGATTTTGTGGATCTTTCGGAGGCTGGCAATTCTCCTCAGCGTGGGTTTGTTGGCCAGTCCGCGAACATTTCAGGAAAGGATGTTAATCATTAATGATGATGGGGGGTATTTTTTGTTCCGCCTGGAGGCGGATCTGGTGAGGATAGTTTTGGTTTCTGCTGTTCCTGTCTTGTCTGTTTTCCTGCTCGATGTTGAATTACCTGCCATTGACGGGGATGGGGTGTTGCTGGTGTTCGCTTGGAGTTCGGTGATGGCGGTACTGGGGTGGTCGATCTGATCTCCCGCTGAATCCAGGATGGACTCCTCCGGGGGAATGACTAGGGCGTCACTGGTGCTGTCGGTCAGCGTTGGAGTTTGCTGGAGCGAATAACCAGCGGCTTGCACCTGAAGACCTCTCTGAACCTGATCAGGTCCGAGGATCGCTAATGCATCAACCACTGGGTCTGGGGTGGTGCTGGGTTGCCCTGCAGCACTGGAGTCATTGATCTCCACTATGGCCTCCAAGTGTGGGGTTATTTCGGTGTTATTGGGATCAAATATGGTTAAGGCAGATTCCGGCAGAACCTCCTCATTAATAGTGTTATCAACTAAAGAACTGGCAGGCTCTGTTGGGGTGCCTTCGTCTTCCGATTCAAGAGCATCAAACTTATTGAAGAGGGTCAGAGCTCTGGTTTCGCAAGGGCTGGAGGTTTTGCTAGGACTACCGCCATTGTCAGAATTGCCGGCACTGGAGTCAAATCTGGTATGCGTGTTCGGGGGTGGTAAGAGAGGAGACCGGGGGGTCCTCCCTCCAGTTTCCAAGAGATTGTTTCTGGCCGGTTTCTTCTTGAGTTCGGGGTGAAGACGATGACAGTGTTTTGGTGTGTGGCCTCGTAAATGGCAGTGGTTGCAGAACATAATGTGGTTGTCATATACGATCTGTTGTGTGTGGGTACGATTGCCAAGTTCGATATTGATGAAGTTGGGGGGCTCGGAGGTGAGGTCGAGTTCCACACAGAGTTTGGCGTAGTTGGCCTTGGAGAGGTTGCTGGTTTCTGGGGCCGTGGCGACATACGTCCCGAATGAGTTGGCAATGCGCCGAATTGCCGCTGGAACGAAGCAGATGAGGGGTAGATTCGGCAGCGTTACCCAAACTGCTACCTTCGCAGAGTCTTCATGAGTGCTAAAATTGGAGGACCACTTGATGATCTTCATCTGGTGGGAGTCCACCCGACATGTGCCTTTGGACCACACAGTCCTGTGGTCAGCATCAGAAGAGAGATGGAGGAGCATATGTCTAGGGTCGAGGGAGGCGACGCGGTATTCCGCTGAGAGACTCCAGCTTGCAATGACTTCCTGCACTCTGGCGATTTTGGGACATCCTGATGAAAATTTGAGGACAAATGTGTGGGGAAAGGATGATGACAGCGATGTCAATTCCAACTCGGAGAATAGAATTATGGGAATAGGGGATTCCTGTGGGTACACGATATCCGGGAGGGGGACGTCTGGGATCAAAAGGCCCTTCTGGGAAAATAAATCCGGACGAAGGAAGGCGGCGTAGGAAGTCTGGCCGGCTCAAGAAGAGGTAGGGGGTATCGTCCTGCTGGGGGAGAGCGAGGGGGCGGAGGGGGAGAAAACGGCTCCGGGCTGGGGATAAGGGAGTCGGGGGCGACAGAAGAAGCGACGAAGACAACGGGGGGTGCGGCAGCGGTAGACCTCCCAACCGCGGCAATGGCGGAGGAAGCCGGGGAGCCCACAAGACGAGGTAGGACCCGGGGAGAAGCTACGCTGGGCAGGGCTACAAGAGGAGCAGGGGAGGAACCTCCGTGAGGAGCAACCGGGGTAGTCAGGGTGAAGGAGGAGACGAAGGGGTATGGAGGGGTGACGTCGGCCTGGGAGGAGGTGGGGGAGGCAAGGAACCAACGCGCAGGGATGAGTCTCCAGCGGGGAGGACAGGAGAGGGGGGAGCGTCCCGTCAATGTGGGACGGCACAGAAGAAGAGGTGGCGGCAGCACCAAGCCCCAGCGAAGGCGACGACCGCATGAGCGAGGGTCCCGCTACACCCTCCTCAGCGATGCACTGCAAAGAGGGCTGCAAGAGGTCGGGGCCAACCTCCAGGCTGCGTAGGGAGGGGAAAGGCTGGCTGGCAGGGAGCCGAGCAGCACTGGAGTGCGCAAGGAGGGAAGGGCCCTCAGGATGGCCAGCGCAAGCCGCTTCCATCAGAACCGATTGGAGGGGGTAGGGGGACCCACCAGGCAGCGCAGAAGGGTCAAAGGGGTAGGGGCGGGTCCCAATGGAGAAAAGGGAGGGCGCAAGAACAGATTGCGCAGGGGGGGCCCGCCGTAGAGTGCTGGGGAGGATAGAGACCCGCCATAGCGCGCATGGGGAAAGAGCATTCCATCAGGAGCCGATAGCGCTAGGAGGGACCCGCCACAGTACGCATGGGGGAAATAGGAAGGGCGCATACCATCAAATGCGGAAGCCAATGCCACATGAGCGGAGCCCCTTGTGCCGAGACCACAAGAGCAGGAGATGGGACTCCCGAGACCAGCCCAGCTAGCTGGCTCCCAAACCGACGCGCTGTCAGTGCCATTCAAAATTTGAAAGTGGGAAAGGGGAGACACGGACTGCCTCGGGAGTCCCCCAGAGAAGCCCTCGGTCCAAGGACGACCCGGCTGAAGGCCGGCGGAGGACCCGACGAGGGGGCGGGGGAAAGACGGAGCTGCGGGCCAGCCCGCTGGGGAAGGGGAGGCAGAGAACTCGGGAGCACCTGCCGGAAATGCGGGGAGGTCAAGAGAGCCGGAAACGGGGATGGGCTGGGGTGAGGAGGCGGATAGGGGAGCTGAAGAGGACGCGGCGCAACCCACAATAGCGAGGCAGTCGGCCGGCCAAGGGGGGTGGGGCGGAGCCATCGGTCGGCGGAAATGATGGCCGGAATGGAATGAGGGGGGGACCCTAGGGGATCCCCAAGCGGGAGCTGCAGCAGAGAAGGGAACCGGACATGAAAACTTTTTGAAGATTTCTATTTTATATATATATATATATATATATATATATATATATATATATATATATATATATATATATATGTATTTGTTATATTTGTTATATATATATATATATATATATATATATATATATATATATATATATATATATATATATATGTATTTGTTATATTTGTTATATATATATATATATATATATATATATATATATATATATATATATATATATATAACAAATATAACAAATATATATATATATATATATATATATATATATGTATGTATATATATATATATATATATATATATATATGTATTTGTTATATTTGTTATATATATATATACATATATATATATATGTATTTGTTATATTTGTTATATATATATATATATATATATATATATATATATATATATATATATATATATATATATATATATATATATATATATACATATAATAAAATAGAAATCTTCAAAAAGTTTTCATGTCCGGTTCCCAAAAAAAAAAATATATATATATATATATATATATATATATATATATATATATATATATATATATATATATATATATATATATATAACAAATATAACAAATATATATATATATATATATATATATATATATATATATATATATATATATATGTATGTATTTGTTATATATGTATATATATTTTAAATATAATTTTATGCAAAATGTTATTATGTGTAAATTCACAAGATATTTTATTATATAATTTTGTGACTTATATATTTCACTACTTTAATATATATTTTTAAAATACTTTAACATATATTTTAATATATGAATTGTAATCATGGCCATTTGGTGTCCAAACCTAGCATGGGTTTTTGGGCCCAAATGTGCCTACTACATTCAAGGCCTGTACGAGTCATATCGGACTTGATTCATGGCTTTGGGTCCCGTATCTGGACTTCGGTTCAATTTCGTATACGTGGATAAAATAGTAAATAGTTAATTAATTATTTTCCAGAAACTGTTACTTGTTGTTTTTGAATTTTATATATATTTTAGATGCTGCTAAAATATGGGAAAAATTGTATTTAATTACTATGTTAATTTAGCTAGTTTAATATAATTTTCCCAGCATTTAATAAGTATTTTGGTATTTTATAAAAATAGGAAAACAGAACTCATTTGCAGGATACATATGTTTGCTGATTTTTAATAAATATCTATGAGGGTTTATAAATTCCAGAAATATTAGTATAAATTTCTATAATTAACATGGATCATTTTGGTACTTTACTTTATGCATAATTGAGCTTTTTGTTTATCTTAGAAATTGTTGGAACACAGTGTACAGTCTGATTTATTTATTCAGTAGTTACGACTTATAAAGTTTTGTGTTGATTTGAGTTATTGTAGTATTGGACCTCACCCTACACTAGTGTAAAGGCCCTAGAAAGTTAGTTTAGGTATTGTGTCACCTCACATTGGTCTCCTATGCTAAAATCATCATTTGGCTAGGTGTCCAGTCAGAAAGTCGTGTCGCGCAACTAGTGTCTTAATGTTTAACTTAGTATGAAAACTAAGTTTATGTATTATTTCTACAGTGATGAGTCACCAGACATCTATAGCATTTCTATCACTACCTTGCTTTGCTAAAGGCAAGTACCTCTACAAACTTTATTTATAACATATAATGAATTGTGTATAAACCATGTTAATATCTAAACTGCAAGTCGTATATATCACCATGTTTCATATGCTTCATACTGCTCTTAGTATCCACCATGCTTTATAATGTTCTCGTATCACCCATATGTTATAAAATAGGTTAAGGAGAAACTGCTAATAGAGTACGTGATCATGCCCCTCTTCTCCGTATGTATTTACCGCGCACGGTAAAATTCTATATATAACTTTGCCGTAGGTCTGATCCTGCGTTTGTGTATGGATATATACCGATGCCGTTAGTACACGTGTGTGTATTCCAAAAAAAATTGATATGTACCACTGTACATCCTATTTACCTATTGACCGATCACGTACATGCTACAATTTTAAACTTTAAAACAAACATATGATGCCATGATAGAGCATGATATGCCATGATTCCTTCATTTCTGTTCATTTCATGTTTCGTATATTTAGTTTGTTAGAATCAGTACTTGCTCCCGTCCTGATAAGATAATGTTGTAGGCATACTTACCGAGGAGGAGTTGCTATGCGATTCCTATTATGGAGTTGCTGACGAGGATCAGGCTTTACTTTACGAGGATGTACCTGCAGGAAAACTCGTCTAGTTTGTGTAGTTGCTCGGGACTTTGAGAGTAGTCATGTTTTAGACTACATATTTTGTACTAGACCTGTATCCAGTTTTACATTTTGGACTTGTACTTGGAACATATTTATATACAAGATGACTTCTATGTTTGGAACATTTCTGACTCATTATTACATAAAGAACTGATAGCACACTTTGGTCTTATCTTGTTTGTCTTTAGAACAGCTTACTACGTTTTACCTCAAGCGTAGGCTGAACATGACTTGGCCCGGCCCAACAATTTGGGTAGCGGATCATGACATGCGGTGGTCGGTCCGGCCATTGTCCGTGGTAGAAGTGTTGGTTACGATGGTGATGGTGGTTGTGAATGGTCGGGATGGACGAGAGGTTGTGGCCGAGGGGATTTGGGAAGGACGGGAATGGTGGTGGCTACACCGACGGCTTCGGCTAGTGGTGGCGATGGTCGGGAGCCGTGGGTCAATCGGGATGGTGTCGGGTAGTTGGAGATGGTGACGAGGGTGGTCGTCAAGCTGGAAAGATGGCCAGGAGATTGGTTCGGTGGTGGTGGAAGTGAACTCGGCCGACGAGGCTCGGCCAATATTAGCCAAAGGCAGTCGGAGGTTCTGGGGCTTTGGACAAGCATGGTTTGTTGAGACTTGGCGGCTGTAGAAATTTCTAGGGAGTTGTGTAGACAAGTTAGGGTTTTAGGATTGGTTGCAAAAATATTGGGTAGAGTGCTTTTTAGGGTAGGTTATAGAAATCCTAAAAATGTACATGTATTAGATATAGGAAATTAGTAGAAAACTACTAACTGCTAACACTAACCACTGACAAGTCTACTATTCATTAATTTAATTAGTTATTTCTAAATAATTACTAGCTAAGAATAATCTAGATATTACAACCAACCGATTATAATTTAGCTATCACCATAAATCCTTATGCAAACTCAAGAAGCTAGCCTACGATCCAAGTCCAAATTGGTATGGTAGAATTAGGGCCAAAATGGTCTAGGCCAATACGATGGAGAAATCTAATAACCTGCAATTATTATAACTACTCGGTATAAAAAACAAATATTTCAAAAATAAAGGTAAATTAAATTAAATTAAAATAATATTTTGACAAATTATTTCGTATATAGAGGAAATATTTATATCCGATGAAAATTCTTAGACAGAAAATCATTTAATTAATATAATATAGCTTTTCAAACCAAAGACTCAAATACTGATAGCAGGTTATGATCGAAAATAAATGTCGCACTAGAATTCACGATTTTGAAAGATTAATTTTTTTAGAGATTTGAAAATACAAAAATGTCAAAAAAATCCAAGAAATCGATTAATAGAGGTTACAAATCTACCCTCCTTAAAGAAATTCTGTCCTCAAAATTTAAGGTTTGCAGAGGGATCAAAATATGATAGAAAGTTTAGTCAATAACTCAGGAACGGTTAAAGAACGATGACTAGACGAGATTACGATAATCAAGTTCAAATTAACTTAGGCACGACTAGTGATTTTGGCACGATAAAATCTTAATATGAACAATATTGTTCATACACGGTTTAGGAATAAACATAAATCATTTTAGGCATGATCTTAGTCATGGCTAGCAGTATTGAAGTGAGATTCAAGATTCAAGTATTGAACAGTCAGTAAAGTTTAGGCTTGATAAAAATCAGGCTCAAGTCATACAGGCACGATTTAGATGAAAACTTAGTTATGACCAAGTATATAATTTGGGCACGATCAAGTTTGAACGTAAGGTCTTATAGGCACTATCGAAAGTCTAATGAGCATGATTAATTAAGTCATGAATTACGATCTGAGCTCGATCGTGATTGAAAATCTGGGAGTGATCTAAGTTCACTTGGCACGATCTAGGATAAGATTACGAAAAACCAAAACTTAGGCATGTCTAGAAATGGAACCTAAGTACGAGTATCTACAGAATCGAATTTTCGACAGGAATAGAAAATTGTTCAGTTAAAATCAAGTCTAAATTCTGGCACGACTATTCAATAATGTAGTCGTGACCGAGGATCAAGGTTTTAGGCAAAATTTAGAAATAAATTCAAGTTATTTAAGTGCAAAGTCGCAACGAAGAACATCGAATTTGTTCCGTTACAGTTAGAATCAATCTAAGTATGGAACGATCAATAGGATATAGGCACGATAAAGTTAGATGCAATGTTGTTTAGGCATAATCTAATACAGAAACGATACAACTCGACATCATTAGAGTAATCAAATGTTTGGCATGATCAGTGACCACGGATCAAACCATCAGGTCACGAGTGAAAACAAGGTTCGGACGTACTGAAGAATTTCGAAATGACTCAATCGCTTAGACACGATTTAGGATGGGGAGAGAAAAATTTTAAGCCTAGTCATGATTAGGAATAAAACCTGAGAACGAGTGACTACGGAATCAAAATTTTAGTGATATTGAATTTAAGGAATGGTTTAAGGACAGAGAAATCAATCTCTTCTACTAGGATAGGAAAATCAGGATTGCAGAAGGAAGTCAAGTCATCTCATTCCACTTCGACTACTACTAGATTATTTGGTCATAATTTTCCAATTTTGTCTTTATCATATAAATCTAGACATACTGCTACAAAATCATGATCTCCAATATTGAAAGTCATCCCTTCATACGACTACTTCCAAAAATCAAATCTTCGATCATGAAGATTGAACCCTGCTATAATGTTATAGGCTTGACATTAATCCAAGTTTACTAACCCATAAAGTATATTTTTTGTTAGAACTCAATCCTTTTTTTTGACTTTGTACTACACTATCAACTTAATCATCTTTAAATCCAAATTCCTCCACCTTATCCTAAATTGGATCCAAAATCTGTAAATCAATATTTATGAAACCCTTGAACTTGTTCAAATCACACTCCTCGTATTACTCAGATCTAATACCACTATGCCATACAGAAACTTATTCTACATTATAAAATCAACCTTCACATTTTTTTTCAACTTATACCTTCAAATATTATCCTTATTAAATTTAGAATCCTCACAAAAATCTCTCAAAAATGTTGTGTTCTCCGTGTTCCTAGTCATTCTCTTACCAATCTTTGTTCAATTTTGTATCATCACCGTATGCGGTTTAAATCTCTTCTCCATTATTTAAATTCCTAGATTTGGTATCATAGTCTTAATTCAAACATAAAATATCTCAAGAATTAGTAACCTAAAAAAATATCCCGATCTCAAAACAATTCGACCTCGAATATCCTGTTAGTTCTAAAAATATAAATACAAGATATTACAGTTCTCACCATTAATGTATATTCTATTGTTCTTCTTACTCAATATCCTCCTATGTTCTATCCAAAATAATCTATACCCAAAATAACTCTCTAGTGTAATCATTTCCAAACTGATACTTCCGGTCTCTTCTTGTTTCTAATTTCAGTCATATCTTTCTTCCATAATTTTATCTAAATGTTTAATATTTTATATTCCTACCAAGATTACCACATGATAACAAATTTCATCCCTTTTGAGCTAAAAGATTACGATACTTCCTCGGCTTTTTCCAAGTAAAGAGGTATAAGAATTAAAAAAATTCAAATTGTAGCCGACAGAAGTTGATACGAGATAGTTGATCGATGTAATTAGGATAGTGTTTATTAAGACGAAGGAATAATGATAAGATAAGGAAATAATGGTAAGACAAAGAAATAATGATTAGAATTTTTCTAGCTCATCTGGTCATAAAGAAGTGAACCAATTATAGATATGATCTGATAACCATACACCTCTTCCTGAAATTATGTTGCCAGAATATTCGCTACGCCGGTAAGTATAGCTGCAATAAACGATAGAGTCCATAAGTAAGGTATATACCCTATAATCATGTTATCTAGAATTCTCGTCACCCTACCAGTATGGCTGAGAGAAAATCTAAATTCTATAACTAAGATAAGTATACCCAAAATTAGGCTCTATGTTCTTGTCATGCTAGCTAGTATGGCTGCGATAAACTCTAAACTACATAACTAAAGCAGACGTTTACCTTCCTCACTGTCCTCATCAAATATGTTATCACAATATATCTTAATTCAATCCAAAAAAATTTATCTCGATACTAAATCAAAGTCAACAACGAACATCAAGAATCAAATTCAACAACAAATCAAGAAAAAGTAAATGGAAACAAGCGTAAACAAATTTCGAGGTAAGATCTAGAGTGAGATTCTCAGGAGTCGTTCCAAAGGTACTATCTTGGTCAAAGTTCGAAATTCCTTGAATATCGCCTAAAATAATTCTCGACCTTCATATATAAGATTAGCTAATCATTCTCTTCTCAACCTAAATGGTATATAAGTTCAACTTCTACTTTCTACTTCTATCTTGGGTCCATAAACTCATCTAATGCAAGAATAGGGTTCAATAACGGACAAATATTCAAAATCAGGACGAGCAAAATCAAGTGGGAATAGACTCAAAAGAGTTTTCAAGTAAGATTCTTAAGGGTCATCCCTAGAATCTATCAAGAGTCTCTACTATGTGATTGAGTACCAAATTTTTGAAAATAGTCTATGATTAAATCCTAATCGAAGGACAGGATCGTAGTAGTACGGTTAAGCCTAAGTACTACAACAAATTTACATTAGCTGCAAAGACTGACCTGTATAGGCTACCATAAAAATGTGTCACGAACCACACCCGTATATTCAGACACGAGTACAAGGGCCATGACCAGCCTACACCGCAGTATCGACGGTAAAACGCTGTCAAGCACCCAATAATTATCTACAACATTTAAATGATCCATGATAAATACAAGTACCCAATTCACATCACAAACAACTAAGGAAGATATGAATTGGAAAAGATAACAATAACTATGAAATAACTAAAGTCTATAATGAATATATATGATCAGAACTTATCAGAGACAAATCCGGTAACGAAACATAAATCAAAATACAATGGCCTAAAACCCCCGAAAGACAACTCACGGTGAATAGAACAACGAGATCCATCTTAGCTAGCATCATCCTGGTCCAATAATATGGGGCATAATAATTCCTAAAAATGTGGTCATCTAGTCATGATTAGAGCGAAGTACATAACCCTAAAAGCAGTTCCAAAGCACGGTAAAAAATATAGAACTAGCAATAGAATAATATACATGACATGCTTGAAAGACAATATAAGAAATAGAGAAATAGCATCATAAAGATATAAGTAAACTAAGTACATGAATAAAATAAAGAACATGGTAAACTGTAATAAACATAAGTGGTTTAGAGAACAAAATAGTTATGTGATCGGCTTAGTTTGTACATGATTATTCTATGGTAACTCCATTATACGTGAATGTATAATTGACATGTACATGAATATACTAGAGGGATTAATCACATAACTACTTTTGTTCCCCCTACCCCAATAAATACACAAGGATCCAATCATGATATGTTACATACACGATAATTAGTTTGAACATGAAGCATATGGGAGCACATGAGTATATACGAGAGCACATAAGAGTACATGAATAATACAAGTACAATGAGTACACGATATACATGATAAGGTACATCAACATAAAATACCCGATGTACCCAATAAGAGGATAACATTGTATGACAAGATCCATATAGTACCAATCCGTGTTAATAATATGTCAGCATCAAGTAAAGTAGTTTAGACCAGACAATTTAGATACTATCATGATGAAAATAATCAGAAAATATACTCGTCTGAAATGGTTGGAGTTGACATGCGCGACACGAACGTGTCGACACTGGATAGGTATGATGTTATGCTCCACAAGATGGTCCCAATGATGGTACATGTTGTTCTGTTGAGTCTAGGATAGTCAAAATAGCCTAGTTTGGTATATAAAGGCCTAAAATCAGAGTTCGGCACGATATTCTAATGAAGAAATAGAAACGACTATAATAGTCACGATTTATTAATTTAGGAAAAGAAAACGTAACCAAAATCATATAACTATCTTTAAATAAATTATTTATCATTTTAGGAAACTATATTTTATTTCTAGTCATTCTTAGATAAAATTCAAAATCCCAAAAATCAATTAGAATATATAAAACTGAATTATATATATATATATATATATATATATATATATATATATATATATATATATATATATATATATATATATATATTTTAATATATATATATATTATAGATAGAGTAAGAATGGCTGCAGCCACTTGGCTCTTGGCTCCCCATTGGCTCCTCTGGTCTCCACTGGAGGGTGCCCCTTGGCTAGACGCAGCCTTCCCCTACCCCCTTATCGTGTGCGGCTGGTTTGCGTGGCCCGGCGGCATCCTCGGCCCTGCTCCGTCGTCTCCCTCCTCCCAGCCCCTCGGTGGCCCCCTCCCTTCCCATCGCCCTGGCTCCCCCAGTTGGCCGTGATTCGCCTGGCAGCCTCCCCCCACATGGTCGTCTCCCGTCCCGTGGGGGATCTCCTCCCCCCTCTTCGGCGTCTGCTCGCCGTCCGTGCTCCCCCCCCCGTTCTTTCCTTCCCTCCCGCCCCTTCCAGCGTCGTCGTCGTTCTCGGCGTCTCCGCAGCCTTCGGTCTCGACGCAGGGTGCCCGGCCCTCTATCCTCGATCGTCTTCCTAGAGGCCCTCCACCCCCTACCCTCCACGGCCCTCCGCCGGGATCGCTCCCTGGCCCGCCCGGACTGCCCTCCTCTGACCCGCTGTCCCTCCCCCTCCTTCCGTCGCTCCTCTCCCTATTTTTCCAGTCTTCGTTACGTGCCCCCCGGCACCTCCTCCGCCTTCTCCAGCGTCGTGCCCTCCGCCGGAGGTCCCTGCAGTCACCGCTGCCTTCCCTCCGATGGATCTAGCCGTCCTCTTCCCTTCGCTGGCAGCAGCTCAGCTGCCATTCTCCCAGTATTCCAAGGCTGCCCCTCGCTGGTGAACGGCCTTCACGCGCGTCGGCTGGCCGCCTTCTCCGCTTCCCTCCTCAGCCAGACGCCATGGGTCGGGAGCCCCATCCCTCCTCCTCCTCCGCCTTGGCTCCCCCCAAGGGTCGGGAGCCCCTCCCTCCTCCTCCTTCGCCTTGGCTTCCTCGGTTCGGGGGTCGTCCCCCCCTCCGCAGCTTCACTGGGCCGCCCCCTTTCTACCCTGTGCCCGTCCATCCCCGTCGCGGTCTACCCCTCTCCACCGTTGACCGCTCTCTCCCGGCGGTTCCCTCCGGCGGTCTTAGCCCCTTCCCTCTCGTTAGACCGACCCGGGTCCTCCGCTGTCGGGACTCACTAGTCGTCGCCCATCCCCTCCCCCGCCATCCCTCCACCTCGGCTTCTGTAACGCCCCAGTCCCAAAATACGCAGGATCGAGTACGTGAACATGCCAGCTGCACTTATACGAAGAATACCCTAATATATAGAATCTTCGTATATGCACATAAGCTGTAAATAAATAACCACAGGCCAAAATAATATATCTAATCTCATCACAGCTCAACACATAAGATAATAAAGTCCAAATAAAATAAGCAGAGTATCAAAAGATAGCCGGGTGAACATACTCACTCCAAACAGCTATGAAAAATAGTCTCACAAGATCGGAGTCCAACCTCCGTAAAAATAGAAAGAAAAGAGATGTAAAATAATGTCCACTAAGGTCTCAGATAAGAAATAGACTAAAAATTAGTAGTGACTGCCTCGTCATCAATGTAGGATAGCTCCAATGCCGCTCCGTACTCCTGTGGAAAATTGTCTAACCCTGGAGAGATAACCAGGTCCTCAGGGGACATAGCAAGATACAAGAAAACACCATGCCATATAAACTGTGATAATATAATAAGAGAAAAGGTATGCATGCAATCGTGTCCCTGACCATTCTACTGTGAATATGCAGTTGAGATACAATCCTTCGACGCATGAGCCCTGGCTGTAAATGGGATCGGCATAATTCCCATAAAGGGTACCAGGGGCCTACGTCCATAACGCTCGGGAAGCGTCAAAGGGCACCATATGCAAGGGTCTACGTCCATAATGCTCTGGAAAACGTCAGAGGGCGCCTGGAGCCTGCGTCTCCGGAGGAGCGCACAGGTAATCAGGGAAGTGTAAAGAAGCCCATACGTCAGGTATTGTTCTCCCCACCCAATGCCTAGTATCATCATCTCCATGACTGATATGAACCTCTAGTAACCGCCAAGTCTTCTAACATGCAATACTATTGGCAGTTACTCCTATCCGTCGCACGCTCCATACGTATCGGTGGCCAGCCGACTATGCAGAAACGTGTCCTACATGTGACTCACATCACATGATACAACAAGTGTTAAGGTCGTATGAGATATACCAATACCTCAACATTAATGGGTGGTCACTGGACTAAGTCAATGTAAGAGAAATAAATAAGACGAGATAAACGACCGATAAAGTCGCTTGCACCCAAGTGTGACTTGGACGCACAGTTTAAATATCAAGATACAATTACTGAAAATAACAACTGAAAATAAGAAGTATAATAATCACAGAATAAGGTGGCAAGGTGTCTTGCCTGATGGTGCAAAGTGGCAAGTCCAAGTAATCACAATGTCAGCCAAGAAACGTCACAATCTCCAAACGACTCCGGACGCTGAAACAAATATCAAAAATACACTCGGTGTAAAAGATATACCTAAAAAATGCCTGTCCAAAAGTCTAATTCTAGAACAGGGGCAAAATCGTAATTTTGGGTCAAAACGATGTCCGCCGTTGGACTCGTTTTGCACCGAAACGCGTGCCAAAGTTTACGGTCTCTAAAGTCGTCAAACTATATGTCTACAGTTTCAGTTTGAGGAGAACAACTCAATGGTATGTCCAGTTTTGGATTCCAATGAGCCGTGCACAAAATCGCCCGTTTGAGTGGGTCGCGGGCCCGCCAAAAATGGGTTCCGATTCGACCTTCTCAGAATCGAACCAAACTTGGCACACAGGACCAGAATTTCGATCCGGACCTGTTGTCGCAAGTTTTATCTCGATTCGACGACTGTACACGAAGTTATGGGCAAGTTTGCAAAACGCCGATACGGGAGTATTCCGACGAATACGCGTTGATTTTGTCGCGCACGTACGACGAAACTGAGTTCCGTCAGTTCCCACACGTCGGTAACGTCCATACGCACCTTTCGATGCGTATAGCGCACGACCATGTAGCCCGGTTTGTCGGGGCGTTCGTCATATCGGAGAAAATTCTAAAATTTTAAAAACAGAATAAGTAGGTTTTTCTGGATTTTTCAAGACTCGTAACTTTCTGCACAAACAATTAAATTCGAAAGTATGAACTCCATTGCATAACCCTATATGTTGTTAACAAAAATTGTTTATATGGGTTTTAGAAACTGGTCTTGGATTGGCAAGTTTTTGCCTTCCAAAGTAGGGTGCTCAACTGTGAAATCTGCTCTGTTTTTGAGTAATCAAACGCCAGTTTTGGCTTCGATTTCGGGGACGATACGAACATCTAAAATCAAAGTATTTGAAGAAACATACAGCCGTATAGATGGTCTTCGTACCTAAGAAGACGGAACGTAAAACGGTGGGGTGTGCGGCGTGGAAGTTGTGCGCGAAGTCGGGGTTAGCAGTGTGCCTGCTGTGAATGGACGGTCGATGGAGCTTCCCTTGCTGGCAGCGGCTCTCGCGGCAGTCGGGGCGTGCGCGTGAGGACGAGGAAGGCTCGGGCGAAGGGGTGGTATTCGTTTTTGTGTGAGTTAGGGTTTGGTTTTGGCGGAGCAGTATATATATTGCTGCCGCGGTCTTCTATTCCTATTTGGAATAAACTTTGGGTTTGCTAAAGTTTGCTCGGGTTTGTCTCAGGGACGGGTCGGTTTTGTCCCCACTAAGTTGCAGCAGCTGCTGCCGATTTAAATTTTTTTGGGGGTCGGCCCCCGCAGCTTAGTTGCTGCTGACGTGGGGGTTTGGCCCACCATCCAATGCTTTTTTTTAACTAACTCTTATATATATATATAAACTATAAGTATATATATATATATATATATATATATATATATATATATATATATATATATATATATATATATATATATATATTTTATATATACATATATATATATATATATATATATATATATATATATATATTAGGCTACAAATAATTTCCTAAAAATTCTAGGATTTATATTATTCCCTATTAAATAGGAATACTAACATGCGCACATATAGTATATACACCCATGCATTTATTTATACTAATAAGCTAGTAGCAATAATTTCATAATTAATAAAATGTATAACAACATTAATTAATTTATAAAAAATTAATTAAAAAATATGGAGGTTTACATCCTACCCAACTTAAAGAAAATTTCGTCCTCGAAATTAGACTAAGGTCGGGGGATCAAATGCAATGCAAGGAAATATAATAGCACTTTAGAATTTAAGACATACCTCCGTTTTCGAACAAATGCGGGTAGCGATTTCGGATGTCGTCCTCGCGCTCCCAAGTAGACTCCCCTGGCGAGTGATGCTTCCATGCCACGTGAACCAATGGAATAGATTGATTCCACAACACCTTTACTCGGTGATCGAGGATACCTACTGGTTGCTCTTCATACGACAAACTTGGTCCAACGGTGATCTCGGAGTGATCAAGCACATGATTGATGTCCGCCACGTACCTCCTCAACTGAGATACATGGAATACGTCATGTACTCCCTCTAGTGACGGTGGCAAGGCCAATCTATAGGCAACCTCTCCAATACGTTCCAAGACATCGAAAGGGCCGATGTACCTTGGACTCAACTTGCCACGTCCTCCGAATCGAATCGTGCCCCTAGTGGGGGATATCTTCAAGAACACATGGTCACCCTCTTTGAACTCCAAGGGTCGACGACGATTATCTGTCCACTGCTTCTAACGATCCTGTGCTGCTCGCAGGTGGTCCTGAATCTTCTTCACTGTCTCCACTGTGCTCAAGACCAACTCGGAACCCGATAGCTGTCGCTCTCCTATATCGCTCTAACAAACAGGAGACCGACACTTCCTACCATACAATGCTTCAAACGGAGCCATTTGAATGATCGCCTGATAGCTATTGTTGTAGGAAAACTCTACAAGATGAAGATGGTCCTCCCACGAACTACCAAAATCAAGCATACACGCTCTCAACGTATTCTCTAGCGTCTGAATGGTACGCTCCGACTGGCCGTCTGTCTGCGGATGATATGATATGCTAAACTTCAATCGGGTGCCCAAACTCTCTTGCATGCTCCTCCAAAAGTGCGAGGTGAATCTTGAGTTACGGTCCGACATAATACTAACAGGCACACCATGTAGTCTCACAATCTGCTCCATATACATCTTTGCCAATACCTCTGTCGACTGGCCCACTCTAAAAGGTAAGAAATGGGCTGACTTGGTAAGCCTATCAACAATCACCCATACTGCGTCACGTCCCCTACGACTCCGAGGAAAACCCATGACGAAATCCATAGTAATGTACTCCCACTTCTACTCGGGAATGGGTAGCGGCTGTAATAATTCGGCCGTCCTCTGGTGCTCCGCCTTCACTTGTTGACATACCAAGCACTTGGCAACGAAACAAGCTATCTCGCGCTTCATTCCATGCCACCAATAATACTGTCGTAAGTCACGATACATCTTAGTCCCTCCGGGATGAATAGAGTATGCCGAACTGTGAGCCTTGGCCATCAGCTCCTGCCGTAGATCTCTATTGGGTACATAAATGCGATCACCACTTCGCAGTGTCCCATCTGGGTGGATCCTCAAACCTGTCTACGCTCCTGCTTCAGTCCTCTCCTTCAGCCGTCGAAATCTAGCATCATTAGGCAATGCTGTCTTGATGCGCTCTACCAATGATGATTGCACATGAAGGTTGGCTAATACGCTGTCTGCTCCAGGCAATACTACCTCAATACCAAGCTGCTCCAAGTCTCTAATCAATTCCTTCTGTGTACTCAAAAAGTGTGCCATGGGCTTACGGCTTAATGCGTCTGCCACGACATTAGCCTTGCCCGGATGATAATGAAGCTCGATCTCATAATCCTTCATCAACTCCAACCAACGTCGTTGTCGCATATTCAACTCCTTCTGTGTAAACACGTACTTGAGGCTCTTATGATCAGTGTAGATATCAACCTTCTCACCGTACAAGTAGTGTCTCCATAGCTTTAAAGCAAAGATAATCGCTGCGAGCTCTAGATCGTAGGTCGGATAATTCTTCTCATGCACTCTCAACTGTCGCGATGCATAAGCTATTACACGACCGTGCTGCATCAATACACATCATAATCCCTTCCCGGATGCGTCGTTGTAGATCACAAATCCTCCTGGGCATGATGGTAGTGTCAAGATCGGTGCTGTGGTCAATCTCTTCTTCAACTCGTCAAAAGCGGCTTGACACTCTTCTGTCCATACAAACTCCTAATCCTTGCAAGTTAATCGAGTCATAGGCCCCGCTATTCGAGAGAAATCTTCTATGAACCGTCGATAGTAAACCGCAAGTCCGAGGAAACTTCTCACTTCAGAAGCTGATGTGGGAGCGGGCCATGATTTGACTGCTGTGATCTTCTCTGGGTCCACTGATATACCATCGCCCGTAACAATATAACTAAGGAATGATACCTCCTTGAGAAAGAAATCACACTTGCTAAGCTTCGCAAAGAGTCTCTCGTTCCTCAACATTCCCAAAACTATCCGTAGATGCTGCTCATGCTCCTCTTGACTCTTGGAGTAAATCAAGATATCGTCTATAAAGACTACTACAAAATTATTTAAGTATTGGTGAAAGATCTTGTTCATTAGATTCATGAAAACTGTGGGAGCATTGGTCAAACCGAAAGGCATGACCAAGAACTCGTAGTGTCCATACCTCGATCGAAAGGTCGTCTTTGCAATGTCTTCCTTCCGAACCTTCAATTGGTGATAACCCTATCGTAAGTCAATCTTGGAGAATACTTTTGCTCTACTCAGTTGATCGAATAAATCATCTATACGCGGCAAGGGATACTTGTTCTTTACCGTCACTACATTCAACGCTCTGTAGTCAATGCACATGCGCACTGTCCCGTCATTCTTAGGCACAAAAAGAACGGGCGCTCCCCATGGTGACGCACTGGCACGAATAAATCCCTTCTCTAATAAGTCATCAATCTGCGTCTTCATCTCTACCAACTCCTTGGGTGCCAGACGATATACTCGAGATGAAATAGGCTCGGCTCCGGGAATAAGCTCAATAGAAAACTCAATATCTCGGTCAGGTGGTAGTCCTGGCAATTCCTCGGGGAATACATCCTCGAACTCGGTGATAATAGGGTGCTGGGGGGTGTCATACATCATCATGTGAGTTCCCGATGTGGGTGCATCACAACTCTCTCCGTCTTCTTTGGTGAACTCAAACTCTGTCGCATTCAGTAGTCTGAAGATAATACTGCTCTTATGGCAGTCGATGAGAGCGAAATGCTGGCTCAACCAGTCCATTCCAAGAACCACATCAAATGTCGACGTAGGGAATACAAAAAGTCGTGCCATCATTTCTCTGCCATTTATCACTACAGGACAAAGTCTACAAACATCACTAACAGGCACAACTCCTCCTCCAGTGAGGATTTTAACATTCGTAGCTAAATGTGTGATGGGAATGCTGTGTCTAGTAGTAAAACTGGTGGCTATAAATGAATGTGTGGCTCCAGTATCAAATAGTATAATAGCAGGAAAAGATACAACTAGAAGCATACCTGCTATAACCTCCGCCTTTGTCTCTATATCCTCAATAGCAAGTGAGAATGCCTACCCATAATTCTGTCCCGGGCCCTGAGCTCTGGCCTGGTTGTACTGTACGCCTTAGGGAGGCAATGGTGGACGAGGTGCTCCTGCTACGGGCCGTGGTGCTGGGAGAGCTGGGGCTGTGGGTCTCGGGTTCTGCCGAGCTTTTACTATTGCATGTTGCTCCGAAAAATCCTTGAGCATGTGCTGATTGGATCCACATCTCAAGTATAATCCGAGGCGGGTCCTGCAGTCATTCTGGAGATGTCCTTATTTTCTGCAGTAATGGCAAACGGGCTTCTGATAAGGTGAGGGCCTCTGCTGGAACTGTCCTGTGGCCCTCCTAATAGGTCCACTCTGAGTAGTTCGGGCTGGTGTAGCTGCTCGTGTATGACGTCTCGATGTCTGCTATTGTTCCTTGCAAAGAATCTCCTGAGCACGAGCTTCTTCCAAGACAGCTGAATGGGAGACTCGAGACTGGGTAGTCGTATAAGACTTGAGCTCTGGTGCAAGCCCCTGGTGAAATCTCCTCGTCTTCTCTAACTCTGTCGGAATCAATCCCGTACCAAATTGACTCAAGCGATTGAACTCCGAGTCATACTCATCAACTGTCATATTCCCTTGCTTCAGATGAAGGAACTGGTCATAGAGACCATCTCGAACATGAATAGGGAAGAACCTCACATAAAATGCATCATAGAACTTCTTCCAGGTGATCCCAGTGCCTAATCGTCTCTCTTACGCCTTCCACTAGTGGTGAGCATTATCTTCTAGCAGTAGGTCGACTGCTGTCATCCAATCTCGAGGTGGCAACTGGGATGCCTTCAGTAGCTTCTCGGCTTCTCGGTACTAATAAGCCACTGTGATACCTCTAATGGCTTCTCCATCCCTCTAAAGGCCTTGGGGTTCATATCTGTGAAATTCTTGATAGAGCCTTCATAGGAATGCAGAGCCAGTACTGGTACTGGTACTGGAGGTGGTGGTGGAGGTCTAGCCATAGCTTCCATCATCGTCTGTCTCATCAGCTCAGTATGCTGCCACCGAGCCTGCATCATGGTATACATAAACTGAGTAGTAGGGCTCCCATCAGTCGGTGGTGGAGGCATCTGAGGTTCCGACTGTGGGGGAAACTGCTGAGGGAATGGTGATGGAGGAGGCAGTGGTACATTCCCTCCCGGTGGCATGGTAGTAGTCTGTCCATCCTGGCTACGTGGGGGTGCTGTGACATCCGGGTACTCCGTCGTCGGTGTCGAAGTAGGCTGCAACAGTCCTGGCTGGTAAGGTGTCGCTGGAGTCATGGGAGGATTCTGTCCCTCCGAAGTAGTCTCCTCACCAGATGTGAGGGCCAAGGCAGAAGTGCGTCCGCTTTATAGATTCATACTGTTGGCACGAGGAAGATAAGTTGATATTAGGAAAGATTAGATATGAAGTGAATCGAATAATCAAGGAAGTTTCGAAAAGATCGGAAGTCAAGAGATAGTAGTAGTTCTGGATGAGATATTCCTATTCCTATATGCAGGCTTGTTGGGCACAGTCATGTAACCCAACAATATTAAATCAGACCTGCATGGACCACCACAAAAACATGTAATGCCCCAGTCCCAAAATACGTAGGACCGAGTACGTGAACATGCCAGCTGCACATATACGAAGAATACCCCAATATATAGAATCCTCGTATATGCACATAAGTTGTAAATAAATAACCACAGGCCAAAATAACATATCTAATCTCATCACAGCTCAACACAGAAGATAATAAAGTCCAAATGAAATAAGCAGAGTATCAAAAGATAGCAGGGTGAACATACTCACTCCAAACAACTATGAAAAATAGTCTCACAAGATCGGAGTCCAACCTCCACAAAAATAGAAAGAAAAGAGATGTAAAAATAATGTCCACTAATGTCTCAGATAAGAAATAGACTAGAAATCAGTAGTGACTGCCTCGTCATCAATGTAGGATAGCTCCAATGCCGCTCCGTACTCCTGTAGAAAATCGTCTAAACCTGGAGAGATAACCAGGTCCTCAGGGGATATAGCAAGATACAAGAAAACACCATGCCATATAAACTGTGATAATATAATAAGAGAAAAGGTATGCATACAATCGGGTCCCTGACCATTCTACTGTGAATATGCAGTTGAGATACAATCCTTCGACGCATGAGCCCTGGCTGTAAATGGGATCGACAAAATTCCCATAAAGGGTACCAGGGGCCTACGTCCATAATGCTCGGGAAGCGTCAGAGGGCACCATGTACAAGGGGCTACGTCCATAACGCTCTGGGAAACGTCAGAGGGCACCTGGAGCCTGCGTCTCCGGAGGAGCGCACAGGTAATCAGGGAAGTGTAAAGAAGCCCATACATCAGGTATTGTTCTCCCCACCCAATGCCTAGTATCATCATCTCCATGACTGATATGAACCTTTAGTAACCGCCAAGTCTTCTAACATGCAATACTACTGGCAGTTACTCCTATCCGTCGTACGCTCCATACGTATCGGTGGCCAGCCGACTATGCGGAAATGTGTCCTACATGTGACTCACATCACCTAATACAACAAGTGTCAAGGCCGTATTAGATATACCAATACCTCAACATCAATGGGTGGTCACTGGACTAAGTTAATGTAAGAGAAATAAATAAGACGAGATAAACGACCGATAAAGTCGCTTGTACCCAAGTGTGACTTGGACGCATAGTTTAAATATCAAGAAACAAATGCTGAAAATAAGAAGTATAATAATCACAGAGTAAGGTGGCAAGGTATCTTGCCTGATGGTGCAAAGTGGCAAGTCCAAGTAATCACAATGTCAGCCAAGAAACGTCACAATCTCCAAACAACTCCGGACGCTGAAACAAACATAAAAAATGCACTCAGTGTAAAAGATATACCTAGGAAACGCCTGTCTAAAAGTCTAATTCTAGAACAGAGGCAAAATCGTAATTCCAGGTCAAAACGATGTCCGTCGTTGGACTCGCTTTGCACCGAAATACGTGCCAAAGTCTACGGTCTCTAAAGTCGTCAAACTACATGTCTACGGTTTTAGTTTGAGGAGAGGAACTCAACGGTATGTCCAGTTTTGGATTCCGATGAGCCGTGCACAAAATCGCCCGTTTGAGTGCGTCGCGGGCCCGCCAAAAATGGGTTCCGATTCGACCTTCTCAGAATCGAACCAAACCTGGCACACAGGACCAGAATTTCGATTCGGACCTGTTGGCGCAAGTTTCATCTCGATTCGACGACTGTACACGAAGTTATGGGCAAGTTTGCAAAACGCCGATACGGGGGTATCCCGACGGATACGCGTTGATTTCGTCGCGCACGCACGACGAAACAGAGTTCCGTCAGTTCCCACACGTCGGTAACGTCCATACGCATCTTTCGATGCGTATAGCGTACAACCACGTCACCCGATTTGTCGGGGCGTTCATCATATCGGAGAAAATTCTAAAATTTTAAAAACAGAATAAGTAGGTTTTTATGGATTTTCAAGACTCGTAACTTTCTGCACAGACAATTAAATTCGAAAGTATGAACTCCATTGCATAGCCCTATATGTTGTTAACAAAAATTGTTCATATGGGTTTTAGAAACTGGTCTTGGATTGGCAAGTTTTTGCCTTCCAAAGTAGGGTGCTCAAGTTTGAAATCCGCTCTGTTTTCGAGTATTCAAACACCAGTTTTGGCTTCGATTTCGGGGACGATACGAACATCTAAAATCGAAGTGTTTGAAGAAACATACAACCGTATAGATGGTCTTCGTACCTGAGAAGACGGAACGTGAAACGGTAGGGTGTGCGACATGAAAGTTGTGCGCGAAGTCGGGGTCGGCAGTGTGCCTGCTATGAATGGACGGTCGACGGGGCTTCCCTTGCTGGAGCGGCTCTCGCGGCGGTCGGGGCGCGCGCGTGAGGACAAGGAAGGCTCGGGCGAAGGGGTGGTATTCGTTTTCGTGTGAGTTAGGGTTTGGTTTTGGAGGAGCAGTATATACTGCTGCCGCGGTCTTCTATTCCTATTAGGAATAAACTTTGGGTTTGCTAAAGTTTGCTCGGGTTTATCTCAGGGACGGGTCGGTTTTGTCCCCACTAAGTTGCAGCAGCTGCTGCCGATTTGAATTGTTTTAGGGGTCGTCCCCCGCAGCTTAGTTGCTGCTGACGTGGGGGTTCGGCCCACCATCCAATGCTTTTTTTAACTAACTCTTATATATATATAAACTATAAGGATATATATATATATATATATATATATATATATATATATATATATATAGGCTACAAATAATTTCCTAAAAATTCTAGGATTTATATTATTCCCTATTAAATAGGAATACTAACATGCACACATATAGTATATACACCCATGTATTTATTTATACTAATAAGCTAGTAGCAATAATTTCATAATTAATAAAATGTATAACAACATTAATTAATTTATAAAAAATCAATTAAAAAATATAGGGGTTTACATCTTCCCTACCTTCCCCTTCGTCGAGGGCCTCCGCAAGATTCGCGTCGACTTCCCTCAGTCCGTCCCGGCTCCTCTCGTCAGACCGCCCCGGCCCCTCCGCCGCCGGGACTCACTAGCCGTCGCCCCCCCCCCCCCTTCGTCCCTCTGCCTCGCCTTCCCCACCTTCCCCTTCGTCAAGGGCCTCCGCGGGATTCGCGTCGACTTCCCTCGGGCAGTGGGCTTCATCGGGCGGCACGCCCGTTCGGCCCCTCGGTTCCCGCCCTCGAGCAGACCGAGGCCCCCCCTCGGGTCTCGAGCTGGGTTTTTCCCCCCTCTTTTTTAAGCTTTTTGAATTTTGAATTTCTTTTGAAATTCGATTTTGCTTTCTACTTGTATTGCTTTCCCTGTTTCCTTTCTTTAATAAAATAGTCTTGTTTAAAAAAAATATTATATAGATAGAAAAAAAAAATATTATATAGATAGATCAAAAATCATTTATATTTACATAGTCCAACTCAAGATATTTAAACTTAATACTATAGGGCCCAAGCCCAAATATCTAATACTTAATATCATAGGAGCAAGAAATGGTAAACTAATATTAATAGCAAATATAGTGTAATATATATATATACATGACTTAAATCCATTCATATATACGTATATATACAATATTTATTCATATGTCTTTATTCACCAAATAAATAGTGTAGTGTTTTAATATATACATATACTGCTCTCTAAACATACAGTTAGCAATAGCATTAATAACATTGTTAATAAAATATTATTAACCAAAAATCCCAATTACTTGTTATTATCATTAATGACAAATCAATTAATTTCTAATGAAACTAACCTTAAATCAAATTAACTTATTAAATTATAATGATTATAAAGAATTGCATATGCATTTGTATGCAGGGGATGCTACCATCAATTCGAACAAAATGAGGGGTCAGCTGGATAGTTGAACTCATACACACAAATTAAAACCTCTTCGGTTTCGAACAGAGCCGAAATAAGAAGAGACAGTTGGGAGAGAAGTAAATCTCCCCAAACAAAAATTTGAACAGAAATAATTAGGAAGAAAAGGAAGAAGAAGTTGGTAGAAAAGCACACCGAGGTGGGGGTTTCATCGGCGGAACAACAGGCGCCAGCGATGCACGGAGAGGGCGAAATAGTGGTCTAGTTCGGCAGAGCCAAGCGAGGACGACAGACAGCACCTCGTTCGACAGTGATGCAGGCGAGGAGGGGGTCTGGGCTCGACGCGGGGCGGTGAGCCTGATTGGGGTGACGTCCAGATTTGGACGGTCGACAAGTAAGATCTAGGCTCTATGGCGGCACACAAACTCGGAGGAGAGGTGAGTCTGAGAAGGAGATAGGGAAGAGGAGGGCGGCACGGTGACGGTGGTGGCTCACCAAGGATGGTGAGCAACGTCCCCGTCTTCTTTTCCTTAAATGATGGTTGGTTTTGGTAGCGGAGATAAGATGATAGGGGTGTGCGGTAGTCGGTTCGGCCATTGGCCATGGTGGAAGTGGTGGTTGCGATGGTGATGGTGGTTGTGACGGGTCGGGATAGACAGGAGGTTGTGACCAAGGGGATTTAGGAAGGACAGGAATGGTGGTGGCTGTACCGACGGCTTCGGCCAGTGGTGGCGATTGTCGGGAGCCGTGGGTCGATCGTGATGGTGTCGGGTAGTTGAAGATGGTGACGAGGGTGGTTGTCATGCTGGGAAGATGGCCAGGAGATTGGTTCGGTGGTGGTGGCAGTAAACTCGGCCGACGGGGCCCGACCAGGATTGTCTAGAGGCAGTCGGGGGGTTTGGGGCTTTGGACAGGCAGGGGTGGTTGAGACTTGGTGGTTGTAGGAATTTCTAGGGAGGTGTGTAGAAAAATTAGGGTTTTGGGATTGGTTGCAAAAACATAGGAAAGAGTGCTTTTTATAGGGTAGGTTGTGGAAACCCTAAAAATGTACATGTAATAGATATAGGAAATTAGTGGAAAACTACTAACTGCGAACACTAACCACTGACAAGTCTGTTATTTATTAATTTAATTAGTTATTTCTAAATAGTTACTAGCTAAGAATAATCTAGATATTATAGCCAGCTAATTACAATTTAGTTGTCACCATAAACCCCTATGCAAACTCAAGAAGCTAGCCTACGATCCAAATCCAACTTGGTAGGCTAGGATTAGGACCAAATTGGTCTACGTCGATACGATGGAGAAATTTAATAACCTACAATTATTATAACTACTCAGTTAAAAAAACAAATATTTCAAAAATAAAGGTATATTAAATTAAATTAAAATAATATTTTGACAGATTATTTCGTATATAGAAGAAATATTTATATCCGATGAAAATTCTTCGACAAAAAATCATTTAATTAATACTATAGTTTTTCAAGCCAACGACTCAAATACAGATAGCAGGTTACGATCGAAAATAAATGTCGTACTAGAATTAACGATTTCCAAAGATTCAAATATTTTAGAGATTTCAAAATACAAAAATTTCGAAAAAGGATCCAAGAAATCAATTAACGGAGGTTACATTCCCTTAGCTATATGGATTCGTCTCGTTTGTTTTCAAGCCTACTTGTGCAATTGAAAACTTTCATTTTATTAGTGTGAAGGCCAAGCTGAGGCAAGTTCACCAAATCCACCCACCAGAGCGAGAAGTTGCCTCGGTCGAGCGGGGCTTCGAGCAGGTCGTCGTATGGCTAAGTCCAACTGCCGTTGGCATTTTGATTCCTCCGGTTCAACTGAGCGGGACGGGCACTACATTATACATCACTTAGAAGAAGTTTTATCCTCAAAACTTATTAAGTACACACTCTTCGACGTATCACTTGATTCAGTACTCAATGACTCCCGTACACATTCCTCCTACATTTCTTCAATCCGAGCCATGCTCGTGCTTTGGTTATCTTTTACATCGAACAACTATATCTCAACTTGGGTGACTTATACTCGTCGTGCACACGGACAACTCAGTTCTAGGCAAACCACCCGATCAACCAATATTCAAGTTCATCTCAAATCCAATGATCGCACTACCATCAATATTTTTCTTAGCAACACACAATTTCAAAATCTTCGATAACTTCTTGTTCCTTTATTCTCATTTGATTTCAACGTATCATTTAGTTGGATCGTGCACATATTTATGGTACCCCAAAATATATGCATTTCAGGCAAGCCATGTGATAGTGAATCCAATTCTACATATTCGATTCGTCCTATCAATCTTGAAAATTAATCATACCGATGCTATCTCTCGAAACAGGGATGTCTAGCCTAACCGCTAGGCCATCTCTCCAGGCTAAAGTCAATATCAGTATTGGAATCACCGTTCCTACCATTCCTAAACAATAATATCAACATTGACCCCAATCCTAAGGTCAAAACAAAGTTGATAATACGGGACTTTCTATCCAAGCTCGCATCACTCCGATTTTTGAACTTTGGGCATAGTTTTCTCCTATTCGCTTTCTTAGCGTTCAGTCCAGGGGTCCGAGTCATTCAGCAAAGCCATCCTAATATCAGTTCTACATCAACCAAATTCCTCTGCGTATCACTATCGTACGTCCAAACTAGCAATTCTCATAGTCTATCTCTTTTAATATATTCGGTACAATCCACCTATCCATTTTATCCAAGTCAAGTACTCCACGAGATGATTTATCACTAAACCATAATTCTCATTTCATATTCCCTAAGTCGTTTACCATAATTTATGTATTCGATTACAAGGTCGTCTAGCATAGCAATATGTCATACCCCAATCTCACGCAAGTCTGATTATCCACGCTGGATATGAATCACCATGCCAACGCTCCCGCGGGATAACCGTCCTCATTGGGGCATAACTCATGCTTTGAGTCTAGACTAATTTATTCTCGATACGCAGATTGGATCTACTAAATCTTCAAACTTACTTAATTGTCAAACACAAGTTCGAACAATCCTCGACTTCTCCTTCGCAACAAACCACAAGTCAAAATCATCCAATTTGCCATGCCATGGTCTTCCGCAGGTTCGATCATCTATGCTGGACATGAATCACTATGCCAGTGCCCGCAGAATGGTCGCCCAAATCTGGTGTAAAGCATGTGCGAAGCTGGAGTTGCGCTCGTACAAGACAAGAATGTCAACGTTGTAGTTATCAACGAAGCACTCAAGACACTCTCGTTTTTATCGAAACATTCATTTCTATCAAAATCCCAAGCAAAGCATCCATAAAAACAATAATATTTTACACGATCATCATTTTTTGAATTAGAGTACCCTCAAGTTATCGTACATCAATCTTTGATACGCCTCAATATCATCGGTGATATACATAAGTTGATGATCTTCCTTTACATTGAACTCCGAGTCGTGCATCTGATGCTATCATTCAAACTGGATTACCACAATCTTCTTGACATTCAAGATCAATTTCTATCATATCCCTTGAACTAGTTATATGATCAATTCGTTCAAACCCAAAATCACATGTTTATTTGTATATCTTAAGTCATGGAGTAATTTTGGCCAAATCCTTAGAGTCATTTTCTTAACTTCAAAATGAAACTTTTTTCTTGCACGCTATCTTCTTATCGTGCTAACTTTTCGTATACGATTTTTATTGATTCCTCGACTGAGTCATCTGTTTATTACACCTTAACTTTCTTCAATTCATATTTACATACTCAATCATTTTTGCATTTTATACTTGCGCAATCTTAATCCCATGCGCATCAATTATAGTTCGTTCGAATCAACTTATTAAAATTCAAGACTACAACTTACTCAATGACATTTAATCTAAGACTTTGCATACCACGATGCTTGCTGATAGACTTATTGGCAATCCACATCCTCAATTGATCGACATTCCCGAGGCTATCCCATACACCACTCAGAAATAAAGTCATTCGATAAATCCTTAAAATAATTTTTGAATCATAATCAATTACTTCGAATCTCCATTCGAACTATTCTTTAATTTCAAGCACGTTTTATCTATATCGCATTGATAACATCGTTCGATGGCACCCCTATGAATAGTCATCAAGCATTCTATAAATAAACTCAAACACATTCTCGTCCGAAGCGAATTGAACCTCTCGTATAACTTTACTAAGGTCAACACAAATCATGATGTATATGCCCAGCCCGACTTAGCCAACCATATTTTACGTGAAACATTTTTTATTTTATCAAAAACTAATATCATATGTTTTGCAAATTACATAGACTTATTGTATGGACATCCCGTAAAATATTGAGAGAGAGCACACCAACGATATCGATTTACAGAAACGACATTTAACATGAAGCCATCAGAGTTAAAGAATTCAACCGAAAGTAAAGGACGTAAAGTCGTGCTCTGATACCATTATGTCACGCCCCGGTACCGTAGGACCGATCGTCCTCACTAAGGCATGATGTCGCGTGAGCCTATATTGTGCTCACGCAAGGTGGGTTCCATAATGACCGATTACATGCTAAGCGATGGGATTGCCGCACGAAGTCCCAAGCAGAAACATTGAATAAAAAAAGTTAACACAAGTATTGAAACAAAATCAGAGTCTTTTATTGATAATGAACAAAATATTATAAAGGCGCAAAGCCGAGATTACAAGTCGCTCAAGCTCACTTTTTCTCTATTTACAATCACTCAGCTCTCTCTCATCTCTCAATACAATTTGACGAGCCAGTGGATGCTTCAGATAGATAATGTCCATACACTATATTCCGTATAAGTCCAAAGCATGCGGCCGCACGCCTCAAAACGCCAAGGAACTCTGTGTCTCGTCCAAGCGAGCTCTGCACCAACAAGCTTTTACCTGTGCTTACACATGGAAACTATGTGGGTGTCAGTACTCAACTGTACTAGTGGAGTGAGCTCCTCGCCCACTTATACAAAACTAACACGTTCATTTACTTTGTGCAACATAAACCCTTTATGAGTGTCTTTCTATTCTTGTCTTAGGATCGATTTTAGGACGTAGATGCCTCGCCTACTTGTGTCTGTAGACCATCACCGTGTCATCGCACCGATAACTTACTTATCCTTGCCTCTAGATCCTTCTCGTGCCAACAATGCCAACTTATCGACTTTTGCTTACCTTTCGACCCATACTTTAAGACTCAATCATACGGTCGTGCCATTAATATTTTTCGTGCATCCACAATGAGGCCATACCTCGTACTCAGTACCACTTAACAAACTATGCCTTAAGACCCTTCCTGACTTAAACTCGAAATGACTTAATCCAACTTACTTATACTTTTATGTCAATGACTCACCAACCGATACCACACTTTGTGTCGTAGCACGGTATCTTCGTTGCAGTTATATCTTAGATCCAAACATTGTGTTGCAAATCATTCACACATTCAACTTGACTCATTGGTACCGTGCATACAAAACTTGACTCAATCAATAGGCATGCACGCGAATCACCGCTAATATGCCGACTCATCTATATGAAATAGTCACTAGGACCACAAGCTATCCTGGACTTATAGCTTTGCTATTCGACGACCCTTTCAGCGCAAATAGCGAGCCCCACTGAAAGTTCCGAATAACCTGAGCAGTACTCCCAGCTCGGCTATACCGTGTTTCCTTCTAGGTCGGAACGATCCTGTGGCCCCAGGTTTGTCGTTTCGAGGAAACTTTTCCTTGTGTACAAGTTGTCCAATGACTATGCAAGACTCAACTCGAACTACCGTCTTACATAGTTATTACTTTTCCAGTGTACCATCTTTTCAGGACTACGTTAAGACTCCCAAATCAGAGATTGCCTTGATGACTACGATCGTAAGCATTTTCCATGTTACTATATCATTTTACTCAAATCAGGACTGACTATTTGATAGCCCTCCTACCAACTCAACTTGAATCAACCGTGTTCCATATCAGTGCTATAGACCGTGGCATACTTATCTTTGAACCAACCATGGCTCGTGTCTTAAATCAATTATGCTTTGTGCAACATTACCACCCAAGTCATACTCCATATGACGAGCTTTGAGACCGTGGGACTGTATGGCTATAACCAATCATAGAAATCGCGGGGCCGTGCTTGCTATTACTTCGATAGCCCTTGACATAACTTTTACCTAACTCCATCGTGCGATACAACTTAACCCGTGGGACGAGCAAGGCAATGCCAAGCCCTTGTACCATGGAAACGTGCACTGAGACTTGTGGAACACTTTTGCTATGCTAAGCATTGGATGATGGAACCGTACATGCTTTAGCATTTATATGTGCGACGCCTGTGACTTATACTAAGTTCATAGCTTTGTGGCAACATTGACCAACATTCCTTTCTCCCAAGCCACGAGATGAAGAACCGAGTGTTATTTTGAAAGCACGTCGTGGAACACTTCTACTCCAATCGTGGGACCTTTCCATATTCTAATTCAATAACCCAACTTGGGATTATTCCCTTAGCTATGTGGATTCGTCTCTTTATTTATCAAGCCTACTTGTGCAATTGAAAACTTTTATTTTATTAGTGTGAAGGTCAAGCTGAGGCAAGTTTACCGAAGCCACCCACCTGAGTGAGGAGTTGCCTCGGCCGAGCAGGTCTTTGAGAAGGCCGTCGCGTGGATAAGTCTAAATGTCGTTGGCATTTTAATTCCTCCGATTGAACTGAGCGGGACGGGGCACTACAGTCTCCACCCACCAACTTGTATAATAACAATTCATGTTTGATTTTATAATATCTTTATTCTCTTATTTTGTGGATGAAATTTAGTGAACCATGGTTATCTATATAATATATTTATAGCCTACGCATATTTATTATACGGCTGACATGTATGTTTCCTAGTCCTTCGTATTTTATGTTTGGGGTGTTATATATTTTTGTGGTAGCCCATGCAGGTTAACGAATATATTGTTTGGTTATATGACTATACCAAGCAAGCCTGCATATAGGGTTAGAGTCTAGGATCTCATCCACATGCTTGATCTCCTTTCTTGATTCCAATTTTCATACTCTCATTTGACTAACTTGATTTGCATCTTACTTGATTCTTTTCTACCGTGAATTTTATTTCTCGTGTTTAAACAAGGTTAGGAAGATGACTACACTAGTATATGCCCATAGGTCAACTACATGGCTAGAAGGACTACCTTGACAACTAAGGATGCATTAGAGGTTATATTTGAGCAATGAAGGTATTATATTTCGATGATCAATAAATCTTATCAGAAGGTTTAAGGAAATTTTCTTAAATATAGGATTTTGTATGAAGGATTAAGAATTCTAGGTTGGGTACTAGTGATATTATCAACTTCGAATAATAGTTAGAATTTTATTTTTCATATTGATGATGAGACTACTAGATGGTGTTCATAATAGGATCAATAGAATCTATATATATAAGATTGAGAAAATATGATTTTGGTAAAAAAAAAAAAAAAGGAATAATGAAACGGTAAAGTTTATCTCAAGGTTGATTAAAAATTTGGAAACTTCTAGTTATGATAATGCTTGACGATCTAAAATGATTAGGGAATTTGGTCGACTATTTTTGATTCAAAATACATATTGAGAATCTTTTGAGGAAATTTGAATTCAAGGATTTGGACTTATCTTGATAGGAAATCAAGATGGACATAATGCCACCCTAATGAGATTAGGAGTGTCTTACCTTAGTTTACCACGTCACCTATGGCCATGATAGTTGTATATACACAAGTATAGTTAGTCATCGACAAAGCCATATAACTACATCCTCGTCTTGAGTTACTCGTCCTTTCCCTTGACCCTAGATCTATTATCATGACCTTCTAATCATTTGAAATTTGAGAATAATTAGAAATTATTCTCTTGATCGTACCCCCAACCTAGGAGACTATCCTCCTTCAAGCAACTATGTATTAGGATTACCTACTTATTCTCACCTTTTTTTTTTCTTAATTCGTGCATTAACTAGCAACCCTCCTTCATTCCCAAACCCTTACCACGATCGTTTGACCCAAACCATAAGAAATACTTTTCCTCTAATTTATTTACTCATTAACCTCTCCATGATTCGTGCAAACTTGTCCTTAATGTATTTCCCTTATGAGAAGCGGATCATGACACCCTTCAGCTACAACGGGGCTAAATTAGAAAACCTCATAGACGAAGTTATTGGTATAGTTGAATATGATGATTGTGTGATTATGAGACATGGTATGTGGCAAACACTATTAGATGAAGTGGGGAATGTTATATTGTGTTTTTATAAGATGATATGAGCAAAGGTTAATAAACTTCTCGATCGACAAAATTGGTTCTTTGAAATAAATCAGTTGTCGAGAAATTTTTCATATGATAATAAAATATGGTGTTTTTAGTTTCGAGGTTACTCAAATATTGAAGAAGGAAAATTATTAAATTCTTGATGGTTTAAGGATTAAATTTCTATGAGGATTACGAATATGAATTTTAATTAGTTTGATTGTCGCTTCAACTAAATTGTTGACAATAGAATAAATTTTTAGATGTAGATTTACTGAATTTTAAATTTTGAGGAGATTATGAAAGGCGAAGTTTAATTTGAGAAAAAAGAAAAAAACGGAAAAAAAGAGTTTTCCAAGGAGTTTAAATTTTTTGTGGATTTTAATTTTAAGGATAAATATCAAATTGAATAAAGAAGAAAAGAAAATGTGTTCAAGGAATCTAAAATTTTATGGAATATAAATTTTGAGGAGAAATAATAATTAAATGAAGAGTTGAGTATATAAGGACATTGATGATTTTGTTAAAGCAAAAATTTGAGGATTCTGATGACATCAAACGCGAATTTGAATTTTCAAATAATTAAGTTATTGATCATATCTTGAGATTTAGAAAATTATCACCTATTTTTGAGTTTACATTTATTTATTGATGGTACTGTTGATCGACTTAGGCACTGATGAATTGTCATGCATGTGATCATCATCTCAACTATATCCGTAATTTTATTTTCCTAGTTATCTAAATTGCGATTATCTAAATTGCCTATTTTCGTTGAATATCGTTTTACATCACCTTGTCTAATATTTTTATCATGTTTTCGTATCAAAGAAACTCTTCTATCTTCTCTACCTACCTACCCTAATTATTTCTTAATTTCGAGGACAAAATTTTTGTAAGTTGGATATGATGTAAATTCCCTAAAATTTTACTAGATTTTTTATTTTTCTTTATACATAGAGGACGAATATGTACATACAAAGTATTTAATTATTTTATACAAATGTTTTATTATAGATTTTTAATAAAAAATTAATGTATTTTTTCAAATAATATAAGGTAAACATTTTTATCTTGTTTAAGTATAAAATGTGTCACACTGATTTTTTGTCAAACTTTATATTAGTATATAAATGCTATTTTATTCGTTATACAGGTAAGGTAAAAATTTAGAAAGTAATATTTCCTTTTATAAATAACATATACTATTTTGCATGCGACGTACATGAAATTAAATTCATGTGTATTTAAAAATTATTTGGAATTATTTTTAATTTATAAAATGGGTACATAAATTTTATTAGTTGATAATATTTAAATAACTGTGGTACTTTCAAATTGCAGTAAGATTTTATTGAATGAGTTTTAAAACTAATTTAGATTAATGGGAAGATATATTTGGTGATATTTAAAGCGGTCCTAATCCTTATCTAACCAGACTTCTCCACCTATTTATAGGAGAGCCTTGCCGTTGTTTTCTCCATAATTTTTTTTTTTTACCATCATCGTCATTGTGTGTGCCCCGTGTCCATGTCCACCACTTCCTTCGTATCAGTCGTGATAGCCTCGGGTCTGACCCTGGATGTTTTCTATTATTTTTGAGTCTACATAAATATACACAACTCCATTCTTATGTCCATGTCATGTAGGACACGTGTCTAAAACTTAAAAGCCTAATCTAAGTTGCCGACTCCGGTCATCTCCTCCGTGTTGTGCTCTTCCGTGTCTGCCACCCTGGTCGAAGCCCCACCCGAGTCACCGAACACCTCGTCAACCAACCAGCCAACCACCACCTTTATCATCATCATCACCACTGCCACAACCAGCATCACTACCACTAGCAACCGTCAACACCACCACCACCTAGAGCCCCTCTCTCTCCGATAATCCACCGGCAGCCACCATCTGAGCCGCGGCCACCGCCGCCACCAATTCACCTTCACGACCATCCCCGTCACCACTACCAGCTTCCTCTTCGGCCACCATCGTCCTCAGCTTCTCATCACAACCGCACCCAGATCCGGCCGTCCGCCTCGGCGTGCATCATCGCACGACCCAGACAAATCCTTGCCGCTGACAAGGCGTGCCCCCCACTCCGCCTCCACGTGCCTCTGACCATCTTCCATGACTAAATCCATCACCGCCATCCACCGTCGCATGAGCCTCCTCCTCCGTGCTGGCAAACGCCACCGCGCCGCCTCGAGCGCTGATGGTCACCACTGTGTTCCTTCCCGGAGACTCCAGATCTGCGTACCACCTCAGCTTGTCCACCTAGAACCGCACTCCGGCGAGCCACCTCCGCGAGCCCCCCACCGCCATGATCGCGCTGATCGTCGACGCGCCGCTGACGCGTCATCCCACCCTCCAACTTGCCACGCACGACGGCGTCGCCCGGATCCGACCTTGGTGAGCCCTTCCCCCTTCCTCCCTCCCTCAATCTCTCTCTATTCGACTTTCTTCCCCTTCTTCTCCTCCTCTCAAACTCTTTTTTACTCTCTAGTTACTCTATCTTCTCTCTTTTCCAGCTCCTTCTGTTCTATTTTTATTTATTTATTTATTTATTTATAAGAAAGAGCAGCAATGGAGGGCGTTGAATTATGGGACTTTGATGTCGGATTGGGCTAAAGGGAATTTGGTCTTTAATTTTATATTTTTATTTAGTAATGGGCTGAAATAAATATAGTACTTTTTTATTTTTGGGATGGGCTACAAACACAGTATAATAAATTATATGGCCTTAGTATAAATTTGTGTATATATGTATAAATTTATTACGTATTATTATCACTATCAGTGTTATATATATATATATATATATATATATATATATATATATATATATATATATATATATATATATATATATATATTTGCAAAAAACAAAAGTTTCATTACAGACTAAGAAAAAAGAAAGTATAAGAGTACAATTGATTTCTGGGGAAGCACAATTATAGGAATCTGATCAGAAGACGATCACTTTATCCCTTGGACGATGAGATGTCGAAGAAGAAAGCCTTTGGAGAATGCTACACCAAGTGCTCAGAAGACTATGATCATTAGTGATTCTTGTGAAGTGATTTGAAACACTATTATAGAGTTCTGAAATAACTATCAGCCAGTTATTCTGATTGGCGCAGACAGCCATTGGCACGCCATCACCCTTTGCGTGAATGGTTAACTTAACTGCATGGGATGCGTGGCATTCTGTGAGAAAGATGTGCATGGTCATGGACAGTATCGTATGTACATTCTTCGAGATTAGTGGCATGCACGCCATGTCATCTAACTGCTTTGGATGATAATTTGATTGATTAGTGCCAACTGTTGAATGGCACCAGGCGCCATCTGCTATTTTAGTACCATCTGCTTAATTCATTTATTACCTCACGTCAACTCGAATGGCGTGGGGCAGTTGTAGTCATTATGACAAATCTGACACAATCTCCTCGAGCGTCGCGCGTTCGAGATTCGAAACAGATTTTCCTCGACTAACGCGCTCTCAGTCATGATGACAGTCATTTGGCCTCTCCGAAAAGACTGTCACGTGTCAACCAGCGCCATCTGATGCCAGGCACCATCTGTTGACTAGCGCCATTTGATAACTTCAGTCTTGGCGTCTTTTGTGAGTAGCGCATGATGATTATACTTTTTAGGCTTCTACACGACCCCCTTCAAAGTTTTCAAATTTGAAAAGTTTCCAAATTTTAGAATATTTTGAATAAGAGGCATTTGTATGTGATTGGCGCAAGACAGAGTTGTAACCAACTCCGAGTTTTGGGTGCGGCTTGCGTGACTGCTACGGATAGCCTTGGCTATAAATAGTTTTGAGAAGAAAGAGAAAACACTTTTCTCTTGAAATCTTTTTCTTCCCGAGCTCTTATCTTTTTCCTCTTCTAAACTTTCGAAGCTTCCAATGGCCCCAAAGAGAACGGCCGCCGAGAAGGGGAAGAAAGTAGCCGGAGCCACTTCGTGTGTGCCCCCACTAATGGTGCCACAGCATGTTACGCCGTGGACTTGAGCCAAGGAGGCAAATCCAGCTCTCGAAGGTGAGGAACTGAACGGAGAAGAAGACTGTAGAACACTCGTGCCATTCGCGTATAGCGCGATCCAGGCCAACGTCGATTACCACTTTCAGAGTGTTGGTCGATGCTTTTTGCCATCTACAAATTGTGCCACCTCTTTCAGAGTGTTTGGTTTAAAAAATCATAATCAATAACGCCATGTGCCATTTGTCATATGATCTCAACATGATGTGCCATCTATCTTTATGCGCAGGCTGATGCGCCATCTGTTTTAAAAACTGTCAGATTGCATGCACCAACTGTGGACTCAAGAATATGATATCTTTTGAAACAATTTGGTTTCAAAAAATGATGTTTGTAACGATGTAGTATACGTTGTCAATGATGATAAGATATGGATAGACTCCGCTGGGGATTCAAAGATTTGAAGTATGTACAATATTTATTAGAAAATATAGTACACACTTTCAAACATGGTACTTCTTTAGGAATTTGTCGTTGATAGGCATCATAGCAATTCGGCCATCCATCCCTGACAGTTGATAAGCTCCGTTGGAGAAAACTTTGCTTATAACATAGGGACCTTCCCACTTTGGCTCGAACATGCCCTTGCAAATGTGTGTCATAGTTATAGGACGTCTGACAGTAAGGACTAGCTTGCCTTTTTGAAATGCTCGTACTTTGACTTTACGGTTGAAGGATTTTGAGATAGGGGCTTGATATAGCTTGATGTGTTGTTAAGCTAGTAGCCGCTTCTCGTCAAGTGCTTCAAAGCTCCTGAAGTCAAAGACAATCATTGTTTTCTATTGTGAGTTTGTTAGCAATAGCGATTCTCAGTGATGGGATCTGAATCCGACGGTAGGATGGCTTCACATCCACACACCAAATAGAAAGGTTCATAGCCGGTCAGGGTGCGTATGGTAGGCCCATAGACATTCTCTAATCTTTTTCGCTCCAATTTCGTTTATTGGTGGAAACGAACTTCTTGAGAAGCTTGATGATCGTTTTGATGAATGCTTCAACCAAACCGTTAGCTGCGTGATTGTCGGTTGTAGAAGCAACATTGTTAATTCGGTTGTCATCATAGAATCGAGTGAATTTCTGACTGATGAATTGCGGTCTATTATCATGGATGATTCTCCGAGGAACGTCGAATCTGTAGATCACATGATATTTAATAAAATTGATAACATTGCTTGTCTTGACTTCAATTAGAGTATAGCTTTGGCCCATTTTGAGAAGTAATCGGTTATAGCTAGGATAAACCGATGTCCTCGAGGTAAAAGCGGATTAATAGGACCAATGACATCCATGCCCCAAGCTTCGAAGGGCCATGATGCTACAGTTGGATACAAAAATTCTGAAGGTTGATGAATGAAATCTGCGTGGATTTGACATGCTCGACATTTTTTTGAATATTCGATGGCATCTGACACCATTTTTGGCCAATAATATCCCATACGTCGAATTCGATCTTGTAGCTTAGGACCAGGCTAATGTGCACCACAGACACCGTCGTGAGCTTCACGTAGTATCTGCTTTGCTTCATCTTCCTCAAGACAACATAAAAGCATACCGTCATACGATCGCCGATAGAGTGTTTTAGAAATGTGATTGTAGTAGAAACGAAGCGATCGTCAAAGAATTGTTGTTGCTTCTTTGGGATTTTCCGGTAAGATATCATGTACTGCAAAGTCGATGAAAGTAGCTTTCCAGTCTTCACTTGTAGTACAAACTTCGACTAAATTGCTAGATTCCAGATGCAAATTATTCTCAATGCAGAATAATTCCCTGTTAGTGATAACAATCATCTGTTGTCTTTCCACAAGGATTGCTAATACTGCTGCTAGATTAGCAAGCACATTAACTTCTATTTTGCATGCTCGACATACATGTTAAATGAAGAACCCTTTGAATGATGTAGCCAATCTGATTGTTGCTTCATGATATGGAACGAGATCTTGACGCCGAACTTCATATATGCCTCTAACCTGATTGACGATCAGTTTGGAGTCTCCGTATACTTCAAGGCAGTCAATATCCAACTATTTAGCTAATTAGAGACCGATGAGTAGAGCGTTGTATTCAACAACGTTGTTAGAGCATGGTTCGTCCAAAGGATAAGCTCTCTGAATTGCCAGTACTTCGGAAGATACTAAAACGATTCCAACTCCAGCGATAATAGTGTCTTTAGGTCCGATTCTGGAAGCTCCATCAAAGAATAGATGCCAAGTGAGGATTCCTTCTGAAATCATGTTGGATTCTAGAGTTCCATCAGGAATTTCGTCATAGAGTTTGGATATCTCAGGGATCAGATGAGCAGCTAGGAAGTCAGCTAAGGCTTGACCCTTAACAGACTTTTATGGGACAAAGACCGTATCATACTGTGTTAGTAATATGGCCCACGTAGCGAATCTGGAGTTGAGTGTACTGGGTTTCTTCATCATGACTCGAAGAGGATTGACTCTGGAGATGACATGAATAGTTTGGCCCGTAATGTTTTTTGGACAACGAACATCAGGGCTAAGCATTCTTTTTCTACTGGGCTGTATCGATGTTCAGCACCGATCATCGTGCGACTGAGATAATAGATGGCTTGCTCATGACCCTCTTTGTTCTTCTGGACTAGTAAGCACCCAGGGAATGATCGATTGCTCGAATATACATTAAAAAGGGTATTCCTGTGACTGGAGGCACCAAGACTGGGGGGTTCATCATGTACCACTTTATGTCTTCGAATGCTTGCTGGCATTCTTCGGTCCGAATGAAAGACACACCTTTCTTCTTTAGTTGAGTGAACAGTCTGCAGCGTTCAGAGAGATTTGAGATGAATCTCCTGATGTACGCAAGCCGTCCCTAGAATCCTCGTAGCTCTTTTAGGTTGCGTGGAGGACGCATCTCTTGAATAGCTTTGACCTTCTCAGGTTCAGCGTGTATAGCCTTAGAGGTAATAACAAATTTGAGGAATTTGTCAATAGAGACTCCCAGGAATAACTTGGTGGGATTCATTTAGAGTTGATGCTGGCACATTAGATCAAAGATAGTTCTTAAGTCTTGGATGTGATCTTCCTTTAGACGACTTTTGACAGCAATATCGTCGATATAGCATTCGACAGTCTTCCGTAAATAGAAAATGGTGCTCATGGCCGGCTGAACGTTCTTGAGACCGAATGGCATAACTGTGTAGTAGTATACTCCTATGGGAGTACAAAAACATGTATGTTTCTCATCTTTGGGGTTTATCCTGATTTGATTATATCCGGAGAATCCGTCCATAAAAGACATCTGTTCGAACCTGTAAATATTGTCGATCATGACATCAGTGATCGAAAGAGGAAAGTCATCCTTGCGACAAGCTTCATTAAGGTCTCTAAAGTCGATGCTGACTCGAACCTTTTCTATTTTTTTAAAACTGGAATGACGTTAGCCACCCAGTCAGAATGTTGTTCTTCCCTGACAAAGCCACAGGTAATGAGCTTCTTGACTTCAGCTTCTATAACATCCATCATGTCAGGTCGAAATCGACGCTGTTGTTGCTTGACTGGCCTTATATTTGGCAAGATGTTGAGCTTATGGGTAGCGATATGAGGATCTAATCCCGACATATCTTCGTAGCTCTAGGCGAATACGTCAATGTATTCCCTAATGAGCTCAATCAGTTCTTGTTTATCTGCTTCAGGAAGACTTTTGCTGATAAATATTAGCCTTAGAGAAGCTTCATCTCCGACATCGACCTGAACTAATTGATCTTCAGTAGGTGGTTCGCGTTGTTCGAAGTGAAGTTCCTATTGAGATCAGATTCAGGGGCTTCAGCTAAGTCATCGTCGTCTTCTGAGAAATCGGCGGTCACGATATTAGAAGATAGAGTCACTCGATGGACGTGCCCTATGCTGGTGTCTGAGTCCCATGAGGTAGAGTCAGAAGAGTTATATCGTTCTTCTTTGTTAGACTCAAAAGCGTCTAGGGTCGTGATCGGCGAGGTGTAGCCTAACCCATGCTTTGTTTTGTTGTAGTGTTGTATCGACTTTCCTTTTGGAGCAGGTATACCACTACAAGAAAAATGACGATTCTTGACGGTTTATAAGTTGACGGTCGTCGAAAACCGTCAACAATAGGGTTTATCTTGACGTTTTAAGGCTACGTCAAGAGATGACATTTTTTGTTACTTTAGCAATTTTATAGCATATATGTTGACAGTTTCGAAGGATCCGTCAAGAAAGAGCATATTTCATATTGATGTTTTGATAATAGCCGTTAACTATTGTATATACAGGAAAGTTGCTGCAGTTTTTTCGTCTGCCATTATGGTAATTATGTCAAAGTTCTTAAAATTAATGACGGTCTGCCTCAAATAATTTTGAGGCCCATAAGAACGAAACTCTCCTCTTTTCTCCGCTCTCTCTCTCTCTCTTCCTTCCCCCGCTCTCTTCAAAACTCTCGACTTCTCTCCCCCGCTCTCTCAGAAACCCTCGTCTCTCCCCCTCTCAGAAATCCTCTTCTCTTCCCCTCTCAGAAACCCCTCCTTTCTCCCCCTCTCAGATACCCCTCCTCTCCCCCTCCAGAAACCCCTCTCTCCCCCTCTCAGAAATCGCTTTGGAGAAAATTCTAACCGCTCTGGAGAAAACCCCTACACTTCGAAACCGCTCTGGTGAAAACCCTAGGTTTCAACAACTTTGTGCTGGAGAAAATCCTAACCGTCACTACAAGAAAAATGACGTTTCTTGACGGTTTATTTCTCGACGGTCGTAAAAACTGTCAAAGAAATGGGTTATCTTGATGGTTTTTGCCTTAGGTCAAGAAATGCCTTATTTTATGTTAATTTAGCAATCTTACAGCATAATAGTTGACGGTTTTAGAGGATCCGTCAAGAAAAATTATTTTATTTAGTGACGGTTCGGTAATAACCGTCGACTAATATATGCCTAAAAAATTGGCACTGTTGTGGACAATTAGCTCAACCTCACATGTATATCAATATATGTGTCTCAATTTCTCTCTACAAGCTATCCCAACCTCTCTTTATATAGGAAGAGAGAGGTTGGGAGTTACATAATGAAAGGTCACTCATGAGTTACAAAATGAAGAGTCATGAGTTACAAAATGAAGAGTGACCATGATGAGATGAATTACAACACTCCCCCTTGGCTCTTCACAAACTCTGCTTGTAAACACCTCTGAGCTTCTTTGTCTTTCTGTAGCTTGCAGATTCAAAAATGACCACCTACTTGTGCCTCGTTAAAACCTTGCCAAAGAAAACCCAGTGGGAAAAAAACTTTGGTCGAAGGACAAAAGAGTACACACAGGTCAGTGTGATGGGGGTAAACTTAACCATTTGTAAAGGTGCCTCGTCAAAACCTTGTCAGGGAAAACCCAGTGGGAAAAACCGCTGATCGAAGGACAAAAGAGTACACGATGGTTTAGAAGTATACAACTGGATACTCCCCCTGATTATAATAATCCTTAGTGAATAAGAGATTTGAACTGTGTCTCGTTAAAAACCTTGCCAAAGAAAACCCAGTGGAAAAAAACTTTGGTCGAAGGGAAAAAGAGTACACAAGCATACATCAGGATGCTTCCCTTTTCACTCGCACTCGACAGGGTGCGGGATATACGCACAACAGGGCGTTTGGGGGCGCTCGTTGGGGCGCTCCCCCTCACATGCACACAACAGGGTGCGGGAAACATGTTTCACTTAGGCTAGCTCTGAAAGCTTCCTAAGTCCAATCGCTCTGACATGTTTCTGGAACGAGTGTTTTGGCAGTGACTTGGTGAACAAGTCTGCACGGTTATTCTCCGATCCAATATGTTGCACTTCAATCTTCTGAAGCGTTTGTTGTTCATGTGTAAAGAACAACTTGGGCGATATGTGCTTGGTAGCATCCCCTTTGATGTAACCATGTTTCGCTTGATCAATAACAGCGGTATTGTCCTCATAGACGACAACAGGTTCATCTGGGTCATATGGAAGATCACATGTACTTCGAATATGGCCAATAACAGCTCGAAGCCATACACACTCTCTAGTCGCCTCATAAAGCGCGAGTAGCTCAGAGTGGTTCGTTGAAGTAGTCACTAAGGTCTGTTTGCGAGACCTCCAAGAAATCGCCGTGTTCCCAATGGTAAAGACATAACCAGATTGGGAACGCCCCTTGTGCGGATCAGATAAGTATCCCGCATCGGCGTAGCCAACAAGGGTCGCGTTGCTTCGAGTGCCAAGAGCGTTGGACTCACTCAAAACCGCGTAGGGATAGAACAAGCCCAAGTCCGTAGTACCCTTAAGGTAGCGAAAAATGTCTTTTATGCCATTCCAATGGCGGCGTGTTGGCGCGGTGCTGTGTCGAGCTAGACAATTCACAGCAAACGAGATGTCCGGTCTAGTACATTGGGCCAAGTACAATAAAGCGCCTATTGCACCCAGATAAGAGTACTCAGGACTTAATATCTCTTCGTCGTCCTCCTTTGGACGGAATGGGTCCTTAGTAATGTCTAGAGAGCGGACGATCATGGGAGTAGCGGACGGCTTAACATCAAAATGACTAAAGCGTCTCAACACCTTTTGGGTGTAGTTCGCTTGGTGGACAAGAATTCCATCTTTACGGTGCTCGATCTGCAGGCCGAGGCAAAACCGTGTCTTCCCAAGATCCTTCATCTCGAATTCCCTCTTCAGGATATCAGAAGTTTCTGACAAGTCCTTTTCGGTTCCTATGAGATTCATGTCATCTACATAGACCGCGATGATTGCGTATCCTGAAGTGGATTTCTTTATGAACACGCATGGGCAAAGTTCGTTATTAACGTATCCCAAACCGATCAAGTATTCGCTTAGGCGGTTATACCACATTCGCCCGGATTGTTTCAATCCATATAGCGAACGTCTCAGTCTAATCGAGAACGCGTTCCGTGGTCGGGAACTACTTGATTCAGGCATCTTTAGTCCTTCAGGGACTTTCATGTATATCTCTGTGTCTAGATCCCCGTAGAGATAGGCTGTGACCACATCCATGAGCTGCATATTCAGTTTTTCGGAAACTACTAAACTGATTAAGTAGCGGAACGTTATGACGTCCATTACGGGAGAATACGTCTCCTCGTAATCAATTCCAGGGCGTTGTGAGAAGCCTTGCGCCACAAGGCGAGCCTTGTATCGCACAATCTCATTTCTCTCATTACGCTTCCTTAGGAAAACCCATTTGTGACCAACTGGTTTAACAATGGGTGGTGTTGGAGCAACGGGTCCAAACACACTTCTTTTCGCTAAGGAGTCTAGTTCAGCCTGGATTGCTTGTTTCCATTGTGACCAGTCCGTTCGTCGTTGACACTCGGCAACACTACGAGGTTCCATGTCATCATTGTTCATAATGTCAGTGGCCACTGAGTATATGAACACATCATCGATGACAGTTTCATTTCGCTTCAAAATATCGTCTAAGCTAGCATACTCGACGGATATTTCGAGGTTATCGGCATGATTAGGAATAGGCGTTTCATCTGGAACGCGCTCTTCTAATACATTACCGTGATCCTTAATGATCTCATGTGGCAAAACGCTTTTAACAAGATTTCTCCGCTTTTGGGGCAGAACATCTTTGGAACCAACCGGTCTTCCCTTCTTCTTGGGAATAGCGGCGGACTGGACAGCCGATGGCAGCGTCCTTTGCTCGGCGGGTTCGACCGGAGCAACATGTTTCACAGGAACATAGCGTCTCTCAGGGACGTCTATCCTTGCAGGCACATTTGCAGCAGGTATAATTGATCTCGTGACTTTTGCTAGGTCGCTAAATGCGTCTGGCATTTGATTTGCAATATCTTGCAGACCTAGAATCCTCTGCACTTCCTTATCACTATGTGCAGAGGGAGGATCATGATGAGCAAAAGCGGGCACATGCCACGCTAATTCACGTCGTTCCTCATCAACGTTAGCGTGCATTTCTCCCCCTAACGACGGGAAGATTGCCTCATCAAAGTCACAATCCGCGTGTCTCGCGGTAAAGAGATCGCCTGTCAAGGGCTCTAAATAGCGAATGATGGACGGGGAGTTATAACCGACATATATTCTCCGTCGTTTCTGAGGTCCAAATTTTGAACGCCTTATCGGCTCAATTGGAACATTGACTAGGCACCCAAACACGCGTAAATGTGAGATATCAGGCTCACATCCAGTAACCAGCTGGTACGCGGAAAGTAGTTGGGTGGCCATGGGCCTCAGACGGACCAAATTTGCAGCGTGCAAAATTGCATAGCCCCATGCAGATAGTGGGAGTTTGGTGCGCATAACCAAGGTCCGCGCTATCACTTGCAGTCGCTTTATAAAAGCTTCCGCTAGGCCATTTTGGGTATGAACATACGCAACAGGATGTTCAAGATTTATTCCCAAAGTCATGCAATAATCATCGAAAGTCTTCGATGTAAACTCTGCGGCATTATCAAGTCTAATAGACTTTATCGGATAATTCGGATGATGAGCCCTTAACTTAATGATCTGGGCGAGGAGTTTAGGAAACGCTGCATTTCGGGTGGACAACAACACTACGTGTGACCATCTAGTCGATGCATCAACCAAAACCATGAAGTATTTAAATGGTCCGCATGTTGGTTGGATTGGTCCACAAATATCTCCATGAATTCTCTCAAGGAATTGGGAAACCAATCTCGTAGGTTTCATATGGAGTGGCTTGAGATTCGTCTTCCCAATCGAGCAAGCTTGGCATAGGCTTTTCGGATTTATAACGAAATTCTTTCCTCCAGGAGGATGCCCATGTGATGCATTCATAGTGCGAAGCATCGTATTTTGACCCGGATGACCCAGCCGGTCATGCCATAGCATAAAAGTCCTCTCATCAACTGGCGCTCGGCGAATGATGAGATTACTCTCGATGTGTTGTATCGTAGTGAGATACAAACCACTTGAAAGACATTTCAACTTCTCCAAGATACGCTTTTGGCCGTACTGAGTGGAGGTAATGAAAAGATACTCGAAGCCATGTTCTCGAGCAGTTTCAACATGAAATCCGTTTTCTCGAATATCCTTAAAACTCAGTAAGGTACGACTGGACCTTGGAGAATATAAGACCTCTGATACTTCAACGGGAGTACCATTGGACAATGAAAAACGGGCTTTGCCAAAACCTTGAACAAGGGTTGAGGGTCCCGAAATAGTTGTCACTGAGGTTACTTTAGGCGTATAGGAGATAAAGTATGATTTATCTCTCAAGATAGTGTGAGTCGTTCCACTATCAACCAGACAATCTACTGCCCCGTGGTCCATGCCTATAAGTAAAGAAAATTAAAGTTTGTCACACGTTTGAGGAAAGTGCTCGAAATAGAACTTTAATTTATCGAGAAAACAGAAAAATACAAACCACCAAAAGTTTCATGACTTAAATCAAACATAGATAGAAAATGGAGATTTATTCTTCCATTTCTGCTACAAAATCGGGGGTCTCAAGATTTAGATTTTCGCACTCGATGACCAGATTTGCTTCGGCCCGGCGCCCCTTGTAATAGTTATTAACTTCTTGGGGGGTCGCCCTGCAAGTCCGTTGCATATGACCATAAGCACCACATTTGTAGCAGAGAGTAGGCGCTTGGCCTTCCACTCTCGCTTTGGGACGACTGGCCCGTTGGTTCTTACCATGAGACTGCCTAGGAGTCAAAGGTCCTTGGTTCTTGTTAGAACCTCGCTTTGGGTGGCGAGACATAAACTCGCCTCTGTTCCTTGGCTGGGACGACTGGCCCTTGTCTCGTTTCCACCGTGGATTTGGTCCACGAAGAGCGTTTGCATCAGGCATTGGAATTGCCTTTGTTCCAGCAGGACGAGAATTATTGTTTCTCATTAAAATGAGACTGTTCTTCTCGTCTAGTAAAAGCTGGGTGATGAGCTCGGGAAACTTGGTGAACTTAGACTGACGGTATTGCTTTTGTAGCAAGTTGTCAGTGGAAGGAAATGTGGTGTATATTTTCTCCAATAGATCACTGTCGGTTAATATCTCACCGCAGTATTGGAGAAGTGATCGAATCCATCAGACTTCATTGTTGTAATCAGTTACACTTTTGAAGTCTTGAAAGCGCAGGTTCAACCAGTCATGGCGTGCTTCAGGTAGCCATATGGTCTTCTGGTGGTCGAAGCGCTCTTTCAGAGAGTCCCATAGCGTCTTCGGCGAGGAGATTTCAATGAACTCCGACTTCATGGCGTCAGATAAATGCCTGCGGAATAGAATCATCGCTTTGGCGTTCATTGAGCGAGTGACTTCCACTTCACGCTCTTCCTCGTTATAGATGACATCCAAGAGGCCCTGCGCATCTAGATGGTTCTGGATGTCTTGCGTCCAGTCCAAGTAGTTCTTGCCAGAGGCTTCAAGGATGGGAAAATCAATCTTGATCGACATTTTTCTACAACAGGAGAAAAAATCTTGATCAGTCAACATATAAAACGACATGTTTATATGGATTTGGTTTGTATAAGCAACAACAAACAATCGTAAATAAAAAAAAACAACGGTTTTGAAAAAACGATTTTTGTTTAAAAATTATCTTATATCGATCGACGGGCCGATATAGAGAGGTCAATAAATTTCTTGCAAAAATGCATAATTATAAATACAATTTGAGCAAAATAATAATATTCGGTCAACCCCTTTCAGTAGCTCTACGTGAATATGACCAGGCGGGAAAATGGGGGAGGAGGGTCACCGGGGACCTCTTAAGAACCAAGTCCCAAGTTCTTTCTGACATCATACCCAAGTAGGTGAGCCTATTCGGAGAGACTTCGTAAATTTTTTTGTCAAATGTAAGAATAAATAAGATTTTTCAAGAAATTCACGCTATTTGCGAACTGTGCAAAATAGGTGATAATTTAGTGCGTGCTCAAAATGAGCGTTGCCTTTGAAAAATTATTAACCAAAAAAGTTATTTTTTTTGGGAGGCCCAAATTTGGCGGTGCCAGAATTTGTTTATATATAGCCAAAACCAAATTTTCAATTTTTACGCCATTACGCTAAAAAAAAACGTACAACATAAGTAGGCAACAACACACAAAAGAATTGGTGCCTAAGCAAGCGGCACCAAAAAAAATGTCAACTATTTTTCCGACGTCTAATGAAGCGACGCCAAAAAATAGCGAGAAAAAAAATACAATTTTATTATTCATCTGTTACAATGATTACTGAGTAACATAAAAAAATGTTACTGAGGTGCTCGGCAGGGCACAGATGGCACTGAGGTGCTCGCCGGGGCTCTCCAAATTCATTATTATCAAAAAAATATTAGCATTTAAATGTTAGCTCTCCAAAACCCAGACAACAAGAAGGAAAGAACAATAATGAAGAATGAACCATTTCATTTGAGAAAAAATCATAGAAGCCCAAAAAAATCATAACAGGAACTCCAAAACTTCCAAAAAGATTTCAATAATTTCTACCTAAAATAATGCTAAGCTTTCTCAAGAAGAATGATTGTAACAGTTGAGTATGGTTTTGGAATTTTAAAAAAAACAATCATGAATTTAAAATATTGTTTGAATATATATATTTTTACACTTGAAAAACAATTGTAACAGATGCAGTATGCAGTATGTTTCCTTAAAACATTTGTAAAATAACCAATATTTGAAATGTTTTTTTTTTCCTATGAATTGAAATGGTAAACGATTGTATACAAATTAAAGATAAATATTCATTTGTTTGTGTGTCTAGCTATTAGATAATAACGAAATTCCGTTCATGAATATTCAGCATTTTTCTTCTTTCTTTTACCATGATAAGGAATTCAATTCTAGCTCAGCAACAAACATACTCGAGCCAAATATTCAAGGTTCCCAAACTTAGATAACTAGTCATCAATATCCTAAGAAGATGAGAACAATAAATGTCACTTGAGACAGATTTAACAAAAACATTTCAACAATTTTTGGCAAAAATTTCAATGCATCCAATCTATAGAAAAACATATAATTTTTCTAGGCCTCTTAAAAAAAATTACCTTTCTTACCGTACGGTGGAAGAAAGTGGGAAAACGATTGCGGATACGCGGGATCGGCGACGAGCGACGGGGTGCGCGCGGGGCAACGGTCGGCGGACGTCGAGGCGAGCGGTACGTCGGGTCTCCGGCGTTGCACGAGCAAAGTGCTGATAACGTGTTGTGGACAATTAGCTCAACCTCACATGTATATCAATATATGTGTCTCAATTTCTCTCTACAAGCTATCCCAACCTCTCTTTATATAGGAAGAGAGAGGTTGGGAGTTACATAATGAAAGGTCACTCATGAGTTACAAAATGAAGAGTCATGAGTTACAAAATGAAGAGTCACCATGATGAGATGAATTACAACAGGCACAATTTTTTCAGCTGCCATTTTCGTATTTTTTTTTGAATTTTTATTTATTGTAGATCTATATTTACGTTTGTCATTCCATCTCATTTTATTTATTTCCCGATCCTTTCCTCTCCTCTCTATTTCTCCATCTCCCTCATCCACCAGCCGATAGAGAAGGAGAGCTCAAATCTACATCTCCCTTCTCCTCTTCCTTCTCTACATCTCCATTCTTCTTTTCTTCCTCTTTCTCCTCATTTCTTCTCCTATAGACCCAAAACCGTAATCCCCAAATCCACCTAATCTCGTTCCCAAACCCTAACCCTAGATCCATGGAAGAGGAGCATCAGGATGGTCATCACAGCCAGTTCGATGGTAGTAGCCAGAGTGGCCGAAAAGTTGTAGAGAGCACCAGCAGCAGCAATGGTTCACGTCAACTTCTACAGGATCTGTAAGCTATTCTCTCTTTCCTTCATTTCATCCCTACTTCAAAACCCTAATTTGGACATGTATCTGAAAAGATGTCTGCACTCGGGAGTACATACAGTGATGCTGTCTCGTGTCGCTGTATCTGTGTCATGTCAAATTCATGTCCCTGTTGCATAGGGTTAGGTTTTAATTTGTACAACGGTGGTTTTCCATTTTTAAGATGAAGTACTTAGGTTTAGAAATTTTCTCATCTTAATTCCACAGTAACATTAGTCTTTCGTGTCGTGTGTCAAATTCATGTCCTGTTGCAAAGATCGAGTTTTATGTTCAGATCAAGTTTTCGAGTGGATGGATGCGGAGAATCCCTAATTATATGTTTGATTTCTCCCTTCTAGTTATTTTTTTATTTTCTTTCTTTTCATTGTTATGTGTCTGGAAATCTTCATCTAGGAGTATTTTAACATTGGTAGCGGTGGTCTCCAAAATAAAGTAATTTCTACAGAAAAGTTTTTCGTAAAATTTCTTGTAGTTGATTGATTTAGAAATGCCATAATTGGATATGTATCTAAGTTACAGTACATTCTGGAACATGAAAAGATTTTAATTTTCGAGACGATTGCAATTTCATCATTTAGCAAATTCCTATAGCTTTTGTTGTATATATATCAAGATTGAAGGAAATGAAATCTTTAGTAAAGTTATCCCTGCAGAAAGAAAAGAAAAGATGGGTCCTAATTGCCAATTAGCATTCCATGTTTCACATTCATTATTGATGATTTTGTACAACAAGTTCACGCTTGGCCCGCAGACCATACTCACCCTTGATGAGAAGACCATATTTTGAAATGCCGCAAGGGAGCTCCTCACCCTTGATGAGAAGAACCCCAAGCATATCTTCGAGGGGGAGGCCTTCCTCCGTCGCATGTACCGCTATGGTCTCCTTGATGAGACCCAGGGCCAGGGCAAGCTCGATTACGTGCTGGCATTGACGGCGGAGAATTTTCTTGAGCGTCGTCTTCAGACACTTGTGTTCAAGTCTGGGATGGCCAAGTCCATCCACCATGCCAGGGTACTCATCAGGCATTGTCACATTAGGTATATTTCTGACATACTTGTTTAGAATTGATATGTTCTTTGTCATATTATTTACCTAATGAATAGAGAAAGGTTATCTTTTGCAAGCTTTATTTTGTTGGTAGTTGAAATTGCATTGTATTGCTTGTTATACATTATTGTTTTGATGACGTGATGTTGTTTGATGAGTTCTGTTTGACTAATTCAACCATTTCTCATGTGTGGCCTTTATAATCATAACATAACTGAGAAGTACCTTTAGGCATTCAGTTGGCGAATGGTTTATCATCTCTTTGCGATAGCAAACTGCCTTTATGGTCAATTTATACAATAAATACAATAAATACAAGGATGTATTTATTGTATTGGCATACTTTGACTATTTGGGAAATTGTAAGGTTAACTTTAAAAAATTTTTTATCTTGTTGATAAAACTTTTGGGTGATTCTAAAACCATTTGACACCTTCTGTTTCAGAAATCTCAGAAATCAGCTCTTCCAGGTAGTTGCAAGAATGTCTCAATGCCGTGTTGGGTTTGATGGAAACATGAAGCCATTTCGTGTAGGATACTATTTTTTCCAATTACTTTCCCTTCCTAAGCATCCAAAAAACAGCATTAATTACTGTTGAGAATCAATAAGGGACTTTTAGTCCCACATCGGAATTTGTAGTATGTAGAGGAGCTAGACTCCCTATAAGTAGTGAAGTAGTCCAATAAAATTACACCAACTATTATTTTCTACATGGTATCAGAGCCATAACTCTCTCTCTCTCTCTCTCCACAAAAAAAAAAAAAAAATTTAACTCTCTCTCCCCCCCCGGAGCAGCAGCCCCCCCCCCCAACCCCCCCTCCCGACCCCCCCCCCCCCCCCCCGGAGCAGCCTCCCGACCCCCCCCCGGAGATTACTGCACTTACTTTTCCCAAACCAGTGACGGTATACCTCCGCGTGCTCTTGCATCTGTCTCTCAGCCAGTCTGGATAATGGACTCTGGGGCATCCCGCCATGTCACGGGGTCCCGAGGTGAGTTCCGGGAATACTCTAACCTAACGCCGCCAGAAAGCATTCAAACTGCTGATGGTACCTCCAGGCCTGTTATGGGTAAAGGCACTATTGATTGCACTCCTTTCATCACTCTATCTAATGTCTTACATGCTCCTTCCTTTTCTGTCAATCTTATATCCATTAGCGCCATTATCCTTGATCTAAACTGTACTGTTTCCTTTGATATTCCTAAGGTAATCTTTCAGGAGAAGGGAACGGGGAGACGACTGGGCACTGGCACATGGCATAAAGGTCTATGGTACTTGGACAGGAACGGTCTGGACAGAGCACTGGCATCATTGGCTGCAGACACACAACCAGAAGTCCGAAGTCGAAGTGTCGAAGCCGAGCTACTCCTACACCATCAGCGTGTAGGACATTCTTCCTTTTCTGTTATTAGTCGCATGTTTTCATCCTTATATCAAAAAGCGAATAAAGAGTTGTTAGTTTGTGATGCTTGTGAGTTGGGAAAACATACCAGAAGCTCCTATGTGAGTTCTGGGCATCGATGTACTGCTGCTTTTGATATGATTCATTCAGATGTGTGGGGTCCTTGTCCTACAACCGGTGTTAACGGTTATAGATGGTTTGTCACTTTTATTGACTGCTCTACCCGCGTAACGTGGGTCTACCTACTGAAGAATAAAAGTGACGTTTTTGAAGCATTTCAGAGCTTCCATCAACGCGTAAAGACACAATATAATGCTCGTGTTAAGTGTTTCCGGTCGGATAATGGGACGGAATATACCCATACGAGATTTGCTGCATATTTATCCTCTCATGGCATACTGCATCAAACCTCTTGTGCATATACACCGGCTCAAAATGGTGTTGCAGAACGAAAGAACAGGCACCTGCTGGAAGTAGCTCGGACGATGATGCTAGCTATGAATGTGCCTAAATACTTGTGGGGGCAGGCTGTCTTGACAGCCTCTTATCTCATCAACAGGATGCCCTCTCAATTGCTGGACTGGAAGACGCCGTTGGAAATGCTCACGGGGACAACTGCATACACCGTTCCTCCGAAAGTATTTGGATGTGTATGCTTTGTCCATGATAACAGACCTGGAGTTGGTAAGCTGGATCCTAGAGCAGTTAAGTGTGTCTTTGTTGGGTACACCGGGACACAGAAGGGGTATGTATGCTGGAGCCCGGTGGAACGGAAGCTGTTTGTAAGCATGGACATTACATTCAGAGAGGTGGAACCATATTATGGTTCAGATGAGGGCTCCGCATTTGGAAACACACCTAACACAGCGGGTGTTAGCCGTGAGGGGGAGATAATACGTTCAAGCGTGGTCGTCGGATCGGTACCTTGTCCTGTTGTTGCAAATTGGAAGGAAAGAGGAGAAAGCATCAGTAATACCGATACGGAGGATGAAGAAGACGATACATATATTACGCAGGGGGAGAAGCAGACAAGGGAAAAAGAGCTCCAAGTGTACAGAAGACGACAGCAGAGGTCCAGTACTGTGCCGTGCCCTGTGCCAAATGTGCCAAGTCCCTCGTCTACTCCTGTCCCAACTCCTGAAGATGTTACTCCCGTACCGGATCACTCGGATTCGGAAGCGGGTCTCTCCGACTCGGATGGTATGCTTTCCCCACCTCCCATTGCTCCCTTAAGGAAGTCTTCTCGCATTAATGCGGGAAAGGCTCCTATTCGTTATCGAGATTATGAACATGATATCGCCAACTACTTGTCTTATTCTAATATCTCTCTGACTTATCAAGCCTTCCTCACTTCGTTAGACTCCACTTCTTTACCTAAGAATTGGCAGGAAGCAAAGAAGGACCCAAGATGAAAAGCTGCAATAATGGAAGAACTTGGGGCACTAGAGAAAAATAAGACATGGGAGCTGGTGCCATTACCTGAAGGGAAGAAAGCTGTGGGATGCAAATGGGTTTACACAGTGAAGGAGACACCAGAAGGAAAAGTTGAACGATACAAGGCGAGACTGGTTGCAAAAGGCTATACCCAGACATATGGTATCGACTATAATGAGACTTTTGCCCCAGTAGCGAAGATGAGTACCGTAAGAACGCTGGTCTCCATTGCAGCAAACTATGGGTGGAAGCTACACCAGTTAGACGTAAAGAACGCATTTCTTCATGGAGACCTACAAGAAGAAGTATACATGGAGACTCCTCCGGGGTGCTACTCTGTGTCAGATTCAGGTGAAGGAACGTCACATGGAAAAGTGTGCAAACTGAAGAAGTCGCTGTACGGGCTGAAGCAATCTCCTCGAGCCTGGTTTGACAGATTCAGAAAGGCTGTCACTGGCATGGGGTACCATCAGACAAATGCAGATCACACGGTCTTCCTCCAGCATGCAAGAGGCCACATAACTATACTTGCTGTATATGTGGATGATATAGTGATCACAGGTGATGATGCTGATGAGATCACTAAGCTGAAGTCGAAACTCGCTAAGGAGTTTGAGGTGAAGGACTTAGGACAGATGAGATACTTTTTAGGTATCGAGGTGTGTGATGGTGAACAAGGAATTGTTCTCTCACAAAGGAAATATGTACTAGATCTACTGAAGGAGACAGGGATGCTGGGATGCCGAGCAGCAGTCACTCCAATTGACCAGAAGTGCAAGATGGAAGCAGAAGCAGGAGAGCCTGTTGATCGCGAAAGGTATCAAAGGCTAGTAGGCAGACTGATTTATCTAGGGCATACTCGCCCTGATATCTCATTTGCAGTAAGCGTTGTAAGCCGCTATATGCATGATCCAAGAACGGGTCATATGGATGCAGTATTTCAGATCCTAAGATATCTGAAAGGGACGCCGGAAAAAGGACTGTGGTTCAAGAAGAATGGATGCACAGTATTGAGGGATACTGTGATGCAGACTGGGCAAGCTGCATAGACGACAGAAGGTCTACCACGGGGTACTGTGTTTTTGTAGAGGAAACATGGTTTCATGGAGAAGCAAGAAACAGTCAGTGGTAGCACGGTCGACAGCTGAAGCAGAATACAGAGCAATGGCTCTAGGGGTGTCAGAACTACTATGGGTGAAAGCACTGCTGACAGAGTTGAAGTTGGATAAGGGGACACCGTTGCATCTTCTGAGCGATAGTCAAGCCGCAATAAGTATAGCGAATAATCCGGTTCAGCACGACAGAACGAAGCACATCGAAATCGATCGATTCTTTATCAAGGAGAAGCTGGAGCAAGGGATACTGAAGATTGGCCATGTCCGCTCAGAAGAACAAGTGGCAGACTGTCTGACTAAGGGTCTTAGTTCATTAAGTCTGTCGAAGCTATGTAACAAGATGGGGATGATCAATATCTATCGTCCATCTTGAGGAGGAGTGTTGAGAATCAATAAGGGACTTTTAGTCCCACATCGGAATTTGTAGTATGTAGAGGAGCTAGACTCCCTATAAGTAGTGAAGTAGTCCATCAATAAAATTACACCAACTATTATTTTCTACAATTACTGTCATATTCTGATATATTATTTATCAGGTTCATGTTTTCCAAAACATCCATATGAGATTTGAGCATCAACCTTCATACGTTACATACATATAATTGTTGCAATATAATCAATAGTACTTCCTAGTTTCAATAAAAATCCATCTTGGCATTCTTATTCCCATTTGGATAATTTCTATACCTTCAGTGTTTCTGAATATTTTAGCCCAAATGTGAAGTGACTCTGATGAAAATTCTCTTAGTAAAATGATTGAATAAAAACCGTGTGGTGTCTGTCTAAGTCAAAGGCATACATAAGTAAGAAGAGCGCTTCAACTGAATAGGGATGGTGATATCATAGGTTGCATGCTGGTTTATTCAACAATTCAGGCTCCCATGATCTCTAGAATAATTAGGAATGACATAGAGGGAGTAAGATGCAGACAAGAAGAAAATAGCATTGGTGTCAATTCAGGCTCCCATGATCTCTAGAATAATTAGGAATGACATAGAGGGAGTAAGATGCAGACAAGAAGAAAATAGCATTGGTGTAGAGTGTGTGTGTGTGTATGCGTGTGTGTGTGTGTGTGTGTGTGTGTGTGTGTATGTGTATATATATATATATATATATATTTTTTTTTTGGTGTAGTGTGTGTGTATGTGTATGTGTGTGTGTGTGTGTGTGTGTGTATATATATATATATATATATATATATATATATATATAAGATCACTTTGACCTTAAAAATATATATATATATATATATATATATATATATATATATATATATATATATATATAAGATCACTTTGACCTTAAAGCCATGGTAACTATAATTCATTAGTTATTACCCTACCCTGCCAATTAACTCTCCTGATTGCGTTGCAATCTCTTGTGTCTACTTCCTCTAGAAACTTTTAGGGCCTACTTTAAAGCAATGGAAACAAGTTACTATTTTATTTAATTTTGCCACTCTCTTACTGGATATTTCATAAATTATGTGAAAGTTATTCAAGCAGATATCTATTATTGCTCACTTTTAACTACAAATGTTCTGTTTTCTAAAGATAACTTGTAGATGAACTCCTGCTCTGTGAACTCATTAATTTAGTTTGTTATGTAAATAGCTGGTTGAACTCATTAATTTAGATGAACTCCTGCTCTTACTGGATATTTCATTAATTTAGTTTGTTACTGCAATTTGGAGAAGGGACCGTGGACGTCTACAGAAGCACAATTTTGGTTGACTATGTCAGTAAACATGGGGAGGGGAACTGGAATGCAGTGTAGAAGCACTCTGGACTGTATAGGTGTGGTAAAAGTTTTGGTCTTCGATGGGCTTATCATCTAAGGCCAAACTTGAAGAAGGGAGCTTTTATGACTGAAGAAGATCAACTGATCATTGATCTCCACGCTAACATGGGCAACAAATGGGCACACATGGCTGCTAATGTAAGTCTATTTTAATTCCTTTTTACATATAAGCGAATGTGCACTTGCTTTTGTGATTGATTGAGTTAAATTACTAGCCATATGAATATATTAAATTACATATAACATTAGAAAAAGAAACTTCAGTTTGCCATAAACCTTTAAATGGAGAAGGCATGTATTCCATTACTGATGGAAGATGAACCATTTATTTTCCATAAACAAAAACCAAACTTTATGTATAGTATGAGTTTTACTCAACTTGTACTTTTGAGCTTGCTTATATTTGGTTTCAGTATATGTTTGAAACTATCAAAAAGAATGTTTTCCTAGCATTTCTCCTTGCGTCTGGTTAGCTTATATTTGGTTAGCTCAATATTCTTTAGCATTTCCATTCCGTTTGAACTATCATTACGTTACTCTTTGCCCCATCTCTTCCAACAACTTTTTTTGATTTGTTTGAAATATAAGTATCATTTTAAATAATTTGATAAAAATATCAGTGATCATTCTCATTATCAAGTTTGGCTTAGTGTCATCATGCATGGACTTACCATGTTAATGATGGAGCTTCAGATTCGATTTCCTGTAACATGTGAACAAATTCTAGTACTAAAATCAATTGCCATTTGTTTAAATCTCTGTATCTATTATCATGAAACTATTGGATTGACAAATCCATTGTTTACTCCTGGCAAGTCCAAAAGGAAAAACATGCTTGGAGTTATATATTAGATTGACAAATCCATTGTTTATATTAGATTTTCTAACTACACCATTAAAACTGTTTCAGCACTTCTTAAAAATATTGCTTTCTTCCTGCAGTTTGTCACTTGCAGCTTGTTTTCGGTTCCAATGTTAGGATAGCTTTCTTCTTCTATATGTTGCTTCTATTTGGGATGGCAATTTCTTTATATGTTGTTCCATCTAGATATTTATAAATATATTTTTCTTGTTCTCTCAGGAGTGGAAAATGAAGGTGTTGCGAATACGGGAGGGATCGATGTGCTCCGGTCGGGTTTGCTATGCATATTTTGGTTTTACCAGCATAAATTTCGGTTTTGGATGTTTAAGATGTAAGAAAACTACATATTGTGGTTTGGATATGTTTGTGGTTGGACATGTGTTTTTTTAAAAACAAAAAGTTTATTCCAAACTTATAAAAGAATAGTACAAAGTACAATGAATTCTGGAAAAGTACAATGAATTCTGGAGAAGTACAACTGTAGGAATCTGACCAGAAGACGATCACTCTATCCCTTGGACTATGTGAACTTGAAGACTGTAGCCTCTGGAGAATGCAGCAGCAATTTTGCAAGAGTTCTTGATCTCTATGTGTATGTATCTGATGCTTTAACAATGATTGGAAACTCTATTTATAGAGTTCAGAAAATAATTGTTTTAGCAGTTATTCTGATGTACGCGAGACTGGATTGTGCCATATTGGGTTGCGCCAATCTTCTATTTTGTCAACTTTCATTCAGTTATAAGTCGTGTACCAACTGTATTTAGACGCGTGACATCATGTGATTGAGATGTGCGTGGTCGTGTACAGGATAGTAGACACGTCTTGAGAGATTAGTGGCATGTGCGCCACATCATCCTGCTTTAGAGATGAAAATTGTCTCAACTTTGTCAGATTGCGCGAACTTCAGTCAATGAGTAAAACTGCGCCTGATTGAGCTGCGCCTAGACACGTGGCAGCTTTTGAGCAGAGGTCATTCAGATTGCGCCTAGGCGCAACTAAAAATTTTGTCTGGATTGCGCTTAAGCGCAACTTACAAAGCGTAAAGGACAGCTGTCAACAACTCTCCTCGAGCGGCACAATTCGCGAAATTCGAAGAGATTTTCCTCGTTCATTGTGGTGTCAGTTGTCAGTGCTGTCAGGTGATGATGGCTATTAAATGTCAGATGCCACGTAGACTTTAGCGTAATAAGACTAGACGCAGTCTGATATATGGCACAACTTGTTCAGCGGCGCAGTTTGTTCTCTGAGCTTCATATCAGTGGCGCAACCTGAGTTTTGGGGCGCAACTTGATCACTGGTTAGTAGATTCATGGCGCAACTTGATTTTTAGGCCTTACAAGACCCCCTTCAAAGTTTTCTAAACTTAAAAAATATTTCAAAGTTTTGAAATACTTTGAATTTATAAAAGTTTTGATGGAGTCAAATTGCGCCAGTCAATCGTAGTCTGTTACTATCAGTTACGATTTTTTCGTGCACAATTGGGGGTGACTGTTAGGATTCTAACTTTTGGCTATAAATAATCCCTGTTTAATCCACTGTGATTATTTACTTTCACTTTTAATCTTCTGAGGAAATTTCTTGAACTCTTACAACCCTCTTTTTCGACCTTCTCCTCGACGACATGGTCCCCAAAAGGATTGCTGGTGACAAAGGAAAGGCCATCGCCACCCCTTCAACTCGTGCTCCGTCCACCCGTGCACCATAATATGCGTCGCCTTCTTCTCGACGAGAGACGGCCAACCCAGCAATTGCAGGTGATTAAGGACGAGCCGATTCATTCTGTGGACGATGATTCCATCACTGATTGATTTGCGCCCCTCTTTTTAGAGTGTGGTGTATCACAAACTTTGTGCCCCCCTTCTTAGGGTGTGGTTGCCCCTTTTCTTGAACACTGTTCGTTTTTACGAACCGTGTTATGTATACTATTGCGCACAGTTACAAAATACTGCATAATTTAGTCTGAGGCGCAACTAAGTATGTGGTGCAACCTGTGGTGTTGTGTAACTTGAGTTTCGCGCAACATGGCATGTGGTACAACTTGGCTTGTTGCGCAGCTCAGAATATTGCACAACTTAAGTTTCGCGCAACACATCAAGTGGCACAACTCGGAACGTCTATGTAACTCAATAAGTCGTACATCTTTGTTTTGCTTCTAAATTTTTTTTGTCATGTATCTCCTTGCAGTTTTTGAGCTAACATAGCTTCCAATGAATGATCCATTGTCCGGACATACATTAAGAAAGGTATTCCTGAAATCGGTGGTACAAGAACCGGTGGACTCATTAAATACCGCTTTATGTCATCAAATGCTCGTTGACATTCTTCCGTCCAAACGAAAGATACACCTTTCTTCATTAATTGAGTAAATGGTCTGCAATGTCCAGATAAATTCGAAATGAACCGCCTGATGTACGCAAGTCGACCTTGGAATCCTCGTAGCTCTTTTAGGTTGCGTGGATAACGCATCTCTTGAATGACTTTGATCTTCTCGGGATTAACGTGTATACCCTTAGAGGTAATGACGAAGCCGAGAAATTTACCACTAGAGACACCCAAGAAAGACTTGGTGGGGTTCATTTTGAGTTGGTGCTAGTGCATTTGATTGAATATAGTTCTTAAATCTTGAATGTGATCTTCTTTGAGATAACTTTTGACAACAATATCGTCAGCATAGCATTCGATAGTCTTTCGCAGATAATCGCAAAGGATAGTACTCATAGCCCGCTGGTAAGTTGCACCGACGTTCTTTAGACCAAACGGCATAACTGTATAACAGTACACTCCACGAGGAGTACGAAACGAAGTATGTTTTTCATCTTCAGGATTCATCCGGATTTGATTATATCCAGAAAATCCATCCATGAAAGAAATTCGTTCAAATCCACATGTATTGTCGATCATGACATCAGTAATTGGAAGAGGGAATTCGTCTTTAGTGCAAGCATCATTGAGGTCCCGAAAATCTATGCAAACTCAAACCTTTTCGGTCTTCTTCAGAACTGGTACAAAATTGGCTACCCAGTCAGGATGCTGTTCTTCTTTGATAAAACTGCAAGCTATAAGCTTTTTGACTTCATCATCAATTGCATCCATCATTTCAGGCTTGAATTATCGTTGTTATTGTTTGACCGGCTTGGCATTCGGCAAGATATTAATCTTGTGAGTTACAATTTGAAGATCTAATCCCGGCATATCTTCATAACTCCAGACGAAGACATCAATATATTCATAAATAAGGTGAATTAACTCTTGTTTATCATCCTCTGAGAGATTTTTGCTAATGAAGATTGGTCGCGATACGCCTTCTCTCCAATATCAATTTGGACTAGTTGATCCTCAGTAGGTGGTTCTCGTTATTCAAAATGAAGTTCCCACTGATTGTCCATCCTTTCTGCCAAGGGTCCACTTCAGGAGCTTCTTCAATATCATCTTCATCATCTTCCAAAAATTCGACAGACACCATGTTAGAAGATACTATCACCCTATGAACATGACCAGTGCTGGTGTCAGAATCCCATGAAATAGAATCAGAAGAGTTAGATCGTTCTTCTTCATCAGATTCAGAAGGTTCTGGAGTTGGAAGTGGTGAAGCATAACCTAGTTCTCGTTTCGTTTTACTGTGGTATTATTGTGATTTTCCTTTTGGAATAGCAATACGAAGAGGAGTTCGCCTTCCTTTACTGTTGTTGAGGACAGTTTTAAAATCATAGCCCATTTTGCGGATAATTGCTTTAGATTGTGGACTATAGCGGCGTAATTGTAGCCTTCCTGAATCATCTCTATTATCGTTATAGAGCATGATTTTTGGTTTCTCTCTTTTATTGAAGAATATTGGCTTTTCATCTTTCTTTCGAGACGGTACTAAGAAGTACGACTCTTGTATTGAATTCAGTAATACCGCATTTCGAAGAGATGATACGACTTCTATTGTAAGTGGTTTAAAGCTATCTAGCATATCCAAATAACACTGAGTATAGTAAGAGACATCAGTATACTGCAAAGGAGATGTTTTATTGATTTTTACACTATCATTTACAATAAGAACTTTAGCCTTAGCAGGCTTAGTCAGATTGATGACAAGAGGAGGAGAAGAAGAACGAGAAGGAGGAGGGGGCTTCTTACGACGAAGATTGATTACAAGCGGCTCAGAAGAGGCGAGCTCCTTTTGTTCTTGACTATCACCCTTCGGCCGCTTCTCATGGGAAGGAAGATAAATAGTCAGTGGTTTGGAAGATTGAGGACATGAGGAGCGTCCTTTGATCGAAATTACCATAGTATCATTTGGTACACTCTTCTGTTCTTCATCTGTATCCATTGCTAGTACCACCTTCATAAATTTCTCCTTGTACATACGAGAATCGTTGTAGTATGCTTCAACTCCTTTGAAAGGATTCATATCTGCAACCTCTTTTTGGACTTCTCTATTACCATCCACATATTTGAAACAATGGTGGAGAGTAGAAGGTACAATGTTGTGTTCATGGAGGAATGGCCTTCCTAACAAAGCAATGTATGAGCCATGATTGTCAATAACATAGAAAGTTACCTTTGTACGAAGATTGCCAATTTGAAGTTTTAGGCGTATCTTCCCCAAAGGTTTACTTCTTCCTTGATTGAATCCCAAGATGGTAGTGATAGTTGTAGAAAGGTTATGCACTGGAATATTTAAAGCATCCAGTAAAGACTTCGGCATGATGCTAAGTACGGACCCTGGGTCAATCAGAATGTGATCGACTTTCATGGTGTCCACATACCCCGTGAAATAGAGAGGACGATCATGACGATTGTCTTCTAACAACATGTCATCTTGTGTGAAAGTAATATTGGGCATTAACTCAAATATACTATGACAATGTGCACAGCTGACTGGCTCCTTTTCAGGCTTCTTGAGAAGAGTAAGATAAGCGTCAGCCTGCATCAAGGCTTCACTTAACGTCTCTCGAGTTTCTTTTGAGAGACGTAAGAGTTCAAAAATTGACAATCTTGCTGGAATATTGGCCAATTGAGCCAATATATCAAAATTGTAAGGCTTTTCAAGTCCAAGAGATGAGGACTTCTTCAGTGCTTTGTCAAAGTGAACAGGTTGCTTCCTCTTGTCTACTGATGTTGGTTTAGGAGGAAATGGTTCAACCATCGGCAGGGATGTAGATGGTATATTCTCAGCAGGAGAAGATGATGTAGGAAGAGCATCAGTAGATGAAACATGATTATCTTGATTTTCGGGATATTCTCGAAGATAGGGTTTCCCAGATCTAGTACATATTAGAATTTCTTCTTCTGTTACTGGTTCAAAGGATACTATGTTTCAGTTCTTAGATTTAACTTTGGAGTGCTTCTTTTGCTTAGAAGAGGAAGGCGTTTCACACTCTGCTACCAGATCTGGATGAATCCACATAATCTCTCCTTTGTCAGTCGATAGTGGAACAAGACCTTCATTTTGAGGAGGTGGGAGATTTACGATCTCAAGAGTAGTCCTTGGAATGAGGACAACACCATCTTGTACAAGTTGTGGTAGAAAATTACCAAATTGTAGAGAAACCACATTAGCAGTCACCGTTTTCTCATTCTGCTGAAGAGTAATTACTCCAGAATTGACCAACTCCTAGATTTTGCCCTTGAGCACATAACATACTCTGGTGGGATGTCCTATGAATCTGTGATAAACACAGTATTTAGGGTGATCAGTTTTACCCACTTCTTCTGGCCGTTTTGCCTCTGGAAGTTGAAGCTTATTACTTTTGATCAAGCAATCGAAGATGCTTAAAGTATCACCTTCATCGAAAGAATACTCTTCCTTTGGATGAGTTGTCTTTTGTGGTGGTGCTGATGGAGTGGGTGCTGTCTGAGTGACGTTGACAGCCAAAGAATCCTTGCCCTTGAGATTGATGACCAGTATTTCTTTACCCTTGCGGTTATTCTGGCGATTATTATCCCCGGGTGTAGAATGTTCGTCTTGGTTAGGATGAGTCATCTGAACTCCTAACTGCTTGAACTTTTCGGCACTAACCTCCGTCGCCTTTGCATTTATAATGAAAGAAGGCCAATCCTGAAATTGTGTAGATCCTGTCCACATACTAATAATAGGCAACAAGTTTGATTTGCAAGTGTCTATTTTTACAGCAGATGGAGTTCCTAAAGGCATTTTGAGTGCCTCTCGGCGGAATCTTTCAATAAAACTTTTCGTAGATTCATTGTGCCTCTGTTTAATCTTAATGAGGGCAGACATCGTCATGTCGTTGACTTCCTCGTAAAACCATTCCAAGAACATTTGCTTGAAACCAGTAAAAGAAGTAATGCAGCCATCAGACAAGCTACGATACCAGTCATATAATGCGTCGGCTAAACAACCGACGAACACTCTGGTAAGGAGAGCATCATTTGGCTGTAACTGATCAGTCATCACCTCAAAATGATTGATGTACTGACTTGGAGAGGTACTGCCATCAAACGACATAATGGTGGGAAGCTTGTATTTAGGAGGGAATGGAACTTCCTTCCATTCTGTAGGATACGGTTGCTTTATGCACAGTCTTTGTAGGCCATCCTTCTGCTTGAAAGCCGCAAACTGAGTGCGTAATAGTTTTACAGCTTCATTAGCATCCCCTGATGTTTGAGAATTGATGGGTTGGTTAGAAGTATATATTAGGAGGAGGAACAGCGTGGTAATGACCACCCCAGCACCAGACTGACTGGGATCAGCTTGAATTGGCACAGAAGCAACCTGAAGGATAGGTACCCCCAGATTAATAGGTACAAAAGATGCTATAAGCTTAGGATTCATAGCAGGGTTTACAATCATTGGCATTGTATGTTGAGCCAAGATTATAGTGTGCATGCTAGCAACCATTTCTGCCATGGTCTTCAATTTGTCCTCTAATGGAATAATTCGTTGCTCTTGACTAGTTGAAGTAGAGGCATCTTGATCTTCCGTAATGGTATATGCTGTCACTTCTCTTGCTGCTATTGATGAGATAGTCTGTTCAGAACTTTCACTATCTACATCAAACTCTGAAAAAGAGTTCTCTCCTATATGAGTGATGGGGAGATCTTCTTTATTAAAGACACCTTGGTTCAAATGTCGATTTCTTGATCTAGTGTATTGAAAGACACCTTCACTAGATGCATAAATTCGATCTAAGTATTGCTGACTAGGATTACGGGATGCATTACATCTTGGACGTTTCCCACCCCAGTGCCTTGAGAAGTCATGTTGACAGAAGCATATAATAGCTCTTCTTCGTCTTCTATTATATGTTCAGGAGTTAGAGCATAGTTCAGACGATCGAAGATAGATCGTTCGATCGTCGAGCCGATTGGCAACAACAGTTGATGACGACTTCATAAAGGCAGTGGCGATCTGAAGCATGATTTGGAGGTGAGGGAGTCATCCCTGTAATCTTCCGTCTTTATGTAAGACGTTGTCGAAGATCAGTTACAACTACAGGACGAGAAGAAGTCGGAGGAACATATTCCTTAATGATGTTAGGAACATGTCTCCTATTCTTCAGATGTTTAGTTCCCTGAGTGTACATAGATGTACTCAACTCATTAGCATAAGTGGTTTGGTCCTTCTTTTCAAACTCTGGCTTCTGGTATAGGTTGGCCTTTGGCATAGGGTTCTTACGTTTCACCAAAGTTGATACTGGTTGACGCCTATTGAGATAAGCACGTAAATCAGAAAATTCTGCTCCAGGTGTCTCTGTTTGTGATACTCTCAATTTTTCTTGCCTAGATCTTGAAATTTTCAAGGTGGGAAGGTCTTGACCAGACCCCATAGGGGTAGGTAAGATACCTCTTTGATCAGTATTCTTTCCGATATCAGAGATCCAAAGACCCATGTTTAAAGAAATAGAATCGAATATGTCTTCCTCTAAGTCATAGACCAGGGAAGTTTGAGAAAACACCAAAGGGTGCTTTCCTTTATTTTGTAGAGGGTTAGCTAAGAAGCGTTTCCCTTTGTTCTGTTGTGAGACCATTTTAGGCACAGATTCGCCCATTGAGGAAATGTCAAAGGACTCTTCCCTTTGTTTTGTCTAGTATTGGCACTAGAACATTGATTCTTCAAGTTCAGAACTTGAGAATTAGAAGAAGAAATAGCCAAAAGACTAGTTCCCTTGAGTTATGCCAGAGCAGCAGACTGCGTCTGAATAACTGATTGCTTGGGTTGCGCCACAGTCCTACAGGCTACTAGTGGCGCCTTGGCCGCAACATGGGTAGACTGTGCCTCAACAATGGCCTGAACAGACTGTGCCTTTGTAATAAAAAGAGTAGTAGACTGCGCACGGGCAGCAGGAAGAGTGGATTGTGCCCTGGCAGCAGAAGCAGGCTGTGCCAGAGCCACTAGGCGGATTGCGCCTTGGCTCCTGAGCACTCAAGTTGTGCCTGGGCAACAGCAACTACAGGAGACTTAGGAGTCCATATCCTGTTCTTGGCAATAGCCACAGTGCGCTTGTTGCTCTTGGTATTGATCATATTCTCGTAGGCTGTCTGGTTGACTTGAACAACAGTCTTTTGCGTCTTGTCGATCGACGCAGTGTCACATTGAGTTGTCACCTCTCGTCGGAGGAGAAAGTTCCCCAGCAGAGTCGCCATTTTGTTTGCAAAAAAAAAGTTTATTCCAAACTTATAAAAGAATAGTACAAAGTACAATAATTCTAGGAAAGTACAACTATAGGAATCTGATCAGAAGACGATCACTCTATCCCTTGGACTATGTGAACTTAAAGACTGTAGCCTCTGGAGAATGCAGCAGCAATTTTGCAAGAGTTCTTGATCTATGTGCGTATGTATCTGATGCTTTCACATTGATTGAAACTCTATTTATAGAGTTCAGAAAATAACTATTTTAGCAGTTATTCTGATGTGCGCGAAGCTGGATTGCGCCATACTGGGTTGCGCCAACCTTCTGTTGTGCCAACTTTCATTCGGTTATAAGTCATGTACTAACTGTATTTAGACGCTGGCATCATGTGATTGAGATGCCGTGGTCGTGTACAGGATATAGACACGTCTTAAGAGATTAGTGGCATGTGCGCCACGTCATCCTGCTTTAGAAATGAAAATTGTCTCAACTTTATCAGGTTACACGAGCTTCAGTCAATGAGTAAAACTGTGCCTGATTGAGCGCGCTAACACGTGGCAGCTTTTGAGCAAAAGTCATTCAGATTGTGCCTAGGCACAACTAAGGATTTTGTCTGGATTGCGCCTAGGCGCAACTTATAAAGTGTACAGGACAGCTGTCAACCAACTCCCCTCGAGCAGCACAATTCACGGGATTCGAAGAGATTTTCTCGTTCACTGTGGTATCAGTTGTCAGTGTTGTCAGGTAATGATGGCTAATAAATGTCAGACGCCACGTAGATTTTGGGCACAGTAAGACTGGACGCAGTCTGATGTATGGCACAACATTTCAGCGACGCAGTTCATTCTCTGAGCTTCATATCAGGTGTGCAACCTGATTTTTAGGACGCAATTTGATCCTGATTAGTAGGACATGGCGCAACTTGATTTTTAGGCCCTACAATGTGCTAGATGTTTGTGTTGGACGTATGTATGTGTGGAAGTTTATGATGTATGAACATTATAGTTATTAATATAAAGATTGAGTTTTATAGTTTAT